>JADLZL010008185.1:1800000-2390623 GCA_015844335.1 Chrysopogon serrulatus | reverse complement strand
TATGATCTTGTGTTGACTGCCAAATGAATGTCTTCAGTGTCCTCTCTGATTCGAAGCAGTTCTTGAGTGATTTTCCCGAATGCAGTGACATCACTTTAGTCGATTAGATCTTAGTCTTACGCCACAAACGATTTGACGAGTCACTGAGCAGTATCATTCAGGATTTCATCTTTCTCTTTTCCCGATAAACCAACCAGTCAGAATGTTGAGGTCAACATAAGATCATTCGGTTATATTTTGAACTGAAGGCGACACGAATCGTATCGGCTATTTACCAACTTCATATTTTTTCACTAAAGGCGATGTTATCTCATCGGCTGTTTGATTCAAATTCTTCTTTATGAACCAACCCGATCTTGGGGTAATATTTTTTAAGATATCGTCCGTTGATAGCTCGGTAAATTCTTCCCCAAACAAAGTCTTCAAAATATATGCATTGCCAGGCACGCATTTTTCTACCCGAAAGGGCCCTTCCCAATTTGGAGACCACTTGCCGAATGCCCTGTCTTTCGATCCAATCGGCAGTATAGTTTTCCAAACCAGGTCACCTTCCAAGAATTGCTTTTCTCTAACTTTCTTGTTATAATATCGGGCAACACGTATTTTATTCTTCTCAATATTTTCCAATGCCTTGAGACGAATGAAATGTAAATCTTCCAATTCATCTATCATCAAATTTGTATAATCTTCTTTTTTCCAAATCTTTTTTGCAACATAACTCTTCTTGAACCCGATTGCAATTCCCATGGTAAGACAAAGATGATGCCCGTAAACCAATTCATAAGGAGATGTTCGAGTTGACCCATGACAAGCCATCCGATAAGCCCACAATGCTTCATTGAGAACCGAATGCCATCTCTTCGGTTTCTCATCAATCTTCTTTTGAATGATCTTGATCATAATCTTATTGGATGCTTCTGCTTGCCCATTGGCTTGTGCATAATAAGGAGAAGAATTATACAGCTTGATCCCCATGTCTTCGGCAAAGTCGCAAAATTCCGAAGAAGTAAACTGGGTTCCTTGATCAGTTGTTATAGTTTGAGGGATCCCAAACCTATAAATTATATGCTCTTTAACAAAACTGATCATATTTTCTGATGTAACTTTCTTCAAAGGAATGGCTTCGACCCATTTAGTAAAATAATCCGCGGCCAAGAGCACAAACTTATGTCCTTTGCTAGAAGGAGGATGTATCGACCAATTAAATCTATGCCCCATCCTCTAAATGGCCAAGGTTTGATTATTGGGTTCATAACAGATCTTTGGAGCCTTTTGAATATTGCCAAATTTTTGACAATCATGACATCCTTTATAATAGTCAAAGCAATCTTCCAAAGATAGTTGGCCAAAAATAACCAGTTCTCCGAATTATCCATTTCATTCGGTAAGCTGATTGATGTGCACCACATAATCCTTCATGCACTTCATACATCACCTTTCTGGCCTCTTCTTGGCTTAGACACTTGAGCAATACTCCATCTATAGATTTGTAATACAAGTGATCATTGAGAAGGACGAACTTAAGGGCTTTGTACCTGAGCTTTCGGGTAACTTTCTGCGATGGATCCTTCAGATATTTGATGATTTCATGCCTCCAATCGCCAACCACCTGTTCAGCATCTGGAATATTCTCTCCTATAGTGAAGACTTCTTGATTTTCACGATATCCAGAAGCAATTTGGGCCAACCTATTTGCTTCTTCATTATGCCCCCTAGGGATATGATGCAAGGTTGCTACCCGAAAGCTTTTTAAAAGTTCCCGGCATTCCTCATAGTATTCTCTTAGCGCGTCATTCTTACACTCATATTGGCCAATCAACTGGTTGATCACCAGCTCAGAGTCTCCAAAGATTTCAACAAATGACGGCTTTTATCTCTACAAGAAGCCGAAGCCCTCTAAGCAATGCTTCATACTTCATACTTTCTGCTTGATTGTTAGTCACATGAAATTCAATGGGAATAGCATACTCAAAAGTTATTCCCCGTGGAGAAACTAATAGAATGCCAGCGCCCCCACCTTTGCTGCAGGATGAACCATCGAAAAATAGAGTCCAAGGTACAATGCCTACTATACTTTGGTGCTAAGGTCATGATGTTGCGTAATAAAATCAGCAATAATTTGACCCTTCACTTTGCTTTTTGCCGATTCGTATTTTAAATCAAATTCCGACAAAGCTAAAATCCATTTGCCAATTCTTCCATTTAAAATTGGCATTGACAACATATGCTTGATCACATCATGACTTGAAATAATCACGCATTCGGCTTTTAATAAATAATGCCGAAGCTTAGTACATGAGTAATACACACATAAGCACAATTTTTCCATAGCCGAATATCTTGTCTCTGGGTCTAACAGCTTTCGGCTAAGATAAGCTATGACTCGCTCCTTCCCTTCATACTCTTGCATGAGGGCCGATCCTATCGTTAGGGTATCGGCCGCCACGTACAACTTGAAAGGCTTGTTAAGTTGTGGAGGTACCAAAACTGGTGGTGCCTTCATGTATTCTTTAATTTCATCAAAAGCCTTTTGTTGCACGTCACCCCATACAAATTCTTGATTCCTCTTGAGCTTTAATAATGGAGAAAAGGGCAAGATTCTCTCTGATAAATTGGAAATGAACCTTCTTACGAAATTGATCTTGCCGAGCAGGGACTATAATTCTGTGAGATTAGTTGGGGGAACAACTTTATCTATTGCCTCCATGCTCTTTTTTCCAACTTCAATTCCTCCTTTATGAATAAGGAATCCCAAGAACTCACCAGTGATACTCAAAAGCACATTTGTTTGGATTCATCTTCAAACCATGTTTTCTAGTGCATTCCAAAGTTCTTCTTAGATCAGCTAAATGTCTTCATAGTCTTTAGATTTGACTACTACATCATCAATGTAGATCTCCACAATTTTGCCGATCAACTCATGAAATATGTAATTCATGGCTCTTTGATAAGTTGCACCGGCATTCTTCAATCCAAACGTCATTACAATCCATTCAAATAAACCAATGTGGCGGGGCATCTAAAAGCCGTTTTTGAAATATCTTCTATTGCCATGAAGATCTGATTATAGCCAGCATTACCATCCATAAAACTAATGACTTCATACCCGGCTTTCCGCGTCTACTAACAAATCGGCAATTGGCATCGGATACCCATCCATTGGAGTGGCCTTGTTAAGATCTCTGAAGTCTATACAAACTCTCATCTTCCCATTCTTCTTGTAAACAGGGAACTATATTCGAAATCCAATCTGCGTATACACGCGGTCGAATGAAGTTTGCTTCCAATAGTCTTTCAATCTCCTTCTTCACATCGGCCAATACCTCTTCTTTATAGATCTTCCTCGGAGGTTGTTTATAGGGTCGATACCCGACTTAATAGGTAATCGATGCTCAACAATAGAACGATCTAGTCCAGGCATCTCTCATAATCCCAAGCAAAGCAATCTTTAAACTCCTTCAGAAGATTTACTAATTGCTCTCTATATTCTGGACTCAAATTTGCACTAATGTACATCGGCCTTGATTTGGAATCATCGCCAACATTTATCTCTTCTAATTTGTCGGCCGACATAAAACCGTGTCCCAACTTTCCTTTGTTGCCATCGATTGGGTTACCCATCAAAAATTGTTGTTCGAGCCGACTGCTTGGATCGGCTGTTGATCCTTGTTGAATACATTAACAGGACCTTCTTTCCATACTTTGCCAGAGAAACAATCAACACCATCATATTCCCAATAAGGCGGCTCGGCAGCCACACTTACCGAATCATCGGCATGTATGATCTCCACGTCATCCCCTATCCATTGAATAAGGATTTGGTGCATAGTTGAAGGAATACAGCAATTAGCATGAATCCAGTCTCTCCCAAGAAGCAAACTGTATGCCCCCTTGCCGTCAATGACGAAGAACGTAGTGATCAGGGTTTTAGACCCAATCATCAACTCAACATGCACAGCTCCTCGAGTGTCAGAAGGATTGCCAGCAAAGTCTCTAAGGATCATGTCGGTTTTAAGCAAATCTTCATCCGTCATCCCGAGCTTTCTAAACGTGGAATATGGCATTATATTGATAGCAGCTCCTCCATCAACAAACATCTTGGTCAGAGGCTTCCCATTGACGTATCCTTTCACGTAAAGCGGTTTCAAGTGACGATGTTTGGCCGGCTTGTCAAAAGTTGCTTGTCGTGTTAGTATAAGCTGAGCCATTAGATCCTGAAACTCACTTTCATCAAAATCAGAGTAAATCTCCTCTTGTACTTCTTGATTGTCAGGAGCTATGAATTCTGATGGGAGGAAGAAAGCCATGCATGCATCACCCGAAGGACCCTTCTCATCGGATTTCTTCTTTGGGCGCCATTCCTTCTTTTCTTCTGCAGCAGCCTGTTCCAGCTCTTTGTTTCTCAATCGCTGCACTCTCCTCTTCTGACTTTTTCTCAACCCTGGTGGGCACCACTGCCCTTTTTGCCATCTATATCCATGAGTATTTCCTTCCTCATCGTACTCTTCGGGATGAACCCAATGCTGATCCGCGAATCTCTTCCTCCGATGATCAAAGTCATTTAATTTTATACGCCGATCGTCCTCAGGAAATTGAACTCCAAGTCTTTCATGGACTGGTCGGCGGTTGACTCGAGACTGCCTGTAGCCATAATACTGATCACTGCATTACGGGCAATTGTTTCTAGCGAGGCAGCTTCAAGCCTTCATTCCAACAATGCTTAAAGAATGAACAACCCCAATGAGACTGTTCTAGTTCCCTCATGTGTTCTTCTTGTTCTCGGTGGTACATCTCTTCTTCATATCTCCACCGTTCTTCTAAGAACTTTTGTTCTTCATAATATTCTTGCTCTTGCTGCCTCTACCATTTATTCAAAGAAGATTCGTGATGTCACCCTTGGCCTGGATGTTTCACCTTTTTTGGTTCGGCTATTTTTGAACCGAACTTTCTCTTTCAATTCTTCAGCGATGTCTGTCGGTTGGGGTCTACATTGCCACTTTTTCTTAGCTCTTTCGATGTCAACACTTTCATCTTTCCCTTGCCTTTAGGGTCATCTGCAGAGACCATTCCGACAGAGAAAGAAATCATGTTCGAGGGAAAGGTTTGCCATCAATCTTCATCTTGCCATCAAATTTCAGATGCCCCTCTTGAATTGCCTTCTGAATCCGAACTCTAACACACTCGGCAATCATTGATGGAGTGAGAATTAGTGTTATGATAACCACAATATCTCTTATCTTTCACCCCTTCAGGGCGTAGCATGGGATGTCCCTCCGGTAGCTTGATGCGTCCTTCCCTCACCAACAGATCAAAAAGTTTATCTGATTTGGAGACATCAAAATCATAAGTCCCCTTTTGTTGTTTCAGCCACCGCCGACTTACTTGGGTAGGCTCTTTATCCCAAGTCAACTCGGCTTTGCAGCTATTTCATCTTCATCCTCGTACTCGGTTGCTTCTTCCAGGAAACTCGATACATCTCACTAGCAACATTACCCTTCGATAGCGGTTATCCCTTCGAAACCCCGAGCCTGATTACTCATGACAGCTAATCTCGAGCGAGTTGACCGAGATCATCAAATTCCATGCCGAACAGCTTCTCCCTCGACATTCGGCAAAGATCCCCGCTATTGCTATTCCAGGCAACGATCGTCTGGTAAATTCAGCGAGAAGCAAAGACTCTTAGTTTCTCTGAATCTACGAAGATATTCTTGTGGTGTCTCATTAGCTTTCTGCCTTAAACTGGTAAGGTCTACCAGGCTTCTTTTTCAGTAGTTCCGGTGAAGAAATAAGCATGAAACTTCTGTTCAAGTTCTGCCCCCAAGTACCAATAGAATCAGTGGTAGAGAAGTAAACCAGTGAAAGCCGGGGCTGTGTGAGAGACAATGGAAAATACCGAATCCTCCAAGCTTCGTGCATGGATGCCTCCCAAAGCTGTATCGGTATCGGCTAATATGCTCTGTGGTACTTGTATCATCTTGACCAGAAAATTTGGTTAAGTCTGTTGGTGGCTTCACCCTTGCTGGTAGTGCAACCCTGTTATACCATTCTGGGTACGCAGACTTGTATGAATAGGATTGATTCTTTGGCTTTAGGCCGAACTGATGTTGCATCATATCAGCCATCCTCTGCATGATTATGTCAATGTCTGTCTTCGGAGTTCCACGTGCTTGTCCTCCAGATGGTATTCCTGCTGCACTTCTATATCCTGGATTCGGTAGAGCATCTAGAGCAGTATAGTCAGTGAACTCATGGTATCCATCCCCATACATGTTCCTTTGTAACCTGTTTGATGCTGGAGATATCTTGTATGCAGATTGCGGTACTCTTTCAGTAGTGCCAAACGTCACTTGGCCATAAGTAGGAGGTGGTTGCTTTTCATGAGTCTCTACTTCATCTTTGTTAATTCCAGATGTTCCTTCATCTTCGGTTTGCTTCTCTTGATATTTTGGAATGTTGAAAAGCACTGGTCCACGAATTGGTCCCACACCATCTTCAAAATACTTATCAACTGCTTGGCCGAAAGTATTAGCCATGATTACTCGGAAAGTATTTAGAAAGGCCGTGTTGTGGTTCCTAATGGTATCGCCAAGGCTTTATGGACCAAATCGATACCTTTTGAGCTTCTTCCTCTTGAGCAATCGGTTTGATGTGCAAGAAGAACCTTTGGCAATGACCGCTTCGAAAAAAACCTTGTTGCTCTTGTTCTTGGAGAAAGACATTAAGCATTTATGCTTGTATTGCTCGCATGCTTGCTCCACTGTTGCTCTCAATTGGTCTGGCAATTCATCCAAATTGTCACGTCCGTAACATGATTGTTATTGACGTCCGACATCTTGAATCAAGAGATTGTCCCACCGGGCGTGCCAAAAAGTGTGTTGGCACAAAATCTGCACCTGCCAAGCCAAGCACACAAAGAAGCGAAAAAGCGTGACTTCAATCGGACAGCCGCACGGTTTGGAGATCCGGAAGCGTGCCGGTCGGTTTGACCTGGCCGACAAGGGACAAAGAAATGTTAAATACAAAATCGGAACGTGTCGGATGAGACCGGGCAGTTCCGTATATACGGCCCCCGAAGCCACTTACGGCGACATACAGCTATAGAAGGCATGCGCCAATCATGCATACGATTCATTCGGCTAATATGAGGGTGAAACACGTAATGCATTGATCGCTGAACATGCGTGTATGAGAAGACATGTTTGAACAAGTGAAAGTTAACTATGAATTGAAGCATAACCAAGCTCGGCAATACAGCCGACTCGGGGTCCATGAAGAAGGAACATACAAATTATCACGACTAAACTAATCAAAGACCTGCATCTGCCGCACGATACCCGATCCTATCAAAGTCTAAGCGTTTCTAACATGCAAGAACCCAAGAACATGTAACAATCTAGATTGATCTAATTCGGCTACGTAAGCATACGATCTATTTATCATGATAATATAAAGTAAAGAACATTAGAGAGCAAATAGATCTATAAAATAAGAAGCCGAAACCGATCAAATCTAGATTGGGCAAAAGAGTGTTACAAATAAATAAAATATTAAAGTCATGCAACACGTGATATCTTAATGAATCTACTAGATCTTGCCAAATCTAATAGAGCCGATAACTAATCCTTGAACCAGATCCTAGCCTGCCGCGCACGACTCACGATCTAACCAAGAATCGATAACTATCTTGCCTCACTAAGCTATCAAGCGGGCGCTTTGCCGCACGGCCATCTAGTCGAGATAGACAAAGCATAAGCAAAGACTTCTTGATCATCAAGTAGACGCTTTGCCGCCGCGGCCATCCCATCGAGACGAACAAGACTACTTGCATCAAGATCTAAATCCACCGCATGATACTAGACATGATAGCAAGGTTGCCGGAACTTACGGAGGTCGACGGATCGATTGGCTCCTCTCGAAGAACTTCGACGACACGACAAAAAAGGGACTCGAAACGTGGCACGGGGCCGGTTGTATTGATTTGATTGTGTATATATTTTTTACAATGGTCGAGGGTCTATATTTATACCCTGGACATAACATGAATCCTAAGAGATTACGACTTACACAATATGTTAAAGGTAACTCAAAAGTATGGCGAGACTCTTGCTATAATTCTCCTCGAGTCCTTGATCATCACGCTTTTCTTCTTCTATTCGGCTTCTTGCTTGCCACCTTTCGCTTCCCGAATGGAGCCATTGTCTTCAAAGAGATAGCCGACCGCACCAATGCTTGCCGAATCACCCGAGTCAATTGCATATCCGCTTGCCGAATAGCTCAAAGTTAGCCGACCGCACACTCATTTGCCGAACACGTTGGATTTCTCGCTTTCTCATAGATTTTACCGAATCGGCCCACCTGTCATTGGTCTTTACCAAAATCCAGTGTTAACACATGCCCCCTCAATTTCGGGATAAAAGTGATTTTGTTCCGAAATTGAACACGTGACTCTTTTCTCATTTAGGTCAACACTGCTTCAACTCCGTAGCCGCCACTCAAAAACCCGATTCTTCTTCGTTCTAGATTCGAGCCTACTTTTAATCCCCAATGGCGACCCTTGATGGAGTTCCGGAGGTATTTTTGATTCCTTTCATGTATTCGGCAAATTTTCTTTTGATCTTTCATCTTTCCTCTCTTTCTTTTCGGCCGTTTGAAGGAATACAAGGATGAAATTTTGATTCCTTATGCCCCCAACCCTGATTCGTACTTTTTTGGGTCCGATGGGAGATCCCAATCCAATCGAATTTGTGGAGAAAGAAACTTTGAGGATCCCCTTCAAATCCGGAATTAGCTTCCCCGAACCGATGGCCAAACACTTTCAAAACCTGGCCTTTCCCTCCGATCTTTGGATGGCGGCAGTGGTACCAAAGGATGCTGAACAAGAGTAGCAGTCACTGGGACTCCCAGGATATCCAGCACTGCTTAGAGTTATCCCTTTCGGGAACACCTCGGAATGATTCTCTTCTGATAGCAGCTTCCCACTTCTGGTCCGATGCTACCAATGCTTTCATTTTTGGTCATGGCCCAATGTCTTTTACTTTGGCCGATATATTCATGATGACCGGCCTTAATGTGACGAGCCAGATATCCTTCCAAATACAAGCACAATAGCAACCTGAAGGCAGTCAAATCGGGAAGTGGATGGACCAAATACATCCAAACATATATGTCCACGGGGTCTGTTGATAACAAAGAATATAAAGCTTTTTAAACATGTGGCTATGCAGATTCATCTTTTGTGGCAAATCCAATGAGCCAACTCTCAATCACATGGTAATGGCCGAGGAGCTGGCTGCAGGAACTTTAATTCCTCTGGGCAAATATCTTCTGGGAGCTGTCTATCACATGATGCATCAGATCATTGTTCAGATGCGTCAACATGGGGAAATTCATTGTGTAAATGGTCCCTGGTGGTTTGTGCAGATGTGGCTACAATTGTACATGCACCGGATAGTCTCCGTGGACCTTAACACTTTGGGTTTTCCTTCATCAATGATGATGAGGATGGCCAAATGAAAGAGAAAGCCTGTCAAACTTATGGAGAAGCGGCGCAATGCCATCACCATTGATATAGATCTTGGCCATCTATTCAAGCTATTCTTTAAGGGCTTCAATCATGTGATATGGCTCCCTTATAGAGAAAGTGACACTTTGACTCTGCCTTGCAAATTCAGCTATGAGTCTGGCTGCTCAGACAGGGTTGCTACAAAGATCTTCAATTCTTTCATTAAGCCCTGTGTCTTGCCGCCAGAGAATTTCATCATGGGAGGTTGCTGAATCCTTCCTATGAATTTTATAACCCAAACATGTTTGCCAGGCAATTAGGCTGTGGGCAACTGCCCCCAAGACTGTTTTTCTCAACCATCATAAGGCCCAGAGAGAGAATAGGAGATGAAATGGAGGCCAAAAGGGTTTTTGAGCTTGGATGGGATCTGCCAGAATTCATGCCCTTACCTTTGGGATTAATAGAAGCTGCTCATCCTTTGTTTTCCTCTTGGTGGCAAGAGTGGCGTGCCCATATTTTTAACATATCAGTGCACCCTTTGTGTCAAGATTTGTATGCTCAATTTGATTCTGACAGTGAGGTAACTTTCTTCATACTCACAATTACCTTTTTTTTTGACTTTTTGTTTTAAATTTCAGTATTGTACTGTTTTTTGCAGGATCCCGAGCCTACCCCTCCTTCACAAGTAGTCCAATATTACCAAGCTGGACCCATCCCTGCCTTAGGTTTTAATGCTCCATCCCTGGCAACCCTCATGAAAACACCAGTAGCTCTGGGTGCAGCTTCTTCGAAAGGAGAAGGCAAGAGGAAAGCTATTACTGGATCAAGCAGAGATGTTAATGTGCCCAGAAGAACAAGATCCAAGAAAGCTAAGCTCTCTCCCAAGGTATACTCTTGGTCAGTTTTGTTCTGAACCATGATGGGGCTTATTTTACTTATTATATATTTTCTTTCAGCCACAGGTCAGGCCTTCAAAATCAGCCAATGTGTTGAGAATTACCGAAACATCTTCTCAGGCTCCTGAAGATGTTGAAACTCAAGAGGAAGATGCAGAAATTCAAGAGTCCACTGGCCATACAGGTGATTACCTTCTTAACGATTGTTCCCCTTTTTGCACCAAATGAACTGATTTTGCCACTTGATACTCGAAGCGGATCATTCCCGGATAAAATGGCGAAGAATCTCCTCCTCATGCTTCTATTGATAGTGCAGAAATTCACAAGGCTATTGGTCATATTGGTAATAATGTTTTCTACATATTTTCTCTTCTTCCTTTCTTTCGCCAAGTCATTTATCTACTTATTTTGCATCTCATTACTTATTTTCAGATGATATCTTGGATGACATAGCGAAGGATCTTCTTCCCCTCATCAAGCTTCAAGTTCATCTTCTCTTAGGCATTCCAACTAAGCCCTCAATCAAGCCGGGACAGGGAATCATCCTGAAGAAGCTTCGCACAAAAGGTAATACTTTATTTTATTGATCTCTCAAATAATTCTGATCAATCGGCTAATGGTTCTCCTTCTTAAAGGATGATGCTAAGCCGACTGTCGCTACTCTTTTTCACCATTGAAGAGTACATTAATGAGGGTGGTGAAGAAACTACTTCTCGGCCAGAGGTTATCGCCAGAGAACCAAGCTCGGCTAAAGGAGATATCCCTCCTTCTTGGCCAAAGATATAAATGCTCTTGTTCAAGATGCGGACGGATAAGAGAACTTTTTGAGCTTATTGACCAAGATATCCCTCCAACTCTCAAGGTCTCTCTAGAATCTGCAACTCATCTTGATGATCACCTTGGCAAGGTTAGGAGAGCAAATAGGAACATAGCCTCTAGAGCCGCTCTGCAAAATGATAATCGACCAAAAAGCATCAAGTTAAAGAACTTGCACTCCCAGATCCAAGCCGCTAAACAAACTTTGGTAACTCGGAACCTGAACTGGTAGCCATGGAGGAGGAAAAGGCCAAGTTGGAAGCTCAATTGGCTCAATTGAATGTGAGAATCCAATCTCACAAAGATAAAATTGCCACCTTGCCGAACTCTATAGATGCAACCAAGACAAAGATATCATCTGTCATCAAGGAGCATCGGCAGATCAAAACCAGGCTTACCAAAATCCAAAGTTACGAGGGCGATGACAAGAAGGTGCTAGAAGAAGTCAGCCGAATTAGGGATGATATCATAGATGCAATCAAACTGTTCTTAAATGAGTAAAACATTCGGGTTGTAACACACTATACTGATTTTTTAAACAATTGTATTCTTTGTTGTGCTTTGGTTTTTTTCATTCTTGTCTGACCGATGACATAGCCGAATGTTCTTAAGCTTCCCGAATAGACAGACGGGCCATCATTCTCGATTTCCCGATCGGAGGATTAGCCGATTCCTCTGAACCGTCGTTTTTGATTTAGCCGAGCTTGGCCCAGTCCGTAACGGCCCAAAAGAGAAGTAAACCCTACTTTGTCGTTTGGTATACTCCGAGTCGTGCGCCATGAACCCCACTTCGGCCTATAAATAAAGCCCTCTTCCGGCTTCCACCACCATCGCCGGTTAGCATTCATCATCATCTTCTCATCTTCTCGCCGAAACCTTTAGGAAGAAAACCCCACCTCCAAATCACCAATGTCGAGCGCCGGTGACCATGGGAAGCGTCCTGCTGAGGGAGAGGCCGGAGGGAGCAGGCCGCGACGTCGGCAACGCCATGGGTAAGATTAATCTGCCATCTTCGTGTGTTCTTGCTCACTGTTCATCTCTCCTAACCTCGGTTTTCTTCATCTTCTTAGGGCGAGGGTCATCATCAACCAATCTCACCTTCTTCCCCCATGGTGGTGACTCAACCGGGAACCTCGGACCAGCCGGTCCCCCGTCTCCGGCTCCTCGAGTTCGTCGAGCTCTTCCGAGTCCGACAACTCATACAACGCCAACCCTTGGGGTCCGGCGGAATCGAGGGCGAGGACCCTTTGTACATTCATGAGGAGGCGCCCGGTTCCGCAAGGAAAGGGATGAAGCCCGGACCGAGCCGGGCGACGTTTCCAAGCAGTTCGGCATTGCGCAAGCCGAATGGGAGGATCAGCGCAAGCGATTTTGCGACGCCATCACTGGTTCGGCATCCTCACATAGATTTCTTTTTCTCTCAATCCTCTTCGCTGTCTTGATTAACTTTTCATCTTTCAGCACTCTCTGCGGAGAACGATCGGTTGAAGGCAAAGCAGCAACCCGGGCGGGCGACAAGGTGAATGCCCGGGGAGAAACTCCCCGAGGCACGCCTGGATGCCATGGATGGCCGTGTTGATCGGGCCGTCATCCAAGGTGTCCACCTTGGTGTGTCCCTCGGCTTTGCAAATGATGTCCTCTCGCACCAATGAGGACTATTCTGTTCAGGCCGTTGGATTTGCGAAGGTCATCCTCACGAGGTGGAGGACATCGAGGAGCAAATTGGAGCTCTACGGGGGACCATGCTACGCCCTTGCCGAATCCACCAATCCCCAATCTGTTCTTAATAAGTTGTTCCGGGAGTAGTTTGTAACTAGGGATTGATCTGTGAATAATGAAATCATCTTCTCGAGAATGTGTCTTGTTTATGATCTTGTGTTGATTGCCAAATGAATGCCTTCGATGTCCTCTTTGATTCGAAGCAGTTCTTGAGTGATTTTCCCGAATGCGGTGACATCACTTTAGTCGATTAGATCTTAGTCTTACGCCACAAACGATTTGACGAGTCACCGAAAGCAAAGATCATTCAGGATTTCATCTTTCTCTTTTCCCCGATAAACCAACCAACGAAATGTTGAGGTCAACATAAGATCATTCGGTTATATTTTGAACTGAAGGCGACACAAATCATATCGGCTATTTACCAACTTCATATTTTTTTTTAAAGGCGATGTTATCTCATCGGCCGTTTGATTCAAATTCTCTTTACGAACCAACTTCGATCTTTGGGGTAATATTTTTTTAAGATATCGTCCGTTGATAGCTCGTAAAATTCTTCCCCAAACAAAGTCTTCAAAATATATGCATTGCCAGGCACGCATTTTTCTACCCGAAAGGGCCCTTCCCAATTTGGAGACCACTTGCCGAATGCCCTGTCTTTCGATCCAATCGGCAGTATAGTTTTCCAAACCAGGTCACCTTCCAAGAATTGCTTTTCTCTAACTTTCTTGTTATAATATCGGGCAACACGTATTTTATTCTTCTCAATATTTTCCAATGCCTTGAGACGAATAAAATGTAAATCTTCCAATTCATCTATCATCAAATTTGTATAATCTTCTTTTTCCAAATCTTTTTGCAACATAACTCTTCTTGAACCCGATTGCAATTCCCATGGTAAGACAAAGATGATGCCCGTAAACCAATTCATAAGGAGATGTTCGAGTTGACCCATGACAAGCCATCCGATAAGCCCACAATGCTTCATTGAGAACCAAATGCCATCTCTTCGGTTTCTCATCAATCTTCTTTTGAATGATCTTGATCATAATCTTATTGGATGCTTCTGCTTGCCCATTGGCTTGTGCATAATAAGGAGAAGAATTATACAGCTTGATCCCCATGTCTTCGGCAAAGTCGCAAAATTCCGAAGAAGTAAACTGGGTTCCTTGATCAGTTGTTATAGTTTGGGGAATTCCAAACCTATAAATTATATGCTCTTTAACAAAACTGATCATATTTTCTGATGTAACTTTCTTCAAAGGGATGGCTTCAACCCATTTAGTAAAATAATCTGTGGCCAGGAGCACAAACTTATGCCCTTTGCTCGAAGGAGGATGTATCTGACCAATTAAATCTATGCCCCATCCTCTAAATGGCCAAGGTTTGATTATTGGGTTCATAACAGATGCTGGAGCCTTTTGAATATTACCAAATTTTTGACAATCATGACATCCTTTATAATAGTCAAAGCAATCTTCCAAAGATAGTTGGCCAAAAATAACCAGTTTCTCCGAATTATCCATTTCATTCGGTAAGTTGATTGATGTGCACCACATAATCCTTCATGCACTTCATACATCACCTTTCTGGCCTCTTCTTGGCTTAGACACTTGAGCAATACTCCATCTATAGATTTGTAATACAAGTGATCATTGAGAAGGACGAACTTAAGGGCTTTGTACCTGAGCTTTCGGGTAACTTTCTGCGATGGATCCTTCAGATATTTGATGATTTCATGCCTCCAATCGCCAACCACCTGTTCAGCATCTGAATATTCTCTCCTATAGTGAAGACTTCTTGATTTTCACGATATCCGAAGCAGTTTGGGCCAACCTATTTGCTTCTTCATTATGCCCCCTAGGGATATGATGTAAGGTTGCTACCCGAAAAGCTTTTAAAAAGTCCCGGCATTCCTCATAGTATTCTCTTAGCGCGTCATTCTTACACTCATATTGGCCAATCAACTGGTTGATCACCAGCTCGAGTCTCCAAAGATTTCAACAAATGACGGCTTTTATCTCTACAAGAAGCCGAAGCCCTCTAAGCAATGCTTCATACTCGCTTGATTGTTAGTCACATGAAATTCAATGGGAATAGCATACTCAAAAGTTATTCCCCGTGGAGAAACTAATAGAATGCCAGCGCCCCCCTTTTTGCTTTGGGGATGAACCATCGAAAAATAGAGTCCAAGGTACAATGCCTACTATACTGGTGCTAAGGTCATGATGTTGCGTAATAAAATCAGCAATAATTTGACCCTTCACTTTTTTTTGCCGATTCGTATTTTAAATCAAATTCCGACAAAGCCAAAATCCATTTGCCAATTCTTCCATTTAAAATTGGCATTGACAACATATGCTTGATCACATCATGACTTGAAATAATCACGCATTCGGCTTTTAATAAATAATGCCGAAGCTTAGTACATGAGTAATACACACACAAGCACAATTTTTCAATAGCCGAATATCTTGTCTCTGGGTCTAACAGCTTTTGGCTAAGATAAGCTATGACTCGCTCCTTCCCTTCATACTCTTGCATGAGGGCCGATCCTATCGTTAGGGTATCGGCCGCCACGTACAACTTGAAAGGCTTGTTAAGTTGTGGAGGTACCAAAACTGGTGGTGCCTTCATGTATTCTTTAATTTCATCAAAAGCCTTTTGTTGCACGTCACCCCATACAAATTCTTGATTCCTCTTGAGCTTTAATAATGGAGAAAAGGGCAAGATTCTTTCTGATAAATTGGAAATGAACCTTCTTACGAAATTGATCTTGCCGAGCAGGGACTGTAATTCTGTGAGATTAGTTGGGGGAACAACTTTATCTATTGCCTCCATGCTCTTTTTTCCAACTTCAATTCCTCCTTTATGAATAAGGAATCCCAAGAACTCACCAGCTGATACTCCGAAAGCACATTTGTTTGGATTCATCTTCAAACCATGTTTTCTAGTGCATTCCAAAGTTCTTCTTAGATCAGCTAAATGTTTCTCATAGTCTTTAGATTTGACTACTACATCATCAATGTAGATCTCCACAATTTTGCCGATCAACTCATGAAATATGTAATTCATGGCTCTTTGATAAGTTGCACCGGCATTCTTCAATCCAAACGTCATTACAATCCATTCAAATAAACCAATGTGGCGGGGCATCTAAAAGCCGTTTTTGAAATATCTTCTATTGCCATGAAGATCTGATTATAGCCAACATTACCATCCATAAAACTAATGACTTCATACCCGGCTGCTGCGTCTACTAACAAATCGGCAATTGGCATCGGATACCCATCCATTGGGGTGGCCTTGTTAAGATCTCTCAAGTCTATACAAACTCTCATCTTCCCATTCTTCTTGTAAACAGGGACTATATTCGAAATCCAATCTGCGTATCTGCATGGCGAATGAAGTTTGCTTCTAATAGTCTTTTCAATCTCCTTCTTCACATCGGCCAATACCTCTTCTTTATAGATCTTCCTCGGAGGTTGTTTATAGGGTCGATACCCCGACTTAATAGGTAATCGATGCTCAACAATAGAACGATCTAGTCCAGGCATCTCTCAGATAATCCCAAGCAAAGCAATCTTTAAACTCCTTGAAGAAGATTTACTAATTGCTTTCTACATTCTGGACTCAAATTTGCACTAATGTACATCGGCCTTGATTTGGACTCATCGCCAACATTTATCTCTTCTAATTTGTCGGCCGACATAAAAACCGTGTCCCAACTTTCCTTTGTTGCCATCGATTGGGTTACCCATCAAAAATTGCTGTTCGAGCCGATTTGCTTGGATCGGCTGTTGATCCTTGTTGAATACATTAACAGGACCTTCTTTCCATACTTTGCCGGAAAAACAATCAACACCATCATATTCCCAATAAGCTGGCTCGAAGCAGCCACACTTACCGAATCATCGGCATGTATGATCTCCACGTCATCCCCTATCCATTGAATAAGGATTTGGTGCATAGTTGAAGGAATACAGCAATTAGCATGAATCCAGTCTCTCCCAAGAAGCAAACTGTATGCCCCCTTGCCGTCAATGACGAAGAACGTAGTGATCAGGGTTTTAGACCCAATCATCAATTCAACATGCACAGCTCCTCGAGTATCAGAAGGATTGCCAGCAAAGTCTCTAAGGATCATGTCGGTTTTAAGCAAATCTTCATCCGTCATCCCGAGCTTTCTAAACGTGGAATATGGCATTATATTGATAGCAGCTCCTCCATCAACAAACATCTTGGTCAGAGGCTTCCCATTGACGTATCCTTTCACGTAAAGCGGTTTCAAGTGACGATGTTTGGCCGGCTTGTCAAAAGTTGCTTGTCGTGTTAGTATAAGCTGAGCCATTAGATCCTGAAACTCACTTTCATCAAAATCAGAGTAAATCTCCTCTTGTACTTCTTGATTGTCAGGGGCTATGAATTCTGATGGGAGGAAGAAAGCCATGCATGCATCACCCGAAGGACCCTTCTCATCGGATTTCTTCTTTGGGCGCCATTCCTTCTTTTCTTCTGCAGCAGCCTGTTCCAGCTCTTTGTTTCTTAATCGCTGCACTCTCCTCTTCTGACTTTTCCTCAACCCTGGTGGGCACCATTGCCCTTTCTGCCATCTATATCCATGAGTATTTCCTTCCTCATCGTACTCTTCGGGATGAACCCAATGCTGATCCGCGAATCTCTTCTTCTGATGATCAAAGTTATTTAATTTTATACGCCGATCGTCCTCAGGAAATTGAACTCCAAGTCTTTCATGGACTGGTCGGCGGTTGACTCGAGACTGCCTGTAACCATAATACTGATCACTGCATTCTGGGCAATTGTTTCTAGCAGGCAGCTTCAAGCCTTCATTCCAACAATGCTTAAAGAATGAACAACCCCAATGAGACTGTTCTAGTTCCCTCATACGTTCTTCTTGTTCTCGGTGGTGCATCTCTTCTTCATATCTCCACCGTTCTTCTAAGAACTTTTGTTCTTCATAATATTCTTGCTCTTGCTGCCTCCGCCATTTATTCAGCAAGATTCGTGATGTCACCCTTGGTCTGGACGTTTCACCTTTCTCGGTTCGGCTATTTTTGAACCGAACTTTCTCTTTCATTTCTTCAGCCAGTGTCTGTCGGTTGGGGTCTACAGTGCCCACTTTTCTTAGCTCTTTTCTGATGTCAACACTTTCATCTTTCCCTTGCTTTTAGGGTCATCTGCAGAGACCATTCCAACAGAGAAAGAAATCATGTTCTGAGGGAAAGGTTTGCCATCAATCTTCATCTTGCCATCAAATTTCAGATGCCCCTCTTGAATTGCCTTCTGAATCCGAACTCTGAACACTCGGCAATCATTGATGGAGTGAGAATTAGTATTATGATAACCACAATATCTCTTGTCTTTCACCCCTTCGTATGGCGTAGCATGGGATGCCCTTCTCCGGCAGCTTGATGCGTCCTTCCCTCACCAACAGATCAAAAAGCTTATCCGATTTGGAGACATCAAAATCGTAAGTCCCCTTTTTGTTGTTTCAGCCACCGCCGACTTACTTGGGTAGGCTCTTTATCCCAAGTCAACTCGGCTGCAGCTATTTCATCTTCATCCTCGTACTCGGTTGCTTCTTCCAGAAACTCGATACATCTCACTAGCAACATTACCCTTCCGATAGCGGTTATCCCTTCGAAACCCCGAGCCTGATTACTCATGACAAATAATCTCCGAGCGAGTTGACCGAGATCATCAAATTCCATGCCGAACAGACTTCTCCCGACATTCGGCAAAGATCCCTCGCTATTGCTATTCCAGTAATCGATCGTCTGTAAATTCAGCGAGAAGCAAAGACTCTTGGTTTCTCTGAATCTACGAAGATATTCTTGTGGTGTCTCATTAACTTTCTGTCTTAAACTGGTAAGGTCTACCAGCTTCTTTTCAGTAGTTCCGGTGAAGAAATAAGCATGAAACTTCTGTTCAAGTTCTGCCCAAGTACCAATAGAATCAGCTGGCAGAGAAGTAAACCAGGTGAAAGCTGGGCCTGTGAGAGACAATGGAAAATACCGAATCCTCCAAGCTTCGTCTGTGGATGCCTCCCCAAGCTGTATCAGATATCGGCTAATATGCTCTGTGGTACTTGTATCATCTTGACCAGAAAATTTGGTTAAGTCTGTTGGTGGCTTCACCCTTGCTGGTAGTGCAACCCTGTTATACCATTCTGGGTACGCAGACTTGTATGAATAGGATTGATTCTTTGGCTTTAGGCCGAACTGATGTTGCATCATATCAGCCATCCTCTGCATGATTATGTCAATGTCTGTCTTCGGAGTTCCACGTGCTTGTCCTCCAGATGGTATTCCTGCTGCACTTCTATATCCTGGATTCGGTAGAGCATCTAGAGCAGTATAGTCAGTGAACTCATGGTATCCATCCCCATACATGTTCCTTTGTAACCTGTTTGATGCTGGAGATATCTTGTATGCAGATTGCGGTACTCTTTCAGTAGTGCCAAACGTCACTTGGCCATAAGTAGGAGGTGGTTGCTTTTCATGAGTCTCTACTTCATCTTTGTTGATCCCGGATGTTCCTTCATCTTCAGTTGCTTCTCTTGATATTTTGGAATATTGAAAAGCACTGGTCCACGAATTGGTCCCACACCATCTTCAAAATACTTATCAGCCTGTTGGCCGAAAGTATTAGCCATGATTACTCGGAAAGTATTTAGAAAGGCCGTGTTGTGGTTTCTAATGGTATCTGCCAAGGCTTTATGGACCAAATCTGATACCTTTTGAGCTTCTTCCTCTTGAGCAATCGGTTTGATGTGCAAGAAGAACTCTTGGCAATGATCGCTTACGAAAAACCTTGTTGCTCTTGTTCTTGGAGAAAGACATTAAGCATTTATGCTTGTATTGCTCGCATGCTTGCTCCACTTTGCTCTCAATTGGTCTGGCAATTCATCCAAATGTCACGTCCGTAACATGATTGTTATTGACGTCCGACATCTTGAATCAAGAGAGGTCCCACCGGGCGTGCCAAAAAAGTGTGTTGGCACAAAATCTGCACCCCTGCGCCAAGCACACAAAGCAGCAAAAAGCGTGACTTCAATCGGACAGCCGCACGGTTTGGAAATCCGAGCGTGCGGTCGGTTTGACCTGAAAACCGACAAGGGACAAGGAAATCTGTTAAATACAAAATCGAACGTGTCGGATGAGACCGCACAGTTCCGTATATACGGCCCTGAAGCCACTTACGACGACATACAGCTATAGAAGCTGTCTGCCAATCATGCATGCGATTCATTCGGCTACTATGAGGGTAAAACACGTAATGCACTGATTGCCGAACATGCATGTATGAGAAGACATGTTTGAACAAGTGAAAGTTAACTATGAATTGAAGCATAACCAAGCTCGGCAATACAGCCGACTCAGGGTCCATGAAGAAGGAACATACAAATTATCACGACTAAACTAATCAAAGACCTGCATCTGCCGCACGATACCCGATCCTATCAAAGTCTAAGCGTTTCTAACATGCAAGAACCCGCAACATGTAACAATCTAGATTGATCTAATTCGGCTACGTAAGCATACGATCTATTTATCATGATAAGTAAAGAGCATTAGAGAGCAAATAGATCTATAAAATAAGAAGCTGAAACCGATCAAATCTAGATTGGGCAAAAGAGTGTTACAAATAAATAAAATATTAAAGTCATGCAACACGTGATAACTTAATGAATCTACTAGATCTTGCCAAATCTAATAGAGCCGATAACTAATCCTTGAACCAGATCCTAGCCTGCCGCACGACTCACGATCTAACCAAGAATCGATAACTATCTTGCCTCACTAAGCTATCAAGCGGACGCCTGCCGCACGGCCATCTAGTCGAGATAGACAAAGCATAAGCAAAGACTTCTTGATCATCAAGTAGACGCTTTGCCGCACGGCCATCCCATCGAGACGAACAAGACTACTTGCATCAAGATCTAAATCCACCGCATGATACTAGACATGATAGCAAGGTTGCCGGAACTTACGGAGGTCGACGGATCGATTGGCTCCTCTCGAAGAACTCGACGACACGACAAAAGGGACTCGAAACGTGGCACGGGGCCGGTTGTATTGATTTGATTGTGTATATATTTTACAATGGTCGAGGGTCTATATTTATACCCTGGACATAACATGAATCCTAAGAGATTACGATGTACACAATATGTTAAAGGTAACTCAAAAGTACGGCGAGACTCTTGCTATAATTCTCTTCGGAGTCCTCGATTATCGTTTTTCTCCTTCTATTCGGCTTCTCGCTTGCCACCTTTCGCTTCCCGAATGGAGCCATTGTCTTCAAAGATAGCCGACCGCACCAATGCTTGCCGAATCACCCAGAGTCAATAGCATATCCGTTTGCCGAATAGCTCAAAGTTAGCCGACCGCACACTCATTTGCCGAACACGTTGGATTTCTGCTTTTTCATAGACTTTACCGAATCGGCCCACCTGTCATTGGTTTTTACCAAAATCCAGTGTTAACACTATAGAATTTGTTAGTGTATAGACCCTATATTCTAGTTATGATGGTGTTTCATGTCTCTTATGTGTGTATGTTGATGGTTTATGATGTGAGTTAAGAGCCGTCAACAGCTCTTCACTTTTCTCTTTATCCTTAGTAGTAGAGGAGCAAGGCTCATCTTGTAAGAGGAGGAGACATCTTGGCTACTCTTGGTATGAATACTATTCTTTCCATTATGCTCTTCGTCTCTTTTTATCAATATAGCAATGTTCTAGAATTAGAGTATAGTTCTTACACTATGATCTTATTGTGTAGACTAGATAATAGTTTTTGTGATAGGATCATAGAACATAGAACTTCTAGTTCATATGCCTTGTTCATGATATGCTTGCTAGTTCATAGTGTGCATATTATGTTCTTAGCACTAAGCTCTGTTCTTAATCATTCATACACTTAGATGATTAAGAATAGAGTTGTGGGAGGGATGGTGGTTCATCGCACAACATCCAAGTTCTTTACTTGTTCATCCGTAGGGTGAGAGACCCGGGGGGCTTGGGTAGTTGTTTCATATGTGAGCATGGTGCTTGGGCATGGGGCAGCCGGTGATTGCACTTCATAGTCTATGGATGAGTGGGTAGGCGGCAGGTGGTGACAGCCCTGTCCATCCTTTGTAATCCCCCAACGTTCGGCTATGGTGTAGGAGTTTAAATTACCACCCATCTCGCTGGCAGACCAGCGGCCGGTGGTCTTCCGATCCATCGCAAACACAACTCTATCTCTGACTTATGTATTTGTATGACTAACCACTATCTAGACATTAGCTATATTTGGACCATTGCTCCTGTAGGATATTCATTTATTCTTTATTCTTTTATTCTTTATGCTTCATTCATTTTTCCCCACTTGAGAGGCAATTATCTGTGTGTGTGTCCACTATCATGAAAATCGTATTGTTTACCCCTGTTATGAACATTAGTCTATCTTTCATACAAAGTATAATATTCATGATTATGGTTTCATATTAAAATCTACACTAACCTTCCTTTGGGAAAATATAAATATGACACCTAGGATTTCTCCGAGTTGAAATGCTACAACGGTAATTCCGTGCGCTTGCGGAGTAACATCCAAAATTGCAAAGGTTTATCAGATCACCGTTACCTCTTTACTGTAATTGGGAATATAGTTTTAGTACTAGTGTTAAGGAATGCTGAAAGTGCGCCTATAGCATGTCCAAGACACTAGCTACTAAGGCTATAGTCCTAATGTTATTAGGGGTATAACTCTCTTGGCAGAGGTAAGAATAGTCCTGGTATGCCATGGTGCCTTGCCAGACTATTCTGAAACTATCATCGGAGGTGTATCACTAGTAGCAGTAAAGGGAATAATTGGTGAGGTGTACCCAGTGCCATGGCTGATCTAGTGATATAGTAGCTGAGGTACACCACCCCAAGCATTCATTACTCATTACCGGGGATAGACTTACCTCTATTCTCAGTAAAGATGTTAAGGAATGTCAACCGCATTTCTAGCGCTGTCATCAGGGGTCCAAACCTGGTGATGCGCTAAGAAACGCCAACAAGCATTTCTGGCGCCGTTGCCGGGGAAGGCTAGGAAAGATTTTATATGAAAACATAAACTTGGATAATATACTTGTGTAAAGGTAACTTTTGTTCATACAGGACAACTTTTCTTGTTTTCTCCTGTTGTGGATGAAAACAGATAGTGTATGACTGGGTTCGCTCTACCGAAAAACTTCACCAGCAATCCAGAGGCTATCTTGAAAAAGATTCGGTCCTGTACCGTTTTTTCTTCAAGTACTCCACCGACAACCGAACCAGTCACTTCCGCACCCGAGATCACCGCTATGGTCGGAAAGTCACTCCGCGAGTACTCTGTCCCCAATGTTGCCAACGTGCCCACTGGGCCCGCTGTCAACCTTGGTCATAAGAACTTTGAACTTCGCACCGGTCTTATCACTATGGTGCCGGCAAGCACATTCTGTGGCTTGCCGAGTGAGGACGCCAATGCTCATCTCCAACAGTTAATGGAGCTGTGCGACAACATCGTCATAAAAGACGTCGCAC
Source organism: Chrysopogon serrulatus (assembly GCA_015844335.1). Taxonomy (NCBI): domain Eukaryota; kingdom Viridiplantae; phylum Streptophyta; class Magnoliopsida; order Poales; family Poaceae; genus Chrysopogon; species Chrysopogon serrulatus. Next base: position 2,367,114 of record JADLZL010008185.1, on the reverse strand, counting down.
CGGAGGCTATCCGTCTCCACCAGTTTCCCTTCTCCCTCACGGGAAAGGCGAAATAGTGGTTCTACAAGGACCGGGAAGCTGTTGACACCTGGGCCAAGTGCTCAACGGCGTTCCTCGCCAAGTTCTTCCCCCTGGGCAAAACAACTCTAAGGGGGAAGATCACATCGTTCCAGCAAAGCAGCTTGGAGAACATCCCCGAAGCATGGGACAGGCTACAAGACTACATTCAAGCCTGACCACACCATGGGATGGAAGATTGGATGATCCTGCAAACCTTCTATAAGGGGTTAATCCCCATGTCGAAGGGCCATCTGGACGCTATAGCTGGAGGAGCATTCCTCTCCCTCACCATCACTAGGGCAAAGGCCCTAATGGAGAAAATTCTGTCCAATCAAGGATGGGGGAAGGAAAGGTCCCAGTCACAAAAACAAAAAGGCAGATATGCTTGTCGTAAAAATGGACCTCCTGCTCAAAAGACTAGACAAAAGAGCCTATGAGAAAGAGGCCATGAAGAAGGGCTATGTCCGGGCTACAGACTCACACATGACGTGTGAAGTCTGTGGCAATGTTGGCCATTCGGGGAATGACTGCCCCGAAACCCGTGAAAGCCGCCTACATCAACAACAGCAGCAACGGGTATCGCCAATAAAATAATGGCGGATGGAATAATCAACCCCGCTAACAAGGAGGTAATTCGAACTTCAATTCAAATTATAATTCGAATCAACCTTCCTTGAAAGACTTGGTATTAGGCCAAGTAAAAATAAATAAAAATCTAAACAAAAAGTTGTCTTTTAACAATGAAATGTTTGAAAATTTAAATACAAAAATAGAAAACCTTTCCTCTGCCATTAATAATCAAATGAGCTTCAACAAAATGATAGAATCTCAGTTAGCTCAAATAGCTGCCGCTATTCCGGTCGATCAAACGGGACGGATCCCAGGGTAATCCGAGAACCCTCCCGATAATCCTTTTGCAGCTAAATAAAGGAGGAAAGTAGGTCTAACCCACCAGACTATAAATTGGGAGAGTCCTCGCCGCAGGTAAAACGGTATGAATCAAATTTATACACATTTCTAAAAAACCCCTCAATTTAGGGTTTTATTATTAAATGAATATTTTGGTGCATTTCAAAGACTTTAGAAAAATCTCACAAAAATCATTTTCTGCACTAAAATAATTTGGTATTTTCAAAACTTATTTTTTCAGAATTTTTAAAAATAAAAATTTCAAAGAAAAATTAATAAAAATTCAAGATCAAAAGAGCTGTTGGGTGTCTCGCCGAACCCCCAACGGTTTGGAATTGGAGGTGGCCGTTGGAAGCTACCGGCCAAAGGGGGGAGCAGGCGGGCCCACCCCTGGTATGTCCGCACCAGGGTGCGGCCGCACCCGCGCCAGCGCCAACGGCTCCCTGCCGGCGGCTGGTGCAGGTTGCCGTTGCCTCCTCCCCCTCCATGGAGGTTGCTCTGCCTATAAATGAGAGGGAGGCCGGGAGGAGGCTCTCCACCTCCACACACTCTCCATTTTCTCTCCTTCTCATTTCACTCTCTACCACTCTCTTGCTCTCTGTTGACGGTGGATAGTGTCAACATTTAATAGTGCAATAAACATGATAAATGATCAATCCACTTGCAAATAGAGAAGTCTAGGGTTTTATCTGACAAATTCCACGAGTTTTGGTGAATTATTATTTAATAGCTCCAGAAAACCACGAAAAATGGCCTAACTATCAAACGGAGTAACGAAACTTAACCGCGATGGAAACATACACTATTGGGCTCTACAAGGATCAGGAAAACACCACGACAAAGCGGAGGCCCAGAGCAAACAGTAGAGGGCCGGCCGGTCCCAAGGAAAATACTGGGCGGCCTCCCCAAAAAATGAAATCCTACGCCCTTCTAGAAGCTTCCTCCACCGCCTTTGAGGTTAATATCCACCGTACCTTAAGTCGGTTTGATCAAACGGCTGTTGTGCAACTCACCGGGCTATAAATACAGAGCCAGACCCCCCTCCCTGGGGGCACCACATTATTATAGAGATGTAGAGGCGTCCCTCGAATGGATGACCTCTATCTCTAGAGAATTAGGGCTAGACTTTCCAATGTAGTAGATTAGTTCTAGTTGAGAGTTAGGGAGAGTGGAGCTGCACCACGGTTCTGGAAGAGTCTTCAAAGTCTTGGTATGTCTTTGTATTTATTCTTTGTAAGACTTATACTTTAATATATTTATCTTCTCTGTTTACTTTATGCCTTTCATATTATGTTTATTATAGTTATTATACTTTAGCATAGGATCTCCGCCTGTATTAGGTGCTCTAGTTGTCAGCTGTGACTAGGGTAGTAATCGATAGTGCAGACATGGAGTCTAGGCTATAGGTTACCTGAGGTTACGCCCAATTCCTGCGGTTAGTTGTGGTAGCCTCAGAGGTGACAGCTCTGTTAGGCCTTCGTATTCGACCACGTCAGAGTTGGTGTTTCATAGAGCTCGTTGGCAGCCTTCCCCAACTACTTTCTTCCCAGTCTTATTCGAGAGTTGGAAAGGTACTGCTGCTCCAAAAAGCTATTGTGTGATTGCTATATCTATCTATGAATTAGTTATATAGAACCAAAGTAATAGAGAAATATTTAGGAACCTTAAACTCTCCCGTTGTCCTCTCACTTTAGCTATCTACTCTTTTATCATAGAATTCTCCTATGTGTGAAATATATGCATAATTCCTATCATCTATCATTTACCCCTACTTTAGTCTAGTTGGTGTATTAGTTAGTAGATACATGATGGTGAACTATCAATGTCTTTATCCATTGTTTCCCAGTGGTAAAATTTAAATAACGATACCTGGAATACTCCAGGTAAAATGCTACAATGGTTTTTTATGTGCTTGCGGAATCCTTCATATTTTAATTGTGCATAAGAAATACCAACACGCATTTTTGGCGCCGTTGCCGGGGAAACGATTGGCGTAAAGATTTTGATATTGATCTTGATATCTACTAATCTAGTCTACTACTAGCTTTAGTAGGATTACCCCTTGTTTTGTTGAGTTGTGGAATATGCAGGATATCAATCACTTCAACCTTCTGGCGAAATTCCACAAGAACAAGACATGAGATATTTTGAAGAACTCAGGGTGCCTGGACATTCATGATCCATCAATAATGGAGCCCTGCCATCTCACAGGTTTATATAAACATATACATTATCCTAACCATGTGTAGATTGGAGAAGAAAAGTCGTCATCATATTAATTCAAAGTTCATCACATGTGACAAAGAAAAGACGCTGCACAACTCACAAACTCCATAGTGAGTCATGGTAAATTTGATCAAGAAAGGTGAGAAAGTCTTGCTCATAGACTTTAAATTTCATGAGTAGTTATCCTGTTGCATTCCACTGCATGTTTACTTTAAATAATCCATGCATCTACTCCATCTCATATCAAATCCACAACATGTTCAGTTCCTTACACATATGCATATCACTTTCATCTCTACTTAAAAATGAAAAAATATATATATTCTCACCATACATGATCATACTTTCATCTCTATTTAAGTAAATCTCTAAGTGCTTTTATGCTACCTTTGTTTGCTATAGTATGCTTTGGTTTAGAAGTATTCGACATACTTCCATAGACTTTTAAATTGAGCGTGGTGCTTAGGTTAAAATGCCTTCCGTAACTAAAACTACACATGGAGTTTGGTTTGGTTGTTGACCTAGAAATTATTGTAGTAGACATTGGATATTTTGTTGGACTAACCCCTGCAGGAAACTCTCAAATTTAATTCGGGTAAGTCAAGGGATGAACTCACATCAGAGATGAATCAAGGCGTGTGATGAAGTCTAATAACTTTGCACAAAAGGAAGACACATCTCATTCTCTATGGAAGAGTTGTAAGTATCAAAATTTATTCACTTAATCTTTTATCGCAAGTTACCTTTGCCTTGAACCATATAAAAGTGCAGCTACCAACAAAATTTGTTAAAAGAAATCTATGCTAAATTAATCCTAAAAGCACATCCTTTCATTAGCATAGATGAAATTCGCATGAATTACATGGACCATAACCTACATTCCAAACTTATTGCAATCCTTTGGGTATGTGTCCACTAACATTTATGTAGGAAAGAAAGAACAAATGTTTGATTATGGTTTGAAATGAAAAGAAAGAAGAACAAGTGTAAATAAAGGACTAGGATGGAAAGAAATAGATAAAAGAACACTTCAACACCTTCTACACTTCACCATGATAGTAGACCAATCACCCTGCAAGATATAAGGTACGTTTATCCAAGTCTCATGCAACTTTAAACTAGATTCAACATCTTATACCATGTTGTTAATTGTCTTGGTTATCCTTATCTTTTGTCATGCTTAATTTGCTAAAACTTTAAATAAATAAAATACACTTTTGGTTCACCTACATATTCTTTAGTCTTTGAACCTCCTTACTTTATTATAAGTATGCTTTAGAATATACTTAAACATTATAACATCAAAGCATATTTATATAAGAATTTGGTTGATAGACTATCCTCTCCTCTATAAAAATGTTTAAATCATATTAGGAGACTTCATAGAATCAAATCAAGGTTAGAAATCAAGGTTAGAGGTATTCTTTAAAATTATATCTTCGCCTTAACCTTGTTTAAAAATTTGAAATAATGGTGAATCATTTAAAACACAGGCTACAATTTAATCTTTAACTCCTTGGTAAACATTATCCATACCTTAAATAAATAGTATACTCCTTCGGGTATGTGCTGTCTACTAATCCCTTGTAGAGAAGAAATAATGAGAAAAGCAGAAGTTTGAAAGAGTGAGAAAGGAGTACAACATATGAGACAAGAGGCCAATGAACGACTCAAGATACAGGGATGGAAAAGACCATTGAGATTCAATCCATCCTTTACCACATGGTGTCATCACGCTCCAGTAATAAAGGTAACATCTTAAAGGTAAGTGATCATCATTTCCTCATGATCTTGGAGTACAAATCATAGCACCATTCTTCTAATCTCAATCTTAACCAAATGAGCTCAAAAATGATATATCTTATTTTTGGAAGATGATAGTAATCATGTTAATCTTGATAACTTATAAAGATGAACAATCATTTCATAGGTTAAGTAACTCCACTCCTTTATCTCATAAGCTTAAATGCCATATTTATACTTTTGATATTCTCACCTAAGATGTAAATGAACAATGTGAAAAAGCATCAATCTTATTGTGCCTAGGGTTAGAGAATGAATAAATTTCTGGCTCTATTGGTGTTTTCCCACCAATAGAGCCTATGCACTTGATCTCTACCTTGTCTTTATGAGTAGAACACACTTCAAGCAAAGTGTGGGGAGATTTCCCAAATTCTACAAGTAGGAGTTCTAAACCAATAGTGGCAATGCACATAAGATTGGCTTCGAGATGGTAACAAAAAGAAAAGAAGAAGGTGGCACCACCATTGGAAGCGCCGCTAGTGGAGACACCACCTCAATTCTCATTCTTAGGAGCAAACCGAAGTACTCTATTAATGAACTACTGCAAGGAGGAGTCCAGTTCGGAGGACTCAAAACATCAAACTCTTGCCGTGAGGTAACATTAGTAGTTATCGATATCTATTTTCTTACATTGCATGATATTATTCTCTTTAGCATATTTACTTTTCTATATTAATATTGCATAGAAAACAACAAAAATAAATAAGTATGCAATAGGCTATATTCATGCATCTTAAAAAGAACTTAAAGCCCCATGTGAAACTCCTGTGGTATAAACTATGGGAGTGCTCACTGTGGTGGCCTAACAAATAAAAAATATATCATGCATATTTCCTTTCTGCATATAAATCCAAAAACTCCAAAAATATTAATTAGGCATCCTGCTACAATTCTACTATTATAAAACACTTTGAAACCTCTACAACACCCAATCCTCTAAAATGGCTAATTATTTATTCTAATACTATTCCATGAGTTTTGGTGTTTTGTGAGAGCTTTCTACAGGATGACTCCAAGAGTCAGCTCACCTAGGTATCTTCATATTCACCACTCGGTGTACACTCTTCCACCACACAGTTAACCCCTGTGTGAAGAAAGTAACATCTTGGGCGCTGAGATTAAAGTATTCCTGGCAACGCTTGCTCTTACAAGCATGAGCTCCTCTGTGAGGACCGCTCAGCTTCAACGCTCAACTATGACAGCATCCAGTTTGGGGGAGAGCATCCCCTAGTTATCAGGTAAGTATACCTATGCGATTATCGAGTCTGTCTTATAGTCATAAACTACCAAAAATATGTGGGCACATGAAGGTCCATGTCTGCAGAGTCTTTTATGAGTCAATTAGTCTAAAAACAAATAAAAAGATGAATAACAATTAAAACCAAATAAAGATACTTTAGCTATTTATTAAGGTGTGATCATAGAGTGTGTTTATAATTCTATCTAGCTTGTTAAGAGTCAAACAAAAACTAAAGAACAATAAAATTTTGTCTTAGAGATGATGAATAGTTGCTCTATCATAATTCCTTTCAAATACCTAGTTTTCAACCTTAAGTTCTCCTGAGTTTTGGACATGACTGCTTTGATATAAGAATTTACTCTGAGCTTGAAACTTGTGGAGGCATATGCTTGAGCTTAGTCTAGGTGATTGATGGATATGATATGAGAGAGTCTGAGCCACTATTTATCTTATTTCTAGCGATACTAAAGTTCTGGAGATTTATCTTTTAAAATTTAAAATCTTACATGATGAGCTCTTGTATGACAAAGTTTGAATTCCTACCAAAGCCATACATGATATACATTTAGACTAGGAAAACCATTGCTCATTCATACTGCTTGTTTTGCATTGAGTTCAGTCAACCTTTGTTGTATACCTTATGAGAGTCTTGTCATGCTTTTAAAATCAAGATCACATACACACTCCACCCACATATGCATTACTCCTACTCTAGGGTAAGTGCAACCATTTTATACATTCACCCAGATCCACCTTAAAAATGTTTTTCTTCTATACTAGGAGTCAAACACCCAAAACTATACCACATAGGACAACCCCTATTTAAATGCTCCAAGTTGCTATCATTATCTCTCTAATCATTTTGTATTCAAAGGAATGTATGTGGCTATGCAAAAGAAAATGTATCAGAAAAAAAGGAGAAGAGGGAGTTAAAAGAAATGGACAAATGTCCAAGCAATCGAAACAATGGGCACTTAGATGCTCGCCTCCCTAAAAAAAGAGAGAAAAAAAGAAGAAAAAAAATTGAAAGAATAAAGATAGCCCATGTTTTCCTGCAAAAAGTCCTAAATTTAAGACAGATTTATTTCTAAAGAGCAAAAGTAGAATTAGGATTAGCCACCATATATTCACCTATCCACCATATTTCATACACATGCACATCTTGGTTTGACTGTATGACTTGACTCTCTTTGGATTCATTGTTTGACTTTACAATATATGAATTGCAAGTATGTTCATCCTTGTTTTAATACTACTCCTATGAGCTCCACTATAATTCTTAGTTGTAGGAAGGCATAACACCATCAATGCCTTAGTGAGATCCATAAATACCATATACAATAAGAGACTTGAGGGTGTCATACAATTAAGCTCTGAGTTTTATTTCAAAAACTTATAAAAACTCTAGAATATTGGTTGAAGTGAAGAATTTGAGACATAGTGCTTGACTTGATTGTTCTATCTTTTAATTACTCAAGACCCATGCGAAAGTTGAAAAGCTCCATAGTTAAAGGTAAAATGGGTAAGTTTGAAAGTTAGAGCAGTTTTGTCTAACCTGGAGGAGAATTTCTATTTGAAGGCATGTGTACTTTTGAGGTGTGAAAGCATTGTAGCAACTCCTGATCCAAGTTTATTAGTTACGCTTTGCTAAGGGACTAGCAAAGGATAAGCTTGGGGGAGCTTGTTGGTGGTGGATAGCGTCAACATTTAATAGTGCAATAAACATGATAAATGATCAATCCACTTACAAATAGAGAAGTCTAGGGTTTTATCTGACAATTTCCATGAGTTTTGGTGAATTATTATTTTCTAGGGATTATTCCAGAAAACCACGGAAAAGGGCCTAACTATCAAACGTAGTAACAAAACTTAACTGCGATCGAAACATACACTATTGGGCTCTACAAGGATCAAGAAAACACCACGACAAAGTGGAGGCCCAGAGGAAACAGTAGAGGGCCAGCCGGCCCCAAGGAAAATACCGGGCGGCCTCCCCCTAAAACGAAACCCCACGCCCTTCTAGAAGCTTCCTCCACCACCTTTGAGGGTTAATATCCACCGTACCTTAAGTCGGTTTGATCAAACGGCTGTCGTGCATTCCACCGAGCTATAAATACAGGGCCAGACCCCCCTCCCTAGGGGCACCACATTATTATAGAGATGTAGAGGCGTCCCTCGAATGGATGACCTCTCATCTCTAGAGAATTAAGGCTAGACTTTCCAATGTAGTAGATTAGTTCTAGTTGAGAGTTAGGGAGAGCGGAGCTGCGCTGCGGTTCTGGAAGAGTCTTCAGAGTCTTGGTATGTCTTTGTATTTATTCTTTGTAAGACTTATACTTTAATATATTTATCTTCTCTATTTACTTTATGCCTTTCATATTATGTTTAGTATAGTTGTTATACTTTAGCGTAGGATCTCTGCCTGTATTAGGTGCTCTAGTTGTCAGCTGTGACTAGGGTAGTAATCGATAGTGTAGACATGGAGTCTAGGCTATAGGTTACCTGAGGTTACGCCCAATTCCTGCGGTTAGTTGTGGTAGCCTCAGAGGTGACAGCTCTATTAGGCCTTCGTATTCCACCACATGAGAGTTGGTATTTTGTAGAGCTCATTGGCAGCCTTCTCCAACTACTTTCTTCCCAGTCTTATTCGAGAGTTGGAAAGGTACTGCTGCTCCAAAGTGCTATTGTGTGATTGCTATATCTATCTATGAATTAGTTATATAGAACCAAAGTAATAGAGAAATATTTAGGAACCTTAAACTCTCTCATTGTCCTCTCACTTTAGCTATCTACTTTTTTATCATAGAATTCTCCTATATGTGAAATATATGCATAACTCCTATCATCTATCATTTACCCCTACTTTAGTCTAGTTGGTGTATTAGTTATTAGATACATGATGGTGAACTATCAATGTCTTTATCCATTGTTTTCCAGTGGTAAAATATAAATAACGATACCTGGAATACTCCTGGTAAAATGCTACAATAGTTTTCTATGCGCTTGCGGAATCCTTCATATTTCAATTGTGCATAAGACATACCAACACTCTCACCAACTCTAGCAACACAAGAGCAAGAAATCCTAGCTCCCGCAGCAAGCCCTCGCTAAGCAAGACACCTCCAGCTCTTGCTTCACCACCCACCATGAAAAGATTCACGGAGGGGGTGACGGGAGCCGTCAAGAGGATGACAAGGTCTTGCTCAAGGCGGTCGCGGGGAAGCTCGAGCACTCACCACTCCACCAAGCATGAAGAAAGCTCGGTGCATGAAGAAGCTCCCCCGGTCGTGGAGGAGGAGCAAACACCGATGGATGCCACGCCCGACATCGACCTAGAAGGGGATCGAGAGGAGCAAGCCTACAACCTCATCAAGGAGCTCACGTATGCCCACACGCCGGTATATGACCCCGACATCGAGCTCACACCAACCCCTGCCAACACCACCCCCTTTCTTCTCACCGATGGGACAGCCGGGCTATCTCCCAGCAATGCACACACCAGGATATACTCCTGAAATGCATTCTGCTTGGGGGCATACCCCGCACCCATATGAGGCTGGAGGGTCGGGCGTACCGCAGGCTAGGGATGAGGCTTAGGGAAGCCACCACCACTCCTCGAACTCTGAGGGAATGCCACCCCGTGTGCCACCTCGCCCGTCAGTCACACTGGAGACTCTCCACACTCAACTGGGCGGACTTGTGATCCACACTGATGAGTTACAAGAGGAGATGGCACGGCAGTACCGCCAACAACAACAATGGCAACTCCAAAATCAACAGTGGCAACAACAGCACCATCAGCGTCACCAGCAGTGGTAGACCAAGCAGCAACAACAGTGGGCCCACCTCAATGAACAAATGAGAATCCAGTATGAGCAGCAGTAGGCCTTCTGGAGGTCCCAGGGTTTCAACCCTGGAGGCTAGGTTTCGAGCCAGCTTGGGGGAGGACCCCACTCAGGTATCACTGCATTTGCATGTTTAATTCTTGAATATTTCCTTTTCCTGCATATGCATACTTAAATTCAAAAAAAAGAGAAAAAATGAAAATAACAAAAATAATAATAAAATAAATTCCACTCCAACTATGTGAAATATGCTATGCATAGTTTTTTTTCTTGTTGAAATGATGAATAGTTGCTCTGTTTTATGATTCATCAGTGTCTAGCTTATGACTTAGTTTCCTCCTAAGATTTAAGTTTATTGGTTTTAAATATTCATTCTAGAAACTTGAAAACTTAGTGGGATGCATAGAGCTTGATCTAGTCTAGGGATGGTATTAAAAGCTTGATTTGGTATGACTAAAGAATTTGTTACAATCTTACACTGAGAAAAGCTTGAACACCGGAGTCTTAAAAATTAAATAAAAACTAGAGACTTTTGATATGATCTAAAGTAAGTTACCTTGTTATGCACCCATGGTCGGAATTCACTTACAACAATGAAAACCAATTTTTATTCTCTATGTATCGATTCTCTCTTAGAAGTCAAAAGAGAGTGTGGGCTAAGAAAAAGATGCCATGCCAAAGAGGCATGAGCCAATAAAAGATGCCATACCAAAAAGGTATGTGCCAAAAAAAAGAGAGAGAATAAAACAAGGGGTGCAAAGACACCCGCCCGAATGAAAAAAATGGGTACAAAAAGTGCTCGCCAGAGAGATAGCCCCCACTTCTCAGAAAGACAGAAAAGAGATAGTCATGCATAGGAGTTCAAGAAGAAAAGGAAAATAAACTTTCTATCCGATCAAAGTGTATAGCTTGGTAATTTGCTATGATCTAATCATTTGACTTTGCTCTTCATACAAAAATGCAAACTCCAGAAAGAAAGCAATTCAAAAGTGTAGAATGCATACAAATCCTGTGCCTACCTTTCTTGCTAAAATACCAACCTAAAGACAAAGTGATAGCTATAAGCCCCACAAGTGACAAGTAAAAAGGATGAGTATAAAAACCAATTTATTTGGATCAAAGAAGAAAACTTTGTTATAATCCTGGCACTTGTGAAACGTAATCGGCATTGCAGGAACTAGTGATCAACAACCAAGTTCTTAGCTTTTGCTCGAGGACGAGCAAAGGGTAAGCTTGGGGGATTTTGTTGGCGGTAATTACCGACATGCTTTAAACGCCAACTATTATCCAAAAAGGGAAAATTATCATAGATATATTCACATATACCTTTGCTATTGACCTATTTCCACTTGTATTGGAGAATCATTGTTTTACATGAAACATACAAGGAAAAGAGGAAAAGGTCACAAAATACGCTTTCGGACAAGGCATATTCTACAAAATAAAGCAAAGCCCAATCCAAAAGACAAATCTAGGCCAACCACCACCATAGGAGGCATCCAGGGCCAGCCCATGTCCCACTGGCCAAAGGCAGTGCTGAGGGGGGCTGCCCCAGGTGCGGCCGCACCAGGGTGCAGCCGCACCCCTGCTGCTGCCAAACGGGCCCAACTTTGGATGGCGGTTCACTTGGTCGATTGCAAAGGCGGTGCAGCCAGGCATTTACTTCCCCTATCTCTGGAACCGACCATTAGACTAGTATATAAGAGAAGGGGCACTCCCTCCACACCAACACACAACAACACACTACACCTCTCACTTGTACTCTCAAGTGTATCTCTCCACTTTTCTCTTTATCCTTAGTAGTAGAGGAGCAAGGCTCATCTTGTAATAGGAGGAGACATCTTGGCTACTCTTAGTATGAATACTATTCTTTCCATTATGCTCTTCGTCTCTTTTTATCAATATAGCAATATTCTAGAATTAGAGTATAGTTCTTACACTATGATCTTATTCTGTAGACTAGATAATAGTTTGTGTGATAGGATCATAGAACATAGAACTTCTAGTTCATATGCCTTGTTCATGATATGCTTGCTAGTTCATAGCGTTCATATCATGTTCTTAGCATATAGAGCTCTGTTCTTAACCATTCATACACTTAAATGATTAAGAATTGAGTTGTGGGAGGGATGGTTGTTCATCGCACAACATCCAAGTTCTTTACTTGTTCATCCGTAGGGTGAGAGACCCGGGGGTTTTGGGTAGTTGTTTCATATGTGAGCATGGTGCTCGGGTATGGGGCAGCCGGTGATTGCACTTCATAGTCCACGGATGAGGGGGTAGGCTATAGGTGGTGACAGCCCTGTCCGTCCTTTGTAATCCCCCTACGTTCGGCTACGGTGTACGAGTCCAAATTACCACCCATCTCGCTGGCAGACCAGTGGCCGGTGGTCCTCCGATCCATCGCAAACACAACTCTATCTCTGACTCATGTATTTGTATGACTTACCACTATCTAGACAATAGCTGTATTAGGACCATTGCTCCCGTAGGATATTCATTTATTCTTTATTCTTTTATTCTTTATGCTTCATTCAATTTTCCCCACTTGAGAGGCATTTTTCTGTGTGTATGTCCACTATCATGGAAACCGTATTATTTAGCCCTGTTATGAACATTGGTCTACCTTTCATACAACGTATAGTATTCATGATTATGGTTTCATACTAAAATCTACACTAGCCTTCCTTTGGAAAAATATAAATACGACACCTAGGATTTCTCGGGGTTGAAATGCTACAACGGTAATTCCGTGCGCTTGCGGAGTAACATCTAAAACTGCAAAGGTTTACCGGATCACTGTTACCTTTTTACTGTAATTGGGAATATAGTTTTAGTACTAGTGTTAAGGAATGCTGAAAGTGCGCCGTATAGCATCTCCAAGACACTAGCTGCTAAGGCTATAGTCCTAATGTTATTAGGGATATAACTCTCTTGGCAGAGGTAAGAATAGTCCTGGCATACCATGGTGCCCGTGCCAGACTATTCTGAAACTATCATCAGAGGTGTATCACTAGTAGCAGTAAAGAGAATAACTGTGAGGTGTGCCCAGTGCCATGGCTGATCTAGTGATATGGTAGCTGAGGTACACCACCCCAAGCATTCCTTACTCATTACCGGGGATAGACTTATCTCTATTCTCAGTAAAGATGTTAAGGAATGTCAACCGTATTTCTAGTGCTGTCATCAGGGGTCCAAACCTGGTGATGCGCTAAGAAACGCCAACAAGCATTTCTGGCGCCGTTGCCGGGGAAGGCTAGGAAAGATTTTATATGAAAACATAAACTTGGATAATATACTTGTGTAAAAGTAACCTTTATCCATACAGGATAACTTTTCTTGTTTTCTCCTGTTGTGGATGAAAATAGATAGTGTATGACTGGGTTCGCTCTGCTGGAAAACTTCACCAGCAATCCAGAGGCTATCTTGAAAAAGACTCGGTCCCGTACCGTTTCTTCCTCAAGTACTCCACCGACAACCGAACCAGTCACTTCCGCACCCAAGATCACCGCTATGGCTGGAAAGTCACTCCGCGAGTACTCTGTCCCCAATGTTGCCAACGTGCCCACTGGGCCCGCTGTCAACCTTGGTGACAAGAACTTTGAACTTTGCACCGGTCTTATCACTATGGTGCAGGCAAGCATATTCTGTGGCTTGCCGAGTGAGCCAACGCTCATCTCCAACAGTTCCTAGAGCTGTGCGACACCATCGTCATAAAAGACGTCCTACCGGAGGCTATCCGTCTCCGCCTGTTTCCCTTCTCCCTCACGGGAAAGGCGAAATAGTGGTTCTATAAGGACCGGGAAGCTGTTGACACCTGGGCCAAGTGCTCAGCGACGTTCCTCACGAAGTTCTTCCCTCTGGGCAAAACAACTCTAAGGGGGAAGATCACATCGTTCTAGCAAAGCAGCTTGGAGAACATCCCCGAAGCATGGGACAGGCTACAAGACTACATTCAAGCCTGCCCACATCATGGGATGGAAGATTGGATGATCCTGCAAACCTTCTATAAGGGGTTAATCCCCATGTCGAAGGACCATCTGGACGCTGCAGCTGGAGGAGCATTCCTCTTCCTCACCATCACTGGGGCAAAAGCCCTAATCAAGAAAATTCTGTCCAATCAAGGATGGGGGAGGAAAGGTCCCAGTCACAAAAACAAAAAGGCATGCATACTGTCAAGGAGGTAGATATGCTTATCGTAAAAATAGACCTCCTGCTCAAAAGACTAGACAAAAGAGCCCATGAGAAAGAGGCCATGAAGAAGGGCCACGTCCGGGCTATAGACTCACATATGACGTGTGAAGTCTGTGGCAATGTTGGCCATTCGGAGAATGACTGCCCCGAAACCCGTGAAGAAGCCGCCTACATCAACAACAGCAGCAACGGGTATCGCCAATAAAATAATGGCGGATGGAATAATCAACCCCGCTAACAAGGAGGTAATTCTAACTTCAATTCAAATTATAATTCGAATCAACCTTTCTTGAAAGACTTGGTATTAGGCCAAATAAAAATAAATAAAAATCTAAATAAAAAGTTGTCTTTTAACGATGAAATGTTTGAAAATTTAAATGTAAAAAAAGAAAACCTTTCCTCTGCCATTAATAATCAAATGAGCTTCAACAAAATGGTAGAATCTCAGTTAGCTCAAATAGCTGCCGCTATTCCTGTCGATCAAACGGGACGGATCCCGAGGCAATCCGAGAACCCTCCCGATAATCCTTTTGCAGCTAAATAAAGGGGGAATGTAGGTCTAACCCACCAGACCATAAATTGGGTGAGTCCTCGCCGTAGGAAAAATGGTATCAATCAAATTTATACACATTTCTAAAAAAAACCCCTCAATTTAGGGTTTTATTATTAAATGAATATTTTGGTGCATTTCAAAGAGTTTAGAAAAATCTCACAAAAATCATTTTCTGCACTAAAATAATTTGGTATTTTTAAAACTTATTTTTTCAGAATTTTTAAAAATAAAAATTTTAAAGAAAAATTAATAAAAATTTAAAATCAAAAGAGCCGTTGGGGGTCTCGCCGAACCCCCAACGGTTTGGAATTGAGGTGGCCATTGGAAGCTACCGGCCAAAGGGGGGAGCAGGTGGGCCCACCCCTGGTGCGGGCGCACCAGAGTGCGGCCGCACCCGCGCCAGCGCCAACGGCTCCTTGCCAGCGGCTGGAGCATGTGGCCGCTACATCCTCCCCCTCCATGGCGGTTGCTCTGCCTATACATGAGAGGGAGGCCGGGAGGAGGCTTTCCACCCCCACACACTCTCCATTTTCTCTCCCTCTCAGTTCACTCTCCAGCACTCTCTTGCTCTCACCAACTCTAGCAACACAAGAGCAAAAAATCCTGGCTCCCGCAGCAAGCCCTCACTAAGCAAGCCACGTCCAAGCTCTTGCTTCATCACCCACCATGAAAAGATTCACGGAGGGGGTGACGGGAGCCGTCAAGAGGATGACAAGGTCTCGCTCAAGGCGGTCGCGGGGAAGGTCGAGCACTCACCACTCCACCGAGCATGAAGAATGCTCGGTGCATGAAGAAGCTCCCCCGGTCGTGGAGGAGGAGCAAGCACCGATGAATGCCACGCCCAACATCGACCTAGAAGGGGATCGAGAGGAGCAAGCCTACAACCTCATCAAGGAGCTCACGTACGCCCACACGCCAGTATATGACCCTGACATCCTCGCAAAAATAGGTATGGATGAAGAATTTACTCTCATTTGGAAGCAAGTCGGGTGGGAAGGTATTGATCCGGTGTGGGAAACGGGCTCTCGATTTCTTACCATGCAATTCTTGTGCACTTTAAAAGAGGTAGATGGTGGAATTAGCTTTCGCATATTTCAAACTAAATATTTCATTTCATGGAAGGATCATAGCCAACATCTAGGGTTTAACAAGAAATGCTCTCTTTATCTTGATCGTACCCTAAGCAACTTCAACTGTTTCTCTTTTTGGGAAGCAATTTCGAGAGAAGTTCAAACTGGCAAGTTCCAACGTAGAAATGCTCAAATCCATCACCCTACCCTTAGATTCATGCATAAGTGGATGGCCATGACCTTATTTGCTAGAGAAGATATCCGCTATGTTTATAGTGATGAGCTAAAACTGTTGTATGCTATGGTAAAGAAAATAAAAGTTGCCCCTATTAGAGAGATAGTTGCTGACTGGTTACGCTACTTTTCGCACACAACTACTATCCCATGTACCTCCCTTATAACTCGCGTCCCTGTCGATGCTTTAGAAGGGAAGAAGTTGTCTGATTTCTTCGATATCCCTGCTCCTAGAGTAATGATAACCGAAGATTCTCTTATACATGGGCATCACTTGAAAAAGAATGCAGCCGGTGAACTTTTATACTCTACTGGTGGTACACTCGAAATAAGGTTACCTAACTCGGATCTTTGATTGTACAAATGTATTGAACTTACCCTTTCAATCATTTCACGAGAGGAAGCTAGCAGGAGAAGTGTCTCTGGCAGGTCAACCCGGAGTACCACTCAAAGAGGAGAAGCATCGAGCTCACACCAACCCCAGCCAACACCACCCCCTTTCTTCTCACCGATGGGACAGCCGGGGTATCTCCCAGCAATGCAGACACCAGGATTACTCCTAAAATGCATTCTGCTTGGGGGCATACCCCATACCCATATGAGGCTGGAGGGTCAGGGGTACCGTAGGCTGGGGATGAGGCTTGGGGAAGCCACCACCACTCCTCGGACTCTAAGGGAATGCCACCCCATGTGCCACCTCGCCAGTCAGTCACACTGGAGACTCTCCACACTCAGCTTGGTGAACTTGTGATCCGCACTGATGAGTTAGAAGAGGAGACAACACGGCAGTACTGCCAACAACAACAATGGTAACTCCAAAATCAACAGTGACAACAACAGCACCATCAGCATCACCAGCAGTGGTAGACCGAGCAGCAACAACAGTGGGCCCACCTCAACGAACAAATGAGGATCTAGTATGAGCAGCAGCAGGCCTTCTGGAGGTCCAAGGGTTTCAACCCTGGAGGCTAGGTTTCGAGCCAACTTGGGGGAGGACCCCCACTCAGGTATCACTGCATTTGCAAGTTTAATTCTTGAATATTTCCTTTTCCTGCATATGCAAACTTAAATTCAAAAAAAGAGAAAAATGAAAATAATAAAAAATAATATTAAAATGAATTCCACTCCAACTATGTGAAATATGCTATGCATAGTTTTTTTTCTTGTTGAAATGATGAATAGTTGCTCTATTTTATGATTCATCTGTGCCTAGCTTATGACTTAGTTTCCTCCTAAGATTTAAGTTTATTGGTTTTAAAATTCATGGGATGCATAGAGCTTGATCTAGTCTAGGGATGGTATTAAAAGCATGATTTGGTATGACTAAAGAATTTGTTACAATCCTACTCTGAGAAAAGCTTGAACACTTGAGTCTTAAAAATTAAATAAAAACCAGAGTCCTTTGATATGATCTAGAGTAAGTTACATTGTTATGCACCCATGGTCGGAATTCACTTACAACAATGAAAACCAATTTTTGTTCTCTATGTATCGATTCTCTCTTAGAAGTCAAAAGAGAGTGTGGGCTAAGAAAAAGATGCCATGCCAAAGAAGCATGAGCCAATAAAAGATGCCATACCAAAAAGGTAAGTGTCAAAAAAAAGAGAGAATAAAACAAGGGGGCAAAGACACCCACCCGAGCAAAAAAAAAGGTATAAAAAAAGTACCTGCCAGAGAGATAGCCCCCACTTCTCAGAAAGACAGAAAAGAGATAGTCGTGCATAGGAGTTCAAGAAGAAAAAGAAAATAAACTTTCTATCCGATCAAAGTGTATAGCTTGGTAATTTGCTATGATCTAATCATTTGACTTTGCTCTTCATACAAAAATGTAAACTCCGGGAAGAAAGCAATTCAAAAGAGTAGAATTTATACAAGTCCTGTGTCTACCTTTCTTGCTAAAATACCAACCTAAAGATAAAGTGATAGCTATAAGCCTCACAAGTGACAAGTAAAAAGGATGAGTATAAAAACTAATTTATTTAGATCAAGGAAGAAAACTTTGTTGTAATCCTGGCACTTGTGAAACATAATCGGCATTGCAGCAACTACTGATCAACAACCAAGTTCTTAGCTTTTGCTCGAGGACGAGCAAAGGGCGAGCTTGGAGGATTTTGTTGGCGGTAATTACCGACATGCTTTAACCACCAACTATTATCCAAAAAGGGAAAATTATCATAGATATATTCACATATACCTTTGCTATTGACCTATTTTCACTTGTATTGGAGAATCATTGTTTTACAGGAAACATACAAGGAAAAGAGGAAAATGTCACAAAATACGCTTTCTTTCTACAAAATAAAGCAAAGCCCAATCCAAAAGACAAATCTGGGCCAACCACCACCATCGGTTGCAAAGGCGGTGCAACCAGGCATTTACTTCCCTTGCCCCCAGAACCGACAATTAGACTAGTCTATAAGAGAGGGGGCACTCCCTCCACACCAACACACAACAACACACTACACCTCTCACTTGTACTCTCAAGTGTACCTCTCCACTTTTCTCTTTATCCATAGTAGTAGAGGAGCAAGGCTCATCTTGTAAGAGGAGGAGACATCTTGGCTACTATTGGTTTGAATACTATTCTTTCCATTATGCAATTTGTCTCTTTTTATCAATATAGCAATATTCTAGAATTAGAGTATAGTTCTTACACTATGATCTTATTGTGTAGACTAGATAATAGTTTGTGTGATAGGATCATAGAACATAGAACTTCTAGTTCATATGCCTTGTTCATGATATGCTTGCTAGTTCATAGTGTTCATATCATGTTCTTAGCATATAGAGCTCTGTTCTTAACCGTTCATACATTTAGATGATTAAGAATAGAGTTGTGGGAGGGATGGTGGTTCATCGCACAACATCCAAGTTCTCTACTTGTTCATCCATAGGGTGAGAGACCCGGGGGGCTTGGGTAGTTGTTTCATATGTGACCATGGTGCTCGGGTATAGGGCATCCGGTGATTGCACTTCATAGTCGACGGATGAGGGGGTAGGCGGCAGGTGGTGATAGCCCTGTCCGTCCCTTGTAATCCACCCATGTTCGGCTATGGTGTAGGAGTCTAAATTAGGAAAAAAATTGGATGAGCGATGGGTGCAGCGACCCGCGCATGCGCTCCCTTGCTCGATGAATGCCGCGTGGCACAAAAGAAATCATGCGGCTGCCGCGAGGACGCCTCCATGACAGCTCGGCTCTGATTCCTTCGGCACGCAACGCTCGCCCACCGCTCGGCTCCAGGACAGGCGTGGCTCCCAGCCATCAATCACAGGTCGCGGCTCGCAGGCCCGTTGGCTCCCAGCTATCCTCCCTCATCCTCAGATCGCAGGTGCAGGTGCCTCTGTCTACAAGGTTCATCATCTGCTGCCGCTGTCTCCTCCTGTATGATGTATGGATAAATTGCAGAAAATGAGATTGTTCTGAAATAAATATAGATCTTCTTCAACTTGTCTGAAATATATTGATCTTTTGAACAAAAACCTGTTCATAGTCTGCAATCAGGAAGCTAAAAAATGATTCCAGGCGCTACACAGCTTGAGTGGATCTGTTCAAAATGGTAATATTTTTTTTATTGCGTAAACAGAGTGTTGTCTTGAGAGATACAATTTTTTCTTTGGTGTCTTCAAGTCTACAGTGGAATGGATGTCTTAAATAATATGATTGTTTCTCTGAACAGCCTCCTATTCAGAGTAAAGCCAACAAACTATACATGTTTCATTGCATATGATTGTTTCATTCAAATCAACGATGGAAAACTGAATACTCCATCCATATTGAAGACTCTAAGAGCATCCTTGCACAATAAACCTGCTCAGAATGATACATTTCAGAGAAGTGAAACATGTTCAGTACATTTGCTTTGCTCTGAATAAGAACCTGTTTAGTCTTACTTAGTTCACAGTTCACTATTCATGTTTGTAACATGTCCATACAATGCAGGATGGTGCCTGTTCTTCTTATCTTCTGTGCAGCCTGCACCTTGCAACAACAATCCAAACAAATGTTTCAGCTTCGTCAGAACTCAGCAACACAGAACTGGAGGCGCGGGAACACGTGGGGTGGGAAGCGGTGCATGCCAGAGCTTGCTGCACGAGGTGTCCGCGGCAGGGCTGGGCTAGGGCCGGCGGCGGCGCTGCTCCTCATCAGGTGTGCGGAACATGGAGCGGGATCCACGAGGTCGGCGAGGAGAAGCTGAGATCACGCCTGAGCCGAGGGAGCCGCGATGGAGCCTTCCTATGTGTCTATGTACGCGAGGAGCCGAGGGAAGCCAGCGACGTTCGGCTCGCGTGCTGGCCCTTTGATTCGAAAGGGAGACACGCGGCGTCCATCAGCCAGGGGGGCGCACGGGAGATGGAGTAGACCCATCGCCCACACAATTTTTCTCCCTAAATTACCACCCATCTCACTGGCAGACCAGCGGCCGGTGGTCTTTCGATCCATCGCAAAGACAACTCTATCTCTGACTCATGTATTTGTATGACTTACCACTATCTAGACATTAGCTGTATTAGGACCATTGCTCCCGTAGGATATTCATTTATTCTTTATTCTTTTATTCTTTATGCTTCATTCAGTTTTCCCCACTTGAGAGGCATTTATCTGTGTGTGTGTCCAGTATCATGAAAACCGTATTGTTTGCCCCTGTTATGAACATTGGTCTACCTTTCATACAACGTATAGTATTCATGATTATGGTTTCATACTAAAATCTGCACTAGCCTTCCTTTGAAAAAATATAAATACGACACCTAGGATTTCTCTGGGTTGAAATGCTACAACGGTAATTTCATGCGCTTGCGGAGTAACATCCAAAACTACAAAGGTTTACCGGACCACTGTTACCTCTTTACTATAATTGGGAATATAGTTTTAGTACTAGTGTTAAGGAATGCTGAAAGTGCGCCGTATAGCATCTCCAAGACACTAGCTGCTAAGGCTATAGTCCTAATGTTATTATGGATATAACTCTCTTGGCAGAGGTAAGAATAGTCCTGGTATGCCACGGTGCCCGTGCCAGACTATTCTGAAACTATTATCAAAGGTGTATCACTAGTAGCAGTAAAGAGAATAACTGGTGAGGTGTGCCCCAGTGCCATGGCTGATCTAGTGATATGGTAGCTGAGGTACACCAACCCAAGCATTCCTTACTCATTACCAGGGATAGACTTACCTCTATTCTCAGTAAAGATGTTAAGGAATATCAACCGTATTTCTAGCGCTGTCATCAGGGGTCCAAACCTGGTGATGCGCTAAGAAACGCCAACAAAGAACTTCGCAAGGAACGCCGCTGAGCACTTGGCCCGGGTGTCAACAGCTTTCCGATCCTTGTAGAACCACTGTTTCGCCTTTCCCATAAGGAAGAAGGGAAACAGGCAGAGGCGGATAGCCCCCGGTGCGATGTCTTTAATGATGATGGTGTCGCACAGCTCTAGGAACTGTTGGAGATGAGCGTTGGCGTCCTCACTCGGCAAGCCACAGAATGTGCTTGCCTGCACCATAGTGATGAGACCGGTGCGTAGTTCCAAGTTCTTGTCACCAAGGTTGACAGCGGGCCCAGTGGGCATGTTGGCAACATTGGGGATAGAGTACTCGCGGAGCGACTTTCCGGCCATAGCAGTGATCTTGGGTGCGGGCGTGACTGGTTCGGTTGCATTGTCGGTGGAGTGCTTGAAGAAGAAATGCTACGGGAACGATTCTTTTTCAAGAGGGCTTCTGGAATGTTGGTGAAGTTTTCTAGCAGATCGAACCCAGTCATATACTATCTTTTTTCATCCACAACAGGAGAAAACAAGAAAAGTTATCCTATCTGAACAAAGGCTACTTTTATAGAAGTATATTATCCAAATTTATGTTTTCATATAAAATCTTTCCTAGCCTTCTGTTGGCGGTAATTACTGACATAATTTGTCCACCAATTATTATCCAAAAAGGGAGAATTATCATAGATATATTCACATATACCTTTACTATTGACCTATTTCCACTTGTATTAGAGCATCTTTGATTTACAGGAAACATACAAGGAAAAGAGGAAAAGATCACCAAAATACGCTTTCCGACAAGGCAGAAAGGGGGAAATAAAGCAAAGCCCATCAAGAATTCCACATCTGGGCTAGCAACCACCAGAACCAAGGTCCAAGCCCAGCCCATAGCCCACCGACCAAAGGCGGTGCCGAGGGGAGCCACCCCTGGTGCGGCCGCACCCCTGGCTCGGCCAGGTGGGCCCTCCTTCCTGTGGCGGTTTGCTGTTGGCATTTCTTAGCGTATCACCAGGTTTGGACCCTTGGTAACAACGCTTGAAACACGGTCGACATTCCTTAACATCATTACTGAGAATAGAGGTAAATCTATTCCCGGCAATGAGTAAGAAATGCTTGGGGTGATGTACCTCAGCTACCATATCACTAGATCAGCCATGGCACTGGGGCACACCTCACCAGTTATTCTCTTTACTGCTACTAGTGATACACCTCTGATGATAGTTTCAGAATAGCCTGGCACGGGCACCATGGCATACCAAGACTATTCTTACCTCTGTCAAGAGAGTCATATCCCTAATAACATTAGGACTATAGCCTTAGCGGTTAGTGTCTTGGAGATGCTTTACGGCACACTTTTAGCATTCCTTAACACTAGTACTAAAACTATATTCCCAACTACAGTAAAGAGGTAACGGTGATCCGGTAAACCTTTGCAGTTTTGGATGTTACTCCGCAAGCGCACGGAATTACCGTTGTAGCATTTCAACCCGAAGAAATCCTAGGTGTCATATTTATATTTTCCCAAAGGAAGGCTGTGTAGATTTTAGTATGAAACCATAATCATGAATATTGTACTTTATATGAAAGATAGACCAATGTTCATTACAGGGGTAAACAATACGATTTTCATGATAGTGGACACACACATAGATAAATGCCTCTCAAGTGGGGAAAAATGAATGAAGCATAAAGAATAAAAGAATAAAGAATAAATAAATATCCTACGGGAGCAATGGTCCTAATACAGCTAATGTCTAGATAGTGGTTAGTCATACAAATACATGAGTTAGAGATAGAGTTGTGTTTGCGATGGATTGGAAGACCACCGGTCGCTGGTCTGCCAGCGAGATGGGTGGTAATTTAAACTTCTACGCCATAGCCGAATGTGGGGGGATTACAAGGGACGGATAGGGCTATCACCACCTGCCGCCTACCCCCTCATCCGTGGACTATGAAGTGCAATCACTGGCTGCCCCGTACCCGAGCACCATGCTCACATATAAAACAGCTACCTAAGCCCCCTGGGTCTCTAACCCTACGGATGAACAAGTAAAGAACTTGGATGTTGTGCGATGAACCACCATCCCTCCCACAACTCTATTCTTAATCATCTAAGTGTATGAACGGTTAAGAATAAAGCTCTATATGCTAAGAACATGATATGAACACTATGAACTAGCAAGCATATCATGAACAAGGCATATGAACTAGAAGTTCTATGTTCTATGATCCTATCACACAAACTATTACCTAGTCTACACAATGAAAAGAATAGTATTCATACCAAGAGTAGGCAAGATGTCTCCTCCTCTTACAAGTTGAGCCTTGCTCCTCTACTACTGCTAAGGATAAAGAGAAAAGTGGAGAGATACACTTGAGAGTACAAGTTAGGGGTGTAGTGTGTGGTGTGTGAAATGAGGAGCTCCACCCCTACTCTTATACTAGCTTGAAGTCGGTTCCAGGGCTGAGGTGAGTAAATGTCTGGCCAAACCGCCTCTACAACCGACCAAGGGAACCGCCAGAAGAAGATGGGCCAGGCCGGGCTTCCTGGGGGTACAGCCGCACCCTGGTGCGCCCGCACTAGGGGTGAGCCCCCTCGGCCCTAGCTTTGGCCCATGGACCTCTTGCTGCCCCTGGACTCCTCCCTTGTGGGTTGCTAGCCCAGTTGAGTTCTTGGTCTTTTGGTCTTTGCTTATTTTGTTGAAATACGCCTTGCCGGAAGGCGCATTCTCGTGACCTTTTCCTCTATTTCTTATATGTTTCCTGTAAATCAATAATTCTCCAATACAAGTGGAAATAGGTCAATGGTAAAGGTATATGTGAATATATCTATGATAATTTTCCCTTTTTGGATAATAGTTGACGGTTAAAGTATGTCGGTAATTACCGCCAACAAAATCCCCTTACCCTTTGCTCGTCCTCGAGCAAAAGCTAAGAACTTGGTTGTTGATCAGTAGTTGCTACCATGCTGATTATGTTTCACAAGTGCCAAGATTATAACAAAGTTTTCCTCCATGACCTAAATAAATTGGTTTTTATACTCATCCTTTTTACTTGTTACTTGTGGGGTTTATAGCCATCACATTGTTTTTAGGTTGGTATTTTAGCAAGAGAGGTATACATAGATTTTATATACATTCTACTCTTTTGAATTGCTTCTTCTCAGGGTTTGCATTTTTATATGAAGAGCAAAGTTAAATGATTAGATCATAGCAAATTACTAAGCTATACACTTTGATCGGATAGAAAGTTTATTATATTTTTCTTTTTGAACTCCTATGTATGACTATCTCTTTTCTGTCTTTCTGAGAAGTGGGGGCTATCTCTCTGGCGGGTACTTTTTGTACCCATTTTTTTTGCTCGGGCGGGTGTCTTTGCACCCCTTGTTTTATTCTCTCTCTTTTTTTTGGCACATAACTTTTTGGTATGGCATCTTTTATTGGCTCATGCTTCTTTGGCATGGCATCTTTTTGTTTTTATAGCCCACACTCTCTTTTGACTTCTAAGAGAGAATCGATACATAGAGGACAAAATTTGGTTTTTATTGTGTATGTGAACTCCGATCAAGGGTGCATAATAAAGTAATCTACTTTAAAACTCTGGTATTCGAGCTTTTCTCGGAGTAAGATTGTAACAAATTCTTAGTCTTACCAACTCAAGCTTCATACCATCCCTAGACTAGATCAAGCTTTATGCATCCCACTCAGATTTCAAGTTTCTAGAATGAATATTTAAAACCAATAAACTTAAATCTTAGGAGGAAACTAAGTCATAAGCTAGGCACAAATGAATCATAAGATAGAGCAACTATTTATTATTTCAACAAGGAAAAACTATGCATAGCATATTTCACATATTTAGAGTGGAATTTATTTTATTATTTTTATATTTACTATTATTATTAATTTTCTTGTTATTATTATTATTGAAAAGTGAGGGAAGTATTACTTTTATTCGGGGGTCCTCCCCCAAGCTGGCTTAAACCTATATGTTAGTGAGGATAACTTACCAATTTACCTTTTGGTAGAGGACTCTTCATTTTGAGTCTGAGGAGTAGGACTCTTCTCCTTGTCTTTGGCTTCTGAAGTGGAAGGAATATTCGTGCTTGGAGAAGAAGGCACGAATGCTGGCACCTTTGGTCGCCACACCATCTTGGTTTTCCTTGGTGGTGTGGTGGTAGGCTTTGGTGTTGGTGCAGCGGGTGGCTTTGGAGTTTTCTTGAATTTCCACACCTTTTAATCTGTCTTTGGTGGTGGTGTGGATTTGGTTCTGTTTTTGATTGGGTTTGGCTTGTCTTTTTTTTGTTCTTGCCTCCCTCTGTTCTTGGTTTTCTTTGGGAGGCCACCCACCGGTAGAGGGTTGATCTCCACTTCCTTGATGCCCTGAGGATTTGGCCCATACTTGATCTTAACCATCTTGCTTTGCTCTTGTCTGGGTCAGTGTTCAAGTTGGCCTCTTGTTGTGGGCTTTGACTTGCGTGTCTTCTTTCACTGTTGGTTACCCTTCTTTGGTTGCTTTTTGCTGGTTGGTGGGTTTGATGGGGGTTTGGAAACTCTTTTTGATTCTGTGGGTTTCTGAGTGTATCTATTAAATGGGCGTTTCACTCTCCATCCAGGAAACTGAAAGTGAATTTGTCCTGACCCCACATAGATAACGGCGTTGATGGTGTTGAGGAATGGTCTCCCCAGGAGGAGTGGTACGCCATTATCTTCCCCCATGTCCAGGACAACAAAGTCAGTGGGTACATAATCATCCTGGATGCGCATTAGGATGTCCTCAGCCATTCTTTCTGCAGCCCGTACTGACTGGTCCGCCATTTGCAGTTTGAAGTCTATGGGTTGTAAGGGTCCACCGATCAGATTGTCATATGTCACCTTTGACATGATGTTCACACTAGCCCCAAGGTCACAGTATGCATGTCGGAAGACCATTGGGTCAATCGAGCACTCGATTGTTGATTGGCCTAGGTCTTCTTTCTTGGTGACGAATGGAGGGTCCAGAAAACACCCGTTATGGACAGAAGGCTTACCAGGCCTTGTGGTGACATTTTGACAGATTTGAGGGGTGTTTCGGGTTGTCCCGATCCCTCCTCATTATTAGAAGGTAAAGCATCAGTAATTTGAGCTAATTAGGTTTCTAGCATCTTATTAAAGCTCAGTTAATTTTTAATAGCAGAGGAAAGGTTTTCTATTTTTGTATTTAAATTTTCAAATATTTTATCATTATAAGACAACTTTTTGTTTAGATTTTCATTTATTTTTGCTTGGCCTAACACCAAGCCTTGGTTTCAGGGCAGTCATTCTCCGAATGGCCAGCATTGCCACAGACTTCACACGTCATGTGTGAGTCTATAGCCTGGACGTAGCCCTTCTTCATGGCATCTTTCTCGTGGGCTCTTTTGTCCAGTCTTTTGAGTAGAAGATCCATTTTTGTGACAAGCATATCTGCCTCCTTGACAGTATGCATGCCTTTTTGTTTTTTTGACTGGGACCTTTCCTCCCCCCATCCTTGATTGGACAGAATTTTCGCGATTAGGGCCTTCGCCCTAGTGATGGTGAGGGAGAGGAATGCTCCTCCAGCTGCAGCGTCCAGATGGCCCTTCGGCATGGGGATTAACCCCTCATAGAAGGTTTGCAGGATCATCCAGTCCTCCATCCCATGGTGTGGGCAGGCTTGAATGTAGTCTTGCAGCCTGTCCCATGCTTCGGGGATGTTCTCCAAGCTGCTCTGCTGGAACGATGTGATCTTCCCCCTTAGGGCAGTTGTTTTGCCCAGAGGGAAGAATTTCACGAGGAACGCCGCTAAGCACTTGGCCTAGGTGTCAACAGCTTCCCGGTCCTTATAGAACCACTATTTTACCTTTCCCGTGAGGGAAAAGGGAAACAGGCGGAGACGGATAGCCTCCGGTGCGACATCTTTTATGATGATGGTGTCGCACAGCTCCAGGAACTGTTGGAGATGAGCGTTGGCGTCCTCACTCGGCAAGCCATAGAATGTGCTTGCCTGCACCATAGTGATGAGACCGGTGCGAAGTTCAAAGTTCTTGTCACCAAGGTTGACAACGGGTCCAGTGGGCACATTGGCAACATTGGAGATAGAGTACTCGCAGAGTGACTTTCCGGCCATAGCGGTGATCCCGGGTGCGGAAGTGACCAGTTCAGTTGTCGGTGGAGTACTTGAAGAAGAAACGGTATGGGACCGAATCTTTTTAAGATAACCTCTGGAGGTGAAGTTTTCCGGCAGATCGAACCCAGTCATACACTATCTGTTTTCATCCACAACAGGAGAAACAAAAAAGTTATCCTGTATGAACAAAGGTTACTTTTACACAAGTATATTATCCAAGTTTATGTTTTCATATAAAATCTTTCCTAGCCTTCCCCGGCAACGGCGCCAGAAATGCTTGTTGGCATTTCTTAGCGTATCACTAGGTTTGGACCCCTAGTAACAACGCTAGAAATGTGGTTGACATTCCTTAACATCATTACTGAGAATAGAGGTAAATCTATTCTCGGCAATGAGTAAGAAATGCTTGGGGTGATGTACCTCAGCTACCATATCACTAGATCAGCCATGGCACTGGGGCACACCTCACCAGTTATTCCCTTTACTGCTACTAGTGATACACCTCTGATGATAGTTTTAGAATAGCCTAGCACGGGCACCGTGGCAGACCAAGACTATTCTTACCTCTGTCAAGAGAGTTATATCCCTTATAACATTAGGACTATAGCCTTAGCAGCTAGTGTCTTGAAGATGCTATACGGCACACTTTCAGCATTCCTTAACACTAGTACTAAAACTATATTCCCAACTATAGTAAAGAGGTAACGGTGATCCGGTAAACCTTTGCAGTTTTGGATGTTACTCCGCAAGCGCACGAAATTACTGTTGTAGCATTTCAACTCGGAGAAATCCTAGGTGTCATATTTATATTTTCCCAAAGGAAGGCTAGTGTAGATTTTAGTATGAAACCATAATCATGAATATTATACTTTGTATGAAAGATAGACTAATGTTCATAACACGGTAAACAATATGGTTTTCATGATAGTGGACACACACAGATAAATGCCTCTCAAGTGGGGAAAAATGAATGAAGCATAAAGAATAAAAGAATAAAGAGTAAATGAATATCCTACGGGAACAATGGTCCTAATACCGCTAATGTCTAGATAGTGGTTAGTAATACAAATACATAAACCAGAGATAGAGTTGTGTTTGCGATGGATCGGAAGACCACCGGCCTCTGGTCTGCCAGCGAGATGGGTGGTAATTTAAACTCCTACACCATTGCCTAACGTGGGGGATTACATGGGATGGACAGGGCTGTCACCACCTGCCGCCTACCCCCTCATCCGTGGACTATGAAGTGCAATCACTGGCTGCCCTATACCCGAGCACCATGCTCACATATAAAACGGCTACCCAAGCACCCCCGAGTCTCTCACCCTACGGATGAACAAGATTCACGGAGGGGGTGACGGGGTCCCACAGCAAGCCCTCGCTAAGTAAGCCACCTCCGAGCTCTTGCTTTACCGCCCACCATGAAAAGATTCACGAAGGGGGTGACGGGAGCTGTCATGAGGATGACAAGATCTCGCTCTAGGCGGTCGCGGAGGAGCTCAAGCACTCACCACTCCACCGAGCATGAAGAAAGCTCGATGCATGAAGAAACTCCCCCGGCCATGGAGGAGGAACAAGCACCGATGGATGCCACGCCCGACATCGACCTAGAACGGGATCGAGAGGAGCAAGCCTACAACCTCATCAAGGAGCTCACGTACGCCCACATGCCGGTATACGACCTTGACATCCTCGCAAAAATAGGTATGGATGAAGAATTTACTCTCATTTGGAAGCATGTCGGGTAGGAAGGTATTGATCCGGTGTGGAAAACAACCTCTCGATTTCTTACCATGCAATTCTTATGCACTTTAAAAGAGGTAGATGGTGGAATTAGGTTTCGCATGTTTCAAACTAAATATTTCGTTTCATGGAAGGATCTTAGCCAACATCTAGGGTTTAACAAGAAATGCTCTCTTTATCTTGATCGTACCCTAAGCAACTTCAACCGTTTCTCTTTTTGGGAAGCAATTTTGGGGGAAGTTCAAACTGGCAAGTTCCAACCTAGAAATGCTCAAATCCATCACCCTACCCTTAGATTCATGCATAAGTGGATGGCCATGACCTTATTTGCTAGAGAAGATATCCGTTATGTTCATAGTGATGAGTTAAAACTGCTATATGCTATGGTAAAGAAAATAAAAGTTGCCCCTGTTAGAGAGATAGTTGCTCACTGGTTACGCTACTTTTCGCACACAACTACTATCCCATGTACCTCCCCTATAACTCGCGTCCTTATGGCCATCGATGCTTTAGAAGGGAAGGAGTTGTCTGATTTCTTTGACATTCCTGCTCCTAGAGTAATGATAGCCGAAGATTCTCTTATACATGTGTTGGTACAAATTAGCTGCACTCTATTAAATAATATTTAAGTAAGATTAACCGCAAGCGCACACCGACGTCACATTTTACCTGGAGGTTTTAAATATTGTATCCACAAGAAACAGTTGTGATGATGACAAAGTCTATAGACTTAACCCCACAATTAGGCCAGATAATATCAAGAAAGAGGAAATAACATAACGACTCTCTTGTTCCGACTATCGGTAAGCTTTGTATAATATTGTTCTAACTGGGCAGTAACCTAATAGGAGAAGAAACAGAGTAATCTCCTACTGACACTTTTGGGGGGCGCCTATCAATCCTATCTACGGGAAGTGGACTATAGAGGAATCAACGCAGCTATAAAGTCACCCATGCGAACTACCACTATCCGGCAAATCAGGGGACATTCACAAGTAAACCTAGCCCAGGCACCATGCCTACACTATGAAATACTACTCCAATCAAGTAATTACCAAGATCAAAGCACTATGAGTTGTGAACTTAAGAACAAATAAGAACAACTACTTACTTGAATCGGAATGTTGAATATAGAAGTACCTCAGAACGCAGCTCCGGGCGACGGAGCTGAATCCAGAAGAATACAGCCACGAAGAAGCACTGACAGGCCGGAACTCCTCCAGAATCTCTACTCCTCTACTCTATCTCTCTAATCTCTAAACAAGACTAGATCTAGATGAACTAGTCCCTCCTAATTGCTACATATAGATGAACTAGAACTAGATCAACTAGAGGGACCCTAACCCTAATTTATGTAGAGAATATAAAGCACCGGGGTGTAGAATGCCTCTAGGGGGAGCCTTAGGGCGTCATTATACAGGCTGAGGTGGAGTGGAGGGCAAGGAACCACCACGTCGTCGATCCGCGTCTTCATGTTGTGTGCATCGTCGGATCAAACCGACCTTAGATCGACGTAGGGATGCTTTACTTAGGTGCCAAGGATGCGTGGGAGGAAGACTTCAGAAGGCGGCGGCCAGAAGCCCTAGGAGGGCGCCGACCGGCGCCAGGGTGGGGCCGGCCGGCCCCACCTAGTCTCCCTTGTGGGTCCCGCTGCTTCGGGTGTCTTCTAGATCCTTCCTGAGCCTGATGACGGTGTTTGCCGATGCGGATAAGTTTCGTGATAATTATGCACTCTAATCCCTCTTTTATGCTTTTCTGGAATAATCCCTGGAAAATATAGAATATGCAAAACTCGTGGAAATTGTCAGTTAAAACCCTAGACTAGTGTGTATTCATGTGCCTTTTCATGTCTAAAGTTCTAATAAAAGTTGACGTTATCCACCATCAACAACTCCCCCAAGCTTACCTTTTGCCAGTCCCTTGGCAAACAACCTAAGCCTAATTATTAAAATATTTGGATCAGGAGTTGCTGCAATACTTTTATTTCTTTTAAGCACACTTGCTTTTAAATAGAAATCTTCCTCTGGTTTAGACAAAACTGCTCTAACTTTCAAACTTACCCATTTTACCTTTAACTATGGAGCTTTACAGCTTTTGCATAAGTCTTGAGCAATCGAAAGATAGAACAGTCAAGTCAAGCACTATGTCTCAAATTCTTCACAGTACCAATATTCTGGAGTTTTGTAAGTTTTTAAAATAAAACTCAGAGCATGATTGTATGACACCCACAAGTGGACCACAGTCGATGCAAGATGATGTTCGCAGTGCAGTCCCATGAATGAATGACCACCAAGAAGTAGACGACGTCGATGATCCGAGAAAAGAACACACGAGCGGTCGCGACGTAGCTGCTCCCTAAAAACCTAATCGCCGCACACCCGTGCAAGTGTCGCAGAAGCGAACAATGGTTCTAGAGGCACCTGCTCTCCCAATTCCTTGTGCGCGCAGAGAGTTCGGACGGGAATGACAGAGAGCAACTCAACAGTGAAGTGATGGTGATTGTGTGTCATGCGTTCTCAAGCACGAAGAGAGCATCTCCTTATGTAGCCTTCTAGAGACACCAAGAGGCAAGTGTAACGGTTGTGAATTGATGGTCATGAATATCATGAATGTTACTAGTAACTGACAAATAAACTGTTTGTTACTTATGACTCATTAATCAACCATTAACCAATATTACTAGTAACTGACAAATAAATTGTCTGTTACTTGTAACTCATTAATCAACCATTAACCCACCTTAAAGCATTCCACTAATGGCTACTAATGCATCATGAGTTTCATCTAACATTATTAATCCTAGCATTGAAATTTCATTTGATTTAATTGCTAAATGTAATTGGGAATTCCAATTAAATCCAACAATCCCCACTAAATTTCAAAGCATAGGAGAAATGCTCTCGGTTTCGCTGTTGTTTAGTATACCAGTGTTTTGGTGGAGACTGTTAAGTTGAACATCCACCTAGAACAAAGGTTACACTTCTTCACAACTGAACAATGGACTATGCCTTGAATTGACAGTTTTGTGTGAAACAAGTTTCACCTAAGTCCTTTACTAATACAATGTTGCCTAAAGCATCCCCTCTAGTTGGAGCATATAAGTCAAACTCCTATGCCTTTCATGGATATCTAGAGACAACCCAAATCTCATAGACTATGACCAGCAGTCAAACTCATATAGGTGTATTCCTCAAAAGATGTTCTGTAGGACAACATCTTCGCTTTATTAGCCACTTGGAATTCATTAAGGTGTAAACCAACCTGCCTTACAGAGTAGGAAAGACGTGCATCTAAAATGGACCTTTTAAGGGGCCTTTCCTCATAATCTATCACTAGCTTGTTTCACCATTCTACTTTACAAGATCTCCGATCACATAGAATAGGTTACCACCAAGATAGATTTTAGGTGGGTCTCAAGCCCATCTCACTCGATGCACTATCTATCACATTACGTAACAGTCCCTTAGTGAACTGATCTGCTAGATCTTTAGACGCATGAACATAGTCCAGCGCTATCACTCCAGAGCTTCTCAATTTTCTAACAGATTTTATGCGTCGCTTAACATGCCTTGTGGACTTCATGTTGCCCTTAGAACTATTAACTTTGATTATCATAGTCTAGTTGTCATAGTTCATAGAAATAGTCGGTATAGGTTTCTTAACTACCGGTAAATCCATAAGAGTTCACGAAGCCACTCGGCCTCAACGCCGGCGGTGTCTAATGATGTCAATTCTGCTTCTATGGTTGACCTTGTTAAGATGGTCTGCTTGCAAGACTTCTAGGAAACAGCGCCACCTCCAAGTAGAAACACATATCCACCTATGGCATACATCTCATCAGCATCAAAGATCCAATTTGCATCACAGTAACCCTCTAGTACTTTTGGGTACCCGGTATAGTGAATGCCATAGCTCATAGTACCTTTCAAATAGCGCATTACTCTTTCAAGAGCATGCCAATGATCATCTCCTAGATTTTTAGCAACCGGCTTAGTTTGCTCACAGCAAATAAGATATCAAGCCTAGTTGCATTAGCAAGATACATCAAAGAGCCAATTATCTCAGAGTATCTCAGTTGATCCCTTGCTATCCTTCAATTTTTTCCTTAATAGCATACTAGGGTCATATGGTATAGGTGTAGGTTGACAGTCGCTATAGCCAAACTGACTCAACACCTTTTCCACATAGTGGGTCTGTGACAAGGTCACCCCACCATTTTCATCCTTTAGGAGCTTGATATTTAGAATAACATCAGCTTCTCCTAAATCTTTCATCTCAAAATTATTTGATAGAAAGCTCTTGACCTCCTCAATCAAATTAAGGCTGGTCCCAAATATTAGTATGTCATCCACATACAAGCACAAGATTACCCCTTCACCCCTACCATACCGATAGTACACACATTTGTCAGCGTCATTCACAACAAAGCTAGCAAATGTTGAAATTTTATTGAACTTCTCATGCCATTGCTTAGGGGCTTGTTTGAGGCCATATAAGGACTTCAATAGCTTACACACCATACCCTCTTGACCAGTTGCTACAAAGCCCTCTAGTTGATCCATATGGATCTCCTCTTCTAACTCTCCATTAAAGAAAGCTGTCTTAACGTCGATCTGATGAACGAGAAGACTATTAGAGACTACCAAAGAAAGTAGCACTCGAATTGTGGTCAATCGAGCAACAGGTGGATATGTATCAAAAAAATCTTCTCCTTCTCTTTGGGTATAACCCTTGGCCATAAGCCTTGCCTTGTATCTCTCAATTGTACCATCAGGCCTAAGCTTTTTCTTAAACACCCATTTGTATTCTATAGGCTTACACCCATAGGGACGCTCAGTTACTTTCCAAGTTCCATTGGACATAATTGAATCCATCTCACTCCGTACTGCTTCCTTCCATAAGTCAGCATCAGGAGAAGAATATGCCTCTTCAATGGTTCTTGGTGTATCATCCATAAGGTACACAATGTAATTATCTCCAAAAGATTTTGCAATCCTTTGTCTCTTGCTCTTTCTAGTAATTACATTGTCATCCTCCATAGGATCATGCACATGGGGTTCCTTAGAATGTTCTATCGGAGTAAAAAGCTCATGGGAAATTATAGACTCATGATTAGACGTACTAGGTGCATTCTTCATTGGAAATTCATTTTCAAAAAATATTGCGTCTCTGGACTCCATAATTGTACCAACATACATGTCAGGTATTCCAGAATTCACTATTAAGAACCTATATCCAATACTGTGAAAAGAATAACCAAGAAAAACACAGTCCACCATTTTGGGTTCAAGTTTACGCTTTTTGTTAATTGGCACATTCACTTTGGCCAAACAACCCCAAGTGCGCAAATAAGAGAGATTTAATCTTTTTTTTCCCATTTCTCAAATGGTGTGATTTCTTTATTCTTTGTAGGAACTCTATTCAAGACATGATATGCTATCAATATCGCCTCACCCCACCATTCCTTAGGTAATCCAGCAGTCTCTAACATGGCGTTAACCAACTCAGTTAGAGTGCGATTTTTCTATTCGGCAATCCCATTGGATTGAGGTGAATATGGCAGTGTCCTCTCATGAATAATTTCATGTTCTACGTAGAATTCAAAAAATTCACTTGAAAAATATTCTTCTCTACGATCAGAGCTTAATTTTTTAATTTTTCTCTCAAGTTGGTTTTCTACTTCAGCTTTATAGGTCTTAAAGAAATGCAATGCTTCATCCTTTGATTTAAGTAAATACATGTAGCAAAATCTAGTACAATCGTCTATGAAAATTATGAAGTATCTTTTACCGCCTTTAGTCAATTCTCGATTCATCTCGCATAAATCAGAGTGAACAAGTTCTAAAGGTGCCAAATTCCTCACCTCAGCGGTCTTGTGAGGCTTGCGGGCTTGTTTAGATTGCACAGACACATGGCACTTAGAACCTTTGACTAAATTAAATTTTGGGATTAAATTAAGATTTGCTAACCTTGACAAACAACCAAAATTAACATGACAAAGACGTGAATGCCATATATTCGACACATCCGAAATAACAGCATTGTTCACAACATTATTACACACATCATGCATCGATAAGCGGAACAAGCCTCCCCAATCATAACCTTTCCCAACAAAAGTTTCATATCTCGACAAGACACATTTATTGGACTCAAAGACAATCTTGTAGCCATCTCGACATAGTTGAGAACCACTAACAAGATTTTTCTTGATGGAGGGGACATGCTGCACGTGCTTCATCAGCACCGTCTTTCCCGAAGTGAACTTCAAAATAACTGTACCAATACCATAAACATGCGGATGAAAGCCGTTCCCCATCAGCAAGGCTCCAGTGCCGCCGACCTGATAGAAAGAAAACAAAGAAACATCCGCACACACATGAATATTAGCACCAGTGTCCATCCACCACTCAGACGAATGACAAATTGAAAGAACAGTAGGTAAAGAATTACTATACCCAGATGTTTCTCCCTCAGCACCACTAATCACCATGTTTGCAGATTTCTTCTCAGGCTGCTTAAATTTGCGATCTGGACACGCATTTGCCCAGTGATCATCACTCCCACAAACAAAGCAATCGCCACCTTTCTTTCCTTTCTTCTTAAATTCAGCAGTCTGCTTGGGCTTTGAGTTGTTCTCTTGCTTGTTCTTCTTTTTCTTATTACAGGACGCATTGAAATTCTTCTTTTGCGCCATGTTGGCACTATAAGTCTCAACTCCTTTCCCTTTGTTGTCCTTTGCTCTTGTCTTTTCCTCAACATCAAGAGTCCCAATGAGCTCAGCAATGCTAAACTCTTGTCTCTTATGTTTCAAAGAAGTAGCAAAATCCCTCCAAGAAGGTGGCAACTTAGCGATAATGCTACCAGCCACGAACTTGTCACGAAGAACACAAGGGAATTGTTCTAATTCCTTAGCCAGCGCCTGTACCTCATGAGCTTGTTCGACCACAGAACGATTATCAACTATCTTGTAGTCAAACAGTTGCTCCATGATATACAGCTCACTACCAGCATCAGAAACACCAAACTTTGCCTCAAAGGTATCCCATAATTATTTGCCAGTCGTGCATGTAATGTAAGAGTCCACATATTTGTTATGAAGAGCACTATTCATGGCGCCTCTAAACAGGTTATCGGCTGCCTAAAACGCTTTCTCCTTATCGGGAGTAAACTGTTTGGGCTTCCCATGCGCGGCGTGATAACAATTCATAGCAGTCAATCATAGGACCATCTTAGCACGCCATCTCTTATAGTTTGTGGCATCAAAATTTTTCGGCTTCAAAGCAGCAGCAAAACCACTAAGAGAAAATTGCCTAATATTAGGTTTTTGGATTGTTAGAAACTTAGGCATTTTTAATTTCAATTTAATCTAGAAATAAAATAACAGTAAAAACGTGATGACATGTATGTGCACGTGTGTTCCTATCATTCTCAATAACATAGGCATGTAGAGATAACATACTGATAAGAACAATAAACATAACGCAATTGAAATCTCCGATAAGATTATACCCAGCGGAGGGACCCATGCCGAGGGCATTGGTGGCTCCATTCACACTAGTAGACATAGTGTGTTGTTCGAAGTAGTAGACCACAGTCGATGCAGGATGATGTTCGCAGTGCAGTCCCACGATCGAACGACCACCAAGAAGTAGACGACGTCGATGATCCGAGAAAAGATCACGCGAGCAGTCGCGACGTAGCTGCTCCCCAAAAACCTAATCGCTGCACACGCGTGCAAGTGTCGTAGAAGCGAACGATAATTCCGGAGGCACCTGCTCTCCCAATTCCTTGTAAGCGCAGAGAGTTAGGACGGAAATGATAGAGAGCAACTCAACAGCGAAGTGATGGTGGTTGTGTGTCATGCGTTCTCAAGCATGAGGAGAGCATCTCCTTATATAGCCTTCTAGAGATACCAAGAGGCAAGCGTAATGGTTGTGAATTGATGGTCATGAATATCATGAATGTTACTAGTAACTGACAAATAAATTGTCTGTTACTTGTAACTCATTAATCAACCATTAACCAATATTACTAGTAACTGACAAATAAATTGTCTGTTATTTGTAACTCATTAATCAACCATTAATCCACCTTAAAGCATCCCAGTAATGGCTACTAATGCATCATGAGTTTCATCTAACATTAATCCTAGCATTGAAATTTCATTTAATTTAATTGCTAAATGTAATTGGGAATTCCAATTAAATCCAACATCTTATGCCGGCGGCTGTGAGATTTTTATCTCTTGGGGCTTGTTCTTAGGCTTGGGGATAGAAATC
Source organism: Chrysopogon serrulatus (assembly GCA_015844335.1). Taxonomy (NCBI): domain Eukaryota; kingdom Viridiplantae; phylum Streptophyta; class Magnoliopsida; order Poales; family Poaceae; genus Chrysopogon; species Chrysopogon serrulatus. The sequence goes on along the minus strand of JADLZL010008185.1, from coordinate 2,329,567 downwards.
TCTAGCCAGCCGTTAGACAATAGCATCGCCTGCATCTTATTACTCTCGTAGCCGGGAGGCATCAGCAGGCGGACGTCCAGGTCCAGCGAGCTCGCCGGGCTGCTGCTCTTGCTCTTGTCCTCCTCTTTCTTCTCATCCTTCTTGTACCTGTTGAGCAGGAGCGTCTGGTCCTCTGTTGTTTCAACCTTCAGTTCTTCCTTGCTCGTCTTCCCCACCATGAACTTGAGGGTGATTTGATCCCCCTCCTCCTCCTTGAGCCTCCAGTCCCCGTCGTTCTTTTCGCGAGGGTGCACCAGGGCTTAATTTCCAAATTTCAAAATCCCAAGTTACTTTATTTCCTTCGTTCTACTATTTGCATTGGTTATATGTATGTATGTACTCCCTCCATACTCATGTTAGTTGACGTTTTGGACAAGGACACGGTCTTCAAAACCTAATTTTATCCATCATTTTTTATTAAAATATATAAGAAAACTAACAATAAAATTACTTTTATAAAAGTGGATTTTAAGGTGTCTACACATATAAGTTTCACCTTTTCAAACTAAATATTTTAAAAGTTATTGCTAGTTTATATTCTCAATATTTGATCCAAACCTTATCTAAAACGTCAACTAATATGAGTATGAAGTAGTATGTATGTACGAGGCATGCTTAACAGTTGACATTCATTCTTTATATGTATAAATAGGAAGTACTCCCCGCGTCTGAAAAAGACTAACCTGTAGGTTAAGTAAAGTGATTTACATTTAATCAAGTTTCTAATAAATAATATTTACATTTATGGCTCCAAATAAATTAATGTAAGTAATCTAATGGTATTTATTTAATATAATAAATATTAATATTTTATCTATAATTGGTTAAACTCTAAAACGTGATACTGTGCTTTGTATCTGTTTTTGGAGGGAGTAGTACGTGGTGTACACCAGTTACAGCTTACCATTGGGTTGGATGTCGTACGCATGGCACGTGAAGAGAGCAGCCCGGCGGCACTGGGACTCCCGACGCAGCCCCATTACTTTTTTTGTCTGCTGCGGAGCTGCACTGCGCCGGCGGGAGAGGATTTTTCCCGGCGCCAGCGCCGGCGCCCGGCTTAGGAGGGTGGTGCAGGAGCTCAACATCGCCATGATCTAACCGACGATACGGTGTATACTGCACTTGTGTTCTTGTGCTCTATCGTGTGCATATGCATGCCTTGTATAGAGGACGTGTCATGTGTGGGGGAACAAGTGCTGTGTAGCTTTGCTTCGCCAGCTAGTTCAGAATATGTACATTTAGTGAACTGAACAAAAGCTAGCTAGCTGCTGCTTTTATAGAAGTATAAGCATATGTGATGGTTAGCTTTGCTTTGTCTGCCGGTTCAGAATATATATTTAGCGAACTGAAGAATCAGCATTTTTTGTGTGAATAAGCTTAATTTTGTTGTAACAAGAGTATGAGTGGCAATCGACTGGCTCGGCAGAAAATAGGCTTGTGTACCACCTCTTTGCTTGTGTGGCGTGGACCATTTGGAAAATTCAGAGGAAATGGCGACTACTGAAAAAAAAATATGCATTGCAACCCCTCTAAAATCCTATACTTGCCACTATCGTCTGTGTCAATTGATGGCGAATGTTCTAAGGAGAAAGACAACACGCCACGACGGTGGAGTTACTCCTAAAAAATACGACGGTGGACAAGCTAAGGCGTGCTCGATTGCACAATGAGTATGAAATTTAAATAAATCTAAAATTAAGTTATACATAATCTAATGAGTATAAAATTTTTACTATAGTTCAAGCATACATTAATTAGGTCACCATAAAAATTAAACCATAGAAATTGTAGTTATGAATTATTCTAATTAATTATAGAAAAACATAGATCTAAATTCTATAGCAAAAATGTTATAGTAAAATATACCATATTATATATTTACTATGTAGATTTACTCATGTGGAGTCCAACAAAATTAGATTTTCTATTTTATGTTTTTTCTGTGATTTACTATGATTTGTTTAAAGACTCAGCAGAAATAAATAAAAAAGAAAAAATATAAAACTACCTTCAAAACCGCTCCAGGGAGGTAAAACACATGGTTTAAAACTTTAAGGGAGGTGATTTGGCTGGTTTTGGGGTTCAGCGAGGAAAAGCGTAAAAATTAAGAGAGGAAAATTAGACTTTTAAAAAAAAACATCAAAAGTGGGGGAAAGGAAACACCCGGCCTAATAAGCCCATAATGGCGTAAGGGTTACCAGCCCAGCCCACCTCAGCCCCACAGGACACGGCATCCTCCTCCTCCAATCTTCCCGTCCCCTTCTGCAGAATTCTTGCTGCTCCCTCTCCGCCTTGCACATTCCGTCGCTTCGCTTCGCTTCCCAATCTCCGTTCTCCGCTTCTTCTTCCACAATCCTCACCGCCGCCCTCTCCCTCTCCTCCAAATCCCCCGCAGCCCACCCAAACCCCCCTGAACTCCCATTCCCCACCCGCCACGCGGGCGAGATCCCGATGAGGCGCTCCACCAGCGCCGCCGCGACGCCGGCGGCGTCGTCGCCGGCCCCGGCGAGCCCGAAGCCCGGCGCCACCAAGCGGCAGCGGAAGGCGGCGCCGCTCGGCGACGTCACCAACCTCCTCCTCCTCCGCCCCGAGACCCCGACCCCGATCAAGCCCAGAAGGACCGCGCGCCGGACCCTCCCCGCGCCCTCCGACGCCTCCGCTGCCTCCTCCACCTGCTCCTCCTCCGCCTCCGTCACGCCCGCGCTCAAGCCGTCGTCCTCCGCGTCGGCCACACCCGCGCCCGAGCAGTCGTCCTCCGCCCCGGTCACGCCCGCGCCCCAACCGTCGTCCTCCACCGCGGCCACGCCCGCGCCCCAACCGTCCTCCTCCGCCACAGCCACGGCCACGCCCGCGCCCAGGCCTCCCTCCACCGCCTCGGCCACGCCCGCGCCCGAGCCGTCCTCCGGCGCCGCGGTCACGCCCGCGCCCAAGCCGTCCTTCGCCGCCGGTGAGGGAATCTGCATCTCACATCTGCGCTCGATCCGCCGCCCATTGGGCTGGGATTTCTGATGCTGCTCTTGGTTTGCAGTCCTCGACGAGGAGGGGAGCGTGTTCGAATCGCCGACCATCTGCACGGTTTACGCGAGGCGCAGGACTACCGAGGTTGTGGCTGAGGCTGAGGGACGGAGCAACCCCACCACCACCACCAACAAGGGCAAGGAACCCGTCGGTGCTGCAGCGAGTTGCCCCCCTCTTGGAAAGTCTACGAGGAACACCAGGTGAGATAATCGTGATATGTTCAATTAAGCACCATTTTAGCGTCACAGCCGCTCTGCTATGTAATTGTTTGTGTTTTGTGCATGGTTAGTGTAGTCGTAGGTCCTTTGGTGGGAGTCAGAGACCTCTCCTTGTAGCTTGGATTAATTACCCCTGTTTTTGCTTAGTGTGCAAACCAGATACCTGCAGCTATCAAATGTCCATTCGTAATTGTTTGGGGCAATCAAATCAGTACATATTTGAAAGGGCAGAGCCATACCATATAAACTGTAAAGTGTGTATGATTTTGCATAATGCACATTCTCCTAATCACCTGAGAGGATTATTAAGTTGTTACTTGAAAAGGGCAGGGCATTAGGTCACCGTCCATCATTCTTGACATAGTGCGGTATCATGTATGCACGTTGCATCACATCACTGACCATTTATTTAGTGCAATGCTCAGTTCCAAGGCACTTGCTCATAACAAGAGTTTAGGCCCTGGTTGTCCCAGACTGAGATGATTTTTTTTCCATTCTTGTTATTTTCAGATGTTGGAATTGCTGTAAAATTCAATATCTTAAACACTTGTTGTAAACTGACATATAGTGATATAGACCAGAAGAGATTGTGTTGTGAGGTCTTCCACATTTCTGTTAGAATAAGCACACCACACATCATGTAATGTCAAAACTTACAAGCATAGGATATTCAGAATTCAGGACTTTTAGGGATCCTTTTAGTTTATCTTATTTCATTGGTACCCAACCTGCCAACCATTACAGTCTGGGTGCATTTCATTTACTGAACTGTTAAACTCACTTGTCTTCAGGAAAAAGGATACTCGGCCCATCTCTTCATCAGCTCCTTGCCGTGAAGCTAAGAAGGTAAGCAGGACCACAATCTGATTGCATTTCCTCATAATGATCCTACTGAGTTCTCTGTTATCAAGGTTTGTTTAGGGGTCTGCACAATGAGATTACCATAACAAACTCATCATTTTTTTTTCCAAACCTTATCATGGGATAGTATTTAACCAATAGAGCTGTGCCCGCAATAGTCTGTGAGCTGTTAAACTTCTGTCGTTCTTTCCACAAGTGCATCTATTCTGGAACATTTATGTGGAACACCATATAATAACAGTATGATGAGATGAATGTTTCAAAGGTTAATTACGTTAAATCTGCATTTGGAAGACTTGTTCTGCTCCTTATGATGGTCATTACTAACTTTCTGATTGCTTACTGTTCTGGGAACAGAAGCGGCCCCTTGCAGGGACACCCAAGTTACCAGAAGAATTTGTGAAGAAGCAGAAAGCATACTTTGCAGATGTGGATGCCTTTGAACTGGCTGAGGAAGAGGTATCAGAATCTGAGCTGGAGTGAAAGCTGAGAGCTGAAGCTCCTCCTTGGATATGTGGCCGTTCATGTACAGAAGTAGTATACTAGTTTACTAGAATCACTTCTATGATGGCTAAGGTATGTTAGCAATGTATAGCTAGCTCTATCTGTAACACGGGGGCAACCAGTGTACCTTGGTGATCACTGATCACTGGAGAACGCCTCGGTATAGGCAACTACTAACGTAGTATTGTGCAAACTTGTAGTTGTAGCAAACTTGCAGTTGTAGTGTAGTACTGCAGATACCGAGGTCTAAGGACGAGAATGACTTCCAACTGTATGAGAACATAAGGTTGGTTTGGCACTCGGGACAGCACTAATCGCTCGATCTCTTTCTGAAGTTTCTTCTTGTGTTGTCGGATCCTGGAGTTGGGTGGTGAGTTTTGACTGACAAAGCCATTGCAGATGTGTGGCAAGGCAGTAGTACGATGTGTGTTGTGGAATAGTTTGGCAGTGCGGATGGTGCTGGATGGAGTGTGGTGTGTCCGTGTGTGTCACTGAACTGGTCTGCACTGCTTTTTTTTTATTTTTTTGCCAGCATAGCACATGGGACATGGCTATACACCGGTATAATCTGTCCTTGTCAACACGATTAGATATGCAAATTCATTTCACGGAAAATGGAAACAATAGACTTGATGGTATATGTTATTAGCTTATTATTAGTACAGTGATTATTAGGTCAGGTGCCCGGACGGAACTCTATCATCTCCTTGTCGAAAGAAAAGAGCTGGTAGATCGGTCACCCAGATAGATAAGATATGCACAATAAGTTTTTTTTTTTTTTTTTTTTTTTTTGAGGTTGTATGCACAATAAGCTACTACTAACTCATCATGCATGGTTGCTGCTATATATAGCTACTACTGTTTGCCTTTGCCATGAGGGCTGATTTCTCTTCACTACTTAATCGTCGGCAGAAGTTTACCAGTGGGCGTTGACATTCAATTTTGCACCGCATCATGCCGCACGTTGGATTTTTAGGATCGCACGGCGCGATGTGCTGCATAATGGATTTACCACACAATAAGGTTTCGATCCCTGCACAATAATGCAATGCAAATGAAACGAAATGAAATGCAGTTATAATAAGTGTATATACCCAGTGAAGAAATTGGTTTGCGATATTATTGAATAATAACATCATAGATAGATAGATAGATAGATAGATAGATAGATAGATAGATAGAGCATTTCTAACTAACGTAGTATTAGGGCAAAGCACAACTACATACCTTTGGGTCATCATTATCACCACCATCATCATCAGATGAGTAAGGCAACAGTGGCCATGGCTATGACGATGACAAGTGCCGCGAGCAACACAACACCGCCGGCGCCGGTGCCTTTCTTGCCGATTGCCATGGCGGTGACCAAGCAGTGAGTGATACGGAGGACGGAGAAGCTCTTGCTTGCTTATTCTTCTACAGCATATTTGGAGATCTGCCTTGCATCTGTCTTGGGCGTTATTTGCTCCTCCTAGGGCCCAGGATATAGATAAAATTATATATAAGCGTTACAAACAGTTTTTTTTTTTGAGCCAAAGCGTTACAAACAGTTCATGGCAGGCACAAATAAAAAACCACATAAATTTCTCGTTTCATTTAATTTTGGTGTCTTAATCTTTCGTACAAAATAAATTACAAAATAAATTAATACCAGGAGATATCATGTATTTATATTTGCCTAATCTTTACATCAGCTGCATTTGCACCTGCCAAATTTATGTATTAGTATATACTACCAGTACAGCATATTGTACAATAGCATTAATTTTCATCATATGTTGTGCTCTAATAATATGTATATGAATTGATTGCTAGTGTTCAATCCTCAGAATATTATATAACTAAAGGAATCCAATGTTTTTTTTAAGAAAAAACAATTTGTTCATGAGTGCTTCTTATTTCATCAATCATTTCCACAGGCTGAGAGATACCTCTTCCATCCAGAAAAAAAGAATGCAATTCTAGGTTTCAGAGTAGTAAAACTTTCTCAAGTTTAACCTTTTTATATATAGGAAAAAACATCAACATTTATGTCTAAGGTATGTTATTAGCAATGTATAGCTAGCTCTACTTGTAACATGCGTGCCATTGAACTAGCTAGTGTGCACTGTTAGTTGATTGTTGCAGCATACGTGCATCTACATGCCTTCCTTCTTGCACCTTTGTAAGCAGTACTGATATGAGTTGGTGCTCTAACAACTCTGTTGGCTAGAACCTATATAATAAGGATGGATGGTATATAAGGATGGATGGTGGTGGTAGACATCCATTAGTGGTGGTGCTCCTTGACTCCTTGTGTCTTGACTCTAGAATATACGAAAGAACGCTGTGCCTGTGTGCGGGCAGTCGTCGAACCTGTGTAGAGTAGTGAACAGAAGGCCCAGAGATGCTACCCCTCGTTTGTCTGCAACTTTGTTGTCAGGCAGATAGATATATATGCTCTGTAATTTCTTTCTTGATGTTACCTGTAATGGTTTTTTCTTCTGGCCGCGCAGCACTGAAGATTAGTCGAAAGGAGCAGCAATTTCCTTGGGTCGCCTCTCGGTTTGTGATTTGCCTTTGCCACTACCAACTGCTCCCACTGCGTCTCTCAATCTCTCAACATATCCAAGTTCCAATTCCACTGCAGTCTGCAGAAGTCTGAGAGTCCACAGGCATGCATGGCGCGCACTAATCCCGGTCCATGGGTGAGCTGCAGCGTATCATCATCATCATCCATCGATTGGTACATCCATTCTCTGAGACTGAGCTACATCAGTTTCTTTTCTTACTAATATATAATAATAATAATTACGGAAAAGAAAGGAGCCTGAATCGCCAAAGGTGTCTGATTCCGCCCAATTCGGTTGACGAAAGCATGATTCGGGGGAATCGTAGTTGTTCACACCTGAGGCTGTGACCAATCCCACTATCCATGCTCAGGCCTCTCCCTCCCTCATATGACATCTTCACCCACCATTCGCCAAAACTTCTGCTTATTGTTTGCTTGTCGGATCCATGCCATGTCAGCAAGCATCTACAGCTCTTCGAGCACTCGATCAGCAACCTAGCGGTTGCGGTCAATGACGGTTAGAATTTCGTATGCATACACAGCGTAGCAGCTATACAGGGTATTATCAAATTTTACTCAAAAGTTCAAAACTGATGCTCAGACTCAACATGGATTCGTGATAAAAAGCAAAATCAGTACTCTTTGTTCCATTTGCAAGAGGTTTCTGTATGGAACAATTTTGGTGCCAGAACCTCAAGTAAAGCCTTTTCTAGTTAATTAATAACAAAATACTCAGAACCTTAGTACCTTAACAGCAGGCAGCAGCCATGGGCTTCCAAATTGCTGAAAAAAGAACTATGGTTATTGGACTGCCACTTTGTTTCCTCCAACCGACCTTTATTCCGCAAGTAAAAACTTGTTTGAGGAAATTTCATCTAATTACCTGGGAGATTCAATTTCATGCAGGTTTCCTCAGCAACTTGCACTCCCGTATAGCCAAATAAAATGATGTGAACAACACCAACTCATTTTGATAAAGACCAATTAGACATCTATGAACTTCATGTCAATAAAATAAAAAAACCTTAAACAGTACAGACAGTTGATGATCAGAGTCAAATGTAGGAAAAAAATCCAATTTGGAGACAGCTTTATTGTCTTCTCAACCAGCATAACCAAAACTGTTCTTAATGGTTTGCATGTACACTTCCACTTAGAAGCAATTTCCAAATGGTCCAAAGCTACGTATTACCTTTTCCCTTTTACAAACTATATATGTTCTACGATAATTAAAGTTCATATATAACTCATGTCTATATGTGCAGAAATAGCAACTTCAAAATTTATACTCCAGTGCCCATTCAAGATAAATTCATGATAAAAGCAGAGTTGTATTTATTCATGAACAAGTTTCAGTTAAAAATTTATACTCCATAAACACTGCTGATATGCATTGTAAGGCGTCATACCAGTATAGTTTTTCCTTGTTCCCTTTTGATTATATTATAACATAACTGCATTTAAATGTGACAATTCTTTTATGGAACCATTTGTACATTTGGGTAATTCCTCCACTTTAAGCAATGTTTATAGTCAATACTCAGCACTTTACCAACCATCCCCATGCAGTTCAAAAGCACTGAAGAAGGAACTCCACGATTGTACTGCCACTATATTTTTCTTCTAGCAACCTTTCAGTCAGCCTTTCAAATTTTATTTGAGGAAATGGCATCTACTTACCTGAACGTTTCTCCCAGCAATTTGCACTCTCATATAGCCACTAAAAATCATGTGAACAACTCCAAGTGGTTTTGGTATATATATCAATTATATATTCATGAACTTTATCTAGAAAATAAATTAAACAGTACACATGATTGGTGAACAGAGTCAAAATATTCTGAACAAGTAGGTAAATCCATAACAGAATTGGTTGAACTCTGTTGTGCAATAGCGTTATTGAATCAAAAGTCCAATATCAGTAAACTAGTTTGCACTGGAGACCACGAAAAAGAAGAATCATCGACGATGAACTGAAATTTGTCATCATAAATGTCACGAACCTAGTTCTGGATGGCCTTGAACACAAGCACTGCAAATAATGGAATATCCTTTTAATAGATGTGATCAGACATGGGGGGATCAAAATTTAAACAAAAAAGACCTCCCTTATATTCGATATATGAACATTATATTATATATTTCCCTCCTAGAACTAAGTTAATCTGGCAATTCAGCATAATAAACCACAAAATATAACAGTTAATAAAGTAGTCATGCCTTTGTCCGACACATCTGTTTATAGAATGTGCTTTCGGACTACAGAATACAGATCACTCCACTAATTCTGGCGAAGCAAATATAGAATATTCAAAGCCATTTGCATAAAGTAAGTTAGAAATTCATCATGCGCAAATATTCTGCAGCCTATAAATATCTGCACACATTGACACTGGCAACACACCGCTCTAAACCCCTTGAGCAAAATGGCTTCCCTTAAACCCCTCACTTGCAGTGTCTTGGCCTTGTTCTTTGCTGCAAGCTTAGTTTCAGCTCAGCTTACTGCAAATTTCTATGACAAGTCATGCCCAAATGCATTGTACACCATTCAAACAGCGGTAAGGTCTGCTGTAGCCAGGGAGAACCGCATGGGCGCATCATTGCTCCGCCTCCACTTCCACGACTGCTTTGTTAACGTAAGTGTCCCCAAATCTGGACATACGGTTCAAACTTTTATCATTTTGTGGATTCATAAGCATGGCAGTCTTAACTGTGCAGGGCTGCGATGGCTCAGTGCTGCTTGATGACACCCCAACCTTCACAGGGGAGAAGACTGCAGTTCCGAACAACAATTCCCTGCGTGGATTTGATGTGATCGACAACATCAAGGCACAGCTTGAGGGGATCTGCCCTCAGGTGGTATCATGTGCTGACATCGTCGCTGTGGCAGCACGTGACTCTGTCGTTGCGGTAAGACAAAACAAAAGAAACATTTCAAGTCAGAGGTAACAAGTTGAATGTAAAAGTGTTTATTATTGTAAAACCTCGTAACAAACCCCAACTAAGTGATTATCCAATTCTTTAATGAAATGAGGATGCACAACTCTATATTTAAGAGACTATGATAAATTATAACCTAGACCAAAACAAGCCTCAGGAAGCACTAAACTAAACTACAAAAGTCAATATTCATATTCAGAAATTCTATAGCAACTGATGACTAAGTGCATTTCATGCATTCCAATTTGGCAATTCCAGTAATAATGTAATAGTTGACAATTTCTATTATTTCAGCTCGGAGGGCCTTTTTGGCCCGTAAATCTGGGAAGGCGTGACTCATTGACAGCAAGCCTAGATGGTGCAAACATTGACATCCCAGCACCAACTCTTGACCTTGTCGATCTCACCAAGTCCTTCTCAAACAAAGGACTGAGTGCAACTGACATGATTGCACTATCAGGTACTGCAATACAATGCAAATTTTGTGAACAAGCATATGCTTGATTCATAAATCATAGTCAACTCTAGATTTGTTCCTTGAATGCAAAAGGTAGTAATACTGACTGATATGGAAAAAAAAATTGCTAGGAGGTCACACCATTGGGCAAGCAAGATGTGTCAACTTCCGCAATCGCATATACAGTGAAACTAACATCGACACGTCCCTTGTGACATCACTGAAAACAAATTGTCCCAACAAGACTGGTGACAATAACATTTCCCCCCTTGACGCCTCAACACCCTATATTTTTGACAATTTCTATTACAAGAACTTGCTGAACAAGAAGGGGGTTCTGCATTCTGACCAGCAACTGTTCAATGGAGGATCAGCAGACTCTCAGACTACGACCTACTCTTCAAACATGGCAAAATTCTTCACCGATTTCAGCGCGGCGATGGTGAAGATGAGCAGCATTAGTCCCCTCACTGGATCCAGTGGACAGATAAGGAAAAACTGCAGGAGGGTAAACTAGTGGACAGATAAGGAAAAACTGCAGGAGGGTAAACTAGCACCTTGTAATCTTTGTTGAAGGGGAAAAGCATCCCTTATGCTCATACTGTAGTCCTCCCCAAAGATGTATCCACAGCTTTGCAAAGCATACATACAAAAAGAATAAAATGGCATGAAAAATGTTGTTGAAACAACCTAACGGATAGACACTGTTTCGATAATGGGACAAGAATAATGACACTGGGATGTCTCGCTTAGATGGAGCATATTTTGATCATATATCAAAACTATGAAATTGAAGAAAACAGCAGACAGTGCTGTACATGAAACTGAAGTACAAATTTTGCACAGCAGAACAAGAAACAGTTCTGTACAGTATGGTTAACAGCCCACACAATTACTTTTACAGTAGGGTTAATATGAAATCAAATAAAGTGATACATGATTGCAGGCAGACTCATGACTGATGAATGTTGCGAATGGCTGCATTGATACTTTTACAGTCAAAGTCCATGATCTTCATCCAGTTCTCGAAATCTCCAATTTCCTACAAATTTAATTGAACATGGATGCTTCAGCAGCTACAACTAGCACATGATTAGGATTAGGATTTTCTGTGATGAATTGCCAAAAAAGAAGGAATGCTATCCTAAATGAAGTCAATGTTCTATTTTTTCTTATCAGATAATATTTTCTCTAATCAGTGTAGCGGGATCCAGAATTTCAGATTCACCATGGGCAAAGTTTAGATTAGGAAAGGATCGACAAGAGACACAGAGCAGCAATCACACTACTCCCCTGATAATTCGTTAGCTATTATTATTACCTTCAAGACGGAGTTGATCTCGCTGGTGGCAGCCAGCCACTGATCAGTCTGCCGCCTGTAGCGCGCGATGGTGCCGAGCAGCGCGCGGGCCTCGAGCTCAATCCGCTTCTCGTTGACGAAGAGCTCCTGCACCCCGCCGTCGACCGCGTCCACGAGCAGATCAGCGACCCGCGCCGCGCTTCTCAGGGCGTCCTCCTTAGCTCTATCTGCGCGTGCGCGCGCGCGTGGAGCAAGATGGGATCAATAATTTGTTCGGTCACTTGGGCAGAGGAGACAGCAATGGCAGCGGGCGGCCGGCGGCGGCGTACCGGTTTGTTGGCGCTGGCGGAGGGATTGGCGGTGGTGCTGACGCACGATCTGGAGAAGCGCCTCTTCCAGCTCCTGCTTCCCACCCGCCGCCGCCGCTACTGGCTTGGCTCCGTCCATTCCCCTCACAATCGCCGCCGGTCGCCGGAGAAGTTTCCCCTTCTTTTACTTTTTTTTTTTCTTGGAGAGAGATTCCTGATAGTTATGGGCCACGGCCAGCTAAAAGCCCAACTGAAATCGAAAGAAGCCCATTCGTCTTGCACGGCGGGCCGTCGTCCAACTCGTTCTTGTTCTTTTTCTTTTGTTTGTATTTGTATCTGTACTCTGTGATTTTCCTTTTAATACATCTTCAGGGGCTCAAACCCCCTCCTGACCATTCAGAAAAAGTTGAGAATGTTTACAATTTCTCAAAAATTAAGAATGTTCTATTTTTGAAAACAGAGCTCTAATTTGATGTAGGATAATCCATCTACTTCTACTTCACTTGCGTATCCGTTTGTGTGATTTCAATTCTATCAAACAAATACCTGCTGAAACAAAAGCAATACATGATTCGCAAAAAAAAAAGCAATACATAATCAGCATGTATTCACTCCATCTCAGAATTCTTATCGTTTTTGTTTCCCGAGAAATAACTGCCGGCAATTTTTATAAATATAATAAATATAATCGAATAGTATCATAATTAATATTATCGAAAAGATCTTTGAATCTAGTTTTTTAACAAATTTATTTAGAGATATAAATATTGCACATATTTTTTATAAATCGAGTCAAACTTGTGGCACGCACACTCACAGTGACTATAATTTTAGAACGGAGGAGTGCATAGCAAATGCATTTACACATCAAAGCAGTAAGATGGAAACCATTTCTTGCCTCAACAACTGTGGATCTCACGGTGGATGTTGGCCCTTCTAGTTCACCCTCGGTAGAGATTGTGGACAAGACAACTTTGCCAAACGCCACCTCGACAACTTCATCAATAAGGAGACACGTAAGAGGGACTCTCCGCTGATTCATGAGCCCCAGCAGTCTCCTGCCAAGCCAGTGCTGCCGTGGCGGAGCAAGCGGTTGATGGCTTAGAGCCTTTCCTGAGTACCTGCTTCCAAGCGAGGTGAGGTACCGATCATGCAGTTTATGGGCTACACCAAGGGTCCATTAGTGTCGTCCGCATCGGAGCTAGAGATGTTTTATAAGCTCTTCGACGGTAACATGACTGCGTCCAATGCTGCATTTGATGCACTCTTCTAGGCCGTTTGTAAGGGCTCATCCAGACAGTCGCAAAAACATAAGGCCACCTCCTAGGTCGCATCACTGCGTTGATGTTGGTTGTTTTTTTTTTTTTTTGTAATATCGAAATAAGAGGCCTTTTGCTAGGATGGTCCAACTATGGCCGTATTAGGTCAACTTTCTTTGGCTCGTTAAAGTATGTGGTATGTTTGCTTAAACTCTTCTTTTTGATATGACGACACATAAATCTTTTGCGTATCCGGAAAAAAAAATATAGAGACCATTTCACTTAAAACATCATGCATGTCTCAGTCAACATACTTTGACCACTGACTTTTCTGCCATACCCATACGACCATTAATAATCTCTACTAATATATACCTGATCACACTCGCTCTACACGCACAGGAATGTAAACTAACAGTTTCTCATTCGATTCCTCTTGGCTACATCCTTCTTCTTTTCAGGATCCACCAGCGAAGAGAGATTACTTTCAGTGCCCTGTAGCCTGTTTTGTGCTGCTAGCTTTTCCACGCTGATGGTTGGTTGAAAGTTGAGCAGAACCACATTGCCAGAGACAATGAAGTTTCGAAATGTTTCGTGCATACAGCTAGCTAACTGCACTGTTTGTCAAACTGCCCATTGACAAAAGGAGCTTCGGTTTTTGCGCTGACAATAATGTCGTTGTTTGTGGTTAGTAAAAGGCCGGCCGGCGTCAAATCAAAGCTCAAAAGGTGTCAAACTCATACAGCTGCTTGCCATGCACCACGAGACGACGACCTATGTACTCTTCCTAGGTATCCATCCACTATTCATCTCCATGATGAGCTGAGCGAGGCATTGCAAATAAAAGTCTTCAACTTTTTCCCCAAACGTTGCCGCTGTTTCCTTCTCCTTTGAAGCTTAATTACCTGCCTAATTCAAGTTGCGACCAGCAGCGCCCAACTAGCTAGCCAGTCAAAAACATTCTGGATCATTGATGTGGTGAAAAAAGGATGAAAAAGAATTGGAGTTCTGTTCTACAGAGACATGTCATGTCAGCATGGATGTAACTTTAGACCTGTAACGTCTAGCATGTAACATAATAATAACAACAATGCGCATGGATGTTTGTGATCCATTTATTATCCGTCGAATCTGTGATGCTGTATCTGCCTAAGTGCAGTAGCTGGACGGTTCTTAATCCAAATTTAATTTCCTGTACACAATTCGATTTGATTGGTAGAGCAGCAGCTTACCTTATTCAAATTTGTTTATCATCCTTTATATCATAATATAGGTAGGTTATGAAATCGATTCAAGTCAGGTTTGTCAGCTCAATGTACAATCTTGTCAGCTCAAGAGATCGGTATGCTCAACTTCCCATGGAATCTCTGAATAAGCAGCATGAATCCTGGAGCAGTGAGGTGTGATCTAGCACGAATCTTGGAGCAGATTTGCATGGTTGTAACACCCCCGGTGTTACGTTAACCTAACCTTGCCATGTCATCATCATCATTGCATGAGCATTCATGATTAGAGAACCTTAATTAAAAAGATTAAAATGAGTTTATTTAATTCTAGGGTTGTTTGAACCCCTTTACATTGTATGTGTATGCGTTTACAATTTAAATTTCATGCACATGTTTACTTTTATCAATAAAAGCAATCAATTAAAATCAATCCTGGTGTTTGCAAGTGTTTGCCTAACCCTGACTCACACATCAAACAAGTTTTCTAAAGCAAATGGTGCAAAAGAAAGAATCAAATTTGGATTTGGAATTCAAATTCCAAACCCTAGCTCAAGAGGCTAAGTGTTGGAATTGGAATTTCACTTTCAATTTTAGTGAGCTAACCCTAATTAATTTTACAAATAAAAGTTGCTAACCAATGGCACTATTTCAAAGCATGAACTTTGTACTTTGAAAGTGTACTATTGGTTGGGTTTGAAAAAGTGCCACATCACCATTAATTATTTGCCCAAAGTCTCAATTTGAAAAACCTTTCAAAAAGGGAGATTTTCAAAGTGTTTTTGCCCCTTTACAATTTCACCTCAAAATATTCAAAATTTAGGAAAACTTCAAAAATACAGTTTGTGCATCTATTTGAGCTCTACAACTTTGGTATACAAAGTTTTTCAAGTTTTTGAATAGAATTTGAAGTAATTTCAAAAGTTGTTTGAATTGCAAAATGCCCCCTTTTGAGTTTTAAACTCTAATTCAAAAATTATTTGGTTTCATGAAAAACTTCCTACATGAAAGTTGTAGATCATGAGAAATAGAACAACTTTTATTTTTGGAGATTTTCATCTTTTATTCAAAAATTAAAAGTAATTTTGAAATCCTTAAAATTTAGTTTTTGACCTCTTTTTGAATTTGAAATGCAAATTCAAAATCCATTTGAAATCTGACAAAACTTCTTACATAAAAGTTGTAGAGCATGAAATTTTGAGCAAACTATATTTTGGAATTTTTTTCATCTTTTATTCAAATTTTGGGAGTAATTGGAAAAGAGGAGAGGATGATGAGCCGGCACGTGCTACAGTACCACACAGGGGGGGTTGTGCCACCTCGCCCGACGCCCATGCCGGCCGTCGCCGTGGCTTCTCGGCCATTCCCGGGTTCCACGCGACGCCGCACACCTAGTCACCACCGTGAAGCTTCTCGTCACCTCACTGCATCGCCCCGGCCCTATAAAAGCTAGTGATGGTCGACGACGGCTCTCCTTTCTCCACCCTGTTCACCGCCGGCCGTCGTCGGTCTCTGTCCAAATTCGTGCGCCACGCACCATCATCATCCAATTCCTCTTGCCAACGTCCCCGCTAGCTCCTTGCGCACCGATTGCGCCGTTCCTCGCCCCCTGACATCGTCGCAATCGCCCTAGCCGCCGTGTTCTTCTCCCACGCCGGCCGGAGCGCCGCCAAGCTCACCGTTGCCGCGGCTATCTCTTTCTGCTCCGCTCCCACTTGAACCCGTGCGCTCATCGTGCTCGTAGTAAGCTCCTGAGTCCCGCTATGATGTTGGTTACGTTGTTTTTGCCTTGGTTTGGCCGAAACACCGTGAGCGCCGCCCGTGAACCGTCTTGCCGAAGCCGCCTCGGCCGCCCGCGGCTCGCGCTCGGTGAGTCGCCGTGGTCGTGTTGTAGTTTGTTGAGCTCGCCCTAGTGAGGGGGTGCCACCGGTGCCATCGGTTTGGTGGTTGAGCTCGTCTATGGCGAAGCTTCGACGTCAACCGCCGCCCGCCGCCGTTCAAACGGAGAAGGAAGAGGAGGAAGGGGATGGAGCCGACAATGGGGGCGGGCTGTCGGCCCGAGAGAAGAGAGGGAGAGAAAGGGCGCGCGGCGCAAGCCCCGTCTCTGAGCCAGGCCAAGTGGGCCGCTGGGCCGCACAGTAGCCCGTGAAGGAGAGGGAAATGTTTTTCTTTTTCTTTATTTATTTTCAAAAGCTGATTTCATCTTTTTGTGATAATTTATTTTGGGCAGATAAAATGTTGACAAAAATATGTGTGTGATCCTTGTGCTTTTCTCTGTTAAGGAAAAAAATACTAACTTCAGTTTTCCTATAACTTTGGTTTGTAAATAAAATTGCTCTTTTAATTAATAAAGGCAACTTCCATGATTTTTAGTAATTAAAATATAAGTCCAAAAATTATGAAATTTGTTTTGTGTGCTAATTAGATGCTTATAATCTTAATTATAAAGTTTGATCATGTTTTGATTAAGTTTTGTATTATGCTTAATTAATGCCTTAATTAATTAATGTTTAATTAATTAATCATGTGGTTAATTAGGGTTTAATTAATCTCTAATTAGCAAGTTAATTAGTGGCTTTCAACGACGGTAAAAATGGTCAATAAATTAGTAATCACCCTTAATCACTGTTAGTGTTGCTTGATTTTGGGATTGAGTGATGACCCTAGGTCATTAACCCTAATGACCTTCGGCATTTTATGTTGATTGCGTATCGTTAGTCCGTCATCGTCGACGCTAGTCATACCTTCTTAGTGCAACTATACCGTGAAGAAAAGTTGTACTCAAGATCGGTTAACAATCGTTGCATCATTATCGCATGCTCTTTTATTACCGCATTGTGATCATGCATCTCAATCGTGTAGCCGTGCCGTCTGAAGAAGGTGTTCGGCGTGAAGAGGTTGGTCCTGATCTCAACAGTGCCATCACTGATCCTAACTTCGTCGAGCCCCAAGGCAAGCCCCGGATGCATTTAAACCCTGCCTTGTATTTCGAAAAGCTTTTATATTGTATGTTCCCGATATGATGCATTAGGTAATAGGAGTTGTGTGATATCCTACTTTGGTGCATTTACCGTACCTTGCTATACACCCTGGATACCTGTTTTGATTTCACAAATGCTAGTGTATGCTTAGTCTTGCTGATAGCCTAGGCTTTACAAATGAAACGTTTTCCAAAAATATGATAACAATATCCCCGTTGAGGGCATTTACGAAAACCTGATGTTACTTGTTGGTATCCCTTCACTTTGATCGGGTCAAGGGTACGCAACAAGAGCATGATGATGAGTAAATTGAGACCGGGTGGAGTGACTTGCACCGGGAGGGGGCTAGTGCCCCGGTGTAGTGTCGTCCCACTTGTGAGTCGGTTAAGCACCGTTCGTTGCCTTGGCCCCGGATCATGAGGTTATTGGATAGTACTAGTCGCATGCTAATGGCGGTAAGCTCCCTTGTACTATCTTTGACGAGAACGGATACCGGGACGAGAGTAGCGTGTACCCATCCTACGGGGCCACCGTGGAAGGGGACCGCGGCGTAGGGAGATGGTGTACTGTACCTCGTGGCTAGGACCCGTTCTGGCCGGGAGAAATGCAAGCGTGAGTTGATGTATGTAAGATGTTCGGTCCTGCATACATCGTGTGGCTAGGAAGCCCCAGCTGGGTATATTAAGCGATTCGAATCGTCGTGTACTCCACGATATGGGAGCCGTGATCCTAGCACCAGCATCGTAGTAATAATGGAAGTTGATGATGGAAAGTTTTGAATCCGGTACTTGGTTGACAAGTGAGTGATGTAGTAAAATAAGGACTGGCTTAGTCTCTTTTGCAAATGTGTCATTTGATCTTGCTAAAGCCTTACCTTGATTCCCATTAGCCAGCATTCCTGAGTCTTCTCCCCAATTTTTGGTCGGGTAAGTCTTGTGGAGTACTTTTTGTACTCAGGGTTTGTTCAACCCCTGTTGCAGGTGAACCGTGTGAACAAGTGTGCTACGGCCCTTGTTGCATGACGGTGATCGAGGAAGAGTTTGCTGATAAATAAGTTATGTGGCCCGTGGGCAGGGCGCTTTAGTTGTTGTGATTGTAATAAAGTTAAGTAATGGTACTTCCGCTGCTTTGTAATAATGCTACTACGGTTTGCATAAGTTTGACAAAAGTTTTGTAAATTAAGTTATTGTAAGTCTTCCGCTACTCTGGTATTTTATATGAAAACTGTTGTAATACTGTGATGTCTCTGTAAGTATCGATCCTGGAGGAATTGTGGTTTATCGGGGGTTCACCCGACGGAACATTCTAGGTTACATGGTGTACAAGTATGGCTGACAGAGGTCTTAGGGACAATGTCAGGTGCTTGTGGGCCATGTAATTTAGAAGGTTCTGCCACAATGGTCCAGATAGGACGGGTGCACGCATACCATTGGGGTTTGGGATTTCCCGATCCCGCGTGATGCTCTGCGGTGTGACAGAGATGCCAAATCTGGTCACCTGGAGACCAGCTGCTACAATGATACGTGTTGCAAGGGATGGCTACTCACGAACTAATCTCAATCAACACAAAATCTTTGCAGATCAGCGATACTCTACGATATGGTACCAAAAACTAAACAGAAGATGTAGTACGTGAAAACACTTAGTCATATGTGCATGTTTCCTCTCAAATATGTTACCTAATAGTATAGTGGAATAAATTAAGGATAAAACCGATGAAATGAGACGGAAGGATATCTGAATTAGTAGTATTATTTAGACAGAAATAACCGTCCATGGTTGGAACCTTTTTTTTTTTTTGTTTGTTTTTTTTTTTTTTTTTTTTTTTTTGCGATTATCCATGGTTGAAACTTGTCACTGCTTTCAAAACACATGGTTGCTAGGGATGCATGTGCAATCGATTTTTATATTGTGATGTACCTTGTAAAACCTACTAAAATCAAAACACCATGTAAAATAATTAATTAAGCAGCATTTGGAATCTTCTCCATCCTTCATATATCCTTGAATTTAGATTTAGAAGTAAGACATGGTCTAGAATAGTGCCCAAACTAATTAATAAGTGAACAGGAATACTAGCTTAGGTAATACCTGGGTTCCATGTGCCCAAAAGTCTCCAAAGGGGGTGGTTGGGTGTGTGTGAACAGTGAGCCATACCTAATGGCTTTATCACATTCTTTGACCATAGCACCTGCAAACAGATATTTCAACATCAATCACACACACAGTATCAGATGCTTCTGGTGCTGTGCATGGTGCGCACAGGCATGCATTGCAGAAAAGTTGACAGGCTGATGAACTTGATCTCAGTCGGCGGATGCATGTGTCTACATGTGACATGTCCTATCCACAACAACTTAACTTGGATTGGTTATTATAATAAAACGGCAATTTTTAACTTTGATGAAGCAATGCAAAACATTCGCAGAATGGAGACTGTTGACTGCGCATGTACGCGTTGTGGCGAACAAGGGGAGCAAGATAGTTAACTAACTAACTAACCATGCATGATGACTTTATTAGAGAAAAGCATGGCTTGGGTCATGGGACATATCATATTTTATCCTAGTACACGGTAAAGAGAGCTATGACATATATATAGTATTCAGTTTTGTAAAGTTGAAAGGAGGCTGCATATATTAATACTTGTTGAGTAGTAGGTCAGTAGTAGTGCCCAACAAAGTTGACCATAGCCCATGCATGTCTGCAGCATCTATTGACGACGTGGATGACCAGAATAATGGTGAGCATGCAGCCGGATAAACTCCATCAGATGACATAAAAAATGTTGAAAAAGTGCTGGATGATGAGAGACTCGAGCATGAATTCACCAGAACCAAATGTTCGTGAAGTACAGTACATGCATCCATGATAGATGATGGCGCTGGTGAAGTACGATGTGTAACAAAACTAGCAGAGACGTGGCAGAATCTTTGCTAGACGGTTCCTAAAAGAAAAGGGGGCATGCACGTAGGTCGGCTGAGTCGTATGTAGCTTTATTTACTACTCAACCGTGTGTCGGCTAGCTGTCAGTTTGCTTAATCGGATATAGTTCGATAGTACGTACTCGAGGTCTTCCCATTCACCAGAACCACATGATGGGCATGCATGCTGTCTTTCCAACGAACTCTATCTGCCCTACAGCCCTAGTAGGTGTGAAACGCGTGATTCCTGCGCGGCTAACACGCGCACACGCATCCCTAGCTGCCTGCATGCCTTTATTTCGTCGATTGCTTAATTTTCAACTCATATATATAGTCCATCAGATCGATGAGTAGTAGGTGATGATGCTATATATATCCACATATTTCTAAGGAATTTTCCATATATGTTATATATATTATATAAACAAAAATGGTGGTGGTATAATGCGCATGTAATCATATTAATTTGATGCATACGTGGTGCACGATCGATATGAATATGATACAAGTGACGTAGCTATACACACAAATCAGGCGCATGCATA
Organism: Chrysopogon serrulatus; assembly: GCA_015844335.1. Classification (NCBI taxonomy): domain Eukaryota; kingdom Viridiplantae; phylum Streptophyta; class Magnoliopsida; order Poales; family Poaceae; genus Chrysopogon; species Chrysopogon serrulatus. Next base: position 2,308,439 of record JADLZL010008185.1, on the reverse strand, counting down.
TCTATCTAGCTCCAGGGGCAATGCAAGCAAGGACGCACTATGCTCTCTGGTCTCTCCTTACCGACAGAGACGACGTACGGCTACCACTCGTACGTGCTTCAGGAGCTCCTGCTGCAAGAAGGTACCGTGCTGCTACCCAACAAAGTTAAGACTTGATAATGATATACTTGTTGATCGAGTAGTAGTCCAGTTAGCAGGCAGCTGAAAACTCTACCGTACGTGTGATGGACATTATTCCAAAATTAATAATAAGTGATCACCAAACCAAATGAAGGTGAACGTAACAGCGTCCATGATGCAAATTATGCCTGCAGGTGAGCATGTAGGAAAGACTATCAGAGACGTGGCAGAAACTTTGCTCGACGTACGACAGGTTCCTAAGGAAAGGACACGCTTGTAGGTCGATCGGCCGAGTAGCTTTTACTCAACCGTGTGCCGGCCATCACTTCGCATCGCTTTGATATTTTGATACGTGCTACTGCTGCTAGAGGTCCAAGTGTTCTCTTCACCAAAGTCATGCATGCTGTCCTATAGACTACAGTAGTTTAGTACGTGTGTGCAGTGATGGTGCTCCTTTTACAAAGTCAGTCAGACCACTAGTAGCGTTTCAAACGAACTCTGCTGCCCTCTCTCTCTCTCAAAAAAAAAAAAAAAAAAAAAAAACTCTGCTGCCCTAGTAGTTGGTGTGAAACGCGTGATTCCTGTGCGGCCAACACGCATGCATATACATGGTTGCCTGGCTGCCTCTGCTTTGGTCGGTTGCTTAGGCTTGCTTTTTCAACTATATATATATATATATATTTAAATATGTAAAATAATAAAACTTCGTGATGTAATGCATGCAATCATATTTGATTGATGCATATATGTGGTGCACGATATGATACACACCTAGTCGTCTACACACACACACACACACACACAAACCAGCTTGTCGTTCCAGGTGTTTCTGCTATAAATACCGACGTCGTCCAGGCAATAAGGCAAGCAAAGAACGTCGTTCAGCTGCATTCATCTTGTGTGCTTAGGACTGACACACGACCATGGCCACCACTCGTGCATCAGCAGCAGCTCCTGCTCTCCTCTTGCTCCTCCTGGCGCTCGCCGGCACCTCGTCGGCGCAGCTATCCACGGGCTTCTACTCCTCCTCCTGCCCCGGCGTCTACGGCGCCGTCAAGTCGGTGATGCGGTCCGCCATCGCCAAGGAGAAGCGCATGGGCGCCTCCATCCTCCGCCTCTTCTTCCACGACTGCTTCGTCCAGGGCTGCGACGCGTCGCTGCTGCTGGACGACACGCCCAGCTTCCAGGGCGAGAAGATGGCCAACCCTAACAACGGCTCTGTCAGAGGGTTCGAGGTCATCGACGCCGTCAAGTCGGCCGTCGAGAAGGTCTGCCCCGGCGTCGTCTCCTGCGCCGACATCCTCGCCATCGCCGCCAGGGACAGCGTCGTCATCCTTGGCGGGCCGAGCTGGGACGTCAAGGTTGGGAGGAGGGACTCCACGACGGCGAGCTTCAGCGGCGCCAACAACAACATCCCGCCGCCGACGTCGGGCCTCGTCAACCTCACCTCGCTCTTTGCCGCCCAAGGACTCTCCCAAAAGGACATGGTCGCGCTCTCTGGTACGTCGTTATATTGCACCATCCATTATTATATTAATAAATATATAATATATAAAATTTATAAAACTGTTAATAACTAATTGTTACAAGCTAGCTTGTACTAAATGAAAATTGTGTGTATGATACCATTTGTCTAAATGAAAATGAACAATTGTAGAATGAAGGGGAATAAAGCGCCACTCCACACAAGCTTTGGACCTTTAGTACCTTGATTTGATACATACAGCTGGTAGACACTTACTTTGCTAACAGAATTGACAAGTCAGTTTTTGACCTTTAATTACCTTCTCCATTCACATCACATACATATGATGTCATGCTAGTTGGTAAAAAATAGGCATCGAGATTGAATTGAATGACGAAAAGTTGGTAAAGGTGACTGTGACACCCGAAGGTTGTCGGTATGAGTTTCCAGACGAAACAAAAACAAATTGTGCGTGCAGAAGCTCATTTATTCTATTCTTGCATGTTATAAACCTGGCGATAATGCCAACTTCAACCAACTCTAGCTCCCTGTCCAAGTCGAGAGATCAGTTTTCGCAATCAGATCAATATCTTAATTCGATGGAATACAAAAAGCAGTAAGCATATACTATACATCAATAATAAAGGCGATCGGTCGACATCTTTCCCAGCTAGATTGCAATTAACTACAACTACAACCACACATATTGTTCCTTTTGATGTGTCGTCGCTTCATAGCTAGAATCGAATACTCTTTTCCTTTTTCATTATATATATAATTTACAAAAGAATCAACAACAACCTGTTTATTTTTTTAAAAAATGGAAAAATGTTTTATGTTCTAATAATTTATTTGAGTAGAAATGATCAATCAGTCGTTTCCTCTATACTTTTGAATGCTACTTAAATAATGTAATTTTGCCAGGTGCTCACACCATTGGGCTAGCACGTTGCACCAACTTCAGAGCCCACATATACAATGACACCGACATCGATGCTGCCTTTGCAAAAACAAGGCAATCAGGTTGCCCAAGCACCTCAGGTTCAGGTGACAACAACCTGGCACCGCTGGACCTTCAAACCCCTACCGTCTTCGAGAACAACTACTACAGGAACCTTCTTAGCAAGAAGGGGCTTCTACACTCTGACCAAGAGCTCTTCAATGGTGGAGCCACCGATTCGCTGGTCCAATCCTATGTTGGTAGCCAGAGCACATTTTTCGCAGATTTTGTGACCGGCATGATCAAGATGGGCGACATCACACCGTTGACAGGCTCCAACGGCCAGATAAGGAAGAATTGCAGAAGGGTTAATTAGTTAATTAAGATGAACTGTCTTTGGGGCTTGTTATTTGGTCATACATGCATGTTAAGTGACCTTTTCTAGCTTTTTTAAACAATTGTGAAATCATTGTGTTGTGTTGATGTGTTCACATGTCGTTTTCCTAAAGGATAAATGTACCCCTTTTTATTTTTTTTTTGAGACGTGTGCCACTTTTTTTGTTTATGTCATCTTTTTGTTTACTATATTTTGCACGAGAAAAAGAGAATAAGTACTGAAGCATGCAACAAGTAAATATTAACAGTTAGAAGATGTCTCCAGATATTGTGCAGATTCAGCCACATTGATTTGATACTCTACCGCAATGAGAATCACCTAAGGTATGCATTTGCCATGCGAAGCTATGGTTTCCTCAAAATAAACAAGCATATATAAAAGTTGCATTTGTTGGTTAAGAGATAAACCTTAATTGACCCCCTAACGAGTTCCTGAGATGGTGGCTTGGAAGACGCACTTCGTCAACAATTTCAACCCAAACTCCTAACCTTTATTCTCTGCAATCGATCTTCTTCTGTACTCATTCTTGCTCTAAATGATGTGGTCATAACATGATTGATGTGATATTCGTTTGGCCTTCTATCCTTTCGATGAAGCTTCGTAACATTATATAAATACTCTCTCTAGTCACAAATAAGTGACGTTGCGGCCTGAAGTCAATTATTTCAAACTTTGACCAATACTTTTGTTATCATAATTAATATATCTATAGAACATAACAAATACATATTTTTATGAAAACATTCAAACATTCCAACGCAACACATAAAAAGTGAGTTGTCAAAGTTAGACTGGTAAGTGACCTCAAATAATTGCAAAGCATCACTTATACTTGATTGGTTAAATCCCCAAGCAATCATGTCTCCTTCCGTCATCCTCCCTGCATTTGAAGATCCAACTTATTTTGCCAAAAATCAACTAAGCTTGTTTGTCTACCAAAGTTTGCATGAACACTGAATAAGCAACACTATACAACTTAATCGATCTCTCCGTCCCTTAATAAATTAATTTCTATAACTGACTTAAGTTATTTTCTAAAAACTGACTGAATTTAAAGAAAAAGAAATCAAAAGTTATGATACCGAATTGATATCATTAAATATAATATAAAATATTCTTTATAATGTGCTTGTTTGGTGTCATAAATATGTATGCTTTTTTCAATAAATTTGATTAAATATAAAAAATAACTTAAATAACTATAGAAATTGATTTATTCAAGAACAACTCCCCATGTCTTTGTGCAGAAGAGCTGGTGCGCCGTTAGAGTGGGTGGCGATGATGGCTACGTGCATGCATGGCAGCAGAGCAGCAGAGCGCGCGAAGGTGGCACAACAAGCTTAGGTAGCCTCGGGCACGATGGCCGTGTGCACCAACGGGCGGGCCCAGCATGGCCCAAGCCTTATAGGGCCGTGTGTGGGCCATAAGTGCAGCCCATCGACGGGCACGACATGGTCCAATGAATAATCAGCCGTACCATGCTGGCCCGACTCTATCGGCTGGGTCTAAATCGTGCCACGTCGGTTGATACATTTGGCCATCTATATTAGAGAGTAAGTAGGTAGCAAGGCTTGGGCGGCTTAGCCGAAACAAAATATATAAAGCTAGAGCGTACTAGGCAGCTTTAGTGGTGCCTAACGATAGGATCCGATCTTGCCGAACTCGATCTCTTGACAAAAAGAATGATTAGATCGATCTCTCACCATTTTAATTTTGCTTACTTTAGCTAATCTATTCATCTGTTTTCTTCTTTTCCTTCCTATTCCAATGGTGTTATTAATTCGCCCTATAAAACACTAGAACAAAATAAATTGAGGTCAGAAAAGTGCAGCTGCATGTGTGCCATACTGTAGTGTCGGTACTTGGTACATGATGAACAACACAGTTGCTGCTTGTGACTGGATGGGCCTACGAGCAAGTTTTCCACCCAACAAGGGCACGTACGGAGCAACATGATTGGAAAAGTACGCGTCGCTGTAGTCCGATCGGACTTTTTCTGCTGCCATGTCGGTTTCAAACTACAAATAAAGACCATATCTTGATTTAAATTTATGATTAATTTACATATATAGCAATTCAATTGCTATCATTTCTCAATTTTCTCCTCGATTTATCTTTATGTGATTCAATTGACTTTTGAGGAATCAAGTAGCATCTTGTTAGTAGTACTAGTTTATCTTTTTTTTCGCGATCGGGTTTGTACCCGTATTTCATTAAGAAGAAAAAAGTATTAGAAGATACACGCCTAGTGACTCATACTTGCCCCGTTTGCGAGGGTAAACGGGGTTTGTATGCATCATTTCAGCCCCCAGCATTGACACGAATGTACTATACGTTTACAGGATCCGCGACCGACGCATGTGCAGTATTAGCGCCTGGCAGCAACGCTAAGTTTATCAGCTTGAGCACTATAACTGTCGGTTGCTTTGGAACGAACAGTGATAATGTATCACTATTTTTTTAACAGATAATGTATCACTAGTGATTTATGGCTACAACCAATAGTGATTGTCGAACCATTAATGATAAGTTTTCTCTCTCGATTTTTTGCAACAACTTCTTTTTTTTGTGAAGTATGCAACAACTATTTTCAACCGTATAGGCATATAGCCTGTGAATGTATATATAGCTCGGTAGCAAATTCTGTTTTAGGCCAGATGAGCATATATATATTTTGGTCTCCGATCCGCCGAACACCAACAATTGCGGTGGAATAAAGTCGCCACTTTCGGCACTTAGCATTGAATTCATTTGACTGTAACACTATAAAAGGGTCTCTGTAACTAACTACTTCAGTCATTATCCATCACAAGATTCATAACCTATCTACACTGTCTACTCTTTGTTGTATCTGGAAAAAGGCACCTCCTGCAAGCTTTCTTTACCATATCGTCGATCATCTCTCTCTTTTCTCTTTTACAAAAAAAATATTATTAGTTTGGTGTTATAAATATGTTTCCTTTCAGAAGATAAAAATGGGACAGGTGAAGTTAGAGCAATTTAAGTAACCAAGTTTGAGTACGTTCATGCTAACAACTAAAAAAAGGGAAAGGTATGTCAAATTCAAGCAGCTGTGTCAGTATGCGCGCAAAGCCGCAAATCACACACGACGACTGCCGCTAGTCCAATTTTCCAGAGTGTGTGGTAACAGCTGGTAATTGCATGCAATGAGGTCTTCAGCGAAAAATATGTACTGCTGTCTGCCTCCCACTTGGACAAACTGCTGGAGTACTTTTTACCCAAAGTTTGGACCGAAGACAAACTACTCACAAAAGTTTTTAGATGTAGTCACAGATTACTTGATTTTTCCACACATGTGAACACTGTCTAGAACTTGGAATCATAATGTATAGGTGGATAGATGACGGCTTTTATCCTACGGAATTAGGGTCAAACATATATCCACCTTCTCTTCTGTCGATTGCTTGTTTATATATATCACACTCCTAAATGGGATCTAGCAGATCATCAGTTGACTCGTCGTCTATTAGTGTTAGCCCCTTAGGATCTAGCAGATCAGTTGACTCGTCGTCTATTAGTGTTAGCCCCCTTAGCCATATATGCACCTTTCTCATTCCAATTCGACGGCTACACAAATAAATTAACACACATAGCCCTTCTTATAATTAATATTGATCATATATGACATATAGTGCATAATTAACTTGCTCCACGTATGCTCCTTCAGTCAGATAGAAGTAGGATGGATGGTTCAGTCAGAGCTCAGAGTAGAGGCAGCTTAATTTAGCTATAGCTAGTAGTCTAGTACTAGGCATGTGAGATATGTTGAGATGTTTGTTTTTCCTCTGCCCTGTAGTGTTGTTGACTTAATGTTTGTTGATTCTTCTCTGCTGCTACAAGCCAACAATGGAGTCATGGTTGGGTGAGAAAAGGTCATCTCGTTGTCCTTGGGTTCGGTATCTCTCCATTCTGATACTACAATTCTCTCAAGTGCTAGTGTTTTGCTATTTTCTCCTGTCCATCTTAATGAAGGTGCTCCTGCTATCTCTTGTCAAAGAAACAGCTCGTAGGCTTGTGTTTTCTCATGTATAGTTGTTAGGTGGCGACCCAACTACTTTCTTTAATGCTCTTAGAAGTACCTAAATTGAACTTATACTGTAAATTTAATTTTGTAGGGCAATCAATATAATAGGCATATGCCATCTTAGTTATTTCTCTGTTCTAAATTACCATTCACTTTAGATTTATCCTAGACCAAACATCTCTAATACAACTTCAACCAAGTTTATAGAAAAAATAATGTGCTACCATCTAAAATAGCAAATTAGTTTTGTTAAATGTTCATAAATGTGTGGCCTGATAATGCATTTATTTGAACTTGTAGATGTTAATATTTTTTTTATAAAAACTTGGTCAAAGTTCGTATTAGCTTGAACTTGCTAGGTCATCAGCCCATCCATTTATATATCGATTATCCATATTGCTTTTTAGCTGGCAACATGCTTTGCATTTGAGAAAGCAAACACAAGTAATTAGCCACACCAAACCCACTCAGCCTAGATTAATATCTGCCTACGGATCGAGCGGTTCCATCCCTCTCCCTTGTTCTTTTCCTTGCACAATATTTTCCTTAGTTTCTCTTGACGCAGAGCAGCCGACAGTGGCAAGTTCATCAGCAAGCTTAGCTTGCAGAGTCTCTTCCTTCCCATGTAATGCATTGCGATAACAGAAGGATCGGAGAAGGATAGTAAGCTGGTCACCTGCTGCAATGACGTGTGTGTTGCGGCCTGATGCCTACCCACGAACTAATTGATGATCAACACCAAATATTTACAGATCAGCGACATTTCATCTGTTTAACAATATAATTTCGCCTGATGAGAAAATGGAAATTAAAGCATGTCCACTCCTAGCCTTTCAGCTAAAATAAGAGAGAAATGTACATTCAACTTTTTTGGTCTAGCTAGGTTGGCATCATCCAATACACACTTTGAAAAAATGTCACATCCCATTCAATTTTCAACAATTCTAGTACAATGTTTTGTTCGAAAAACAATTCTAGTATCATGTGCACGCAAAGCATGCAGCTGAGCTGCCTCCTTCCGGCACAAATAATGCAACAGCTTTGGAATTGTGGCCTTTAAGAAAAATATTTACCACCTTATTTAAGTGTATAAATACAAACTTCCTCCAGTCGCGGTCCTGAAATGACTACTATAGTGTACAGTTGTAGGCAAGCTTACAATGCAAGTTTAACCATTTCCTTGCCGGCCGGCAACAACTCTAAATCCTTCCGGGTCTTAACTTCTTCCTTGCATCGGTGTAACCTGCAGCAACAACTGAGAGAATCCTTGTGCCCATCACAAGTTAAGCAACTATGATCCTGCAGCTGTTGATAAAAATGTTTAGCAAAAGAAAAGGTTTCCGGGAGGATTATGGGGGCAACATGACTAGGTACCACACACTAGCTAGCCGCCTAGCCCTTTCTTCTCAGAGGCTAAAGAAAGCGTAGCTTCGCTTAACCGTCCCTAATAATAAGATTAGAAAAAGGGGGCAGCATATATACACATGCAGGCAGCTAGCATATGCCTGCTGCATATCGGTACCTAGGGTACCTTTACCAAACCGTGTTGCTCTTTTTCGCTTTGCTACTAGCTAGGTGTGCATGCATGTGTGTATCAATATTACAACATGCCCAAAGTAAACGTTCCCACGCATTCCGTGCATGCAATGCATGGTGTCCTAAACTACAGCCTGCCTGCATGCAGAGATGCTTGGCAATGCAGGCTTCAACAACTGTGCATATGTGTCGTCGCCATCCTAGGTTCTTGCTACGTGCTACCAAACTCTCCAGTCTCCAGTACACAATATAATGCATACACCTAGCAGCTAGGTAAGGTCGTACGTACACACCTGGTTCCTGATTTCCTGTTGGGCAGGCAGCATAATAACCAGCTTGATTGCCGGAGGATCATCGGTTGCTTTTCAACTCAAAGTCCAACAAAGCAGGTGAAAGCCTACCATACTCCAATCTCCCATACATGATGCATGTAATAACCTAATCATATGTTAGTTTTTTTTATGCATGCATTCCTTTGCTAGAGCTGGACTGCTAGCTTCAACATTATATTATACATACAAGTTGCTGATGCTAACAAACCAGCAAACCCGGCCAGCTAGCTGCCCAGGGCTTGCTTGGGCTATAAATATCCATGCATGCTCCCGTGCTAGCCATCTCATTCCACAAGCAAGAAGAACACTGCAGCAGTAGCAGAAGCAGCACTTGGGATAGGAATATATACCATCCATTGATTGATATCGCTTATCATGGCTCCAGCATCAGCTGCACCAAAATGCAGCAGCAGCGGCATCGCTCTGCTCTTGCTCGTCGTGCTAATGGGCGCCGCCACCTCGTCGGCGCAGCTGTCCACTAGCTTCTACTCCTACTCATGCCCCGGCGTGTACGACGCCGTCAAGTCGGTGATGCAGTCCGCCATCGCCGCCGAGCAGCGCATGGGCGCCTCCATCCTCCGCCTCTTCTTCCACGACTGCTTCGTCCAGGTACGTTACCACACCAAACGCCACTCCACCATGATCATCTGTTGAACACGACACGCATGGATGCATGGCGGCTAACCTAGCTAATTTGGTCACCGTGCGTGTAGGGCTGCGACGCGTCGCTGCTGCTGGATGACACGCCCAGCTTCCAGGGCGAGAAGATGGCGACACCCAACAACGGCTCCGTGAGAGGGTTCGAGGTCATCGACGCCGTCAAGGCCGCCGTCGAGAAGGTCTGCCCCGGCGTCGTCTCCTGCGCCGACATCCTCGCCATCGCCGCAAGGGACAGCGTCGTCATCGTGAGTAGCAGTGCTAGCTTGCAGTTCTCAACTGATCGATAGTGCTCTGTCAGACTCTGTAAACTGATGGATGCTGATGCTGATGCTAATGTGCAGCTGGGTGGTCCGAGCTGGGACGTCAAGGTAGGGCGAAGGGACTCCACAACGGCTAGCTTCAGCGGTGCCAACAACAACATCCCGCCGCCGACGTCGGGCCTCGCCAACCTCACGTCGCTCTTCGCTGCGCAAGGCCTCTCCCAAAAGGACATGGTCGCGCTCTCCGGTGCGTGTGTAATATTCTCATGTTTTCCAAAAATATTGTTTCTCAAACACATACTTATGGAATTATATATATTTGAAGGAGGCATATATACATACATATATATAAGGATATAGCAACAGCCTTTTTCCACGTACACTCTATCTATACTACTAAATAATGTAGCTTTGTTAGGTGGAAGATGCAGCTGGTATATATATTTGGCCCATGTTTGTTCATACTACACTACAGGACAAACTAAATGTGTTTTAAAAATTTTATCATATAAGTTGGGCCGATCGAAACAGTTATATCTGCGTAGTTACAAAATGGTAAAAGAGGTAACGTTACCACATATTGTCGGCAGGGGTTTCTTGTAGAAAACTCTTTGCCCAAAGCTAAGCTTTAGCTTCTTTTTTTCTAATCCGGCCTCTAACTAGATAGCAACTTTAGTGAACTTTTGATGGCTCAAAGATCAGTCTTCCACCTAATAATAACTTAAATCGACGAAATACTAAAGCATGCATAAAAAGTACTTGCACATCATACACATAACACATACCAAGATACAAGTTAGGTACAGACCATACATGTGGTTCCTTTTGTTTCGTTTAATTTTTAGCTACAATCAGATACCTTTATATTCTTTTTTACAAATTTAGACAGTCAAGAACAGCCTGTATGTTTCTTTAAAGAAGATACTCTCCAAAAGTTATGTGCTAATTTAAGCGGTAAATTATCCATTTTCTCCACTTTCCCATTTGTAACTTAATTTCGATCATGCATGTTTCTCTACATATCGTAATCTAAGACATCAAGCCATTAAGCCTTTTTTTATGTGTAATGCCTCTTATGTCAGGAGCTCACACCATTGGTCAAGCACGTTGCACAAACTTCAGAGCCCACGTGTACAATGACACTAACATTGATGGCAACTTCGCAAGGTCAAGGCAATCAGGCTGCCCTAGAACCTCAGGTTCAGGTGACAACAATTTGGCGCCCCTGGACCTTCAAACCCCAACCGTCTTTGAGAACAACTACTACAAGAACCTTGTTTGCAAGAAGGGGCTACTACACTCTGACCAGGAGCTCTTCAATGGCGGAGCCACCGATGCGCTAGTTCAATCATACATTAGTAGCCAGAGCGCATTCTTCTCGGATTTTGTGACGGGCATGATAAAGATGGGTGACATCACACCATTAACTGGCTCCAATGGACAGATCAGGAAGAACTGCAGAAGGATTAATTAATGAGAGGTGGTGCACACTATCTAACAAAGGTTTTTGGTATGATCATCATGTTGTAATCTGTTTACTTTCACAAAAATGTGAGATCATCATGTTGTACCAAGGTGTGGAGATGTTGTCAATTTAAATAAGTAATTCATCTTTTGTTCTTTAGACAAACTTTTTGCTTCACGTTGTAATAACAAGGGTTTTCAGTTTGATGCTTTAAAGGATACCATGACATGATTATTTTAAATTGTTTTCCCTCCATACTGAAATATAAGGGACTCGAGTTTTTTCTAAGTCAAACCGTCCTAGGTTTGACAAAATTTAAAGAGAACAACATCAATATCTATCAGGTCGATCAAGGAGGCAAATTATGAAACTACGTTTCACAATGTACCTAATCAGGATAACTTTATTTTCTATAAACTTTAACTTGTTATAGTTTGATTTAGTACAAACTTTGATTGTCACTTTTATTTTAGGACCAATGGAGTATTTTTCCTTAAGGGTTTTTGTAGCTAGAACATGCTTTGAATGCTTGTTTAGTATCAAATATAGGGGTAGATTAAGTCCCTAGATTAGCATCATGACAATTCAATTAACCTCCAAACTGATTCTTCTAATCAGCCAAGGTCTCGAGGCTACAGTACCCATCGGGTGCGGTTGCGGGCACCCACTGGCTAATTAACGAATGGCTTGGTGGGCCTCAGAAGGCCCATTTCAGAAGAAGACCTCAGTGCCTGGGAGAAAAGCCAAGGAGCTAAGTCCCCTGTCCAAGTTGCCCATGCTCAGGGGCATGGGGGCTTGCCTAGGTCCGAGAAGCCCTTGACCTCGAGGGGCAATAGCCAACCCAACATTGCCACGTGCGCCTTGACCTTAGCTCGAGCTAAACACCAACCTTGACCGACGTCGAGAATATACCTTGGAATCGGTGCAGGCATCCAGTGCCTAACACACAAGCAGAGTAGTGGGGGCAGTAGGACCTGCCGATGCCCTTTTCCTCCACTCCTGCGAGATTGTGCCGTCCACTCTTGTCACGGGGACACACCCAGGGTGTGACACATCATGACAGTGACTCCCGCATGCCTACTAAGTGGAGGGCTCTAGGTCCACTTGGTGGTCTACCTCTGGACGTGGACGGGGTCTTGCCATGGAAGCCATGAACTCGAGGATGGCACAACAGTTGATGTCAGATATCCCCGAAAAATTAGCTCTAGGCGGGCGCAGGTGATGTCAGAAACAGTTGGAACATTGTTGGCCCACGCTACAAGGCGATGAGCCATGCGTTGGGCTACCAAAAGACCGAAGCTAAGGACTCGAAAGCCTAGGAAACACCCTCAATTTGTACTCGCATGGTCCCTCAGTATATAAGATGGGGCATGGGCTCCTGTAGAAGGGGATCAACCAATTGTACAGTGATTGATCCACTTAGAAACCACTCAAATCTAGATTCGGTCTCCAACCTTCGATAGGATCCCTGATCGTGCAAACAGTAGCGCAGCACTCCCCTGCATCTCTACTTCTCGCTCTGTATTGTAAAAACTCGATTAGTTGAGCATTCCTAACACTAAGAACACACTATTGCTGAATGTAGGGCTTAGGCACCAAAACCATGACAAATCCCTTGCATTTTGAGTCAGTTATCGAAGGCACATGCATCGCCACCTTGTCGAACAACCTGATTACTTCCATGGAATCTAACCCATGACAATGTCCGATTCAAGAGTTGTGAGAGTGGCGTTGGACTTGTGGCACAACATTTGATAATTCCTTCGAGCACTGTCCCAGTTGATCAATACCATCTTATTACATGAAACTTCTCCGATGTGTTGCAATTTAGTACTGTGGGTTAGTAAATTATATTCACATTGCTTCAGATGGCTTCGCACTCAGAGACTCAAAGGGTTATACTAGTTTAGGTAATCGTGTCATACATCCAATTGGGATGTTCGTTTGCATTGCTAACCATTGCTGACGACCACCAAGGGCTCTAGTGGTGGAGCTAGAGAAAACTTGAGGGGGGTGCACTTGCCATGGTGGGTACAAAAATTTTTAATTTATGGGTGCATATATATGATGAGAATTTACCTCTTACCACTGTTTTTAAAATTTGTTGTGGGTGCGGCGGCACCCACTAGCTACAATGTAGCTTTGCCCCTGAAGGGCTCAAAGTTTGAAGTACGGGGTTACAAACAGAGAAGTATGCATGGGAACTACTAAGAAAGTGCATCATTCATACCACACTAGAGCGTCTTAACACCCCGCTCTCTCGCCCACCCCCCCCCCCCCAAAAAAAAAAAAAAAACTTGACGAACAGCCAACAGATTGTAAATACCCGGCACGATGGAAGCTATCAAGCACCTAACTGTTGACGGCTGGGAAGTGGGCAAACAATAACCCCAGGCACTGATTACCTGCTCAGCGGTGAGCTCGGCACGATCAGTAGCGATGGCAATCCAAGCACCCTCCGCGAGCCAGCTGTAATTCAAATCCAAATCAGATCCCCCTTTTCTAGCAGTAGCAGATGATAAAGTTCCAACAAAAGATCAGACCGATCATTGAGCATGCGTTGGAGCACTCACTCTCACTGATCCCGGAAAACAAATGGACGCTTGATTGGAAATTAGTATCACACCATGCATTTCTTATTTGCCTTTTTCAAAATCGGATTTGGTTGCCAAGTTAAATATCTAAATAAATCCACTATGGGATAAATGCATCCAAACAAGTTAGTGTCCGTTGCCAACAGAAAAAAACAATCAATTCTGGAACTCCAGTCAGCGCAAACCCAAATACTAGCAGCAGGATAGTGTGTGATGAGTAATACTACTATGACTCGAAGGCATTTGGTCTGCCTTTCTGGAGGGTGGCACGCGATTCCCATTTCCTACTGCTTTTGGTGTGGGTGTGTGTCGTGGAGGTAGCGAGGGCTGAAGCGACCTCCTTGGTGTGGGCAGATCAGCGACGGCTCGAGTATGGCTTCCGCTCTAATTATGAGCCATATAGACATATTGTAGCTATTTAGAGCCATATTATTTTTGGAACTGCCGATGTTAGTGTAAAGAAGCATGAAAGTATTGCCTCGTGTGACCACAAAAATGACTCCCATATACATGCCCCTGATTTTCAGCAAGCACCATGGAAGTACATTTGTCATGTACCACCATACAATGCTCGCCCTTTAGTAAATGCAATAAGACAGGAGGGTTATTTATTATATATTTATAAATATTTCTTAATATTATTAAATGAATTTTACAAATGCTTAATCCCTTCAAATGAGACTTTTTTTCCAATAAGCTATTTTTTTCATCTCCCAGATTATTACAGCTTGAGCATGTATAGTTAATTATTCACTACCACGGAAGACTCATCCCTAAGAAGTCCTCAATGCTTCCCTTAGATATGTCATGATGCGTTCTTAGGCATACTTCGATAATAGTCATGCTCGATAGAGATGGAGATGAGCGCCACTGAATTCTTTAGGGTCCTCCTTCTCGATGATGCCCATAGCCCACCATGCTGATCAGTTGGTCAATCTTGCCCACCATACTCATCAGTTGCTCAACTTGTTGGTCAATCTACTTCAGATGCGGAGTTCCCTTCCCATCGAACACGGCGCATGGTCCATCCGCCCTGGAGCCGGTATGTCCGAGGAGACCCGTCTATCCCTAGCATCTTTGCTGCAATGCATGGATGATCATCGATTGTTTAGTAATTAAACTATAAATATACAGATGCATAAATGAGGGCATCAATGTAGATGCATGAACAAGGGCAGCATGCAGTAGGTAGATTACATATATACATACCTAGGAAATCCAATTACACCATGCCATTAGAGAAGCGGCCAGTTGCACCATGATTTGATCTCGACACGCACGCGACATAGGCGACATCTCATTTGTTGGTGGTCATCCGCCAGAGTCGATGAATGAATCACCAAAGATAAAGAGCATCTTGTCCTTCTGCTGCTGGTGGTGACTTGGACAACACTATATGATAGATCCTGTGTTAGATAGACAATTAATAGTTAAAACCACATCAATACATGTGTAAGTCAGTATGTATGAGAACGCACTGTAGTGGCATATACCTGCAAGAACGAAGACATGGATGAGGATGACGACTACCTCAAGAGAAATTGTTTGTGTGGGAGTGTTGTGTTGATGTTTGCCCTAGAACGCAAGCCTTCAAGCTCAGTAACAGGTGAAGTCGATTTGCTAATAAGTAAGTTCATTGACTAAAACCATGAGCACATCCTCTTCTCTATTTGGAGGTCAAAGCCAACCGTAGAAAGCCTACTATATGGAATCCTTACTATTTATCTACTTTGGTTTCCCCCAATGCTTCAGAGAACTATACCATAGATCTAATGAATACAAAGGTAAGCTTAAAATTTTAGAGTTCTAACTAGCATCCAAAGGAGTCATATATATATTTGTTATTTTCAAGCTTGCAAAAGTTACCAATGGTCATTCAATAAACGTTGACGATCATTCACTTGTCGTGTAAACACATTGGGAAATCATTCACCTATTAGTTAGGCCATACTTGTGTTAATGTAAAAGGGATTGATGATAGTGTAGGCCATTCATTCACTAGTCTATCCATTTAGCCAACCAACCATAATATTAATTGTGATGTGCTCTTAGTAGACAACATCACATGCATTTTTCATGAATAATTCCTAGTCACCTGGGCTCTTCTGTGAATGCAATGATGCCATTGTTACTTGTTCATGTACCTACAATCTTGTAGATGTTTTTTATTTGTAAAGAGCCTTACTAAGAAAAACATCACTAACTCATGAGTAACTCAGCACAAGTTATGCCTGTAAGCATAGATTTTTCATGGAATATGAATCAGCTATCAATCTACAAATACTGATATGTTTTGCACAAGCATTGTGGCATGATCTATCATTAATGGTAATGGGTGCCCTTGAATCGAGTAAACCACAACTCAAGATAGTGTGCCATAGAACTACCAACTTAAGATAGCCATTTAGTGAAAGCATTTGGATCATACGACAAAATGTAAGGGAATACGAAAGGAAAATTTCTATTCTTTGGTTGCTTATGCCTAGAATATGTACAACACCTAAATTAAATATTGAGAGAAATTATTCAACCTAGATGCACACTAATATATTAGATGTACAATGTCCATCAAATTACCACAAAAAATACTATAAAAATTATTATTTTATTTTTTTGGAAATAGAGGATTATATTAATTCGCAATCATTCCATCGACTTGATACAATAATTGCAAATAACCCACTCTTGGCCACTACAAAAGCCCACAAGCTAAACCAAACAAAGAAAGAAACCGCTCAGGAGAAAAATGCCATGATTGTTTGCGCATCGTTTGCGCCAATTGTTGCATTGCCACTACAACCTAAGCCTATAAAGTTTGCTTTCGGAGGATAGCCCATGTATGAAGCTAATAGATAACTGAAGATACCACACCTTCATATAGGAGAGTAACAATGTTTTTTTAAACACCAAATTATTTCGACATAACCACAACCAATAAGTAGCTACCGTTCCCTACAGAATGACTAAACGTTTTAAAGTCCCCCCGAAAGCCTATAGCCAACTCCCAAACATCTAATCTTGAAAATAGGTTTTGAACAAATAAATTCAAGCAAACATGAATTTTACGCTAACATTATAGGGCTCAATGAGATCTAAAACTTTATAGTTAAAGAATTTTTTATATGAGATCATTTTTTGGCCTGAATACCAATTTTAAAGTTCTCTGATTTTAAAATTTATTTTTTTGAAAGTTTCAAATTAGACGAGATCTTTATAGTTAATAATCACTTTTTCACTCCTGTATAGTTCAGGAGCTTTCAACACATCCTAATTGGAACAAGGAAAGGAAAGCCCAAAAGGAAGATTGAACCGATGTTGGGATTGTTTTTGCTCAGAGCTATCAGAATCTTCAGGCTAGGAAATCTCACCATGATTAATCAACGACAATGCGAATGAATCCGATGGGCACCATCAACCCCTTTAATTCATCGTGACAAGTATATATGGCATGGATAATAGGTGAACAATGGACATGGTTCTCCAATGCCCTCACACGATTAGTTAATGACCAATGCTTGCAAGTAAGTACTCCCTCCATTTCAGATTATAAGTCACTTTGATTTTTTGATCCATTTTGCTATGTAGACACGTTATTATATTTAGATATATAATAAAATTATTTTTACAAAAAGGTTAAAGCGACTTATAATTTGGAAGAGGGGGTATATATGAAAATAAGACATGGACCAGCTAAGAAAACATTGCACGAGGTTGTTTGAAAGTACTACATGTTTTCTTAGCCTATCCATGTTGCTTGAAGTACTACAGTAGTTCATTACTAGTGTTTTGGTATGGGATTCATTAATACACATGCTGGTATCATCACACAAGATTGTTTCGTGGAGGCGGGAAGTGCATTGGTATGGGACGACCGATAGACTAACAGTAAGTGAGAGAGAGCATCAATGTCGGTATCATGGCATTGCACGCACTGGCATGGGAGGAGCAACAAGCACGCGCGAGGCTCCATCCAACCGTGACCCCGCAAAACTCCAAGCCGTGCTCGCACAACAGCCAGCTAGCCCACATCTCAGCCAAGAGGCCGCGCACACTAGCTTGTCACTGGGTCCTTCCCGGCCATCGTCTTCCTAGCTCATCGCAACCGACCCCAAGTGGCAGCGAGTGGTGGCCGGCCGGCGTGGTTCATGG
The DNA here is from genome assembly GCA_015844335.1 of Chrysopogon serrulatus. Classification (NCBI taxonomy): domain Eukaryota; kingdom Viridiplantae; phylum Streptophyta; class Magnoliopsida; order Poales; family Poaceae; genus Chrysopogon; species Chrysopogon serrulatus. The sequence continues at coordinate 2,290,476 of JADLZL010008185.1, read as the reverse complement.
CAAAATATATACGGCAATCGCCGGCGTGGTAGCACCGGGCCACGGCAAAATTTCCCTGACGTCGCTGAACCGTCAGAACAATTATTCTCTCTATTTGTGTTAAACCACCAGGAAAATTACAACCCACAGAAAAATTATATAATAATAGCCATTTCTATATAATTCAAAATACAAATGTATTTAATATAATAGAGTCTTCTCACCAAAAGTTCTGCACAAAATAACAAAAATGGCCATTGGTCAGAGTGGCAGTAGAAACAATTATGTTCATTCCATTCCTAAAAGGAGCATGTATTATGGTTAATTCTCATAGGTAGTCAGCCAAAATAATCAAATCTGTAATAACTATAGTCATGATATAATTTTGATTGACTTGAATGATCAGAGCTGAACTAATTTCCATATGACGGTATGACCGTCAACATGATATCAATTTTCATGTGTGTTTTCAAAAACCGTGAAGATAATTCTATTTATCCAGACGGTTTTTATAATAACCGTAAGAAAGAAAAATTTAAATCTTTTAGGAAATTTCAAGTTTCCAGCGGTGACTTGACACCACCCGATCCCAGTCTATTAATGTTGCTGTGCTAGACATCCAAGACCCAACACCTTGCACGGTTGCACCGACGGTAAACACTGGCGTCATCGTCAGAGCAGTTGATTCAGTTCAGTAAAGAAAAGAACCATAACACTGTTTCCAGTGAACGAAGTTCGCGAGATCGCACACGGAGTCGAAGCCGCGTTCGTTTCCTTGTTGTGCCATGGGCCAAGTCGTCCTCTCCTGTCTAGCACCCGGCTGGATTTGGCAAGTGGTGTCAGCGTCGGCGTTGGCCGTTGGCGTCGCATGAGGGCATTGAGCATGCTTCGGTTGAAGGTGTGGCGTGAATACGTGGTAAGTAAGGGTCTCCGCAGAAGGACGGAACTCATCTGTGTGGAGGGCGACGTGATATGGGAAAATATTTCTATGCAACGGTGCCACACTACTCTCCTGTGCGACATCCTACACAGATGATTGACGTGTGTTCCTGTGGCTCCGACACTGCTGTTGATAGGCTGGCTGAGAAGGATGTCGCACAGGAACGTTGTGCGGGCACTGTCCCATAGAAAAAATATCCCGTGATATAACCAAAAGGAGTTTGTTGCCATGATGCATGGGAATAATATAAGCTCGGTCATGCCGTGATCCACGGAGCCGGATTCCTCTGGTTCATTTAATTGTTTTTTTCTTTTAACAAATTGTTTTATTTTCTTATGATTTTGAAACTTAACGACTATGATTCATTCAAACACTTTACATTTGAAGAGGTAATGGGAGTACGCTTATACCAACATGTTAGGCCTTAGCGGACAAAAAAATGAAGAAAGCACAATTAGCAGCTTATACCAACATGTTAGCCCTATTAGGCCTTAGCGGGTGCAGCGAAGTGCGCTAATGCTCTCTAACCTTTTTTTTTTTTTTTTTTTTGTGGCGGTGCAGTGATGGTTTGGTCAGCTGCCTGTGCATGGTGATCATGACGATGTATAGCCATCTCATTCACCTTAGCAACTACACTACCAACCACAGTACCAGTAGTCCAGCAGTACTGGTACGAAGGGAGAGGACGATGGAAATAGCTAGATCCAAATAAATCAGCGAACGCCAAGCAATATAATAATAATATGCATGATTTTCAGACAAAAAAATAATATGCATGTTTTTTTTTACAGTGCCTTAGCGCTGTTAGCATGTTTAGCATCCAATATTTGCAATTCCAGGAGTCGTTAGTTGGTCACTGAATCCCTTTGAACCTAGAGAAGAAGGTGTGTTTATACTTACGGTAGGAATAATAGGAAATTATAACCCCAAAGCAAGCTGGTATATATTATTATCCATAATAAAGTTCAATGAATGAAACCTCCTAATTAACAAAGAATCAAAGACCGAAACCCTAGTATATATAACTAACTAACTAACTAATTAAGTAACAATATAATAATAGTTAATAAGCCTAATTAAGAGGTTCCAAGACGACGACGAGAGGAGGAGCTATATATATGGTGGTGATGATAAAGCTGCTAGCTAGGCAGCCAGGAAGTCCTGGATGTTTGCTTGCAGGCGATCCATCATGACTGCCTCCCATCCAGCCTGCGTCGGGTTCATGTTGTCCCAGTAGAAGGAGTTGGTGGGGTCGGCGCAGACGGTGTACTGAGCCCTGCCGTTGCTGTCGATCTGGCCGCAGTAGGCGTTGTGGTCGGAGGTGTCACAGCACGGCTTGGAGCCTGCGAATGAACAATTGAATTGTGTCGAATTGAAGTATATATATAATTGGAGTAGCTAGACTACATGCATACTTTGAATTGAATAATTGGAGTAGCTATACTATATACATAGATTGAATTGTGTTGAATTGAAGTACATAGAACGTACAGCACACTACAAGAGAGGAAGGACGTACCGGACATGGATCGGGCAATGCTGTTGAAGGCGTTGTAGAGGTCGAGGACGAGGACGTTTTTCAGCCCATGCAGCTTTTGGCTGAGAAGCGTGTTGTGGGTGCTGGCGAGCGTGTTGCCGCCGCCTTCACACTCGGAGTAGCCGTGGGTGTGCCTGGCGCGCCACGGCGAGCAGCCGAGAGGGGGCATCGTGTTCACCAGAACCTTGGACACACCCATCGCCTGGAGCCGCTTGACGCCCTGGACGATGCCGTCTGTCACGCGGTTGATGTAGACGTCGAGCTGCATGTAGTCGTGAGTTTGCATGGATGGATTAGAGATGATATCCATAATAATATGCTATGATGTCGTCCATGATTGTCATGCAATGGTTACTTATATGACTAAGCAAGCAAGCAAACTATATATGTATCATCTACATCTACTAGCTATAGCTAGCAACTAGTAGACAGTACACCATATGCAGATTAGATTAGATTAGAACCCAATGCAATAATAATGCACAAATTAAGTAATTATAAAAGTAGATCTACTCGCTATATATCTTACTTGGCTGTCGGTGGTGGTGTCGCTGACGTGCGTGTAGTCGTGGCCGTTGGCGACGGAGACAAGCGCGACTGAATTGTCTAGCTGCTTGTCGTCGACGGATCGATCCACAAAATCCCCAAACTGGCTGATCTGCTCAGGCAGCGACAGCTCCTCCTCCTGCCGCCCATTCATGACGCCGGAGAGGGGCACAGCGAAGTTAACGCCACTCTCAAAGCCCCCGCCGCTGCTCAACACCGGAGGGGAGTCATCCATCCCCAGCATCTGGGCTGCAAAACAAAACAAAACAAAACAAAAACCAATTAGTACAATGTATCTATATGTACTTCAGTGCGTTATTATTATATGAAAAAAAACCAATCTACTGAAATTCAGTATGCATGGCAGATCGATGATGCAACTCTACGTACCTAGGAAATCTGACTGCACGAGACCGTCGGAGAGGCGGCCGGATGGTTTGTTGCCATGGTCCGAGTCAGAGCTCCCGTAGGGGTAGTACCACCCACGCGTCAATCTGCTCCACTCTGATGATTTTCGAAGGTTGCCGCTATCGACGAACGAGTCGCCGAAGACAAACAACGTGTAGTCATCCTTCCGCCGCTGTTCGCGGTGACGCCGGCACTCCGCATGGCGAGCACCTGCATATGCATGGGACGGCTGTTATCATGCATCCGTGACGACGACGATATGCATCTATAACCAACCATCGGTGTACTCACCTTGGAGGAGGAGGAGGATGAGAAACCAGCTGCACCACGTGAACACAACCTTGTTCATTGTTTCTTGGGTTTCTAGTCTAAACGTATAAGGGAGAGAGAGGAGGTTGTTGCGTCGTTATGATGAGGATATGCGTGACCAAGCTAGGGGCCGGAGGAGTATATATATACTCTGGCGTCATACCATATATTCCCGACAGGACTCTCTTATAATCTTATCTCTCGTGCGAGCGTCCATTCTTGGGAAAACACCAGCCCATTCACCCGCGCTGGGCGCTAACTAACAGGATTTTCCCCGGACAGGACTCTTTTCTTTTCTTACTTACCAGCAAATATGCCCGTGCATTGCAACCGAATCAAAAGATCTTACAACAGGATAAAAAAGATCTAAATATAAGAAACGAGGACAAAATAATATATCTATTTAGATTTTATCCTTTCCATAAAATTTTGAATTTACAATTTATTTTTGATAAATTGATGATCATTAATAGTGTCATCAATAATATAAGTCAATATTTTCAATATATGAAAATACCCTCCGTGCATCGAATTAAAAATTAAGAAAATAATCTTCATAATTTTTTTCTGTTGCAAACCACATAGATAGTTAGACATAAATATATCTATAACTTCATACTATCCATATATTACTACAATTAAATATCTACTTCAGTGACTTTCTTTGAGCACACCCTAACAATATGCAACACAAAGAATTAGTAGTTGTGAACATGCTAATAACTGGTTTGTTCTCTGATGATTATCATCGATGACCTCTCTCTTTTTTTTTTTCACATGGCAGCTCTTGAGGATCATAGAGATACATTTATTTTGTCTGGATTCGATAACAAAATGCTTAAGGTTTTGATTCATGATGATCAGTGGAACCATCACTAAATCATATATTATAATAAAAAAATAAGTTACATTTATAATCAAAACTACATTACCGGTTTAATAAATTAGAGATTTCTTATTACGTAATTGGTTCAATGGCTCATAACAGAGCAGAACCGGTGATAGAAAATCAGACCCATAAACTGATCAAAACAGAAAATATCAAATGAATTACCAATTTAATAATTAAAGATTTTTTATTTTTAGAGAAACGTAAGTGTTTGATCAAAACAGGAAAATCAAAAGAATTACCAATTTAATAAATTAGAGATTTTTTATTTTTAGAGAAACATAAGTGTCAGACCATAAATTGATCAAAATAGAAAAAAATAGAAGTAGAAAACCGAGTCAAACAAAGAAAAGAAACGCAAACTGAGCCCAACAAAAATATAAAGAAATCCAACGTGAAGAGCAAACAAAAGAAACACAGAAACACAACAGAAAAGAGAAACTAAAAAAAATAAAAACACAGACGTCAAAGAAATCCTATTAACCAGAACCCTAAAAGAAGAATCGAAAAAAAGGCAAACCAATCTAGGAAACTGAAAATAAATTGGGAACATAGAGACATACAACTTTATTTTTATTTTTTTCAGAAATAGGGGTGGAGGGCTAGGTGCGGCAATGCTCGAAGCATGTTTTAAATTGGACTTTACCCCGTCATGGACCATAACATCTGAGCTTTATCTTAACTATGTTTCAATTAAATACTAAGGCCTGTAAAAAATACTATCTGCAGTATAGGATTTGTATCATATAGAAAATTGAGGAGAGATGGACTCAGTTTATTAGGTGGCATTGTTTATGTATTTTGTAAGGAAGCTTAGAAAAGATAGAACACTAGTTTATATACGTGTGCGATACCAATAAAGTTTTGCAATTCCAAACTAAGTAAGAGATAAGTGGTGGTTTTATTTATTTCATACATCTTGAAAGAAGAGTTAGGAGAGAGCTGAACCAAAAAAAATAGGTGGAGAGAAAACCTTATCTATTTATTAATAGTTATTATAGATAACCAAATAAATCTCGTGCGAGCGTCGTCCGGTCTTGGGAAACCACCAGTCTTGAGAAACCACCTGCCCCTAACTAAATGGTAAAACATTAAGGAAGTAAATGGTAAAACATTAAGGCTTTGCTATGGTACATACAAATGACTGTGAGCCATCCATTTATAAAAAAATATCACATTCTAGGAGGTAATAGATGAAGTGTATATTTATTTAATTTCTTATTTATAAAATAGGATAAATAGGAAAAGTTTAGATATAAAAAAGATTTGATTGATACAAGTATTTAAACACATTTTTTTTTTTGGGAGACATTGCGTTTTGAATATTACCGTCAATTTCTAACAGAGTAAACATGCAGTTTGGACCATCAATTTTGGGTGTCAATTTAGGAGTTCATTGAGGCCGAATTGATCCAGTTTGCTATGGAGGTTTTTATAGTACACATTCAGTATGATCATTCAATCGAGTATTTTGTCTTAGTTTTTGGTTGGACGGATTGGAAGATATGATTTATATGATTTTATGTCTTAGTTTTCAGTATGATCACTCAATTTTCTATATGATACAAATCCTATACTACAGATAGTATTTTTTACGGGCTTTAGTATTTAATTGAAACATAGTTGAGATAAGCTCAGATGTTATAGTCCATGACGGGGTAAAGTCCAATTTAAAACATGCTTTGAGCATTGCCGCACCTAGCCCTCCACCCCTATTTCTGAAAAAAATAAAAATAAAGTTGTATGTCTCTATGTTCCCAATTTATTTTCAGTTTCCTAGATTGGTTTGCCTTTTTTTTCGATTCTTCTTTTAGGGTTCTGATTAATAGGATTTCTTTGACGTCTGTGTTTTTATTTTTTTTTAGTTTCTCTTTTTTCTGCTGTGTTTCCGTGTTTCTTTTGTTTGCTCTTTGTAACACCCGTGTTTTTGCATCATTTTAAAAATCACTAAAAATTTGAACTTTTTATAATTTACAACAAAATAAAACCTGATTAGTTTATTTCTCGCAAAACCGTATTTAAAAATATTTTCCCAAAACCCTTGCATTAAAATTCACCATATGCATTTTAATCATGTGCTTGATTATTTGATTGATTGCCTTGAATGATTGGATGAATGCTTGCTTGCGTGTTTGTTTGCTCTCTAGAATTTATTTTGGCACCAGAATATTCCCTCTCGATCTCTTCCCAAAATTCCTTGGCATTCTCTCCAAATAATTTCCTTGATCATCATCCTTGGAAAATCACACCTGACCTTCCCTTGAAATATTCCAAACCTTCCGAATTTGCATTCTCTAATTAATTTCCAAATCAAATTGCGCCTAGTTAATTTTCTGGGAAATTGGAAAAGCATTTCTTAAAAGGGAAAACGTTCGCGGGCCCATTCTTCTCTCTCTCCCCTTCTTCTCGCACTGGGCCGGTCCAAGCACGAGCGCCAGCCTAGCCCTCTTCCTCCCTCCTTTCCTCTTGGGCCGAGCAGCCAGCAAGCAACAGCAAGCAGCCCAGCAGGCCAAGCTGCAGGCCCGCCTCCCTTTCCTCCTTATCTTTCACCTACACGCGGGACCCGCATGTCAGCTCCGTCTTCTACCTCCAGACGTCGACGCAAATACCGCGTCGCCGGGTACACACTGTGCCAAACCGCCTCACTGCGTTGTCGTCAAGCGCCGCCGCCATGGCCGCCAAGAAATACCTTCAACCGACCTACTGTTTTCCACCGCCTCTCTCCATCGTCGTTTTCCTGGCAAGCTCCAACGGTCACCGGGGATATTTTCCCGGCGAACCGCCTTCCTGTAGCTCCCGACTGGCTATAAATAGCCCTCGATGGATGCCGTGGAGCCTCGCCCCGACGAGCTCGAGCTCGAGCTGGGACTCTAGCTTCCCCCTCTCTCGCTTCTTCTCTGCTTCGCCTCACCGGCGCCCGAGGTGGTCGCGCCGCTCGGAGACGCGCACTGCGCACGCCTCCCCGCCGTCGTGCCCGCCCTCACTGCCGGAGTTTCACCTCGCCGGAGACGGGGCCACCAACCGACGACGCCGCGCAGCCCTGCTCACTCCATCTTCCTCTCTCTCTCTCTCTTCCTCCTTCTCCTACCTCTCTGCCTTGCCTTCTCTTCGGTGGAGCACAGCTGCTGGAAGCCCATGCCGCCGCTGCTCAGCTCGCCAAGCGCCACCACCGCGCTGCTTGCCAAGCGCCGGCGGCTGTGCCTCCCAAGCTCCTCCCGGCTCCCCCCATCTTTCCCTTCCTCCCTCCATTTCTTTCCTCCTCCTCTCTCTTTCTTTCCCTCTGACCGCGCAAGGGCACAGAGACGGAGGCAGACGGACGAGCACTCAGGCAGGATGTCGACATCCACAGGCCAATGGGGAGAAGCCACCTTGCTAGTAGGCCCCGCACCCTCCCCTGTCTTTCATGTACCCACGTGACTTGCAGGAGGAGGAACACGGCAGCACAGCACCCCATCTCCCTTCTTCTTTTCCTGGACATGGTCCACGTGAGCAAGGAACAAGGAGCCAGCAGTCCACAGAACAAAGGCCGGGTGCACGGCATAGTGCTGGTCAGCTCTGACCATAGCCTGGACCCACGCGTTAGCCAAATAGAAAACGCTACACGTACCCGAACAGTGTACACGATGGAGTGAAAACCCATTTTCCCTTATCCAGAAAATTTCTAGAAAATTTCTAAATACACTAGGTACACCCCAGATCCTACCCTATAATTTCCATATCATTCCAGTTATCCTAATTTCCAGAATTAATTCCAAAGAGTATTCTCATTTCCTTCCCCTAATAAATCTTTAGAAAATCATATCTCCCTCATTTCAATCCCGATTCTAGAAATTCCACCACCAAAATTCTTCTTAAATCATGCCCTAATTATCCATGTCGTTGTTCCTATTTTTGGTGCCCATTTAAATTCTAGTAATAATTGTTTGCTTCTTTCTCTTTTATAATCAGTGCTAACCCGTTTTAATTAATATAAATGCTAACCATAGTAACAAACGTCCGTAGCCGCATATGTCCATATACATATATACGCCCTACTTAGTATATAAATATATGGATGAATGCAACATGTAATATATATTTGCACCCACGCAAATATATATATACGCGATAGGATATAGATGTAGACCGGCGTAGGTAAATAAAATACGTGACGCTAGATATACTCGCACACACCTCCCACCTACGTGCATAGACGTATCTCGTACGCATGTACGAAACGTATAGACATTCGGAAATATGCCGATGCATGGCTAACTCCACACCACCATAGTTAACCTTAGTAATAACCTTTCGCCGTAGTAGTAGCTAACCCCGTATATATGTACACACATACATGGTACGTCCTGTATATACAATTATATATATCCGGGCATATACCAATGTGTGGCTAACCCTACCCTCCACCCCTTTATCCTAACCTAACCCTAGGCGCATACATATGCATGTGCGTGTGCGTCACTAACCTAACCCGAGGCATATATGTATATGCATATGTGCCACTAACCCTAGCCACCGCCTATCTATACCTAACCTAAACCCTATGTGCGGGTATATAACTACGTATCCCCGTACCAACCACATAAACCCCATCTTTGCGTATATTTGTACATATACGTGAACCCACCTAGCTAATCCCGCCAAACCCTAGTGGACCTATAGAAGTAGGTCAAGCTGTCTATGATGACTTGGTCAAGCTTTCTCTTTTCAGGTTCACATAATAGTGAAAGATAATGATATGATCTGGTTTTCCATCAGATAATCACACCACACTAACCCAGCCCGTAGGAGCCATCTTGTTGAATAGATAACCTTCATCTACCTCTTACTTCAAGTTCACATAGTAATGATAGAATTAGGATAAACCTATCTATCACCTACAACCAACCTCGTTAGGATCCCTCACCTTGTTTTAGTTGATTGTGCTTGTTTAATTATGCTTGTTGTGTATGCATTGTTTGGTTTCGCCCTCTTGTTTGTCAAGCGTTAGACCGTGTAGATTAGAAGACGTACAAGGAACCCGATGGATCCCTGGAGCATGGCTACATCAAGACCCGAAGGATTACTACTACACCAAGACAACGTACCGCTACACCAAGACACTGGAGATAGAAGCAAAGGAATCAAGACCCTTGGATATACTCGTCAGCGAGCGGAGGCAAGTCCTAATTTCCACCTTCCTACCATCCTTCTATCCTACTTATATAACGACCCTTTGATAAAGATCATATAAATATTTATGGTGAGAAAATGTGATAAGTGATAATGTGCTAATGTGATAATGTGATAATGAGATAACCGGATAAAGTGATTATATATGCTATGACTTGAAACGGGTTTACTTGGCGGATATGTCTGCGAAGAATATCCTGTCGGAGATACCTGTTTTAGTCACCCCTAAGGACCGGTTCATAGTCTCTTATTCATCCCTGTGTGATATTTCGTACAACCACACGTCTATATGGGTAGGCTTGATCCCACACCCCGTTAGGTCAAAGTGCATTTCCACTTAGGGGGCCGGTGTAGGCAAACGGTAGAGCAGGAGACGGCGTAGGATGCTAAGTGATCTTCCATGGTCTGGTTGGGCATGGATGCTAAGTGATCTTCCACGTAAAACTCTTGGGTGCACTATCGCGAGCTATATATATTCTTTTTCTAAAAAGTGTGGATGCTGAGTGATCTTCCACAATGTGTGTGAGGGCATGGGTTGCAAAGTGGGCTTCCATGTCCGGGTTGGGCGTAGGATGCTGAGTGATCTTCCTCGTCCAACTTTTTCCCAACCCCTGAGCGCCGTAGTGGAAGTGTATGGAAACCTAAGTTAGCGCCCTCTCGGGTACGGGATCTCGGTAGTTCTTTTCTAAGCATTGGCCATGGGCGGAATCGCAATTACCGTGTGGGGAAAAGTGTACAACCTCTGCAGAGTTACTTGAATCTATTCGAATAGCCACGTCCTTGGAATGGGCAGATGCCGGGATGAGACGCTATGATTAGACTACAACAACAATGGATAATCTGGTAAGACGTATTAATAATTTGGTAACCATAACTTAATTCGGGAACTGGTGAGGATGGTGAATACCCTACCAGGGCCCAACCCATAATTATAACTACTACCTTTACCACTAACCCCTCCACATTTAACCTCCATCCACCCAAAGTTAGGGCTTGCTGAGTACGTATGTACTCAATCTTCTTCTCCCTATGTTTTTAGGCAGGAAGCTGCAGGAGTATATCCGAGGATGAAGCCGTTCGAGAGCATACACCAAGATGGACTACTGGAGCTACGCGAGTATAGGACGTCGAAGGATATATGAAGACGGAGCCGCCTGACTACATGGAGAAGCTACGCCAGGACTACATTAGGACCACGATGTTCGCGATATAGGAATACGCTAGGGTTTTGTCCGCACTCCGAGTTGCCTGTAGGAATGGAGCCACGATAGTATAGGACCGCTGTCTTAAAACTCTGATATACAATATAAGGCCAGTGGCCCAAGCTATGTAACCCGAACCATATCATATTTTCCCATTAGCAATAAAAGTATGCTTTTTGATATCAATCTTGTGTACTTGTGCGTGTCAGCTACTGATCCAGGGACTGACATATGATGCACAGTGGACCCTAAAAATTAGGGGCCGACACTCTTCACGTTGGATTTCTTTATATTTTTGTTGGGCTCAGTTTGCGTTTCTTTTCTTTGTTTGACTCGGTTTTCTACTTCTATTTTTTTCTATTTTGATCAATTTATGGTCTGACACTTATGTTTCTCTAAAAATAAAAAATCTCTAATTTATTAAATTGGTAATTCTTTTGATTTTTCTGTTTTGATCAAACACTTACGTTTCTCTAAAAATAAAAAATCTTTAATTATTAAATTGGTAATTCATTTGATATTTTCTGTTTTGATCAGTTTATGGGTCTGATTTTCTATCACCGGTTCTGCTCTGTTATGAGCCATTGAACCAATTACGTAATAAGAAATCTCTAATTTATTAAACCGGTAATGTAGTTTTGATTATAAATGTAACTTATTTTTATTATAATATATGATTTAGTGATGGTTCCACTGATCATCATGAATCAAAACCTTAAGCATTTTGTTATCGAATCCAGACAAAATAAATGTATCTCTATGATCCTCAAGAGCTGCCATGTGAAAAAAAAAAGAGAGAGGTCATCGATGATAATCATCAGAGAACAAACCAGTTATTAGCATGTTCACAACTACTAATTCTTTGTGTTGCATATTGTTAGGGTGTGCTCAAAGAAAGTCACTGAAGTAGATATTTAATTGTAGTAATATATGGATAGTATGAAGTTATAGATATATTTATGTCTAACTATCTATGTGGTTTGCAACAGAAAAAATTATGAAGATTATTTTCTTAATTTTTAATTCGATGCACGGAGGGTATTTTCATATATTGAAAATATTGACTTATATTATTGATGACACTATTAATGATCATCAATTTATCAAAAATAAATTGTAAATTCAAAATTTTATGGAAAGGATAAAATCTAAATAGATATATTATTTTGTCCTCGTTTCTTATATTTAGATCTTTTTTATCCTGTTGTAAGATCTTTTGATTCGGTTGCAATGCACGGGCATATTTGCTGGTAAGTAAGAAAAGAAAAGAGTCCTGTCCGGGGAAAATCCTGTTAGTTAGCGCCCAGCGCGGGTGAATGGGCTGGTGTTTTCCCAAGAATGGACGCTCGCACGAGAGATAAGATTATAAGAGAGTCCTGTCGGGAATATATGGTATGACGCCAGAGTATATATATACTCCTCCGGCCCCTAGCTTGGTCACGCATATCCTCATCATAACGACGCAACAACCTCCTCTCTCTCCCTTATACGTTTAGACTAGAAACCCAAGAAACAATGAACAAGGTTGTGTTCACGTGGTGCAGCTGGTTTCTCATCCTCCTCCTCCTCCAAGGTGAGTACACCGATGGTTGGTTATAGATGCATATCGTCGTCGTCACGGATGCATGATAACAGCCGTCCCATGCATATGCAGGTGCTCGCCATGCGGAGTGCCGGCGTCACCGCGAACAGCGGCGGAAGGATGACTACACGTTGTTTGTCTTCGGCGACTCGTTCGTCGATAGCGGCAACCTTCGAAAATCATCAGAGTGGAGCAGATTGACGCGTGGGTGGTACTACCCCTACGGGAGCTCTGACTCGGACCATGGCAACAAACCATCCGGCCGCCTCTCCGACGGTCTCGTGCAGTCAGATTTCCTAGGTACGTAGAGTTGCATCATCGATCTGCCATGCATACTGAATTTCAGTAGATTGGTTTTTTTTCATATAATAATAACGCACTGAAGTACATATAGATACATTGTACTAATTGGTTTTTGTTTTGTTTTGTTTTGTTTTGCAGCCCAGATGCTGGGGATGGATGACTCCCCTCCGGTGTTGAGCAGCGGCGGGGGCTTTGAGAGTGGCGTTAACTTCGCTGTGCCCCTCTCCGGCGTCATGAATGGGCGGCAGGAGGAGGAGCTGTCGCTGCCTGAGCAGATCAGCCAGTTTGGGGATTTTGTGGATCGATCCGTCGACGACAAGCAGCTAGACAATTCAGTCGCGCTTGTCTCCGTCGCCAACGGCCACGACTACACGCACGTCAGCGACACCACCACCGACAGCCAAGTAAGATATATAGCGAGTAGATCTACTTTTATAATTACTTAATTTGTGCATTATTATTGCATTGGGTTCTAATCTAATCTAATCTGCATATGGTGTACTGTCTACTAGTTGCTAGCTATAGCTAGTAGATGTAGATGATACATAGTTTGCTTGCTTGCTTAGTCATATAAGTAACCATTGCATGACAATCATGGACGACATCATAGCATATTATTATGGATATCATCTCTAATCCATCCATGCAAACTCACGACTACATGCAGCTCGACGTCTACATCAACCGCGTGACAGACGGCATCGTCCAGGGCGTCAAGCGGCTCCAGGCGATGGGTGTGTCCAAGGTTCTGGTGAACACGATGCCCCCTCTCGGCTGCTCGCCGTGGCGCGCCAGGCACACCCACGGCTACTCCGAGTGTGAAGGCGGCGGCAACACGCTCGCCAGCACCCACAACACGCTTCTCAGCCAAAAGCTGCATGGGCTGAAAAACGTCCTCGTCCTCGACCTCTACAACGCCTTCAACAGCATTGCCCGATCCATGTCCGGTACGTCCTTCCTCTCTTGTAGTGTGCTGTACGTTCTATGTACTTCAATTCAACACAATTCAATCTATGTATATAGTATAGCTACTCCAATTATTCAATTCAAAGTATGCATGTAGTCTAGCTACTCCAATTATATATATACTTCAATTCGACACAATTCAATTGTTCATTCGCAGGCTCCAAGCCGTGCTGTGACACCTCCGACCACAACGCCTACTGCGGCCAGATCGACAGCAACGGCAGGGGCTCAGTACACCGTCTGCGCCGACCCCACCAACTCCTTCTACTGGGACAACATGAACCCGACGCAGGCTGGATGGGAGGCAGTCATGATGGATCGCCTGCAAGCAAACATCCAGGACTTCCTGGCTGCCTAGCTAGCAGCTTTATCATCACCACCATATATATAGCTCCTCCTCTCGTCGTCGTCTTGGAACCTCTTAATTAGGCTTATTAACTATTATTATATTGTTACTTAATTAGTTAGTTAGTTAGTTATATATACTAGGGTTTCGGTCTTTGATTCTTTGTTAATTAGGAGGTTTCATTCATTGAACTTTATTATGGATAATAATATATACCAGCTTGCTTTGGGGTTATAATTCAGTTTGGAACCAGAATATTATTTTATATGGTCCACAGGGAAAATATGAAAATGTATACATGTTTATTTCTAACAAAAATACATATCACAAACTTACTGTATTTACATTTCGAATTTCTTGTTTGTTCTGCAATGCTGACCATCTCGATAGGGGTCTACAGTTTGCAAGCAACCAAATTTTATGACTATTGGAATATGGTACACTTCATCATAATTCTGCAAGATTCATTTATAGTGATCAGTAATTGGGTCAAAGGGAGTACAATTTTGAGGTGTTCCTATTGTTGGGTCGTGTTACTTATTGTCGAAAACTTGATCCTTAAATCAGTAATAACTTAGTGATCAGTAGTTCGTCTGTACTATCCTCAAATCTCCAGTTTGTCTGTACTATCCTCAAATCTCCCTTTTATCTACAGCTTCGAATCCCTTATGATTGAACTGTTGATGGACTATGCATTGCTTACAGGCTTGACTGCATTTAGGATCATTACATACTACGGTGCTCCACTTTTTGTTCTGTCAATCTAGGTTTTAATTCAACAAAAAAAATCTGTGATTTACTACACATGAAGTTATGCTATTGCTATCACCACACTTAATTTCCTCATAAACAAATGTTATTGCTTCTCATATACACCTCTGATATTTAGTTATTTACCATCTTTTGTTGATTGATATGTGTTATAGCATGCTGAAATTACTGGGACATGTTGCAGGTAGGAGAGAAGATTATTTGTATCTGCAGATCCAAGGCATTCACCTTCAAAGAACCCTCCACTAGCTACTCCCCAGGTCCGCTCACAGAGAAGGTCATGTTTTTCCAAATTATGATCTTTTTGCTTACTCTCACTTACTTAATTGCTCTCCATAATAATAACGAATCACAATCTTATGAGTCCTATTAATCTTCTAATCTATCCATTTTGACAAATTATGCTGCATACAAGTTCAGTTCTTGTATGTTCTCTGTAATCATTCATCATGCATTTTTTGAATGTCACACACTTCTTTCCCTTTCCTTTGCACGATGGATGCTGTCCAGCGCCTGGTGGATATGATGCCCATGGCTCAGCTCTACTTCTGTTCTTCCTTATCTATTTTTTTTTGTTGTGTGAGAAGAGCCTCCAGATGAGTTAACTTACAGCTTATTTATGTTGTCAGGGAGCAGGTCCTTTTTGTCTAGCTTTATATTATCATTTCAGTTATGCAACCTTCCCATCCTATCCTCTGTTTCTTCCATTTTTCATGGCTCTCATTGGTGAGGAGCTCTAGCCATAGGAAGGTTGATGAAAAGTTGGGATCCCACATGCATTGGATTTTCTATTTACATTAGGAGTTCACCACTGCTTATTTAATTTCTTGCACACTATATCACTAAGTTTGTATGTCAAATCAAAAAATTATATTTTGTAGTTCACAAGTGAAATCATGTGCGATTTGACTAGTCTTTGTGTATACATGAATATTTGCTAACAGGGAACTATCTATATTTTTTATGATTCTATCTATATCTCTGGTGCTAACTTTGTGTTGTTTTCAATTTCGCATGTGAAATCATAATAATTTACCACTAGATATTAGCTTCAGCTAAACATGCACAAATTATTTTTCTTAACCATAGGTCGCCGCATGTTTTCTTAAAGCTTCAGGCTGCAACTGAATTGAATCTTCTTAGTTTAAGGAATATATCAGGGTTTTAATTTTTTTCGTCTCAGAAGTGCTAAATGATTGTTGCTAAGACCTAGTGAGCCACACAATGCAGTATTCAACTATCATACCCAGAAAATTTTATTTGATAATTTGCTTTCTTGTGAACTCTCAGCTTATAAATAACAGTCTGTATGTGATCTCAGATGGGAAGCTATATTGCAATATATAGGTCCTCATGGGTGAAGTTGTTTTTTCTCTCTTCTCACAAAGGGTTCGGCTTTTTTTTTTTTTGCCAAACACCTTTTTTTCAAAAACAGCTTCATGGGTGAAGCTGTTTTTTCTCTCCTCTCACAGAGGGATGTCCCAACCCCTTCATCTAACACAAGTGGGTCTATGAGTGAATCAGAGACCCATTAGTTCATCTTTCGAATGAAAGGACTGATAAGGTAACAAGCTACAACCATTAGTAACACTAGGAGTAATAGTACTTCATTTGTCACTACAGTATAAGCCTTATAGTATCTGGAACTGTGATCAGGCCTTCTTTCCAACAATTTATCAAGGTGCATATGCATACCATACAGTGCATGTCTAGATTTTGTTTTTATTTTGTTTTTATTTTTTCCTAATGAATCTAGCCAGCTTACTTGAAGTAGTACTCACTTGGGTAGCCAATGAAACGATAAAGTAATTGTTGCTCAGCTGTTTAGTGAGGCAACAATGTCACAAATGATATAGAAAATAGAGTAAGAACCAAGACGATCAGACTCGGAGCATGATATCACACATGCCATTTTCAGCATCATGTATTACATATAGCATGGATGCCTCAAAAGTTTCATGCTACTTAATCAGTACTAGTTAGATTTCATGGGCTTTTGTTTCCCCTGTTTTGATAGAGGTTCAGTGTGACGCTAAGGCTGGTGTCATACTAGAATATGCACATGATCTAATTCATGCAGATTAGGAAGCACTTCTGGTCCAACTTAATATTTCCACCATGGTTTATCTATTACAAGAAAATGCCTTGCTTTAGATCAAATTCTGAGATGTGCTATGTTTTATTATAAATTGCAAACAATTGAGGTTTTTATGGATCGTTGACTTCATTATGTAAGATAGAGACTTTTTTGCATGTACATATGCATTATCAATAATTCATCTAATTCTATGCTAGATTAAGTGATAATGGAAGGTTTATATTGTCACACATAACAATATCTGTGACTAGGCTAGTTTGGCTGAAAATATTTGAGGTTTCTATGGTTCCCTACTTTTTTGAGCACAAGCAGATCAAATTAGCAATACAAAAAATTAAAGAAATACAATCTAATGTTGGTTTTTAACTTTTATTTACTATTGAATTTGTCTTTGAGACAAGCATGCTTGAAACTTTATGAATTTTATACATGTATCTTATATTGCAGGTTTTTTAAGAAGCAACTGTCATAATGCCTGTGTGCTTAATGATGCAGAAGGAAGCACTTGGATGCCTGTGCATCATCATTGCAGTTCTTCAAAAACAAATGATATCTGCACCTTGGGAGGGATCCAAATCTCCTTGTGATCAAGCTGTGGAGAGGGCGCAATATTTTATTGGCCTTTCCACTTGACCAATTCTTAGCATGTGCAAATGATCACCGAGTTTGTTATCTTCTTACGACACAAATGTTACACGTTGTCTTCCCGGTGATGTTAGCATCTTGAACAAACCTTAAGAACAAGCAGAAAGCAAGCAAACCCTATCAGTTCGTGTCTGCCTATCGTGCAAAATCCAAATTCATGAATTTGTGTACAAAGAGATTGGGAGCACCTGCATCTCAAAATCCGAATTTATGAATTTATGTACAAAGATATTGGGAGCACCTGCATCTTTCTTTCACAATGATCCTCCAACTATTAATAACAAGGAAAAGAAAGGAGTTTGCGTCGTCGCATATCCTAGTTACAAAATATGAAAACGTCAGAACAAAGAGAACAGAGAAAAAGGAGTCGCAAGACAGGACCATCAAAATCTTAACCCAAGGCAAACACGACAAAAATTTAAACCTGTTTGAATGAAAAAACAAAAAAAAAATGAGTTGCAAAACCTGCTCATGAGAAAAAAGGAGAAAATAGAGAGGATAGGAAAAAACAAAAAAAAATAGAGACCGTCGACCTATTATTGGCCTGAAAGAAAAACGGAAAAAGAAAAACAGAAAACCATCGTGGGATCGGTGGGTGCCAGTGGTGGTGCGGACCGAGACGGGTGTCACCCTGCCAGTGGTGGTGCGGACAGAGACTTGGCGTGGGAAGAGCGAGGCGCGAGGCCGCTCGGGTACTGAATATTAATTAGTACCCAGGGGATTAATTAGCGCGTCATATATATATATATATATATATATATATATATATATATATATATATATATATATATATATATATATATATATATATATATATATATATATAGGGCAGCGCTATTTGGTCCCCGGGTACCAAATAGTTATTCAGTCCCCAGCGCCATCCCACACAAAGCCAGCCTACAAGACGGTCCGGAACCGGCCCGCCAGGCCATCTCCGTGGCTTCTTTCGATACATGCACCCACCGGCCCATGCAGACTTTTCAATTTTTTTTGTCTTACGGTATGACAGTTTCTTCTCCGTTCCTTTTTCTGACGGCATGGGGCGTGTGGCCTTTCGTTTTTTTTGTTCTCCATTCTTTCCTTTTTTTTTTTGGTTCTCCATTCTTTTTTCTGAGCATGACAGGAGCGTGTGGCCTTTCTTTTTTGACAAAGTGCTCTTTGTGCTCGCTTAACTATCTTTTTGCCAAAGTACCTTTTGTGATCGCTTAACGGTAAACATTTATACAGGAGGAACAGAGGATTATAGGAAAATATAAATTAAGTGCAAGCGGGACATGTTTAACCTATATGAAGACACAAGCAAATATTTTGACTTCTCGCAAAAAAAGGCAGAAGTTTGACCATGTTATATATGACACAAAGGGACAATAATCTATAGAATACACAAGTTTCCTAGCCTGGAATGGTGAACCAAATCTTGCTGGTTTCTTAGTCAATCTCTTCCTAGCCAGCTTCGATTTAGGTGGTTTCTTAGCCTTGAATGGTGAACCAAACCGAGGAAGCTTGAATCTCCATCACAATCATCCTCATTTGTAGCATCAAGTTACTGTATGTACTAGTTCACTCCCTCAAACTAAGACATTAGTGACCAAAATGCCGTCCCTCACTGAATGAATATGGAACCATGCCTTCCTCTGAGTCTCAAGTCAATAAATTATTGCACAAATTTAACAAGGTACACCACAATCAGCAACAAAAGTGGCCGCCTGATGATATGACCCCTGAGTTTACAGGCTCTCCATAACCCAAAGTTATCTGCAAACATATATTATCCTAATAGGATAAATGGCACGCATCAGATATGTGCTACAAAGCACTAAGTTCGTTTTTTGACACATAAATGATTATGTGCATGAATCAGTAGTCTCTACTAATGCAACAAAAACTCAGACTATTTGCCACCAGAATTATTCCATATATGAACTAGAAAGTATAAATTATTAAATTTACAAATTGATGTATAGATATTTATGAAATATAAGTTACATCAATCATAAAAAGATGACAAAGATAATTCCCTTGCCACATATATATCCATGCCTTAACATTGCATAATGTACAAAATAAGGAAAGACACAGATATGTACTATTTAACACTTGAGATTTATTTTGGTGAAACAAAAGAAACAAATTTACTATTTCATATTTAGATATCTATGAAATAGGTATTATGAATGATAAAAAAGATGTCAAGCTGGTTTCCTATCACACACATAGTAAGCCTTGACATTTCTGTAATGCACAAAATAATGATGATTGGTGCTCCCCAGCCTTAAACATTTGCCACTTGAGGGAACATGGCACATGTTCCTTTACCCTTCCCCTTATTCCTATTTCTGTGACCATGCATCTTCTCTGACTGAATTTCATAAAAAAAAAATACCATACAAAATCCACATATGAAAGCAGGTCCAAAGGCATCCATGTGTACATTCCAAGAAAAAAAAATCTTTACTGCTCATTGGTTGGGAACAAAAGAAAGATATATAGGGCATATGACACTATATGTCTCCTCCATCATATTGTTTCACAGACATTATATCATACTCCTAATTGCTATTTATCTAATTTGATTTCTCTTACAAAATTGAAACCAGCGTAGCGTATTCAGAACAGGGGAAAAAAATAAGCTTGCTGTAGCACAGATGAAGGCAGAGTCAATTGAGGGTAACACAGCTGGAAAGACAAAATTATTGGGAGCACACAATCAAAGGACAAGTTATGTATCAACTAACCATCAGGACTTCTCATTGAGAGCCTGAAGTTGCATGGCCATCAGGTCTGTCACTACAAAAAAAACACCAAAAAAATAACAAGAGTCAATTTGGTTGACAGATTAAAAAGACATCAGCTGAATAAATGAAGTCTCTCATAACTGCTTAGATAGCTTGCTCTTCATCAATTTGACCCAACTCTAGTTGTAGTGATGATCAAGTTGAAATCCTAAAATCCTAATTTGCGATGCTTATGCATCAAGCAAAAGAAAAGTTACTTCCCATCAAGCAAAATTAATTCACAGATTTAGTCTATGCTATGCTTTTTTTTATAACAGTCCTGGACTGACTTTCTACTACTGGCACAGTTTACATTTCTTATAATTGTGTGCACCTAAATGTTCTGCTAAATTTTCTTTTTAAGGTGTATCCTGTTTATTTAAGGATGAAGCGTCCTCACGGCTTATTTGTATCCTTCAGTTCTTTTTTTTCACATGATTTGCTGTGCAGATACTGTTTTACCCCTCATATACACAGACATTACTATATGGAACCCTAGGCAAAGTGCCTAAATGGTGACAAGCACTGTCAGCACAATCTGAAATAGAGATTGCCCTTTATAAATACACGTAGTTTAAATTGCATCACTTTTAAAGACAAACTGAATCATATATTCTGCTCAACACAAATGCAAGATAGCAATAGACTAGAGCATGACCAGTAAAGCCCAAAGATAGAAAATATAAATACTAAAGTTTTTTCAGCCGTGGTTAGTACCGTGCAGCAGCAAGAACCTTACAAGGAAGCATTATTTGTACGATGCCTTGTTATAATGGGATAAAAAGCATTCAGATGCTTAACTTCAATCACTAAACTGAAAAATTGTAGAATTTGCAAATGTGGGATGTTTGTGCCATTTCTTTAAGGATGAAAGGATGAAATTCGGCACTGCAACTCCAAACATGTCTGTATTGCGAGTGTGTGCCAATTTCACTACTGTATTTTAGAACTGAAATACACATGGATAGATATGCCATCTGCATACCCGATCCTATGGCCCATGTGTGCTCTATTATGTCACTCAGATGGTGATTTAAAAATTTCTTTGACAAAATTAGAATAGTGATTTAAAAATCCTCCCAAAAAATAAATTCCTAAGAGCCATGGAATGTTCCCAGGAATTGTGTAAAATTTCATAACACAGCTATAGGAAAGTCTTTACTAAAAGGCTCAAGGCCATGCGTGTCAAAATCATTTTATCCTAAAAATTTTTTTTAGTGTATGACAACAAAACTTAGCAGTCAACTTGGCATCATATTTCGCTTTCATATTTGCATGTTTTATGTGCAGAGAGCTAAGTGACAAATAATTGCATCATTGCATTGATTGTGTTACTTGTAGGACCCCGATGGCCTGTGTACGTATCTCCTGCCAATTTGGAAATTTCTCAAAAAGATATTCTATTAGAATCCCGAACTGCATGATCAAAAACATACTTTAGAATCCTGAACTGCCAATTTGGAATGTTCCCAGGAATTGTGTAAAATTTCTGAAGTTGGGGTTGTTTGGCTGACCTGCTTGCTCCTGGACCTGCTATCTCAGCCCTTCTCACCCAATGTCATTCTCGGTTAGTCAAAATCTTGCTCCAAATCACCATCCAGCTCGATCTGAGTAGCTGCGGCAGCATATCTACCAGTTATAAAGATAAAGAGAGAAAGAAAAAGGTTTTAAAATATAATATCCATGACGATAAGCATGGATGACGCAAGCTCGTAAACATAACCCATACATGTTTAAGAACAACTAGCAGAAACAAAAAATCTTCTGAAAACTGGATGAATCGAGCTTCATGTCTATTAATAACAAGTAAACTAGCAGAAGCATAACAACATATCTGATTAAGAAAAAAGTTGTGGGGAACGAATTGCAAGGGCCTAATATGGTAGTGCTACCCCTGCCTAGTTTAGAGCAACAGGACTTCGCAATATGTCTAGCTGTACTAGTAGCTATTTGCTCTGATGAATTTACTCAAAGAGCAATTGTAAGACACTAAAGGTTGAAGACACCTATATGGATTCTGCAAAGCATAAGTCTGAAAACAACATATTAATGATTGAAAGCAATAGTATACTGAAAAATACATAGCTTTTATAGTTCCCACGTTCAGGAAATGGCATCTCAAATCAAATTTATTATAGTGGGAGAGAACCAATAAATAAACAGAGTTTAATATGGTAGAACCATATAATTAACACAGTGGAAATACTCAAATTTGGGGGGATCCTAACCACTATCTACCATACAAATAGCTATTTCACTAGAAATTTCAATATGAATACTCATTAACAAATAAATTGGCATATGGTTCCTAGACAGGCAAGCAATTATGAATTAAATTGATGCATTTTTGATTCGCCATGAAATGCAAATACCATTTTTCTAAAAGGAACAACCCCAATTTATGACATTATAAGTGTTGTCTGGTGGTGAAAGGGGCTCTAGCCTAGTGGTTAGAGCACCCGAGTAGCATCCAGCAGACCTAGGTTTGACTCCCCGTGGGAGGGGTTTCCCTTGCTGACTTCGGTCAAAAAAGTGTTGTCTGGTGTGCCTCCTTCAGAATAAGAGAGACAACCAGCACTGTGCCATGCTTTTTTTTTTCTATCATCACTAGACTGCAGCACGCCGGTTTTCAGCGCTACCAGCTCTGGCCTCTGATTTGAATCACCGAAAATACAGATCATCATCAACAAAGAGACAGTTAGTAGTCGGAATCAAGAGGAAAAGCAGCGAGTAATCTCATGGAATTAAAATGGATAATAAGAAATAATTAAGAATCACGAAAACAAATCTCACGTGAGGATGGGAACAATTTTGAACGTGAAAATAAAGGGAGAGACATATCTGCACCTAGATCCAGATGAACCGTGGTCACGAGAGCCACATCGGATTGGTGGTCAGCATCTCCCGTCTAGGCACCGGCCAATCTACTCTTGTCTTCCCGTTGGGAGGATGCAGGGGCCACTGCAGTCGAGACTCGCGAGGGATAAAGACGTCGTCGTACCGCCACCGGTAGATTGGGGAGGCGAGGGGCGCGCCTATGAGCAACATGTGGAAGCCGCCGCTGGATGGAGAGCAGCAGCAGCTGCCGCAGGTACGAAGGCCGCTCACCACGGGAGGCAGCCTGGCCGTCGTCGTCGCCGCCACGAGATGCCGGATCCGGCAGGGAAGGGTCCACCACCGCTGCAGATCTCCTAGAACTCTCGCTCGGCGAGGCATCCGGTGGGAGTGGGAACACGCCGGCGTCGGTGGGGATGGGGAACTGTCGCCGACGCCGACGCCGACGCCGGTGGGTTTCAGGCTGCCGCCCGCCGCCTGTGCTGTGTGAGGTCGTAGATGGAGATGGGGAGGAGAGAGATTAGGGAGGAAAGAGTGCCGCGGGAGAGAGAGAGGGGGAGAGCGAGCGGACCGGGCGATGAAATTGGAACCGCAACAAAATCGTGGGTGGGTGGGGGGGAGCTTCGAGCTATGCCTGCCGAGCTCGTCCGTGGTGGGCTGGGCCTGGGCGGGGTTGGGAGTGGGCCTATTTGCTTGCCTAATAGGATGCTTTGGGTACTTGAATAGATATTTGGTACCGGGTACCATATAAGAATACTATATATATATATATATATATATATATATATATATATATATATATATATATATATATATATATATATATATATATATATATATACATACATACATACTAGGGTTTGGGTCTTGGATTCTTTGTTAATTAGGTTTCATTCATTGAACTTTATTATGAATAATAATAATATATACCAGCTTGATTTGGTGTTATAATTTCCTATTATCCCTACCATCAGTGATGCAAATTAAGGCATTTGGTGTTTTGTCTGACAAAAACATGGATATTAAGGCATTTAGTGTTTTGTCGACAAAAACATGGATATTGTTGCTTTGTGTCCTGGTTATTTGGACCTGTGTCCATTGTTAGTTGTCACATCATCCCTCCGTACCAGTACTGCCGGAGACTAATGGTACTATGGTTGGCAGTGTAGTTGCTAAGGTGAAAAGGGACTGCTATATATAGCAACAACCTCCGTCATGGTTACCACAAGCAGCTGATCAAACCATCACTGCACCGCCGCAAAAGGTTAGAGCATGAGCATTAGCGCACTTCGCTGCACCCGCTAAGGCCTAACAGGCTAATATGTTGGTATAAGCTGCTAAGTGTCCTTTTTTTGGCTTTGATATATGGTTCTCCCATTACCTCTTCAAATGTAAGAGTTTGAATGAATCATAGTCGTTAAGTTTCATAATTATAAGAAAAATAAAACAATTTGTTCAAAGAAAAAATAAAACAATTAAATGAACCAGGAATCCGGCTCCGTGGATCACGGCATGGCCGAGCTTATATTATTCCTATGCATTGCAACAAACTCCTTTTGGTTATTTTTTTTGAACTTCTTTCGGTTATCCCCAATCTAGTTAAGCCTTGTTTTTGTTGTTGTTGCCGTCTGGACTCTAGAACTCTAGATGGCGCACACACATACATATGATCTATTCTGGTTAGAAAAAAAAATTCATAATATTTTTTAACGAACCATCTAGTCCACGCTTTCACCTGCACATTAGCACATATATGTGTTATAAAAAAAATGGAACCTTAATCATGTAATGTACGCTTGCTAGTTATCATATACACGTTTACATATCACTAAAAGTCATATTAGGATAAAAAAAGAGCATATTTTAGTCATGTATTACGAAGCCCGAATACCTGTTGGCAATTGGCATGCCAGTTTCTGAACTGGAAACGGCGGTGTCGCTTGAAGTTGAAGCCATCGCCGGAGATGACGACAGGCTGAAGCTGAATGTATTAGTTGATTTGTCATAGGAACAACCATCATTGGAAACCACCAACATACCTCTAAATAACGTCACATGTATGATGTATCTGGCACACGAAAGTTCACTACTATCACACCTGAATTAACACCATTACTCTCTCTGTCTAGAGAACCCAATAAGACCTCAAACAAGCAAGCAAGGTCTGCACTGCACTGCACCTCTTCAGGACACTGCCAGATATGTATGTATTACAGCATTAGAACCTCCTTTGCCATCAGATTTAACTTTTTGTGCTGGTTTCATTCACCTGACGTAAGTGATCAGGATCTGTTTCAAAATTTTGGAATTCAGAAAACCTTTTTTTCTAATTTAACAAGCATATACATCATCATGCTTAAGGAAACATATAACTATGTAGGCATACAGACTCAAATTGTTGAAACCAAGCAAAATAACAAAATACCCAGAGTACAACCAACCTGCTGAAGCCTATATACGACCATGCCCAAATAAATAGCCGATCAATAATTCGACTACAGTACTATATAATTTTGACGTGTGTATGTGTAGTTGCAACTTGGCCTGCCGGATATAACTATAAACATATGTGTACAAAAATCTCAATTAGAGAGTTAGGACTGGTATTTTCAATCGCAACTCGCACGCTGCATGTCTCTAAATATATAGCTTTATTCGCCTAAGATTTAGATTATAATTTTGCATCCCATCTTGTAAACTGGCTGCACCACATTGTCTGAACAAACGATAACAGTAGACTAGCTAAATAGGAGCTAGTCAAAAACGAAGAAGTGTAAACAAAGCGCTTCCCACAACTCTCCATCTTTCAGAAGGTTTTTTTTTGGACGAAATCTTTCAGAAGTTTCATACAGGCCAAAAATTCATCTTTCTTTACAATGAAACTTGTAAACAAATCACAAATGTATACATGTGACCAACTGTCTCATTACATCCTCTGTGCTTCAGAAGAGACTTGAATACTATCCAAAACACCATGCATCTTCTTTCCTTGGGGGGAGGAGAGAAGGAAGAAGCGGCGGCAGGCAGCCGGAGGAGAGATCTGTCGGCACCCTCGCCGACCGACACACGGCAGCTGTGGCTCCCTGTTCTGTTTACATATGTCCAAGGCCGTTTTGTTTGCGATGAAAAGGTGACCTGGCTGCCACCTCCCCCGAACTGGATAAAACTTAATGTTGATGCTGGTTTTGATCCCCTCTCTGGTCATGCTGGGCTTGGCTTCATTGCAAGAAACCACATGGGTGAGGTCTTGTTCTCTGGATGGTCCAGTGATCTACAATGCATGTCGGCTGAAGAAGCTGAATGTCTCGCGGCATGGGTGGGTCTAAAACATACTCTCGCCACATTGAATGGGCGCATCTGGCTTGAATCTGACTGCGTTGCAACGGTATGCTACCTAAATGATCCGAGCAAAAACCGTTCTACATCTTGCCACATCATTGAAGAAGCAAAGGAGATTCTTCAACAATTCCAGGAATTCAGAGTATCTAAATGCAACCGAAGTGCGAACTAGGCTGCTCATGTGTTGTGTCAGTTTGGTAGGAGAGAGCTTTCTGATGTTTTTATTGCTAATGGCTTTCCGACCTGCGTGTCGGCGGCATTAGCCCCAATTTGTAATCACATTGTTTAATATAATTATGCTTTCCCCTTTAAAAAAAAAAAAAAAATCTCCAAAGTACTTGATGAAAGATTCAGTGTTGCTTTGGCACGTGCTGAGACCGTTAGTTCCTGTAAATAAAAACACCAACATTTTCAATGCGCAGTCGTGCGGTCGTCGATATGTCCGAGTGGTTAAGGAGACAGACTTGAAATCTGTTGGGCTACGCCCGCGCAGGTTCGAACCCTGCTGTCGACGGTTTTTTCAGTTTTTTTCCTTCAATTCAATCTTAAAACCTTTGTTTTTTTAGCATCATCCACAACCGCGCTCAAAGTTTGATCCGCATTTTTTCCCCCTTCAAATTCAGTCTTCAAAAAAAAAAAAAAAAAAAAGCATCGTCCAGAACCGCCCTCGAGCTAGAAGCAGGCGTACGAGGAAGCGCACGTCTCGCCATGGATGCATGCATGCTCCATGTGATGGGCTTCGCCACGCACACTCTGCTCAAGCGCCTCTTCGTTGTGGTTGTTGTTGATTCGTCACCTTCTTCAGATCGTCTGGTGGAAGAGCTAGTTCGCGAGGTGAGCGTCTCTATGTAGAAACCTTCTTCATGCATGGCAGATGCAGAAAACTTATGCCACACAAGGTGTCAGTGTCACTGTTCCTAGAGGGATGAGTCTACTGTCGGCCTTGCAGTACTGTGAACGTTAATACTGCTTGCAAATTGTTGGTGGAACATTCACTCGATCCCAAAATAATAGGTTTGTCTTGTAGTACATGTGAAGGCTGAAATTTGGTGAATCTTGATCTGATTTGTTCTTCTTTTCTTTTTCAAGTTTATAAGCATGATTGATTAGATGATATGCGATTTTCAAGTCCAAAAAGTGGGGTGTGGCAGACAGTTATGACATAGGCCAGGTAAGTAGTACCAGTTTTTCAGGTGTTTTATCACCTTGATCTGCATGTCCATCTGGGTTTTTTAAGTTAGTTTTGCTTTTTTCCTTTTGTTCTTTCGAGATCTGATAGCTGTAGATATGTTTCTATTGGGTTGTCAGGTGTTTGTCTTTCTTGTCCTTCAAAAAATGTTCTATTATTGGATTTTTACCCACTATGGTAACACGTTTGGCTTCAGTTGTCCAACAACCACTCTTTTTACCTGGTGTCTTTTTTTAGAAAATTTGAATTCCACTGGTCAGAAAAATCATTCAAAGTTTTTGGTGTTCTTTTGTTTTTCATATTTGTTGGCTCCATGTGCAAGAAAATGACTGAAACACAAACAGAAATCAACCGTACCGAATGATGTGTAGACTTCCAAAAAAATTAGCTGACTAAATGAAATAAAAATACTTAATTACAAAAGTCATTGAACACTGGATCCATGTGCACCGGTAGGAGAATGAGCTAGGACACGAATGCGCTTCAGACGAAGAACCGCCACCTAGCGTAGCCAAAAACCCATGCACAATGTTGCATAGGTCGTAACATGGCAGTGGGTATAGGCGATTGGTGGTGCCAACGACATCGGCGTTGGCAAGTGGTGGTGACCGGAGCCATGACAGTGGTGGTACCGAGAACTGTGCCCTCATCGAAGGCCGCCACAATGACGACGACAGCCAACACCATGGCGAGGACGATTAGTTCTTGTTCAGAAAAGGGATGCTGAAGGTGAGGTGTGCCGGCGGTGGTTTCTACCTATTTCTTTGCACCCACCTTGGGTTTGTTTATCTCCAATATCTCATGGCATCTAGACTACACTCGCTGCAAATTGGGTGCATGTGGGGGTTCGATATGGTACATAGATGTATATCACAGTAGACACTGAGCCAGCAATGGTGATGTGTTGGAGTTTGTGTCGAGCCAGCAAGTGCCCGGGGCCATGGCATCGACCCCCAGTGCTAGATGGTCTCCGAGGTGCTCATCTGAGTGGACATATATATATAGAGGGACTTATTGACCATCATGCTATCCAAGATACCGTAAAGCACGCATGTTTAGTTCTCACTTCTCAGTCACCTCACAGGATGCGTGATTAGTCTGGTTTTGGAGTAGTTGATAAATGATCACAACACTTTGCATACCTCCAATATTTTTTAAAGCACTTTTACTCGGTATCCTTGAAAGACATATAGAACGCATGGTACTGTCATGCAAAACTGGGGGTGCTTATTTTAGCAATACTCACATAGAACAGTTGCTCAATAGTTGTCACCAAGTCTTTACCTGATAGCAAGATTTTCGTAGATGGTTTAGCAATAATCCTATATTATATATTTTAGCCACTAAATTAGTTGTCACCAAGTCTTTTGTATTAACATTTAGTAGTCCTATATTATATATTTTAGCCACTAAATGGTCTCAATAAAAAAAGGTACAAAAAATTTAAATCTTGCTGAGCACTACAACTTCGTCCGTGATGTGTCTCCATCCGAGAGTGTTTAAAAAAATGTCTTTGAGAAATCAAACTTATCAGCTACAAACTTGTAAGTCGCATTCGTACAAAAATAATTTCGGACGCCTATTATTTCTTTCAAGGATGGTTTACTTAGCAAATTGTTTATTGTCCCTAAAAATACATTTCTATGGAATATATGGTTTTCACGGAGTTAAATAGGTGATTTCTAGGGGTGGTTGACTTAAGTCACCCCTAGAAATCGATTTTCAAGGCGTTCCGCCTATAGTTAGAGCACAAATAAATTTATGGCTTTTCTCAGGTCGGATGAAGACAATTCTTATCAAAATAGTGATATAAAACTTTATAGTTGATGAAATTACTCAAGATGGTTTTCTCAAATTTAAATTTTAAATATTTGAGTTTTTCAATGGCCTTGGATGGAGAAATGTCCTATACATTGTTGTGCCCGATGAGTTGTAGATCATGTTGAGGTCTACAAATGTTTCAAATAAAGAATTTGCCAACAACAAAGTTGTAGATCATGTTGAGATCTACAACTTTTGAAGAAAAACAATTGTTGTTGAATAGCCATGGGCCGAAGCTGGCATATGGGTTGACAAGCTACTGAGGTGAGATGAGTTGAACAAGATGATGCATGTCCACCCAAGCAACTTCAACGGGTTAGCTTAGTAGTAACATCCTTTATTGCGTGATTGCCATGATTGGGCGACGACATGTAGCTCTACCTGCCTATCTAATACTCATTATGTTTTATACTGCATATTGGCTATCACATTACACGAGCAATTACACTCAAAAGAGTGGATTTGATGTTGTCTGATGTTGCAGAGAAGCGTACGCACTCGAAGTTGGAGCAAAGCTATTTGGGCTCGAGCCCTGAAGTACTATACTAGTTGAGAGTAGCCATTATGGTTCATGCTACAAACACTTGTAGACTGTAACCGTAATGCTGGATAGCGATAATATCTGATATTAACTCTGTCCTAAATTATAGTTCATTTGACTTTTTCAACTTTAAATTTGACCACTCATCTTATTTAAAAAAATAAATTAAACTTTAATATTTTTGTTGTGGGTTGCTTTACAAATAAAATTTTTTTAAGAATGATTTAAATTTAACTATAATTAGATAAAATTTTTAAATAAAACGAGCAGTCAAACTTAAAAGAACATAATTTGGGAAATGGTATTTAGGGGGGAAACCTGGTTCGAACTCCGGCTGATCAACGAGAGCGCCGAGCCGCCCCCGCCGTCACTGTAGCCTACCAGTTCGGGTTCGAAGTTCTCCCTGTTTCTCCGCGTGATTACAAAAGGGCAACCGTCATGGGCTTGCCTTCGTTTCTAGGCCACGCAGGTTCCCTAGTTAATCCATTCCAATCCAAGCATTCGTGAGTTGGGCAATGTCGAGATGGCGCAATGTCCCGTCCCGTCCTGCTGCAGCAGCGCTTGCAGTAGTCCTCTGCTTCTCACCTTCTTCTATGCTGGGCAGCACCGCCGGTGACATAGACCTGAGTTTTGGTGATAGCTACGATGATCGGCGCAGCGGCTGTGTCACTGAACCAGGACAAACAAAGCCACCAACCGCGCGCTACGTTAGCAGAGGTCAAACTTGTTTGCCGTCGTGCGTGCGACAAGGAGTCGAGGATAACTGAGAAGAGTGAGTGCGAATGATGTTGCCAACAGTGGGGGAACAATACAAACCTGAAAATATATATAGATTTCATCAAGTATCAAGAGGTTCAGATCATTGACCTCACCGGGACTGCAGAAACTCTTATATATACGAAATAATGCAACGGTAAGTAGAGAATGTTGTGATACCCATTAACATCCAATTTTGATTTGCCCATAACTGGGGCCGAACAAAAGATAAATTTCACCTGTTGAACTTGACGCTGAAGTGCACTGACAGGACACCATTTCCCTCGATTGTTTTTTCAAACAAAGGAGACCACAGATCATGGTCAGTGAATTAGACCAGGAGACAGATGTAAAAAAATTTACGTGTCACTATTGAGGATTCAAGTCATCTAACATATTCAGAGTTATTGGTAGGCTCCTGGTTCACTTTCCTAGTCACGTGTTCTTCGGTCCTTCATTTCCACCAAAAGGTGCCAAACGAAGCTCAATGCTATTTCAAAATCCAATCATCAGGCACATATTCAGAGGGAGACCACCACAACCCGCACCCTGTCAATGTAGCAATACCAGCATTAGGAGGTAATCCAAACAGTTGAGAGTTCAACTTGTAGTGAGCAGATATTCAGAGGGGGCAGTGTTTCCCATACTGGACATGAGGAGATGTGGACATTTGCAGATTAGCAATATTTTCTTGGGGCTATGCTGATTGATGAGGCTCTCTCCACCACCGTGAACATCAACGTAAGTTTTAATAAGACCTTCAAATGAGGTATCGAACTACAGATACGTGTTTAGCATTGCTGCAAGTGGCTAAGGGAAACCTCAAACTTGTGTTGTTTTGAACATATTCTATTCAGTTTCAACTAGCAACTGTTGGAATGTGATCTTGGCTAATTCTGAGATAATTAGAAATTAATTAAATGCTAAGTAATTGGTCCACCTATCATACATATCCAATAGATAACACTACAGGAAACTCAGGCTTTGCCCAGTGCAAAATCATTTGCCGAGTGTCAAATATCGGGCACTCGGCAAAGGGTCTCTTTGCCGAGTGCCGCACTCGGCAAAGAAAAGCACACGGCAAACAGTGCTTTGCCGAGTGCCAGGCACTGGGCAAAGAGGGACACTCGGCAAAGAGACCCTTTGCCGAGTGTCCTCCACTCGGCAAAGACCGGCACTGGGCAACGTAGTGCCGGGGCTAAACGGCATCCAGCGCCGTCAGCTTTGCCGAGTGCCGGCCGTCTGGCACTCGGCAAACTGTTTGCTTTGCCTAGTACCGGGCCTAGGCACTGGGCAAAGTTTTTTTCTTTTTTTTGTTTTTTGGCACCAAATTTTTTTTGAAACTTCAATACACTACCACAAAGTACATATTCAAATATGGGACTTTTTCAATGCATTTTGATATATTTCTCCTGTTTATTTCGTTTTATTGATTTTTTCCGCATAATGTACGTTTGAACTGGAGGTGCATCGAATAATTGATTTCTCTCCTTGTAAAAATGATATTCTTGTTTCTTAGTGTTAATTTAGGCTAAATTCATAAACTCTCTCAAAATTTCGATCAACGTGCTCACGAACAACGCCATCCACTACATGCGGGGTGGTTTCTTTAATTATATAAAATGCGAACGAATTCCAAAAATCATGAAACTTGGCGACAAGTTATTATATTATATGCCCATGCCATGGTAAAAATTTAAAAAAGTTTGGAGCACGTTGTCACATATGATGCTCACAAACCAGAACATCATCTCATGTGAGATCTTATATCACATGTGATGATGTCTGGTTTGTAAGCATCGTACATGACATCGTGCTCCAAACTTTTTCAAATTTTTACCATGGCACGGGCATATGATATAATAACTTGTCGCCAAATTTCATGATTTTTGGAATTCGCTCGCATTTAACATAATTGAAAAACCACTCTCGATGCACGTTGGCGGCGTTGCCCCCTGAGCACGTTGATCCAAATTTCGAGACCGTTCCAGAATTTAGCTTAATTTATGCTAAGAAACAAGGATAACATTTTTTGAATGAAATAAATCCATTATTCGATGCACCCGCAGCTTCAAACGAACATTATGCGGAAAAATTCAACAAAACAAAATAAACAAGGTTAATATACCAAAAACCAATAAAAAGTTGTCATATTTGAGAATGTTGTTTATGGTATTGTATTAAAGCTTCAAAAAAAATTTGGAGCCAAAAATCCAAAAAAAAGGTTATTTTGCCGAGTGCCTAAGTTTGACACCGGACAAAATAATTACTTTGCCGAGTGCCAACCCTAGACACTCGGCAAAGAGGATGACATGAGCTTTGCCGAGTGCCGGGCGCGGCACTCGGCAAAGTGGCGATCTTTGCCGAGTGCCCTCGATCGGCACTTTCGGCAAAGCGCGCTGCTATCTGCCGGCGGCTCTCTCTCTCTCTCTCATTCTTTTCGACCGCGCCGCCAAGTGCGGCCGTCGCCGCTCGGTCGCCCGGCCGCCTCCCGCCCTCCCCTCGCCCGGCACGCCCTCGCCCGGCCGGGCTCCCCCTCGCCCGGCCCGGGCTCTCCTCGCCGGCCCGCTCCCCCTCCCTCCCGGGCGCTGCGTGCCCCCGCCGCCGCCACCACCGGCCCACCGGCCCCGTGCGCCGCCCGGCGCGTCAGTTCCGGCGCGCGCGCGCCGTCTCAACCCGCCAGCTGCGCGGCGGCGCTCCCGGCCAGCGCCCGTCCGTCCCGCGTCGGCGCGCCCGGCCCGGCAGCGCCCGCGGCAGCGCCAGCGGCGTCACCGGCGGCGCCCGGCGACAGCGTGCCCGCCGCCCGGCCTCCCGGCCCACTCCCTCCCTGCCGGCTTCCCCCTCCCCGGCCACCCACACCCCCACCGCACGCTTGCTCTGGATCCGAGCCCGCCGTCATCCTCCGAACGCGGATCCACAGGTGCCACCGTTCCACCGATGGAGCTGCACCCCATCGGCCCCGGCTACATCCTCCTGTCAGCGACCACAGACACGCCGCCGCATCGTCAACGCCGCCCCGCCCGCTCCAGATCTGATCCGCTCGTCACTGGTCGACCCCGATGACGTCGCCTCCATCCAGCAGACGCAGCACCTCATGTGAGCTCGTTCACTCCCCTTCCCTCCACTCCCAATCCCGTCGAGCCCTGAATGGTTTAGATGTTCTGATTCAGTACTACTGCTGGGGCTTGCAATTGCTGTGCCTAGTGTGCTAATTGATTATTGGGTATTTCCCTTGACAGATTTAGACTGTTCTGGCAGTAAGTTCAGTGCCCGTTTAGATTAAGAATTTACCAATCAACACTATGCATATTGTGAATTAGGATGGACATGCATATTGTGATTTTTTTTATTGATGGTTGTCAGATGCTAAGTCGTAAGATTTGTGTTAGTTCTATCTACAACAAATGGTAGATGTAGAGTAGATGGGTGTTGTCAGATTTCGACTTGGAACCACTCTGACTGATATGTCTAAGTTCTTATGTGAAGAAATTTTTTATACTGATATGTCTACTTGTTCTATGAGTTCAAAAAGCAATAAAACATATTAACTGGTTCTCTACTTGTGGTGTGATTGTCTTAGGATCCAAATACTTGCTAGTGTGTGACTGTACATAGAGGTTCAGTCTACTAGCACTAGCGTGTGTGACTGTGTTACAGGAAAAAAAATAAACCCAAATTTCTATTTCAGCTTTATTAAGTGTGATAATATTAGTTACTTCTACCTAGTTCCAACATCTATTGCTTGCCTTAAACACTAGTGATAGTTGCCTGAAACTGGGTCATGCTTGAGTGAGTTTGATTCAGGTATTAGTTTCGTGAGTGAATGAACAAGTTAGAAGCTAGAAGAACCCTGTCCAAACCTGCAATGTAACTAAAGATCCAGCTCCAGGTATACTTGTCTCAGTGATCATTAACTTGGGAAGCTTACTTTAAACTTAGAGTGTAAAGGTACATTATCATATCAGCATTATCTAATTTCTTCTCCCATACCAAAGCACTGTGGTGTGTTCATTTTCCAATAGCCAGCTAACTACTTCTGAGTTTCCAAACTGTTGGAAATCTAACTGTAGATTTGTCAGTCTTGGCGATCAATTACTTGGGAAGCTTATGAGTGACAGAGGGTACATCAAAGATGTTCTACTTCCAAGCCACAACACATGTAGCAGTTTCCCGTCTTCAACAACCTGCTATGATCTTTTGAACATTGCCAAGCTAGCATTGTTATCTGAATTTGATCCGTTCGTGAATATACTAGCCTAAAAATTCATGGTAGTGTATACTGTTTTGTTTATGATGATAGAGGCACACTTTTGTCAAATATCTGCTGCATATATCTTTATCAAAACAGAATTAGGGCCTAAGATTGCAAAACCAATAGGGAGAGAATTAACAAGAAACTGTTTGGTGGCACCTGAAACCTGCTGCGGGACAATGAATTCAAGAGATAGGACATTGTTGCCATCTTAATGCCTTGTTCCTTTTGCATAACAGAGTATGAGGAAAAAATACGCTCCTGCAAACAAAAGATTGATAAAGCAAAAGCTGAAACCATTGCTGACGATGAACTTAATGCACTGCAAACCAACATGGAAGAAAAACTGCAGGAAGAGAAGCAGCTTCGCCAAGAGTTAAGATAAGTTCTTGCATTAGAATTTGTATTCTTGTGAAAATTGCTTCTTAAGAATTGAGAATTTGATGTTCTGTACATTATGCTATCAACACAGTGTTACAGGATGAGCTTGATGACCTAGACAGCCAAAGAGTTTCTATAAAAGAAAGAAAGGATGCTGTCAAGAAGAAAAAAAAAAAGACACACAGAAAGCAGAGTAAGTTGAGAATTGCTCACAATGTTACTGATGAAATATCAGGCATTTAGTTTTCATAAATATATTGTAAGTTTGATAACTGTATGCATGCTGAAATTATTGAAAATTCCATCCTAGAAGAGCTAGATATAATAAATAATAAATACTAGTGCTATGCTGCTTGAATTTTGGAGAAGACAGCGCACTAATCTTTCCTCCCCTTTCTACATTGTGATTGCACTAGCTTTCCTTGATTTTAGTGATTTCGGTAACAATGTTGCAAACATTGCTAAAAAAACACGAATAGTATTTGTTCAAACAAATTTAAATCGGACCTACTAATTCAGAGTTTTATGCCTATTGGTTACTCTATTTCCAAGTTGGAAGAAGCAACTGACTACACTTCTCATGCAGACGTATGCTTTCCATGTGGAGACAAGGATAAGATTTCAGGCTGTATCCTTTCAATCTGTTACCGTTTCCCCTATTTATATAAAAAAGAAGAAATCTGTAGATGTTTCAAAAAAAATAGTACATATTCTATGCTGCTTAGTGGTTGCGTTTGCACTCAATATCATCTTTTCCTACAAAGCTATGGCTGTATGGAAGTCCTTAGCTATGATCAGGCATTGTCGATCGAACAGGAAGAAGGTGGAGAAGTTTGAGTTTGAAAACACGACGCCAGTAGTTGAGATATGCAACGAGCTCTGGAAGAAGATTTAGCGTGCGCGCAGATCATTGTTGTTGTAAGGCGTCGGAAACTCTGTTTGTATTGTATATTGTCGTGGGGTGCTAGAAGGATGCAGTTTGCCATGTTGTTTGTATCATTGTTCGTAACGTTGTACTGTTTTCGGTTAAGGGATACTTTGGAACACAGAATAATAAATTTTATAGTTATCAGTTCATTTTTCACAGAAAAAAACTCTTGCAGAGGGCACTCGGCAAAGAATTTTTTAAAAAATAAAAATCCTCTTTGCCGAAAGTGCTCTCCTCTAGGCACTCGGCAAAGAAATGTTCAAAAAATAAAAATAAAAATGCTTTTTTTGCCGAGTGCCCTACGCAAGGCACTCGGCAAAGAATTTTTCAAAAAAAAAAAAAACCTCTTTGCCGAGTGCCGCCTTTCGGCACTCGGCAAAGAGATCATTCATAAAAGGCAAACGGCTGAAAAACCATTTGCCGAGTGCGGTCTTGGCACTCGGCAAAGCCTTTGCCGAGTGCCCGACATTTGGCACTCGGCAAAGAGGGCTTTGCCGACCCTTTCTTTGCCGAGTGCCCTTTGCCGAGTGCGGCACTCGGCAAAGCCTTTGCCGAGTGCAAATGTGGCTTTGCCGAGTGCTCCCAGCACTCGGCAAAGAACCTGTTTCCTGTAGTGTAAGCTTTGCCGTGATCGGCGGAAGCACTTAGATTTATAGGATTCGCCCCCCTGGCCCACAGCGTGTCTATAAATAAAAGGAGACGCCCCTGTCAGATCCATGCATGTGAAACAAATCACACAACCGGTCAATTAGACGCTAGAGGGTTAAAAAGGGCCGTCTACCCACGTCCAGATGCTATTGCTGCAGATCTACATCAAGCACTTCATCGATTGAGAGTCCTAGCTCTCAACCGGTGAAGATCAGTACATCTACTTCATCTATTTTAAAATAGATGAAGTAGACACTGTATAACATCATCCAGTGTCGGAAATGAAAACTTTCATATTGAAATGAACCAGCTTAGACCTAACATTCCTTTATGTTAAATATTTTAAAATGTCACTTTCACATAGGTGTAGGACCAATCCTACATTTACAAATAGACTGCTGCCGCTCCTGCTCCAGGTACCTTTCCTTCTACTCTTCCTTTTTATTCGTCCAGCAATTTGTTGACAGAGAAGTAGAATACCTGACATGAAGCTCTACAACAGAGACTTTCATCCATGCACTTGAATTAGTTCAGATTTGCCACAAGAGAAAGCTGCGAACTATCGTGCTCAAACTAGACTTCGCAAAATTAAAGCTTTTGACACAGAGAACTGGGAGGGATTATTCAGAGTACTGCATCAGCTGGATGCGCTCCATCCAGAGTACTACGCCAAGGTGACCCCATATCACCTCACCTTTTCCTACTGGTTGCAGAAATACTTCAGTGCCTGATCCAGTCCAACTCAGCGAGCCTACCTCATCCAGTCAACACTGAACTGCCTTGTGCTGTGATTCAATACGCTGACGACACGCTCATTGTCCTCAAGGGAGACCTCCATGGAGTATCAGTACTGAAGACGATCCTTGATCGTTTTGCAAGCATGAGTGGCCTACACATCAACTACGCCAAGAGCATCGTTGTCCCCATCCACATGCCTGAACAGTCTGTACATTCCATTGATGGGTCAGCCTGATTCACACTTTCACAGAACTATGTTGTTATTGTGTAGGGGGCAATTATTTCCCCTTGGATTCCAAGGGGTTTACAGTGGAGTTTAGCCCCTTTTTGTCACTCATGAGGCTCAAGTCAAGCATGTATATTGTTGGTTATTAGAAGTTAGATTTTTCTTTTGTTACACACACTCCCTGTCTGTCTCCATGTGCTGATCAGTGGGCAATTATTTCCCTTGGAAGTTGAATTCTGGAAGTTGAAGTCCTGAGGATTTTTTTTTTGGAATAATCTGGAGGGCCCAAAGCCCCTACAGTAGAAAAATTTTATTAAGAACTCAACCGAGAAAAGAAAAAAAAACAAGTGTCACCTTCCTTTTTAAATCTAGTTATTTCGGACACCCCAAATTGTCCAACGCATAATCACCACAGCATTCATGAAAAATTCAGAGTTCTACTGATGCTTGAGGTGCATGCTTACTTGAGGGAATGCAACCTGAGCCGAAATCTGCATAGTATTAGGCCCTGTTTGTTTCCTTTAGTCCCTAAAATTTAGTCCCTAAAGTTTAGTCCTAGTGTGTTTGGTTCTAGGGACTAAAAGGGACTAAAAGCGCATTAAAGAGGTGCATGTGCTCTCACAACTTGGCCTTTTAGTCCCTTTTAGCTCCCCCTTGCTGACTAAAGCTACTAAAGTTTAGCACCTCCAAAAGCAAGGGGCGTTTGGAAGTTTAGGGACTAAAACGGACTAAACTTTAGTCACTAAAGTTTAGTCCTAGTGAAACAAACAGACCCTTAATTAGGTTCCAGCATGACTTGGCAGATGGACATTCCAGAAATAGAGCACGCAATTGCTGATTTTCTTTATGAGTTAGTGTTGCTTTTCCTTTTGTCCGCATCTTTTCCTTTTGTTCTTTCGATCTGATAGATGTGGAGTAGATATGTTTCTTTTGGGTTGTCAGGTGCTTGCCTTTCTTGTCCTTCAAAAATGTTCTATTATTGGATTTTTTTTTACACATTATGGTAACAGGTTTGGCTTCAGTTGTCCAACAACCACTATTTTGAGTTCCATAGATCAGAAAAATCATTTGAATCTTTTGGTGTTCTTTTGTTTTCATACTTGTCGGCTCCATGTGCATGTGTTCTATTTTGACTGGTTGAAAAAAATTGACTGAAACACAAACAGAAATCAACCATACCGAATGATGTGTACACTTACAAGAAAAATTAGTTGGCCAAAGTGGAATGAAAATACTTAATTACAAAAGTTACTGAAAACCAGATCCACATGCACTGGTGGAGACCGGGCTGTGGCACGACTGGCGCCTCAGACGAAGAACTGCCACCTAGCGTAGCCAAAAACCCATGCACAATGTTGCATAGGTCGTAACATGACAGTGGGTACAGGCGATTGGTGGTGCCAGTGGCGTCGGTGTTGGCAAGTGGTGGTGACCAGAGCCATGGTAGTGGCGGTACCGAGAACCGTGCCCTCATCGGAGGCCGCCACAATGGCAACGACGGCCAGCACCATGGCGAAGAGGATGCGCGCTTGTTCAGATAAGGGATGCCAAAGTTGAGGTGTGACGGCGGCGGTTTCTACCTATTTCTTTGCACCCACCTTGGGTTTGTTTATCTCCAATATCTCATGGCATCTAGACTACACTCGCTGCAAATTGGGTGCATGTGTGGGTTCGATACGGTACATAAATGCATATATCACAGTAGACACTGAGCTAGCAATGGTGATGTGTTGGAGTTTGTGTCAGCCAGTAAGTGCCTAGGGCCATGGCATCGACCCCCAATGCTAGATGGTCTCCGAGGTGCTCATCTGAGTGGACATATATATAGAGGGACTTATTGACCGTCATGCTATCCAAGATACGGTAAAGCACACATGTTTCGTTCTCACTTCTGAGTCACCTCACAGGATGCGTGATTAGTCTGGTTTTGGAGTAGTTGATAAATGATCAACACTTTGCATACCTCCAATAGTTTTTCAAAGCACTTTTACTTGGTATATCCTTGAAAGACATATAGAACGCATGGTACTGTCATGCAAAACTGGGGGTGCTTGTTTTAGCAATACTCACATAGAACAGTTGCTCAATAGTTGTCACCAAGTCTTTACCTCATAGCAAGATTTTCATAGATGGTTTAGCAATAATCCTATATTATATATTTTAGCCACTAAATTAGTTGTCACGCCAAGTCTTTTGTATTAACATTTAGTAGTCCTATATTTTATATTTTAGCCACTAAATGGACTCAATAAAAAAAGGTACAAAAAAAATTTAAATCTTGTTGAGCACTACAACTTCTTCCGTGATGTGTCTTCATCCGAGAGTGTTTAAAAAATGTCAAAACTTTGAATAACAAAAATAATAAATTAAAATATTATTTGAGAAATCAGAACTTATCAGCTAGAAACTTTGAAATAAGTGATTTGTGGGTGGAGTGGTAGGGGGCTACGCACGAGAGGGGGTCGCGGGTTCGAACCCCTGCTCCTTGTGTGCTAGGTCCGCTCGTGGCATCAGCATGGCCATGGGGGCCGTCCCGGAGCTGACTAGGGTCGCCGAGGGTATCTGGTCCTACGAGGCGTGGCCTTTGTCTCATGAGTAGCTGCTGGTGGAACGCATCAAGACACTGGAGGTTCATGTCGACTTCCTGCCTAGGCATAGATTAGTTGTGTTAAATAAGGTTTTTTTTCTTAATTTTATTCTTTATTGGAATTAAACTAATTTTTTCTATTCAGCATGGATAGGCCGAAGAGACGGTGCATGAGCTACAAGCTCGTCTCTACACGCGAAGGGGACCCTACACACAGTGACAAAACCAACAATTTCAACTATGGGGACAAATAGAATGATATCTTTAAGAGTGATAAATATATATATGCAGGTAAATAACTTTTTCAATATTTATGCATATGGAGTTAATATTTATAATGAAAAATCATAATATTAGCATAATATTATGCTAAAATTAGATGAATTTATGTCTTTATGTTCTATAAATTAAAATACTTATAAAGGGTATTAAAAAACTTCCACTATGTGTGTGTGGTGGGGGGGCATATGGTCCCTCTGGTTCCACCACTGCTTGCACATGCTGGACGAGTTGGTGGAGCACATGGAGAAATCCACAACACTGAATTTTTAGATGAAGATGAGGTTGTTCATAACACCCCCATCTATCCAGGAGCGGCATGGTAGTGGCTGGATATACTCCCTCCGTCCCAAAATAACTATCGCTTTCGCTTCTCGAGAAATAAATACTGGTAATTTTTATAAATAATAAATATTATTGATTAGTATCATAATTAGTATCATCAGAAAGATGTTTAATCTAGTTTTTTAACAAAATTATTTAGAGATATAAAAATTGCACGTATTTTCTATAAATCGAGTCAAACTTGTGGCACGAAAATCGAAAACAACAGTTATTTTAGGACGGAGTAGTAGTCAACAATCAGCTTGGCGTCCTTAAAACATGTGGCTAGCTACGAGCTTTGTATCTTTTCACTCACTTCGTCTTGGAGTTTGCTACTCTCTTTCTTTCTTGTTTGGGAGAATTAGGTGTATGGCCCTGAAAAAAAACCGCTCTTAGGTATTTGGCCCTATTTTTTTCGAGTTTAGCTCTATGGCCTTAAAACAAAATTTTCTTAGCTATACGGCCTTCCGTCCATTATGTTAAGGTTAGACGATAATTTCTCCACTGTTGGTCACATGAAAAGACGAAATTGCCCTTCAGTCACCTCTTCACATGCCGCACACCTAGCCTCGCCCCTGACCCGACGGTTCTGTGTGCATTTGAACGAGAGAGAGAAAAAAATCCCGACGCTCCTGACGCCATGGCCGATGACGGTGCCTCCACCCCTGCCCCTTCACCCGCCTGCAGATCTGGCGCGGCCTCGTCCTTGCCCCGCCCCGGAGCCGCCCAATCCGTTGCCGCCATGAGTCCCAGCGAGCTGGACAGGGAGTAGGCGAGGCCGGGCATCCGAGAGGAGGGGGAGGCGAGGTTGGCATGGACAGGAGAGCAGCTTTGAAGCCGGTGGCGAGCCGATTCCGGTCTTCCGCGCAAGCCCCCCCTGGCGTCGAGTACCTGCGCCACCGGTAGGCACCCGGTGAGCCCCACGTTGACGACGGCGAACCTCCGCGTGCCCGGCGGGTACATGCTCCTGATGGCGGACGAGTAGTTGGAGATGAGGCTGCTGTACAAGGCAGTCGTGTCCCTCTGCAGGTCGGCGTTGCTCTGCGCCTCCTCCGCGTTGGCGATCAGGGTGTTCACCGCGTTGGAGGAGCCCCCGCCGTTGCGACCATATTGAACCTCTCGTGGCGTTGAAGTAGTGCACCTGCTTTTGACAATGGGATGGTGATGCCGGCATTCTGCATGGTTGTAGCGTGCAGCATGATTGCTTTGTTGAAGTTTTCTATGGATGCTAATACGCACATCGCAGCACACGTACAAATGTACAGTACTTAGCGTGGAGCCTGCCTACTCTCTCCCTGGCCAACTCGCTAGGACTACTGGAAATAAATATTATACGTGTGGCTACGTGAGAGTATATTTGTGGTTATGTACTGGAAATATATATGTGATTATGTACTTTTTTAAATTTTTTTTGCTAGGGGTAAAACTATCTTTTTACCCCTAACTTAACACCGTTATCTGCCCAGAATGGACGGAAGGCCATATACTTAAGAAAATTTTGTTTTGAGGCCATAGAGCCAAATTCGAAAAAAATAAGGTCAAATACCTAAGAGCAGTTTTTTTCAGGGCCATGCACCTAATTCTCCCTTCTTGTTTACTACTGTATTTCAATTTGGCTTGCGATGAGGAAGCAACTCCCGTCTATCCTATGAAGCAACCTAATTTAACCCGACAATGCAAGAGGCATTTGCCCGATCGAGCAAATGCTTCAATCAATTCTTAATTATTTTCCTTTGATGAGCTAGTTTTGGACTATAATTTCCTGTAGTAGATCTTGTAATTTCTCACTAGATGCCTTTTGAAGAGCACGCACGGCGAGGACAAGAAGACAGCCGGAGGGAGAGGGTGGTGCCGGTGCCCAAGGTCGACATGCATGGCACAGTTCACCAGGGTCTTACCCTCACTGATAAGGTGGGCGTCGGTGTCGGCGTCACCTTCGTCGTCGTCGCGCTTGGTGCGCTTGTCGTCAGTGTGTACAACTTGCTCGTCCGCGCGCATCCAGGGCCTAAAAGTCCCTCGGCCGGGGCCCCGGGTGGACTTGGAGCTCGTGCTCGCCACACGCCAGTGTGCCGGGTGCGCCTTTCTCCCTCATTTGGCAGAGGACCTCCATTCATGGCGTCCGCGTGCTCTCCTTCCATGTCGTCGCGCGCGCAGGGGTCGCTGTCGCTCCGCCAGAGGCCGTCGATGCTGATGCTGATGATCGGGAGATGTTCGTCGCTTGCCGCCGGTGCTGTTGATAACTTCGCTTATGTTATGATCCCGATGCTTGTCGTTTTCAATTGAGCACATACTTTTGCCACACAATTGAATTCCATTAACACCTGATTCAGCTATGTCTACCGAGCACATAATTGAATTCCATCAACACCTGATTTACCTATGCCTATCGAGCACACAATTATTGAACTCAATTAACACCTGATTCACAAGGACATTAGTACATGTGAGCATGTCAGAGAGATGCAAATAATCAACAAATATTGGCACCGCAGGCATTACTTCCAAACCTATCCTATCCACCAGTACACTTCCAAAGGTTCACCTTCAGCAGAGAACTTTAAATAGTTGCCCCAACATATTTGACTTCCACAGAGGCAGACTGATGCCTCATGCTTTTTTTTCCAAAGAAAATCGAAGCTAAATGTTCTTTGCTCTAGCAAAATAGTATGTAGACATTAGACATTGCAATTTAATACATAATTTTGTAAATGAACCAGAAATATGTTCACCTCAGTTACAGAATTAAAATCAAATGCGATGTCCTCACCTTCTGCATTTAGTCGAACTGTGAAAACTCCAATCTAGTATTTACCATCCACAGATGTCACTCTGGATTTTTTTTAAAAAAAAATTAAGAAGCATAGATTAGACAGAGATGGAAAAAAACTCAGACATGTAAATATGGTAGCATAGATTATTAATGGTTGAGTATCAATTTAATTAGCTTAGAATGCAGAAGCCATTAAGCATAATCAAGAAAAAATGAACTGATTTTGTCAAAGCAACTTGATACAGAAAACTCAGAATAGCACTGTGCTCCATCAAATAGAAACATAGAATGAATTTGAACATGTGCGAACCGCAGCATTATATTGCTCAATACTCAGCCATACTAATTTCCAGACCCACAAAAAAAAAAAAAAACATTATTTACCACTAAGATGTATTGCTCTCAGAAGGTTCCACTTCGCACTGACAATAGCTACAAACTTGCAGCAATGTAGGGTCGAAGCTATGTACAAATGGTCACTAATAGGTCCATTCTAAAGCCCAGGATTCACCAAATTTTCAAAATAAGGAGCAGCATTATTTTTGGATATTCCAATCTAAAGCGAACTTAATTGCAAAATGACATGATTGATTTACAAAACTTAGTATCGTGCCTTTGAATCAATCCACTACTACATATTTTCAGTATCAAGAGCCAGAAAACTAGGCTACTTAGGAAGTGTTGATTAATTAGACCATGAAACCAACCATATAAATCAATTAATTCCACAATCATCTTTGTATTTTTAGAAAAGGAAATATATTAAATATCCCAGCTTCTGCATCGATTGATGCATATAGCTGTTTCTTATTACAATCGTTTCAA
Organism: Chrysopogon serrulatus; assembly: GCA_015844335.1. Classification (NCBI taxonomy): domain Eukaryota; kingdom Viridiplantae; phylum Streptophyta; class Magnoliopsida; order Poales; family Poaceae; genus Chrysopogon; species Chrysopogon serrulatus. The sequence goes on along the minus strand of JADLZL010008185.1, from coordinate 2,245,573 downwards.
CTCCAAATGTCAAACCAAGGAATCACAAAAACAAAGTGTTGAGCCATAACTCAGGAAAATAACAAGGATGTAGCACTAAATAGCAATTCTATTGCTAAATCTCCAGCCGTGTCTTACAAACACTTGTAGCGCGACTGTCTCAATAGCCTGACACCCCATCTTCATTGAGTGGCGAAGCTCCTCCTTCTGAAGAAGAGACCAAAATCGGATCCAGTGTGTCGCTTTGAAGATAACCTGCAAATAAGATGGTGCTAACACCTTGTTAAACACAACCTCATTCCGGGTAAGCCAAAGCGCCCAACAAATTGTACTTGCTCCCACCAGTGTTTGAGATTTAATAGATCTATCCAACCCTACCAACCAACTTATAAACATATTGTGTACACTACTTGAAGGCTTTAGGTTGACAATTGGGTTCATGTAGTGAAGATTCCATGATGAACCAAATTACCAAACTATGTAGACACAAATTATACCTCGGTGAGGATGATACAATGGAATTTGCGGCAACCTACACACACTGACCCTAGCCAAACAGATGAAGGTAGCTTTGTTTTGCTGCAATACATGCATAGCACCTGTTCCTCTGATCTCAACTTCTGTACCTCTGAATATACCACCTTCTACTTTTGGTCATCAACATCGCTGATCCTCTTGGTCAATTGCATAAGAGAAATATAATAGCTGCAAGTAATATCAACAACGAACCATGGACAGCTTGTTAGTTTAATACGACCAAATCCGTAATGGATCAATTAGTATACAGGAGAAAATTTGTACAGTTTTATAATGGGTCAATAAACAATTGATATCAATTTGTTTCTAACAAAATCCAACTTCAGACATTGTATAAAGTCATCCAGTGTTGGATATGAAAACTTTCATATTAAAATGAACCAGCCTAAACCTAACATTCCTTTATGTTAAATATTTTAAAATGTCACTTTCACATAAGTGTAGGACCAATCCTACATTTACAAATAGACCGCTGCCGCTCCTGCTCCAGGTACCATTCCTTCTACTCTTCCTTTTTATTTGTCCAGCAATTTTTTGAAAGAGAAGTAGAAATGTAGAATACCTGACATGAAGCTCTACAACAGAGACTTTCATCGATGCACTTGAATTAGTTCAGATTTGCCACAAGAGAAAGATGCCAACTATCGTGCTCAAACTAGACCTCGCAAAAGCTTTTGATACAGAGAACTGGGAGGGATTATCCAGAGTACTGCGTGCCCAAGGCTTTGATGAGCTCTGCATCAGCTGGATGCGCTCCATTCAGAGTACTACGCCAAGGTGACCCCATATCACCTCACCTTTTCCTACTGGTTGCAGAAATATTTCAGTGCCTGATCAAGTCCAACTCAGCGAGCCTACCTCATCCAGTCAACACTGAACTGCCTTGTGCTGTGATTTAATACGCTGACGACACGCTCATTGTCCTCAAGGGAGACCTCCATGGAGTATCAGTACTGAAGACGATCCTTGATCGTTTTGCAAGCATGAGTGGCCTACACATCAACTACGCCAAGAGCATCGTTGTCCCCATCCACATGCCTGAGCAGTCTGTACTTCCCATTGATGGGTCAGCCTGATTCACACTTTCACAGAACTATGTTGTTATTGTGTAGGGGGCAATTGTTTCCCTTGGATTCCAAGGGGTTTACAGTGGAGTTTGGCCTCCCTTTTTGTCACTCATGAGGCTCAAGTCAAGCATGTATATTGTTGGTTATTAGAAGTTAGAATTTTTTTTTTCTTTTGTTACACTCCCTGTCTCCATGTGCGCAGTAGGCAATTATTTCCCTTGGAAGTTGAATTGCTGAGAATTTTTTTTTTTTGGAATAATCTGGAGGGCCTAAAGGCCCTACAGTAGAAAATTTTTGTTAAGAACTCAACCGAGAAAAGAAAAAAACAAGTGTCACCTTCCTTTGAAAATCTAGTTGTTTCGGACAACCCAAATTGTCCAACACGTAAGCATTCAGAGTTCAACTGATGCTTGAGTTGCATGCTTACTTGAGGGAATGCAACCTGATCCGAAATCTGAATAGTATTAATTAGGTTCCAGCATGACTTGGCAAATGGACATTCCAGAAATAGAGCACGCAATTGCTGAGGATTTGATGTTATTGAGGAGTTACATACATGCTTCATAATTGAGCATCAACATATACCACCCCTATAATGAGATGACCTATATCTATACCATTTTCTGTGCCTATTTTAGATCTTGGCACTCGCCGTGTTTATTTGTTTATTTATTGAAATGTATTTACTTCTACTGTTGTTGACGTGGTCGGCGGCAGTACTACAGCAGCTGCTTCGTTCAGTGGCCGGCGGCGGGCACCAATGCCGGCTCCTCCCACGCTTCGGGGATCCGGGTGACGAGCGGGGGCCTCTGCTGCCCAGCTGGAAATCAACAATCAATGGCATGGTCAGCCGGCGGCCATGGATCAAAGGAGGAAGACAATCAAACAGAGGGGGAAGAGTGAGCTAGGGACTTACTGAGACAGACGTAGAGGACCTCCGGCGGGAAGACGACGCCGCAGAGCATCGGGAGGTACATCATCCTCGCCGGATCCAGAGGCGCGTCAAGCAGCTCGTTGACATGGCTCAGGACCAGCGGGGACATGCACCGCAGCCGCAGCGTGCCGTCGCCGCCGTCGTCCGAGATGCTGCTGTTGACGTAGTGGGCCAGCTGGGCGCAGCACTCACTCTGCGGTGGCGGCGTCTCCGGGTCACTCCTCGTGAGGAACGACCCACATGACGTGGTCAGCGCCTTAAGCGGCGTCACACAGCTCTCCGCCGCCGCCGCCGGCGATGTGGTGGTGGCGGTGCTGCCTTGGCCTGCTGCTGCTGATGCTGATGCTGATGCAGCGAGGCCACTGAAGCCCCGCATGCCCATCGGCGGCACGTCCGGGCGATTGCAGAGGAATTCGCAGCGTTCACAGATAGGCACGATGTTGCAGCGGTCACAGGCGCTTAGGTCGGGGTCGCAGGGGTCCGTCAAGACGGGAGACGACTGCACCGGTGGTGCCCAGTGGACTCCCCGTCGGTGCTGGTGGTCTTCTGCTGTGGCGAGGGCGAGGAGGAGTGCGGCCACCCCCATCACCATCACACGACCTCCTGCCGCCTGCTGCATTCTTGCGTTGCGAACGGACGAGGAGGACGACGAGGCGAGGCTCGAACGATCTGGATCGATCGGCGCGGCGGACGACGAGCGACGGAGCGAGGAAGCTCACTCACTCAGCTCAGAGGAGGATGGGATGCAAGGCAATGGAGGACGATGCAGGCTTGCAGCATCCGTCTCTTCTCCATTTTATAGTATATATAAGGTAAGCCTGCCAGCCAAGCTCCGTCGCCCTCGTGGCTGTGCCTCTTCACTCCCGTCTCAGTCAGTGGTCGGTGAGTCAGTCCGAAATGCGTGATCGAGCAGATGAAGAAGAGGGTTCGGTTGAGCAGTCCCACGCCGCCGGCACATGAGATATTCATGTCGAGCTGGACCGCCCGGTCGTCCGCCGAGCCGCCGCAACCGGGAGCACGCCGCCAGCGCGCGGCGGACGACCGCCTTCTAGATGGTCGTCCGCCGAGCCGCCGCAACCGGCCGGGAGCACGCCGGCAGCACCCAGAGTCTCAGATAGAGACAACGGATGTTAGGTGGTTCAGTTCTGGATGCCGGGTCGTCCGCCGGAATTGAGAGCACGCAGCGCAGGCGGCGGAGCGGCCTGTCCGGTTGCCGCTGGCCGGTGGGTGGTTCAGTTCAGCTGACATAACTGGCACTGACAGGCCAGGGAGGGTCCAACAACAGTGGATTTGAATGGTCAACACTTGCAGCGGCCCCAGGCCCCTCTCCCTCTCCGTCTCGCCTTCTGAGTTCTGACCGCCGCCGCTCACCGCTCACCTCCGCCGTCTGTAGCGGCCGGTGCCTGGCGGAGCCTCGTAAGGACACGATCACCTACATGACATCGATATCCCGGGCCGGGCCGCGGCGCCGTGGCGTCCATCGACCCGAGCGCGAGCTCATGTCGACATGTCGTACCTGCAGCGCCGCATCATCTCATCTGCAAGGCGTTCGACGAGGCCCGCGGCGGCGGCGCCCACTCCCACGCCGCGGGCCGTCGCCGGCTTCGAACTCGAGCGTGTGGACGGGCGAGGCGTGCCCACGCTGTGCTCGAGCTTCCCGTCACGGACGGGCGCCTCGTCGCGCGGGAGTGGCCGGCGTGTCGACATCGGGGAACGCGCGGCGCGGTGCGCGCCCACGAGTTTGAGGGCGGGCGCGGGTCCAAGGGGTCATGGGCGGGGAAGACGGCGTCAGGTCAGGGACGGAGCAGGTGAAGAAGGAAGCTGAGGGGCACACTCCTGACGCTCGAGGCTGCCGTGGCGCCTGGTGGCTCGTCGCGGCGCAGCTTCGACGACGACGAGCTCAAGCGCCGTTGCGGAGGCCGGCCGCCACCAGTCCGAAGCTCGCGGACGGACGGACGGGAGCTGAGGGGGGCCCAGAATACGTGTGCAGTCCAATGTAGGCCCCAGTTGTTATCTACTACTTAATTCCTTTATTACTTTTCATCAGTACTAAGTCTGTGCTGATGAATTTGTGCCATTGCTCTTTGCTGTTGACGTGTTTCGGTTTCAGGAACTGCTGAGGGAGAAGAAGGTCGGTCTCCTCTGCTGTAGCCGAGATAAGAGGCTTCTTTCCTTGACCCTTGATGCAAAGGTAAAATCATCTATCTATATAATTTAAATAGAAAGATTACGGAACTAGAATAGCCACAGTAATGATGTTGACCCTTGGTGCACTTTTATAGCTCTTTGTATTTCTGATGATGAGTTCAGTTCTACAAGTTTTTAAATTTGATACCATCTGCTTGTCTTGCAGTTCAGAGAAGACCCAATTGGCTCATTTTCTATGCATCTCCAAGCAGTGGAGACAGACTGTGGATTCTGTGATCGGCCAATCGCACTATTCCGTGTTCATCTCAGTTGCAGGGGTGAACTGAGCCTCAGATACAGTTACCATTTGTTGTATGCTATGAAATTGCAGCAAAAGTTAGCACTGATGCAGCTGTCCACCCTTATCAATGCTGAAGAGTTTAATGTTTTCTTTTTTGAGCAAAATGGCAGGTGCTCTGCCTTTGCATTATAGTAGGAGAAATCACAAGTACAGAGTTTACAAGGGAATACAAGGGAGAAAGGGGAAACCAAAGAAACTAGAAGTAAAGAACATCAAAAGAAATTACAACAGCCTTAAACTACTCATATAAAAGAGATGGAGAGATCACTGCTCCTCCACTTCCCCCCAGGCTTGTTGGTGTGCCTGTATATCATCTTTGATGATAGCCATAAGGTTTTGTTCATTTTGTGCCTTGTCGTCAAACACCCTTCTATATCTTTCTTTCCATAGGTTCCATGCAGTATACACGATGACTGTTGCTCGCGGAAATCGATTGCTGCTATTGTGTCTTCCTCCTGTGTTCAGCTTCTCCCACCAGTCATTGATCATTGAGATGGGCATGATTCGTTTCAGTTGCTGTTCTCCGGACCAGAGCTCTACCTGTTCCCAAAGAAGAGTTTAGTGTTGCAGTGCACAACACCAACCAAGGTGAGGTTGAAAGGGCACAGCTTTTTCATGTTGCATATTTCTGATACATATTTATGCACGGAATTTGTTTAGTATATAAAACCACAACTCTGATGGCATCCTCAGTTTGCATTAATGTATACGACTAAAATGAGCAATCACTGCTGATTTCTTTTTTCTCTCATTCTAACCCTTTAATCACCTACTAGTTGGACTTCATGGATTTACCCCCATCATTTGGTGGTGATTCTTTGATTCCTGTAAGCTTCTGAAATAGCACAGATTGCTGCCCTTATGTGTGTGTCTGTAAAGTGCTATCCATTTTTATGGAAATTCTATTTAGCATGTGTTTTGTGAGCTGCAGAAGAACCAAATTTATAAAATAAATGGCTAAAGTGCTCAGCCAAGGTAGTTCTGAAAATATGCAGGGCCACCATGCTCAGGGATTGTGGTCTTGAGCAGAATCCATAAAATTTGTCAGTTTTATAGGATATGTTTTAGAATGGCAATGATGTGAAAATAGTAGGTAACAGTGACAAGTTAGATGCAAACTACAAATACTTCCAACATAAAGACTCACATTAACAATTGATTTGGCAAGCCTAATTGTCTCTGTTTTCCGTTTCAGAGAGGAGAAAAGGTAGAACCAGAGACACCCAGGTATCGTGATTGTGCTAAGGAGCTCCCTGAAGATCAAAACCCAGACTATGAACCCACAGAGCTTGGTTCATTTCATGCTGTGGCACTTCCTGGAACAGATTTGAGGTAACAGATCACATGGTTCAGACACTTCTATGTGTTCTTATAGTTTATCATATGATTTCTGAAATTCTAATTTTTGAAAATTCTTTTGTTGCAGGTTGGCAGATGCACACAAAATTTCAATTGAGAAAAAAGCAAATATCTTGGAAGTTGGTTATGTGATGCTAATGCTATACATCTTGAAGGGTTGGTTTCCCTTTTAGGGTGGGGTGGGGGGGGTGGGTGTTGATATTGGATATTCCTTTTGCCATGTCTGTTTGTTACCTCTATTTTTCATGGTTTTTTTTATATGTACGAAGAAGCGGGGTATATCTACATTTAAGCTGTCTGAATCATGACTTATTTCAAAAACGAGAATCGTTTAACATGGTATTCTATGCTTGGTAAATGCCCTGGGTCCTCAGTTTGAGGATATCATTTTATCATTTTCTTGAATGAAATGTTTAGTTTTAAATATAACCTAATCAGCCAGTCATGGAATTCTTGTAATAAAAAAGAAAGTCAGAGATGTGACATTTTATGGTGTGATCTGGCAACTCAGATGCTGCTTTCGCATTTTTTATCTTATGACTGACATTCCTTCCAATTTATGCTTTTGGAGCATACAGATCTGTCAAAGGCTTGGACTATACTTCACAAAGTGCAGAGTGAAATTAAAAAGAAACCTGATGCAGAGGATGGGAAGGATTCTAATCAAGGTACTTGCCAGTTGCCACCACAGTATAGTTTTAGACATGTCAGTTCTCAATATCTCATAGTTTTCCCTAATCATAACAGAGGTTTTGAAAAGTTATTGTATGCAGTTTGCAATTCGAATGCTGTAATGTGCCCTGATAGTGATTGCCCTTTGCATAATATTCATTTGTACAGAAAGCAAGATGGTACAAAAACTGTTCCATGATGATTGAATTATATGAGCCAAGCTAACTCTAAATTTCAAGTTTGACTTGATTTATGAGCGATCCAGCTTCTACTTTCTGAATTATAGAAGAGTCTTGTGTGTTGATAATTTTTCTGTTCCTATAAATAACTTAAGAAAAAGGATTGCGTCTCCTATAATGTTTTGCATTTGTATCTCATGATGCTACATAACTTTACCAGCTTATCTTCCTCTGCGCATCTGAGTTGTTGGTGTGATAACTGAGATTGTGTAAGGTCTTTTTTATAATGGTGCATCTCACTTAGAGTGTATGTAAACATTATCTAAACTGAATATCTTTTCTTCACATGATTAGCCTTACCTAATGTACAATGAAATTATAAATACAATATTCATGTCTCAATTTGAGATTTAACAACTAACAATACTTGTTAACAGCCTCATTACTTTGGATGCACTTAATGTTTTGGGAGCATAACATTTATCTTGCATTTTTTTTAAAGGGCAACAAAAGAAGATCAGGAGTCTCTTTCTGCACTACAACTGCAAAGGTATATTTCTTTTCTAGTTTATCAGTGTGTTTTTTCTTCATATGGTAAGGGTTAACATGGCTAATAATTGTCATTCTTTGTTGGTTGCAGTCTGTCTACCAATGGATCATAAAGCCTCAAAGCATAATAAAAGAGAATGAGTTGTTTCTTCCTTGTCGGATGTCTTTTGTTTACAATATGGGAATGCCTGATGTAGTTTAGAATAATCATGCATTGCAAATTGCAAACTATGGGCTGAGTTTGGTTGTAAACTTGTACTTCTGGAAATGTAGTTGAAGTTGTCTTCAGAAATTTATCTTAAGTATCTTGTGTATGGGACTGAAGAATGCAATTCACACGATGTAATTTCCATGCCATCAAACACTTCAGTAGATACTGTTGTGCTTACCAGTGCATATTCTTTCTGTCTAAACTGGACTGGCTGTTTCTGAAATTTCTGGCTGGGTGTTGCTGTACCTAGGCTATGGCTGACTAAATTCACGCTCCATTTATTTGTTTTTGGAGAAAGAATATGTGAGGATTTTCTCATGCTACCTACGAGTATTTACAATTGTAACATAAGTTTCTGGGTGTTACATGTTCAATGAATGTTGTTCCATCAAATAGCTGTGCCTTGGTTTCTTGCTTGCACTTCCATTTCGTCTGCATAATTAGTTTATTTTATGATGCATACGATGGTTATTTCCTAAGGCCCATTGGTTCCAATGTACATAGGGAGCAGCATGTTGGGTTGGTGCCATGGAAATTTGGAGGCTTTTTCAGTGTATTAGTTTGCTCATGTAATTTTCCCATTAGTTCAGTCAGCTATTGGTGTCCACAACGATAGTTTGGTACTTTGGTTGGCTACTAGAACTTATTCTTATCTTTAAGTACTTATTTTCTCACTAGGCTGGTGAACGTCCTTTAGTTTTCAAATGAGTTTTGTCAGTTATCCATGTCCACTACGATAGGTTTGGCTCAGTGATTTATAACCTATTGAACTCCCAACAGTTCTTGTTAAATGCATGGTGATTATGCTTGATGTATGCTTCGCCACTTAATTATGCTTGATGTATGCTTCATCATTTAATTAGATAGTAGAGCACTCAAAATGTATAGGGCATCTGATCAATTAGCACTTTAGAGTTTCAGACCATGTAAAGGAGTTTGAATATGTTTTATATAATATTTTTCTTTAATTTTGTGCCAAAATTTGTATGCCTCTGAAGTTTCATATATCTGTTGAGGAAGGGAGACACGGGAAGAAGAGGAGGCAAGACTAAAGTGGAGCAGGAACAGTGCCCTACCTCCAGGTTGAGACCCTACAACTGGACGCAGATGAGCACTCTTTGATCTTTAATTTTGTTAATGTGAAATTCCCGTGTTACCAATTCTTTGATTTTTGTTGTTTAGGTTGAAGTGTATCTATTTATTATTCAGTAGTATTAATACCATGAAATAAAGGAGTGAAATGTTCTAATGGATCCTTAACTGTTATGGCTTATTGCTTCTATATAAAAATTTAGCCAACTAGGATATATGGCTGTTAGTTGGCAGCATGGTGTTGCATTTTTTTGTTAGTGAGTAGTCAACTTACAATTTACCAATGTTTCTGCTGAGATGGTACACCCTACTTGCTTCTAGAATGAAGCAGGTTTTGACATTTCTGGTCCCTTCTTCGTTGGTTGGCTGTATGGCATGTCGAAAGTTTCAGCACTGCACTGCACCTATTAGGTTCATGAGTTTCAGCATTGTGCCTATTATGATGCACTGGGATCGATCACTTCCCCTCTCGAAAACATTCTCTCCCGTCTTTAAAAATTATCAGGAACATGAACTGTCACTTCCCCTCTTATGTGCCATTTTTCATCATTTAATTAAGGTTTATTGGCTTAGTTGCCTTCCTCTCATGAACTTACTAGCTTGCTCTGATAGTAGTAGCCAGTATAAAATTGAAACAGCCCAACAACATTTTAAGGATCTATCTAACCATGATTGGTTTGGTTGATTGGAGTTGTAATAGTACCAACAAGGAGGGATTCATGTGTTTCCTCCTAGCACATTTGTTGCATGTAGTTGGTTTGTTGTAGTTGGTACTGATAGATATATTTCCAATTAGAAACTTTCAATACTTTGATGATGATATGTAATTTGAAACACTTTTCATGCTTTAATGATTGATGATAAAATTTGTATGTTTATTGGCAAGGGAACATGAAGGTGGTGAGCAGGACAATCCGACGCTTACTCGGATTGACAGATTCTTCTGCACCCCCGAGTGGGAATTGATCTTCCCGAACTGTTTTCTCCATTCTATGCCTTCGCTCATGTCCGACCATACACCCCTACTGCTACAACGGGAGCTTCACCATAAGCCCAATTCCTTCTTCCGCTTCGAAAATTTTTGGACCAAGATGCAAGGGTTCAATGAGGCGGTGCAAGACGCCTGGAACAAGCAAGTCAACTTAGCTATGCCCCTGAAACGCCTCCATATTAAGCTGTCCAGAGCCGCTAAATCCATCAAGCGATGGCGAAAAGAAAAAATAGGTGACACTAAACTGCAGCTAGCCCTATAGTCAAAGACATCTTGCTCATGCTCGAAGCCGCCCAGGAATCCCGTTCACTCACAGACCAAGAACTTGACCTCCACCGGCGCCTCAAAATTAGAAGCACCGGATTGGCTGCCATCGACAAAGCAAGGATTCATACATACTTTAAGAGTTGTTCCATATCAACTATGCTCACGCTCTACACTTAAATGGCATGTAACAAAACAATAATCTGCAAGTGCTTTCTGGGTAATAAAATATGAGGGAAAACACTTTACTTACATGCATAATGAAAAAGATCCCTACTTTACCACGTTGAACTTGCATAATGATATTGCAGTTCATATCAAAGAAATTTTTTTTGTGAACCTGTGATAAAATAGAAAGACTATAATGAGGCTACCTTCTGAATCCTCATTGTATAAACAAACAATAGTGATATTAATCAACTGGTGGGATTATCGTACATAAGTTAATGTTTCATAAGGTGAGCAGTTGAACGAACCAACTGCACAACTTCTTAAAGCAAAACCTCAAATCTTCCAAGAAAGTCAACCTTAGAAGTAATTCAAAATTATTCATTCCATTTCAAGGACATATATTCATAGTAGTAGTTTCTGAAATTAGTACATCACCATAAATAAAGTAGCTGTAGTCTTCTGGTCACTTAAGCTTCATATTGGCACAATGGTTTTGTCCAGCACAAATAGCAGAACAGCTCAATGTTGGAGGTAGGGGCATCCCAAATTGAATCTTATCATATATCTGTAAACCACCTTGCTGATCTAAGCCACATGTGCAATTGTGGGCATTTCTCTTCACCCTCACAAAACTGAAACTTGGACACACCTAAAGCACCCTTAAATGCTTATGCAAGTTTATATTAATATATTTCCCTCGAAATTCACCCAAAACACAAAACAGACAACCAATGAACCTATAAGTGCTTGGGCCACAGCGGAAATTGTGGTCATTCATGGAGAAAGCAATAAATGGAGCAGGTTGATCAAGAAATATGGAACTGTGGGGGCCTCCCCTGCTGTATTTAACGTTACAAAAAAAAGAAATATGGAACTCACCATTCAATTGGAATTTTGTCTATATTTGCACAAACTGCCTTAGACCAACAGCGAAAGAAAATACCATAAAAAAGGTATTTTTGTGTTCCTACATATCATGGAAGGAGCAAATAAGAAGCATAATACATTGAGGCCTATGAGAAAGAACTATGCACTACAAAATCTGGTAAAAATAAATCTCTAAAAATTATGGAATTTCTCAAAGGCCTTGGTACCTAGCCTCTGCATGCTAGTAAACAGCTATCCATAAAACAAAGAATCTATGAACCAAATAGCAGGACGGTGATGCATCTTTTTTGCATATCTAACAGATCACTAAAAGCATCTTCTGTTCCCGCCATCACTATGTATGACTGAATATTGTTGTCCTTGCCAAGACTGTTAAAAACATATGACAACAACAAAAATTATATAAGCCTAGATCAGATTATGCTTCAGAATAATTAAGCTGTGGCTCTAAAATCTCAGTTCCCATTTATAATCTATAATTCTATATGCTTGCAAAAATTTCCATCAAGCCATGGTACATGCTAAAATGCTTTGGCAACCCCAGAAAACAAGAAATTACAATAACGGAGTAGAATTGAAATATACATTGAATCTAATTACATCACCCAAAAAATCAAGAAACTCAGGTAATTGAAAATTCACTGCACTGCCATTTATATTTAATAATTGTTTTCATAAGAATAATACAAGTCATAATTGGAAACACAGCACAGAGGACAGATGAGTAGAACTGACCAAGGCTGCACAGTGGCTTATGTTGACCTACTCTGTTGGGATATGACATGAAATTCCAATACCGAAGATGTTAGATATGGCAGACAAGGAGCCTTTCTTGTATCCTAGGTTAGCCAAAACCTTTAGATGACAATGGTAGATTGGGAAATGACACTATTTATAGCAACCAACAATCAGACTTGAGGACTACTTTTCAAGATGCAGCTCTATTGATTTCCCAAACAGATAAAGCATTGAATTTGAACCACAATAAAGGATTAGAATATTACCACATAAATTTATTAATCCGAATAAACCATAGATGATTCATGTCTGTGTTAGGCCTTGTTTAGTTGGAAAAGGTTGGAAAAAGTTGCAATTGTAGCATTTCGTTTGTATTTGGCAAATATTGTCCAATCGTGGCCCAACTAGGATTAAAAGATTCATCTCGTGATTTACAACAAAACTGTGTAATTAGTTATTTTTTTCACTAACATTTAATGCTCCATATATACGGATAGAAATTGATGTGATGAAGAGAGAGTGGAAAAACTTGCAACTTTCAGTGAAACTTGCATGTAACTAAACAAGGCCTTAGTAACCACAATAAATGGTAAATCCCTTTCTCCCTTGCAACGTTGCTAATCAACATTTGCTATGCATGCATAAAAGTGAAGCCAAGAGGTAGCTGATTAGGCCCATTAGAATTCATTTGCTATCATAATTTGGAACAGAGAAGAATATAGTTTGTGGAGGGAGAAAATGAAATATTTTAGTCATCTTAGTGAGGATAAAACTGCATGTTTGAAGGAAAAACTAAGGGACATATGAAACTATCACTACCCTTGTCGGTGTCTTTGTAGACTATATAACATATTTAGAGTGGCAACATTTTCAATCTGACAGATAATAAATAGGCATTATATGAATCTTCATAAACCTGCTAGAATGAAATTGCAACTATAAGAGCTCCTGACAACCTAAAGTTGTGAAGTTGTGTAAACATAAAGTAGCTGCTAAAATCATAAAAATGGAACCATTATTTAATTTTGTGTACTACATTTGATAACCAGGAAAATACTGGAAGGAAATAAGAAAACCAAAGGTACATGTACCAGCAAGGCTGACCCTCACAGAAGCAGACCTGGAAGCCATTCTTCCTAACAACACAGAAGGTGTCTACCCTCATTGTTGCTGTCGCTCCCTCCGCACAAGTCTTTGGATGGCTTTTGTTAAAAGACAGACTTAGCACTAGAAATCTCCTGAGAAGAAAAAGGATGGAGATGGAAGACTACAACTGTCCCCTCTGTATTGGACTCACCGAAGAATTTCATTTGTTCTTTAGCTGCCCCTTTGCTAGCTGCTGTTGGAACTGGTTTCAGGTTCACACATCTGAACATTTGGATGTCTTCCAAAAAACCTGGAATTGTTAAGGGTCAGCTGTGTGTGTGCTTTTTTTTTATGGAAGTGATCCTCATCATGTGTTGGACCATTTGGAAATCTAGGAATGATTAATCTTCAGTCAAGTTCGACCTTCATCGGCTCAGGCGAAGAGTTTCTTCAAGTCAGAGTTTACGCTGTTATCGCGCAAAAAATATTTATATCCCCCTTGTTACACAATGGTTAAACAATTTAGTTTAACTTCTCTTAGCTGGCTTATTTTCTTTCTTTTTTGTCTCTTGAGCAGCTCCAGCTATGCTCTGTATGCTCTGCTTGTTAGCTTTTATCTTTCAGTTTCAACTTTCTTTTAATAAAATCACAGTAGGGGTGAGCCCTCCTGTTTTCATAAAAAAATATATTAAATGGACTGAGAAATATAAAATTACATTTTTAGACCTTGCTTGCTTTCTGAAGCGCTGCTTGTTACCTGATACAATCTGCTTAATTAGGACTGTGCTGCTAGCAGCTGTAGGTAGCGCAGGTAGCCAGTATGCTGTGAACCATACTTCGCCGTAACCACGGCCCTTCATAGAGAAAGCACTTCTTTTTCTCGAATACGCAAAAGGTATGCACGCCATTGTATTAAGATCAAGAAATAAGGTTTTTACATAGAGAAAGCACTAAATGGAGCATTTTGATCAAGTAACATGGGAATTATGAAAGAGCTGTTTTTTTAAAAAATTTGTATTTGTACAAATTGTCTTAGGCCAACAGTCAACAGGCTAGCAGATGAAAAGCTCTGTTGATATTCCTGCAAATCATGAATACAGCAAAGAACTTAATATGTCGAGGAATATACAAAAGAAAAAAAAAATGCATCGCAAACAGTGATATAGATGGCTGACCTTCATGGCTATAGCCCATACTGAGCAATTGGTTCCGTACATGTCATAGTGAGGCCTCTGTAAACATATTTCGAATCCATGAATTAGTTTAGGGGCTCTCTGTAAATGTGGTTAGGTGCATAAGCATGCACACATTATGATAGCATGTTTTGTTTAGGGGCCTTGTCAGAGAATACAACTATATTTGCACATGAATGGCGATAATAGAGTGCAGTAGATGCATCCTAATATAGGGGCGTTGTCAGGAAATACAACTGTATGCAGCATTGCAATATCCCAAGATGACTAAATTAGATATGCTATATCCCCAGATGAATGAATTGGCATACAAGGAAACCCTGTTCATATCCATGAACAGTGCAATTGTAAGATTAGATGGAAAAAGATCAATGAACCTTTTTTCTCACTAATCAGCAGGCAAACTTCACGAATGCGGTCGCCGACGATGCAGTGCAGGAGCAAAGACCGCCTGACCTGTCAGCGCGGCCGCGTCGCCGGAGGCCGCCCGGGTCGCTCGTCCTGGGGCCGCCGCCCCGAGAGCCACCCGCGCTGGTGCGCCGCCTGAGTCCGAGCCGGGACTGGCGTCCCGGGCCGCCACGCCTGTCGCCGAGGGCGGCCCTGGGGTGGGCAGTGGAGGCGATGGGGAAGGACGGGCCAGCGGCGCGGCTGGGACGCGCGGAGGCCGGAGAAGACGAGGCCGAGGCGGAGCGGAGCGGAGATGCAGCCGTCCTTGCGCTAGCCGTGAACTGCCTCTGAACATGTTCAAGTACAAGGAGGAGTACCCTGCCGTCAGCCCGTCACCTGCACGGCACGGGCTCCCTGCTTATGAGGCTCAGGTTCCGGAACGCGCCGTCGCCGTCGTCCAAGTGCCCCGCCGGCGCGGCCGCGGAGGAGTGGAGGCTGTTGACGTCGACGAACTCCGGGTTCAGCACAGCACGGTGCCGAGCTCGACGGCGAAGACGTGGACGTGGTTGCGGGCGTGGGGCGTCGCGTGTTGCCGCTTGCCGGTGCCGTTGAACATGCCCAGGACCAGGTACAGTACTGCTGAAGCAGACCGGCCGGCGTGGCGGTCGCCGTTCCGTACTGTACCGTCGAGCGAGAAGCCCGCGCCGGCGAAGCCGTTGTAGGCGAGCTCCGCGGCGCCACCGGCGGCGACCGTGACCACAAGCACCACCATCGGCGGCAAACGCTCTGCACAGTTGCCACATCACTCGCAGGGACTTCTCTCTGTATGAGTTCTGTTTTCAGTTTGGGACACTCATCAGTAATCCGCAGATTACTTGTGGGGGATCGTACGTGTATTACAAACTCCTGTTCCTCTCTTAACGGAATGCGTGTGTAAAGGACACTGTACTGTCGCGAGCGATACACACAGCAGCCAGCAGGCAGGGACTCTGACAAACGCTCCATGACAAGTACTCTGTCACACTCTTAATGCTGGGAGAAATGGAGACACGCAACTGCAAGGAAGTCCACAGACGGGTCATCAGAATCGCTCAAGCACAGCAGTCAGCAGCATCTCCGCCCATGGAGATCGCATTTGCCATGGAGACTCACTGCAACTGCAAGATAGAGTCCACAGACGCATCATCAGAGTCGTTCAAGCGCAGCAGTCAGCAGCATCTCCGCCCATGGAGATCGCATTCGCAACCGCAGGACAGAGTCCACAGACGCATCATCAGAGGTCGCTGAAGCACAGCAGTCAGCAGCATCTCGGCTCATGGCGATCGCATTTGCGCAGATCGACGTGCCGGCTGCCACTCTCGGTCATGCAGTTCGTGAGTGGAAGTGGAAGATCAGAGTGGCCAGTGATGAGCATATAAACACATAGCAAGGAGACACAATGTTCATCACTCATTTCATACCTCTGAATCGTAGTCGTCTGTGAGTGTCAGAGTGTCCAACACAAAATGTCTCCTTTGGGGATGTTGATCACATTCCTCATCGTTTCTGCATCGTCCGCAGCGGACGTCCAGCCGGCGGAAGCCGGCCAGGGGGTGCGGCCGCAGTACGGCTGGCCCCGTCCCTGGCCGTGGTGGCCAACGACGCCGTCACTGCCGCCGACGACGCCGTCACCGCCGCCGACGACGCCGTCACCGCCCACCGACCCCTGGTGGTGCAACCGGACCTACGGGTCCGAGTCCTACGAGGGCGACGTCGACTGCCAGCCGCCGCCACCACCACCACCAGCGCCGACCACGCCGTCCGCGCCAAGCTGCCCCTGGCCCTGCCTCTGCCCGAGGCTGCCGCCGCGTCCACGCAGCGTCACCAACCAGGCGACGGCCACCACCGCCGACTGCGCCGCCCCGCTTGCAGCAGTTGTCAACAACTGCGGGGCCTACCTCACCGCCACCGGCGCCGACGACAGGCCGGCGCTGCCGAGCCCATGCTGCGACGGCGTGCGCTCGGTGCTCAACATGAGCGCCGCGGACGACACGGCGGCAGGCGGCGGCGACGGCCTCCTCGTGGCATGCGTGTGCCCCCTGTTCCTCGGGGACACGCACAAGCTCCTCCGCAAGCCGGTGGATCCAGAGCGCCTGCTCTATCTGCCGATCGCTTGCAACGTCGGCCTGCCACCGGCGTTCCTCTACGCGTGCTACGGTAAGTTTGAAATTTGAAAAATCGACTGCTTTTCTTCTGCTCTGCTCTGCTGTTTGACAACATCTTGAATGAAACTGTGCTGCAGCCGGGAGGACGTCGGCTCCGGTGGTGAAGAAGGGCGACTGATCGTCCCTGCCACGCCGCCTCGCCAGGCCGACTGATATAGTACTATATTATTTTATAATAATCTGGACAATGAATGTAAATA
The DNA here is from genome assembly GCA_015844335.1 of Chrysopogon serrulatus. Classification (NCBI taxonomy): domain Eukaryota; kingdom Viridiplantae; phylum Streptophyta; class Magnoliopsida; order Poales; family Poaceae; genus Chrysopogon; species Chrysopogon serrulatus. The sequence goes on along the minus strand of JADLZL010008185.1, from coordinate 2,228,384 downwards.
TGTACTAATGACACAAGATAGTCTTTTATGTATATCTCTCAGGTAATAATATATTTACCATGGTTCTATCTTTTCTGTCAGTATCCATCAGTGTCATATATAATCAGTTTTGATTATCATTGGGCTAAGTAAGTATTCATGGAAACATATATAGTGTAAAGTTTAAAAAATTAGTCAGAAGAATGCATGCATACTTGCTTGCTTAGCCGAGTGATGATCAAGAAAGGAGAACAAGAATGGGAAGATCTGCAGCCCCATCAGGTGTTTGATGTAATGCCACACATGAATGTGGTATGGGAGGACGAGAAGCTGTTGCAGACTCACATGATGCCACGGTCTTCTGCTGCAATTATCCCAGTCTGGTGAGTAGTTTGTGGTCCACAACTTGCACAAAGTTTGTATCTTTAAGGTTGGTGATTTTGTGCTTCGGTGCCCAATGAAGGAAAAAAAGTACACAAAGGCAGGAGTCTGTTGATGGAGTTATGAAGTCCCATGGTATGTTGTATTTTTTTTTTTTTTTTTTTTTGCATCTGTTCTTCTATGTTTCGTGGTAAGGTGCAGATCTGCTGTATTTACTGAACTGGTTTATAATTTACACAAAGTTTGTATCTTTTGGCATTTTCTTTTGTTATATGTTAACAGAGCCTTCTGAATTATAACATGTGCTTTTTGAGCTTCTGGATCTGGGCAATGTGGAATTAACAATGGATGATGATGGAAAGATAGATACCAAGAATGGTCGGACATAGTAGTCTGCCTGTACTGTAAGTGACCAGTTGAGGTTTTGATGTCCTTTAAAACTGCCATACTATTATCAGTAGGATCCTGTCCAGATTTTTTTTATTATTAAAAAAGTACTTATAAATTCTGATATTTGGCTGCAGGATGATGGCAGCAAATGCCCAGATGGCGTCCATGTCTCCGTCGCCGACCCCTTCTTCACCCCCGTGGCTCCATCTGGCGAGGTCGAGGAGGCCATGGCGGCGATGGGCGCAGCTGCGGACGCCGCACGGCTCGACCTGCTCCCTCGCGTCGCACGCAGCAGCCGCAGCTGCAAGCTGAGGAGGCAAGGTGGTCCGAGCCGGAGTATGTCGCTCCTCATCCCGTCGTCGACCAGCTGGCCACCACCACGACGACGACGACGACCCTTCCGCTCCTCACCCGGGCCGTAGGCTACTTCCCCTACGCCGAGCTCGCAACCACGCCCACCTGAAGAAGCTTCTGTCGGTCTCTGGCGGCTTCTGATTCAACGTCGCTACGCCATGTCCGCGCCAACCAAATGTTCGACAAAATGCCAAGTCGTCGCCATAAGCGTTCTGGAGTCAGCGCGAGCTGCAGAAACTGCACCAACTTCATCACCGACGTCTCCACGTATCATCAAGCTTGGTCCCTAACTTCGCCATGTTACTCTCATTGTCATTGGTTCCTGTCTGCCTCAACACCCAACATGTGTTCGACGAAATGGCAGCTGGCTCTAGCACTGACCCCACGCCCCCGCCCCAACACACCCCCCCCCCCCCCACCCCCCCCCCATGGTAGCAGCTTCAGTAGTCGGTTTGGCATCACACCAATAGAGAACATCTCTATGGCTTGTTTGACTGGTTCGTCAACTACCATGGTGCTAAGAGTAACTATGTTTCTTAAACAGTTTGTGTGGCTCAATGCAAGTAACAAGTAACTTGACCGTGTGTGTTCCATGGGAAAAGCCAGTGCTGTGGTCCTGTATCCACTGCTGGAGAAGATGGCTGGGAAGCACCCATGGCCGCCTCCTGAGCAATTGACAATTATGTGTGGTAGTGCTGGTCTACAACAAATGGCATGTCCATCCTTCAGCATAACTCATGAAGTTCCTACTACAATGTGGTGTCTCAGTTTGCTGAGCATTCCTCCATGGCCGCCGCCCCAACTTGGTGGAATCCTGAGTACCAGTGGAAGGTGCTTATAAGCAATATTTCAAGTGCAGCTATGATTTTCTATCTCACAGCAACCTTACAAAATGGTTGGAGGATAACTGCTTTTCATTTCAGATCAAGAAACAGAGCACAGCCGTCTAACAGATACAGCACACCATCGTCCAATTTAGGCCAGTCTAGTGCATTACAGACCAAGTGTGTGACTACTAAAATTTTAAGGTCTTGTAAATACATGCTGTTGCTCCGCTCAAATCATAGAGAATCTGGCAGCTTGTGTAGAATGTTAAATACTACCACTGTTCAGGTTCCTACATATGTAGTATTTCTACAGCAGAAGAAAATCTTCAAGTTGGTGTGTCTTATTTCTCATATTCCAGTCAGTTATCGGAAGCAACCTGCTACAATATGTCCAATGCAGTTAATCCTGTTGGGTAGAGCTGGCCAACACGAAATCAGTTTTTCTTGGGCATGGAATCAATCGGTACCTCTCAACACACAAAGATGTTATATATCTGGACATCCCAATAGTTGTCACTGGAATGTGATCTCAACTGCCTATGGTTGTGTGCCTCCTCCTATCTCAACAATACTGAATCCGAGGTGGAGCATTCAGTCACAGGTACTTTCACTGATCTACAATATTTGTTGGTATCAGCTGAAGCATTATGGGGATCTGCATACATTTTTGGAGCAGGACTACATAGCTTTCGGAGCATGTACATGCCATGATCAGTGGGTTAGTGTGCCATTGTTTTATTTTGAGCTGCTGGTTGATTATGAGCTCCTCGAGACAAAGACTGCTAGGGGTGACTCCCTGTAACCATCAGCTACTGCCCCATCTGAACTTTATGTGCTCCACTCTACCAGTCTCTATTGCCTCTATTATTGATTGGCTCAACCTGTTTGGTTTCCCTTTCCAACTGCAGGTGCAACATATGTTTAGTGTTCTAGCTTGGGCCGTGGGAATACCACATATTACTACTCTGTAGGCAACACTGCAATATTACCACCAAATGCTATTCTTGTCCAACACCGTGATGAAAATGAACTGCCATGTAGCTTAGGAATATAGACTTATGATCTTCAAAGGACCACGGTGTGTTCATGTATATGTATGTACTGCTGCCTGCTTATCTATCTTATCATTCCACTTCCCTGGCTAGGTCTATTGCAATTCCATGTTATAGCTGGCACTATACCCCACTCCTCTCTACATTCATTGTTTTCTGTATGTGCCAGCAACATGAATTGCTGCAAATGATGCTATTTCTCAGTGCATGCTATTGTGCCTGGCTAGAAGAGATCAAATGATGTCATTAGGTTTATTTCTGAGGCTACTCTTATTTCCTTTTTTTTTCAAATTTCTATATTGTCGTATCCTTAAAATTACATGACCATTTTGGTGACATGACTAATTATGCAGTGATGCACCTTTTCAAAGAAAAATCTTCCTACTCGATTAGGAAAAATCTATCTCTGAATCAATACATCAGGGTTTTTGTCGTGTTAATAAAGTACAACTTTATGCCTTTGCAATTGTGCGAGAAGTCAGACATGAATCCAGTGTGTATTTTGCTAATTCAAATCCTGAAGCAACCGCCTCTGTTAAGAAGAAATGGGTGCAACGACAGCTTCAGCCAATTTGAGAGCATCATAACCAGCAGTTGCCTGCTTATTAAATATATTTTTTCTGTATGAAAAGAAGCAATACCCTTTATTTAATTCTTTTATTTAATAGACCCTTTACTCTTTCATGCAATGTGTACCTTCTGTATTTAGCTACATTTATTCACACATGTATTACCTTAGTCCTTGGTTCTATGCTCTCTGAACAGAAAACTGTCCTTTGTGTATGCAGTTGGTATTGTCACTGACACTGAGGATTTTCGATATGAAAGGAGCACAACATTAACATCATCAACCAAGGAAACATCTTTGGGTAAAAACTGCTAGTGCTGATCAGATAATCTTTTCCATTTTCCTGCTTAGCCAGATGTTTCACAATCAGTGTGCAGGTATCTTTCACCTCAATAATCTGCTTGCTATCTCAACATTAGACATGCCCTTTGCTATCTCCAGATGAAGGATTGTGGGAGCAGTGTTCTTCCAGATGAAGGATTGTGGGAAAGACCTTTTTGTCTGTTGGACAGTTTTGACTGAGTTCTTCAAGGAGATTTTCATCATTGCTGCCTGGCAAGTCTGAAGCAAAGAAACAACCACATCTTTGATAGAGGTCATCCATCCTTCAGTTCTTGGAAGAGCTCCTTCTGTGAAGAAGCCAGACTTATGGTCCATAGATTCAATGATGTGAAGCATCTTGAGTTTCTGCCTTGTATAGCTTCTCTAGAATAGTTTTGCAGCCCCTCTTGGGGTTGCTCCTTTGTTACTTTTCTTTGCCTTGCTCTGAAGCCTCTCTGTGCAGCCCCCCTCTTTTCTTTCTTTTATTTATGAACATATATACAAAAACTCACAGTGGGGGATTCCCCTGCTGTACCTTTTGGTCAAAAAATACAAGATTTGTGTTCTGAATGTGTGTAGCTCTGCTACCCAGTGGGGTTGTGGAAACTAAGAAATGGTCTTTATTTTCAGAGTTTAAGGTGGAAGGATGTGAGATTAGTGCTGACGAGGACAAAGCAAAAACAAGAGTATGCCAAAAAGCTAGAGGACCTGAAGTCCTGGGCTCTCTGTCCAGCAAGGCTTCTTGGCTGAAATGTGTGGAAGACTGGCAAAAGTTCATGTATGAGACCGCCGGGGATTGGAAGGATGGCAACATCCCTGCAGAAGCTTAAGATCTTCAGTGTTCTGATGCATCCTGGCAGAATGCAGTCATTTCTGGGAAGTGGCTGAATCTGTCCAAGTTGGGTCTCAAGTTCTTTAAGTGCCAGTCTTGAGTTAAGAGTTCCTATTTTGTTGATGTACAGAGGTTTGTAGCTTACTTTATGGAGATTCGTTGTCATCCGAGTGCTGTAAAAGTTTTGATGGCCTTTAGCATTGCTATAAGACTTGGGATGTTTGGAGCTACCATGCAGTCTTCAACATCTGGCACCTGCAGATAGCTATAATTTGAGAAACACACTCGTATTTCAGCCAAAAGTTGGTAACATTGTTTCTGAAAGTTGGCAATACCACGAACTTAAGTTATAAATTTACATTTATTTTCTGAAATTTGGCAATACCAGGACTTCAAATTCTGAACTTCATAACAAGCCCCCCCCCACAACACCACACACACACACACACACACACAGAGTTCGCTTGGGCAAAATTTTACCATTTTTTCCTTCTCAAGTTCTGAGCTAAACTATGCTTTGCAATTTCCAATAAACCCATATGGTAAGGCCATGAAATTGGCAGAAGGATATCATTTTAGACTTCTTAAAGTCGAAGAAATCAGACATGGCTATGATGATTCTTAGGTTGATTAGTCACCACCATCATTTAATCGCTGAGTTACTAATGAGTAACCTTGCACTGCTAGATACTTCGATGTCATTGGTTCTGACCTATAAGGCAGACTAGGTGACAATGTAACCTAATCACAACAGCAATTTGTACATTGTGAGTACCTATTTTTTTTTTTTTGAGCCGATGTCTTTTGTACTAGCATGGTTGTCACATCAAATTATTTTTTTTTTTATCACAGCCATGTAATTTCATCCTCCACATACGTGCTGCACATGCATGGCCACTAGTTTTAATATCAAGCTGTACTTCCTATAATCCTATAAGATAGGAGAATTTTCAAATTTTCTTATTGTGCTACGGAGGGATTAGTATGTATGATGATGCCACTACGAAGCCTAAAGGTTGAACCAATCATCTGTCTTTATAATTCTTCTTTTATATTTATATATAAATAAATAAATGTAATAATGCAACCCACCCCCCCCCCCCCCCTGACCCATGTAGCAGTTTCATCTGAATGGAGTGCACAGCCATTTATTCTTGTCCTGTTACTGTTGTTGCCCAGCAGCCCTTGCCCCCAACGTTCCCCTCCCCACTCCGCTCCCCAAAGTCCCACCCGAGCTGCAGCAGCTCCCCTGCGCTCTCCAGCTGCGCTGTCGCCGCCGCCCAACCTACCGCCACGACCTCTGGTACGTTCGTTGGCTACCTCGCCTCTCCATCCTCCTCCTCGCTCCCCATACACCCCCATCACCACACCATTGTCGCTCTCGCCGTGTGCAATGGAGGTGCACGCCAGGTGTTCGACGTAAATCCTCTTCGCGCACTGGCTGTGAGCCGTGAATTTTTTTATTTTTAACCCTTTTTTCAAAGTAATTCTAAACCTAACACTGTTTAGAAAGTATTTTTAAAACTAACACTTTTTGCCGCGCCACCGGTCGCAGTGCGGCAAATACACTGTGCCGCGCCATGCATGCCGGCGCGGCAAACAAGGCCAGCGTGGCCCGCCGGATCGGGGCGGATGGCGTGGCGGTGGCGTGGCGCGCGTTGCCGCGCCATGCGTGCTGCTTGGCGGCGAAAGAGGTTTGCCGCGCCGTGGGCCATGGCGCGGCAAATGTGGGAATAACCGCCGGCTACCTTCCTCTTTCTCTTTCTCCCTCATTCTTCCCGATCCGCCGCCGCCACACCTCGTCCCCGCCCGTCCGCTGCGATTCCGCCGCCGCCGGTGCTCTGCGGCCGCCCGCCGCCGTGGTCCTCGAATCCGCCGCCCCGCCCCCTCGAACAAGTGCGCCCGGCCCCCCCCGCCCGTCGCCTCCACGTCGCCGCCGCCGGCCGGCCCGCCCGCCGAGTCCGCCCGCTCGTCGACATCCACCCCACCGCCCGCGTACCCGGGCGCCGCCCGCCCGAGTCCGCCGCCCCACCCCGGAGTAAGCCGCCCCGCCCCCTTGAACAGGGCCACCACGGCCGCCCGCCCGCCCGCCCGCACTGCCGGGGCGGGCACTGTTGAGGGGGCGGGGCCCTTCACCGGCTGCCGGCCGGCGTCTTGCCGGCCCTCCGTGCCGGTGGTCGCCCGTCGCGGCGGCGAGCCCGCCCCTTGGTGCTACCGCCGTCCGCCCTCGCTGCTGCTGCTCACTGGTGCTCGCTGCTGATCGCTGGTGCTCACTGCTGCTGCTCGCTGTTGAAGGAGGCAAGGTAAATCCCAACTCAATAATTAATCACATTTCGATTGTTTGGAAATTGGTAGTGTAAGTAGGTTATAGTTAGCATTAGTTAGTTATAGTAATTAGATAGTGTAAGTAGGTTATATAATTTAGTTAGTGTTAGATTTATTGGTAGTGGTTATTTGGTTAGGTTGTTTTTGGCTTTATAAATTAGATTAGATAATAATGTGAGTACTTAGATATTTAGGTTTATATTTAGGTTATGTAAATTAGTTATTGGTATAATGTATTTAATGAAATATATTTCATTTTAGTTAGGTGTAGACAGGTTATTATGAAGTGTAATATATAAGTTTTCAGTGACAACGACTAATAGAATATATTGGGATTGTTGTGTAGATGGACAGTGTAGTGCGGTTGGTGTATGGAGGAAGTGTTAGGGACAAAGATGGTGTGTTTGAGGACATGTCAGAAGAATGGGAGTTATTTGATGAACCTCCTAGTCTTAGGGACCTTGTGCTACGTGTGAAGGAGAAGTTTGATGGTCGTTTCAAGTTGAAGGGGAGGTATGATAGCGGGAAGACTAGGCCCCACTACCTGTTTGTGCCTTTGCGCAACCAGGCTTTTTGGGAGCGATATGTAAGGCTGGTTGCCGCATCAAATGTGACAACGGCAGAGGTTGTGGTGGAAGATGGTTTGCGGAAGATGGATGAGAATGCATATGATGAGTCCGCGGGCGAGGAGGGGGACTTTGGTGTGGATGTGGATGCAGCCCCCTCTACTATGGACCTGGATGGTCAGTTGACTCAGGAGGTTCCACCGTTCTGGGCTGTATATCAAATGATTTTGATGTCAATGAATTTGAGCAAGAAGATGAGTTGCAACGGGAGGCAACAATTGTTGAAGAGGATGATAGTAGTGACTCTGATGATTCAGATGATGACCGTGACATATTGTGCGAAGCACCTGTTCTCCCTGATGTGGTAGGACATGGTATGACGGTTGAACCCATGTTGGCTCAACCAATCCCGGTGGCTCAACCAATCCCGGTTGGTGCGATTCGCGATTCTTTGTTGTTCCAGATTCTTGCGGTGCGTCCTCACAATGTGCTTCAGGGACAGATGCAGATGGTACAGGGTAGACTAGTACATGAAGTCGAAGATGATGAAGTCCGTTATGATTCATGGGAGCGGCTCACAGTAGCACAGCAGTTTGTCCCACCGCCACATTACAGTGATTCTGAGTTACGTCAGTTGAACTCTCGTGCCTGTTCGTGCGGTTCCGACGTCATGAGGGATGTGAGTATGGCACATATGGCAGTGTCTGACACGGGCTTGCGGATGTGTCACCGACCATTGCATGAGTTTGAAGGTGCGGATGGTGCCATCATTCGTGAGAAGATGATGTTTAACAGTATGGAGGAGTTGAAGCTATTTCTTCAGGACTATGCAGTGCACCATCATAGGCCGTACACAGTGACTCATTCAGACAGGGAGCTTAGGTACCATGTGATTTGTAAGGCTGGTTGTATGTGGAGGCTGAATGCGAGGAAGAGACAGAGCGATGGAAAGTGGAAGATTACTAAAGTGGTCCAACCACACACATGCCTATCAAATAAGGGCAAAGAATCTCATCCGCAGCTCACTGCAGGATATCTTGCTCGTCGCATATTGTATCTTGTTGATGCAGATGCTTTGATGTATCGGTGTCACTACTTATTCGTTCCATTTATGGGTTACGTGGTTATGAGGTGAAGTATGGGAAGGCTTGGCGGCGAAGCAGTTGCACTTGCAATTCGGTGGGGTAGTTGGAAAGAAGCGTACAACCACGTTCCCCGGATATTATGTGCAATGTCTTGTTACAACCCCGGCATGAAGTGGTTCATAGACCCAGACAATAGGTACTTCTTCAACCCTGAAACCGGTGCAAAGAAGCGTGTCTTGCGACGTGTGTTTTGGGCCTTCAAGCAGTGCGCCATTGCCTTCCAGTTCTGTCGTCCGGTGATACTTGTTGATGGCACTTTCCTGACTGGCAAGTATAGAGGTGTGTTGATGATGGCAGCTGCAGTGGATCCGGAGGATCAAATAGTCCCTGTGGCATTCGCATTGGCTGAGGGCGAGAACCTTGACTCTTGGTCATGGTTCATGCGTCTTCTGCGTGTACATGTGCTTGGATGTTCTAGACAGATTTGTTTGATATCGGATCGTCATGCTGGCCTTCTTAATGCTGCGGAAGAACATATTGAAGGACATCCTCCCCTCGTGCATCGTTGGTGTATGCGCCACTTTGCCGCCAACTTTTGGCGTCGTCAGCGGAAGAAAGAGGTATCCGATAAGGTGAAGGCGTTGTGTTGTGTTCGTACAAAGCACGAGTTTGATGAAACATGTAAAGAATTACATACAATGCTTAATAGAGAAGGAAAGGAGTGGCTTCAGGGACAGATGGACCAAAAGGAGAAGTGGGCACTAGCATTTGATGAGGGTGGTTTCAGATATGGCATAATGACTACAAACTCATCTGAATCTTTCAACCGTGTGTTCGCAGGAGTTAGAGCTTTGCCTGTGTCTGGAATTGTTGAGTTCTCTTTTCGCAAGTGCAATGAGTACTTCGTGAAAAGGTGGGAAATTGCGCAACGCATGATGACCGAGAGAGGTGTGTGGGGAAAGGCTGGTACTGAGCACCTTGACAATGCAGAAAAATAGGCAGTGCAGGAAACCGCTGAGGGATATGGACCTAGTAGGCTTATTTACAATGTTCGAGGCAAGGGGGGCACATCATTAGGTGGAGAACGTTATGGTGGTCGTAATTATCGTGTTGATCTTCATAAAGTGGAGTGTAGCTGTAATGTGCCTCAAATTATGCATGCACCTTGCTCTCACATGATCGCTGCATGTAGAGCACGTGGTTTTGATTACCAAGCTCCTCCTTACATGTCCCCTATATACCTGCGACAGAATACAATCAACATATGGCAGAGTGCCTTTGAGCCTTACCTTGACCCCTCGCAATGGCCTCCTTACCACGGGGAAGACTATGCACCGGATCCTGATCTAAAGAAACTTGGGAAGGGTAGAAGAAAGAAAAAGCGTCTTAAAGGTGACATGGATGCCATGAGAGGATATGGAAACGACATGTATGGTGGTGGTGACTTTGATCAGACTCGTTCACGAAATCTATGCTCGACTTGCCATGAACCTGGACACAATGCACGCTTTCATAGACGGCAACCTCGTGGTGGCGGTAGTAGTAGTCAGGTATTTTATAGAAATAGCTTTGTTACTATAAATACTGTTGTGCTCTCACTGTTACGGTTAATATTATCTAAGTTTTATTTTACACGCTCCTTATTACTTGTTAATGTTAAATTTATTTTGTTGTCATGTCTTATTGAGTTCTTAGTCCTGTGTACATGTTTGATGTTTTATAGTAATATACTCTTTGTCATTAACCAAGGTCTAACTTTTGTTTACATTTTGATGAAACAGGATGGCTCCACATCAATTGTTCCCGGTGCTGGACAGTGAGCTGGACGCGGCTCACCGAGCCCACGTCCTATCTGACGGGCCAGCCCTCGCGCACTTGGTGCCTCTGCGGGTCCGGACCCACCGGGCACGATTGGGACGGCGCTTCGCGCGCCCATACACATACGGCGTGCCGGCTTCCTCGAGCTTGCTCGGTGCGTCAATGCCGGGCTTCCTCCACTCGACCCGTCACTACTCATAGCACTTGTGGACAGGTGGCGTCAGGAGACCCACACGTTCCACTTTGGGTTTGGCGAGATGACTGTGACACTGCAGGATGTGGCACACATCTACTGCCTACGGTTGGGGGGGCTTCCAGTCACCGGTACGCTGAATACCAACACTTGGCTCGAGGAGGTAGAGGACCTGTGTGGCATTGCACCTGACTCCGAGAAACTGAAGCGGAACAAGTAAGTACTACAACATAAATAGTGCATCGTTCGACATTTGTTAGAATTGCATGATGTATTTACTAACTAAATGTATCTATCCATGTGTAGGAAAACTTCAGGGGTGGATGCTTTGTGGCTAAAGGAACACTTCGACGTCTGCCCTCCTGATGCAGCCGACGAGGTCGTGGAGAGGTACGCGAGGGTGTGGCTGTGGCACTTCGTTGCAGCTTTTCTTCTTCCGGACGCGTCAGGGAACACCATCTCCTGGTGTTTCCTGCAGATTCTCAGACAGCCATGGGAGAACATTGCTGGATACAGTTGGGGGACAGCTGTTCTGGCCTGGCTGTATAGACAGCTGTGTCTTGCCTGCACTAGGCAGCAGCCCTCTTCCTGCTTGGGTGGCTCTTGTTACCTACTCCAGATTTGGTCTTGGGAGCGACTGCCTGTTGGGAGGCCTCTGGTGGAAGAATGGGAGGTACGTTCGTCTACTTAAGTTACTTTGTTTAAACTAATATGTTTGTAATCTAACATTTACCAATTTCAGGAGTGGGACTACGAGAACGAGGGACCCTGTGCCCTTCTGCTTTGGAAGCACGCACAGCCAGTCACGGGTAGACCGCAGCGCCGCTACAGGGACTACAGTGACCAGCTTGAGGTTCTAGGCCAGCACCACGTAAGTAGTAATGCAGCATTTGTTGAAGATGCCTCTATCGCTACATAATACTCATAACTTCATTTCACAGGTCACCTGGGAGCCTTGGGTTGCCGACCTTGGCCTAAGTCCCAGGACACGCTCCGAGAAGATGGAGTGGTGTGTTGATGGGCCCATGATTTACTTTGCAGTGGTGGAGATGCACTTTCCGGTCCGGGTGCGACGCCAGTTTGGAAAGAGGCCGCTAGCACTACCACCTCTCTACAGCACCAGCATGGACTTGCACAAGTATGGCAAAACGCGACTACTTTTGCTATATTTTGATTTATTACATCACGGATTACACGGGAACCCTAATGAGTGTACCTTTGCAGGATTGATCGGCAAAAAAGGTGCCCCAACCCCATGGATTGGGCTGCGAAGCACCAGCAGCACCTGTTGACTTGGGAGAACAGGGAGCTCAAAGATCCAGATGATATTGAGCCCTACGACCAGGCGGCCTTCGAGGAGTACCTTCAGTGGTTGCACAGGTCCGTGCGCATCCACATTAGACCCCCCTACTGCGATGAACCACTAGACGACGAGATCGACGAGGGGGATACAGTACATGATGAAGACATCAGCACAAGGATGGGCTACGGAATAGAGAGGGCACCGATTCAGACTTACGTGGTAAAGTTTAGTAATTTCATCTTTGACCGTATTCATTTATGACCGTAGTTACTAACTATTTGTTTATGTAGGCCACAAACCTGACAAGGTACTCAAATGAAGCCTCCAAACTCCTGCACGAGTGCCGTGGCGAGCGACAGGGCCCCCTGCACGCTTTTCTAAAGGTTATTATATATTTTTCATCTCAATTCTTTCACACAATAAGGGCTTCAATGCGCTTCTTGTAACCATGACTATGTACATACTTTCATTTACAGAAAATTCAGAGGGGATGTAGGAAGATGGCGAGGAAGATGGGGTGCGTGGACACACCATGGGAGCCTCCACAGGTGCAGGACCTTCCACAGTTTGTTCCTGAGTCGAGCTCCGCACCTACAGCTGCTGGCTCAGCGGCCACCCCTGCTGGAGGGACTTCGGGTGGCCGCACACTGCCTCCCCCCCACGGCAAGGGTACAGCCGTGAGTTCAGGGCTTCACTCACCTTCAGAAGCCTCTGAACACTGGATTGACGACTTCTTCGTCGATGACCAAGGTGCACATGGCTACCAGTTCACGGGCGGGTACGAGGAAGGGGGCCAGGTAACCAACCCTTAACATGGTTCAGTTCATTAATTGTTTACAGTACTCAACCCTTAACACAAGTACTCCGAACATTGCAGGGTACTAGTGGCATACAGCACGTTCAGCAGGTGCCAGTTGTCGACTCTACCTGGGACCACTTGGCCTACGTGCAGCCGGACAGCGGCCAGACAGGTTGGAGTGAGTGGCCTGCGGAGGTGGTTGGGATGTCACAGCTGGGAGGAGCGCCACTTCCCACTCAGGAGGAGGGCGAGGTTTGTGTAATGATTTAACAATATCGATACAGCCTTACTTAATTAGAAGTTACTAATGTTCAAGCAAAATTGCAGGAGATTGGTGTGGCACAACACACGCGACGGATCGGACGACAACGGGATCGCACGGATGTGGCGTACACTCCCAACATGCAGTTGTCGCAGCCGAAGCGACGTAGACGTCCACGGAACCCGTACACCCCCAACTAGATTAGTGTTGTAGGGATCCCACATGTTAGCAGCAAGTATCAGACATGTTATGTAATATTCACATACTTTGTTTCGCCACTACTTTGTTTGAGATGACTATTTACTTTATTCAGGAACTATGTATCGCCACTACCTTGTTTGTCATGGTTCGTCGTGCTTGTTTAATATATCTCTGCGAATGCATGCTTATGTATGACTGCAAAATGACTAGACACCTCCTTATCACCTGCTAAAACGGGCTGTTATTTCGCAACTGGAAGCTGCTCTTGCCGCGCCATCAACACATGCGCGGCAGAGTGTATTTGCCGCGCCATGGGCCGCGGCGCGTCAAAGTAACTCTGCCGCACCACCCTGCGTGGCGCGGCAAATGTGTTTTTCCATATTTATGCCTCTGCACCATTTTTTCGCAACTAATTCGGGCTGACATTTCCACCTTTGATTATATGTCATTTAATGCAATTTCATGAACTTAGTAAAACCATACGTTACAATAACAGTTCACGATCGCAGTGCTTCCATCATAAAGATGAAATAGTTCTAATGCAACTAAATAAAATATGACATAGGGGAGAATATTTGAATACAAAACACCACCGAATCCATGCCTACATAGAACTTGAGTAGTCAGATGGAAAATCACTAAGCAACTCGTCATCTGAATTCCAATCTTCTACCACAACCTCCTTGCCTCGCTTACTCTGACCAACTTCAGCCTCATTTGCCTTTTGCTGGTAGTAAGCGGCCTCCACGTCATCCGCCGCCTGTGACATAAAGGCGTCCTCATCTGCCTGGGCCTTCAAGTCAGCCTCTGCTAAATCAATCAGCTCAGTAAGTCTGGAATCATCGTTGTCCGCATCCGACTGCATATCAACCTGCAAATCAGCCTCTGCTAGAGCGATCAGCTCTCTAAGCCTCCAATCGTCGTCATCCTCTGCGTCGTTCGCCTCCGCCTCTGCTGCCCTCTTCTCCGCCGCTTCAGCGACCTTTTGCAGGTACCCCGAACGTGCAACCTCTGCAGCATAGTCACCGGTACATCCAATCCCTACATGCGTAAAATTAAAGAAGTTAGTGCTCCGAGAAATAATATATCATCTAGTACAAATAAAATTATTGTTCCACTCACTAGCACAAAGTCCAGCAACAAGATCCTCCAGATGTTTCTCCTCTGCTCTAGCCATCTCGCTCGCTTTACGTTCTAAGTCCCGCTTCTCCTTTATCTCTCTCAACTTTCTGAACTCAACCTGAACAGGGTTTTTATACCCCATTTGTCTTGCATGCTTAAGCATGGCTGTTTTTCGCTCTTTGATGTACGAATCAACAAGCTGGGAACCACAGCGTATCTTCTGACCCATGACTTGGTTCTTTCTTATCTCGTCCATCACCTCATGTTTTCCTTCGTAAGGCTCCCAACTACACCTTCAGGTGCTCTGTATAAATGAACTATTCAGTATAACTAACGACTAACAATACACAAGTTTGACCTAGTTTATACAATGGTATTGTAAAAGACAATACGAACCTCCTCATAGTCAACCATATGCCCACACCAGTGGCCTATTCCAAGACCAGAGGGAACTAAGCCATAGTTTGCTCTTATACCACACTTACACAATTTCCCGCCATCAAGTCTATCACTATCCGCAACTGTGTGGTCAAGGACAATTGGCCTCTTTTTCTCCACCTTTTCCTCTGGCCAATGGGACTTCGGGCCGTACAACCACTCATTGAATCGACACTTCGGTATCACAGAACGCTGCAAGATCATACGTTAGTGTAATCAAAGTAAACAGTTCAAATTATATAAATTAACTTTACACATACTTCATAGGTATTGGGACAACGAAACTCCATCGGACGATCGGGTGTCACCACAGCATAGTCTCCGCAATGGCAACGAGGTGGCGTCTCCAATCGTCTTGCCGTGGCTACTTCTTTTTCCTCAGCAGTCAGTACTGGGGGGTTAGGTGGGGGTGGAACCCACCGCTCAAAATGCTCACGAGGATGTCTACCTCTCCACCAATCGTCAAACATTAGGTACCTTGGATCAAACTTATCAGGGCCATCGATCCACTGAAAGAAGTAACACCTATTGTCTGACTACAAAAATTTAAGAAAAGTACATGTTAGTACACCTACAACTACTACAACAACACATAATAAACTGGGTATAACTTACAAAGCTACTGCAAGTGTAAAAGCAACGTGCAGCGGTCTCTGGGTCCCTAGATTGAAACACATGTGCCGGGCGACCACAGTCACAATTTGGAACAGGCAGATCAGGAGGAACGGGACCGTCCTTGCTACACGCTTCATAGTAGAATTCTTTTGGACGACCTCTTTTCCGCCACAAGTCCTCTCGATACCATTCTCCCATCTGAACTCAACACATTATGAAGAGATTTAGCCAACGCACTATTTTTTGTAATGTACAAGAAGAATATAAACTATATATACAATTCAACAATTATCTACAAAAATAACCCAATAACTACCTCAAACTAACTACGAAAGCAAGAAAACATGACGAATGGAGCTCACCACAACGTCTCCAATACAGATCGACAGGGGACGAGGGAGAAGTGGGGGTTGGCAACCCCTTAGGCGCCCCGGAGGCGCAGGAGACGCGGCCTCGAGCTGAAAACAAATGGGAGGAAGGATGAGGATAGGGGGCCGGCGGTTTTATACCCGGCTTTGCCGCGCCATGGGAGATGGCGCGTCAAAAGCCCTTTTGCTGCCGCCATGCATGGCGCGGCAAAGCCCCCTCCACGTCGGCCGCCACGTCAGCGGCCCGGATCTGGCGGGCCACGGTGGCACCGTTTGCCGCGCCGGCATGCATGGCGCGTGAAAGGATCAAGATGCCCAAGAGGGGGGGTGAATTGGGCTTTTCTAAATTTTAATCGCAGCGGTAATAACCTATCGCTAGCCCATTTCACCCCTAGTGCCTAATGTGTGTTCTATGACTTCTAGACACAAAAGTTTTGCTCCCTAGGTTCCAAACCCTACTCTAGCATGGCAATTCTAGCAATGTAAATACAAGAAGTAATTGCGAGAATGTAAATGCTCAAAGTAAAGAGAAGGAGAGGAACGCGGCGATGTTTTCCCGAGGTATCGGAGAGTCGGCACTCCCCACTAGTCCTCGTTGGAGCACCCGCGCAAGGGTGTAGCTCCCCCTTGATCCTCGCAAGGACCAAGTACTCTCTACGGGATGATTCTTCGTCACTCCGACGCGGTGAATCCCCCAAAACCGCTCACAAGATGAGATGGGCCATCCACAATCATCACCGGATGATCACCATGCTCCCAATCGCCACCGAGCCGTCTAGGTGATGCCGATCACCAAGAGTAATAAGCAAGAACTCTCACTTGACCAAGACAAGCCTAATGAGATGAGTGGATGCACACTTGCTACTCTCTTTCCACTAATGAGGTCCTAAGCAATGGATTAGCAAATCTCTCAACCTCACTAGGGCTCTTGCACTCACAAGCACTCACAAGGTGTTCTTCAGCTGTTGGAATGAGCAAGAGACCTCAATTGAATGAGGTAAGGGAGTATTTATACCCCCACACAAACCCCCACACGAAGAGGTATTTCGAGGCGGTTTTAAGGTCGGCCGGGACGCGTCCGTCAGGGGCGACCGGACGCGTCCGGTCGTCGTCCTCTACGGCTACTGTACCTGCTGTGCGTCCACGCTGATCGGACGCGTGTCGAGTCCGGTCCACAATGACCGGACGCGTCCCGGTCAGATTTTTCCCTCTGGACCTCTCGAGTTGTGACCGGACGCCTCGATCCGGCGTCCGGTCGGTCTTGACCAGCGTCCGGTCCAACATGGACCGCACACCGATGGCACCGGGCGTCCCGGTCCCATTTGCCGAGGGCGGTGTCCGGTCACTCGGGCACCTCACATACACCGGCCGGACGCGTCCGGTCAGGTTATGTGCCCGGCGTCCGGTCGAGCCAAAATGGCTCGTATGACTTCCGTTTTTAGCGACCTCTCGCATGGTTTCGACTTAGCTGATCTTTGGGCCAATTCTAGGGCTTCCTAGGACTAGAAAGGACAAGTGTGCACCACACCTAACTCACTAGACTCACCTAGGTCAAGTTACCCATTCAAACCCCTCTTAATAGTACGGCCAAAGATAAAAACAAAGTCCTAGCTACTCTAAATGTCTCTCCAACACCAATCGACACTTAGAACTAGCCGTCCTTAACCTTGTCGTCCATCCTTTGAAAACCGAAAACGATCTCGATCGTCGGGGCATGAAAACCATTGATTGCCCAATCAACCACCATTACGTGACCTAACTCAAACTCAAGCTACGCAAAACACACGTTAGTCACAGTAATTTAACGTTGTCATTAATCACCGAAACCCACTAGGGGCCTAGATGCTTTCAGCGCGGCACAGTGTATTTGCCGCACTGTCTCCGGTGGCGCGGCAAAAAGTGTTAGTTTTAAAAATACTTTCTAAACAGTGTTAAGTTTAGAATTACTTTGAAAAAAGGGTTAAAAATAAAAAAATATTCGCCTGTGATGTGCCGCTTCTCGTTTCCTTTGGATCCTGACGCGTTCTCTTTCCGTGATGGTGCTTTAAAATTTTGAGTCTTGGATGCCTCCTCTTTGCTTTGCCAGATCGACTCGGATCGGATGGCCGAGGCCACGCCGCCCGCCGGCGGGCAGCCGGCGTCGTGGTCGGAGATCCCGCGGGACCTGGCCGGCATGGTGCTCGGCCTCCTCCCGGCGTACGCGGACCGCGCCCGCTTCGCCGCCGTGTGCCCGCAGTGGCGCGCCGCCGCGCGCGGCAGCTCCCCCTGCCCCCGGCACTGCCACTGCTCGCGCTCCCAGACGGCACCTTCTACAGCCTCCCCTACAGCAAGCCCTTCCGCTTCCCTGGCTTCGGCTGCGTCGGCTACAAGGGCGCCGCCTTTGGCAGCTGGCTCGTGTTCCCGCGCCACAACGGCTGCTTCCTGGTCGACCCTTTCGCCGGGGCCACAGTCACGCTCCCTGCTCTGTCTTCTGTCCGGCTCCGCCCACCAAATGCAGCTGATAATTACGTCAAGTATCAGGACCATGTTACACCCGATGGCAGAAACTTCGTCACGTGGCTGGATATCAGGGACTCCAAGTTTATGCCCACATTAAACAAGCTGATCGTGTGCTCGCCGAACCTCGTCGCGGCATTCGTTGGCACTGGACACATAAATCAGATTCTGATGTGCCAGCCAGGGGCTTCCTCATGGTCTGTGCGTGCACTTGATCCGTGTGCTACATTTGAAGACATGGTTTTCTATCAGGGAAAGCTCTACGCCCTTGACGATGAAAACCTTCTCGTTGTCAACATCAGCCAAGACCGACCCACAGGTCTCGAGAATTGGACAGGTCATCAAGGGTGATCCCGACCCTTTGTTTGATGCTTGGTTGCCAGATGACACTACGGCCAGAAAGAAGCTCTTCCTAGTTGAGTCACGTGGTGCACTCCTGATGGTACGCAGGAAGGTTTGCTGCAGAATGGTAGACGACACAATTGTTGTTGGACGGATCAGTGAGTTTGAGGTGCTGGAGGCTGACTTCGAGCACTCACAGTGGGTGAATGTGACAACGCTTGGGGATGACCAGATGCTTTTCCTCGGACGCCCGTGCTCCAGGGCTGTGTCTGCGTCTCAGTATGGAATGCCCAATGATCAAATCTTCTTCTTAGATGATGTAATGGAGAATGTTGTGGAATATGAATTTGATGAGGAGAACACTTCTGTCGGTGTCTACGACATGAGGAATGGTGAGGTGTCCCGTCCTCTGCCGATGGTCTGGAAGCACGAGATGGTTTTTGCGACATGGATGTTCCCTAGGGACTAAAGAGAAGGTGTTTGTTACTATGCAGTCCTGGCACTGATTACTAGCTGCCTCTGCCTATTCTATGGCGATTAATTACCCCTACCTATGTCATATGTTAACTTCATCAGTGTTTTGTGGCTTTAGTGTGTATGTGTTGGCTACTTCCCTTTCAGGTGGTTACTAGTCATGTGCCTGTGCAACCCATGAAGTAGATTAAACACTAAATTATCTGACCGTAGCTCTGATATATGTTTGGTACCTGTAAGAACATTCGAGTTGATCGCAGGGTGATCATGTTGTGACTTTAGTTGTAACCAATCTTGTGCTACCAGTTGAGCTTATTTGGCTTGTGATGCATATGTATGCGTCAGCACTTCATTGCTAGTTGATTGTGTGGCATCGCTGTAGAATTTTAGTACTCAGGTCCAGTTTGGCCAAGCTCCAAGTTGATTGATGTTTATCTGTAGTAACCTTGCATGTGACGGTGTGGCTAATTGGCGTGACGAGTTACATCAGTAGTCTCTGTCAAAGAGGGACCAAGTGAGGGTGTGGTTTCTGACCATTGTACGGTGATTACTGATTAATTGCTCCTATGATCTCTGGATCGACGCATGGTATGTGTAAGAACATTTGACTTCTGCAGTGTTTCATGTTGTGGACTTGTGATGAATCTCGTGCTACCTGTTGGGGTTATTAATTTGTGCGTATGTGTGCATCAGTGTTCAGCTTTTCTTTAGGTCCGGAGGTCAACTCTGCTCCTTTCCCTTTAAAAAATAAACAAAACAAAAAAAAAAAACTCTGCTCCTTCAGGCCAGGAGCCGAGAGGTAAAACTCTTACCGTGATGATGATGGAGGCATGGAGCACTGCTACACTCTAAAATTTTGCGTCTTGGATGGCTTCTCTTCGCTTTGCCAGATCGACTCGGATCGAATGGCCGAGGAGGCCACGCCGCCCGCCGACGGGCAGCCGGCGTCGTGGTCGGAGATCCCACGGACCTGGCCGGCATGGTGCGCACTGCGCGCATTGAGGGTGACTTTTGGCGCAGTTGAGGGTAGGCATCGGGATATCACAAGTTGATGACAATAATGTAGATTGTCTGAAGAAATTCATATCTTCCGCCGCCGCGCGCGAGGCCGCGCCGCCAAGGACGCCGCGCGGGCCGCCGCCGCCGTGTGCGCGAGCTCGCCGGGCCGCCGCCACCGTCGCGCGCGCGAGGCCGCGCCCAAAGGCCGCCACGCGGGCCGCCGCCACCGCCACGCGCGAGGTCGCGCCCAAGGCCGCCGCGCGCGGGCGCCGCCGCCGCGCACGAGCTCGCCTGGCCGCGTGCGCTTGCCCGCCGCATGCCATGGACGGAGGCACCGGCACCGCCAGGAGGAACCGAGAGAGGGAAGAGAGAGAAGAAAGAGAGGGAAGGGAGGAGGCCGGCGTGGTTTTAATATTAAAATAAACTGATAGATGGGTCCCACAGAGATAGAGGATGATATACAGTATGAATGGGTGCGGGAGAAAACGGTATAGAGGAGAGAATCTCGATGACCAGGACGGAATATTCCTTTTAGAGGGTGAATGTGGAGGATGAAGAGTGCGGATAGTCTGAGTTCGCCACTATATCCGTGGAGGTGCATTGGTTGGCTCTAGTAGTTTCAGTCTGATGTCTGCCCCTTCATGTGTGCTATGACATCTACTGTAGTTTGCCGCAGGTTGTGTGTTATGACATGTTTATCATCCCTTATTAAACCCTTATATAACTTCTAGTATTTGCCTTATGAAAGTCTTCCCCAAAAGCAAATTGTTGTTCTGGTCCTGTGGTCTGTAGCATTGACTGCTTTGCTCTGCTCTGCTGTGCCGTGCTGTTTAACACCAGCTCGAAAATTTGCTCTGCTCTGCTGTGCTGTTTAACACCGGCTGCTGCTGCTGCTTTGTACCAACTCTCTCCGTTCTAAAAAATGATGTCGTTCTCGCTTCCCGAGAAATATCTACCGGCAATTTTTATAAATAATAAATATCATCGATTAGTATCATAATTAGTATCATCGGAAAAATCTTTAGATCTAGTTTTTTTAACAAATTTATTTGGATATATAAATATTGTACGTATTTTCTGCAAATTAAGTCAAACTTGTGGTACGAACACCCAAAACGTTATCCATTTTGGAACGGAGGGAGTAGAGCGGGACACCCCCAGTGGGAACGTTGACTCTATTATAATATATCACACTCTATAAAACAAAATACTCGACGGTGACCACAACTATGGATGCCCTCCCTTGGCGCATTCCTCTCACGTGACAAGGCACATACAAGTTGTTCGGCAGGACCTATAAGCCGGTTGATAAGATGAAACGCCTGATTTTTCGTGAAAGAAAAACACGTTGAAGCGAACAGGGTTGGCTAACAGTTCTGAGC
Source organism: Chrysopogon serrulatus (assembly GCA_015844335.1). Taxonomy (NCBI): domain Eukaryota; kingdom Viridiplantae; phylum Streptophyta; class Magnoliopsida; order Poales; family Poaceae; genus Chrysopogon; species Chrysopogon serrulatus. The sequence goes on along the minus strand of JADLZL010008185.1, from coordinate 2,206,892 downwards.
TGAGACTCACATCTCGGAGCACAGTAAACATGCTTGTACTATGAATACCAAGCAGTGTGCCCAGATTTGATCTGTGATCAGTGCGATACCGGGGTAATAGCTTATAATGTACTTTGAAAGCAACAAATATATACATGGTGCTCTTATACATGCAAAAGAATATTACACTCCAAAATACAAAATAAGTATAGGCCGCTGTAAGCTGTCCACTAATCTCAACTCCAAAAAAGAGAACTCAATAATCATGAATTTCCTGAGAGTGTATATTCTTAACATCCCGAAACAAGTGGGAAGAACAATAAAGGTAGAGAAGGTCAGTTGCCTCCAGGTTCTGGGTCCAGCAGTGGACTCCAACACCATGTCAACTCAACTCAACAGCTTTGCTCCTTGCAGCATTCCACCTGACATTTTGAAAAAAAAACGGATATTTTTTAAACCATAGCACACTAAAAGGGTCAAGCAATCAATATTCATTTGAAATGACAGTTAAACAAACAGACATGAGACATGGTGGCAATCTTAAGTAGTAGTGCATAAAACACACTAATACCAATTCTATCAAGGATTCAGCTCTAAAGAAGTTGCAAGGTATATATGAGTCAGCAATCAACAGCTTGGCACCACAAAGAAGTATCCATGCATATGACTAACTTGGACAAGTTGTGAAAAGAGTGGATTGATTCACAGTGTATATCTACTTACCTCATCCAAGAACAAATCTGCTTCAGTTTTCCCTTCCACCAAATAAAAAATCATTCTTCAGGTCCCAAAAAAGAATAGCTAACCTATTTCCGCATAGTGTCATAGCCACAGCTCCAAGATCTCGTTGTAAGAGATTTGTCACATAACATGAGAGGCTTGTCAGGCAACAATTATTTATAATCTGGCGCCATGGATACTTGCTTTCTTTCATTACTGCAAAACAATGAAAGGGTTAGCTACTTGCAATGTAGTTATCAACACTAACATACAGTCATCTGTGACAATGTGCAATGTAGTTATCGCCACTAACCCACCACTAGCATAAAGTAATTTGAGATACTGTGCAATGTAGTTATATCACCACTAACATACAGTTATGTGTGAAACTTTTATATTCACATAAATAAAGCAATGGCAAAGTAATTAAATACAGTATCACAAGCGCCCCCCCCCCCCTCAATATGAAAGCACAATGCTCCAATTTAGCGCAATTCATATGTATTAACTCAATATATCTCATCTGATCAATGTTCTTAGTGTTCTCAAAATTACCATGCATGCAATTTAAATATGCTGTGCCATGTGAAGTGAAAGTAAGGTGTTATTAGTAATCCGCTAACCATAGAGAATGGATCCTTCCAATATTTGTACCAGCATTCACCCATGCTGATTCTTGATACATATATATATGCACAGTGGTTACTCCATCCATCCCAGAATGGAGTCAAGTTGTACAGGGAAAAATTCAAATGGTACAAACTTTGACCAACAGTATCCAAATTACATACAAGTTTAGGACATACAATTTACATAACTAGATTTGTATTCAAAGTTCATCTGAGATGACATTGATTCTTTAGCAAATAACAACATACTGTGGGAGAAATTAATGGTCAAAATCTATTTCGCATGACTTCTCACTGATCAAAATATGCTTATCATTTCAGGACGGAGGGAGCATTTCATAATAGCAGACCTGACAATCTATGAATAATAGGATGATGGGCATTCATTCATTTTTTTGAATGTAATGGCAGGAGCTCTGCCTTTTAATTAAGGTAAGGAAACGATGTTTATGTACAAGAGGTTCACTCTGGGCCATAGCCTAGGAAGTGTAAAAAAAAAAACACAGCTCACTAATAAGTGCTACTTTATCCTCTTTCTTAACATAATATCTTGTCTCACTCTATGAGCATTCAATCATAGAACATCTGTGTTCAGAAATCGATAAATCATCAAAGCAGGGAAACTCAACCAAACAGGTTACACATGTTACTGGTTCAATGCATGATAGAGCATAGAGCAAATGGTATCATAAAGGATATAAATGAACTATGCTCATCAAAATTACCGCAGGAAGAGTAAGATCTCAATACCTTTCACGCCAGCACGTGCATTCAAATCAGACCTTGTAGTTGCATTACCCTTCAATTGGGTTCGGACCATTGAAAGTTCTTTATCCTGTTCACCACTCCATCCACCAATAATAGGAAAAGGAGCAACTGATAAATTAACCCCACCCCTTCTCTTTCTCCCTCCCCCTCTCCCTCCACTTCCCTGTTGCACTTTCCCTCCTCCTCCTCCTCCTCTTTTGCCCTTACTGTCTCCATGTCCAGGATGCCTTCCCCTCCCATCACCCTCCCTTTTCTGTTTGCCACCACTTTGCCCATTTTCCCCATCTTTATCCCTTCCTCCATTTTCCCCATCTTTATCCATTCCTCCATCTTCATTATCAGTATGATTTTCAAGATAAGGAATATCATCAACACTTGGAACACCATTGCCACATTCAAGGGGCTTCCATTGACGTGGATTTGTGGCCACATCATGTTCAAATTTACCAACATGGAGACCATCAACATACAGAACAGTTAAATAAGTTAATATGTCCTGCTCTGAACTTATATTTGGGACATTTCGTGAACGAATTTGATAACCGTGATCATTAATGAATTTCATTGCCTCGCCACTCAGAAAGCTCCATTTTCTAATTATACGTTCAAAGAAACCATTGGCTTCTATATCAAGTTTCCCGACAGTTGGATCTGTAAATGCTTCAAGTATACGATCAAGCACAGGCCGTAGCTTCATTGACTCACATATGTGGACAACAATGGTGCCAAAAGATGACTCAAAGTCTCGGTGCTCCTTGTTCCCATTGTATTCCCAGATGGCATCAAATGCATATCTAAGTGCATGTAGGCCAATGTTTGTGTTCCCAATTTTTTTAGATATATCACAATGATTCCCTTCAAACCTGAGACGTCTACATTTTTGGTGATTAATGTAAAGTTCCTTCTGAATTGACTTAAATTCATAGATTCCCTTAGTTGCCTGATATCCATCTTTCTCTATAACTGCATAATATCCATGAAGCCATCCATTGCGACCCTCGATTATAAAGACAAGGCATCTTCCACCATAATTCATGGCATAGTAAAAGGTAGTGGACCTAAGAGGTGTAGTAAACACATTAAACACCTTTTCCTCGCTATATTCAACCTGACACCTGTATCCTGCCGACTGCATGATCCATTTCTGAATGTAATCTTGACAGTACGTGTAACAATCACGGACCTCCTCCTCTGTCCCATCCAATCGGAGCAACACCGAGTTCTAAAAATGCAAAAAATAGAAGAATATAATATGAGAAGGCACTATAATGTTTCTCCAGATAATAGATATTTGGTGGTTTAGAGAATGTGCAACCAAATATTTGAACATTGAAAGGAAACTATTTAAGTGGGTACAGTTGACGACAAAAAAGATAGTTTGACATGATGAAACTTGTCCAAAACAATCACTATTGTGCAGGCAAACTAAAGGCCATGGGTTTAGCAATACTATGATTTTCAATGCTGCAAGGTTTGTTACACTTACATCTATCCAAACCCCTCAAGGCATTCTAAAACCCAAGTGCTTTGGAAAACCACGGTATTTTTCTCAAAGTCCAAATATACTTTGTACCGAAACACAGCCTAATGTTGACTACCCCGATGTGCCCATTTCGAAGCAAACATTGTATACAAAAAGAAAAGAAAAGGATGAAAAGAAAAGGGTGAATAAAGTTACCAGAAGATGTGGCTCCACATAACAGTCAGCTTCGACTGCCATCGTTGAATAGGAAAACGAAGGGCACAGATGGATTTCTGCAGTTGAACCAAAACCAAGCCAAAGTAAGATCTCCCAAACAGGGGCGGATATTCATGCAGGCTAACCTGGCCCACCTGTCCATTGTCTCTCCCCACGTCCACTCCACTTACCAATTTTGTCATCTCCATATTCAAGGGGAAAAAAAAAAACAGAACTTACTCCTCTCATGAGTCATGAATTCTAACCCCCAAGCTCACAAATACAGAGACACAAGGTACTGGTTGGTTCCCGTCCCGGGCTTGCTCGGGCAGGAAACAAGCAGTTGCCAGCATCCAAACCGATTCGTCTCCTTGCGCAAGCAAGGCCAAGGGCGCCCAAACCTCGCTCGCAAAAGCCTGAGGTAAACTTTGCTTGACATCCAAACGCATCGACTCATTTGGCTCTCACGACAAGTGAAGGCCTCGAGAACCTTGTCGGCCCCGGGGATCCGATTTGGCTCCCTTGATAGCAAGCAAAATCGGAGGCAAAAAGTAGGCCGCACAAGCCCGAGTCCTCGTCCTCGCCGGACAAGGCGAGGCAAGCCTGAGCAAAACCAACCAAAAACGGGACACACCGGAACCAAATGCATCACAAACACTCCCCAAGCCCCCCTCACACCCGTTCAATCCCAAATACCAAACGACGAAACGAGAGAGAGGAAGGATTTATTGTTCGTACCTGAGGACGGGCCGGGGGAGCACCACGGATGAAAGAAATGGACGGAACAGCAAACCGCAGGGGAAGTACAAGTACGAGGCTCGGCGGATCTCATCAACTTTTCAAGGACTCGCGGCGGACGGGAAGTGGCTACGCGGACGGTGCGCGCGGAGTGGCTACCATCTGAATCCCCCGTAAAAAAGAGCACAAGGTGGGACACGTATGTAAGTGCACGAATCGGCTGCCGAAAATGGGCGAGCCGAGGACGATGATACCGGGCTTGGGCAGACACGGGCGGAGAATGGGCCGGCCGGGCTGGGCTGGGCCACCTTGGTCCAACGAAAATCAGCTCGATCCAGCACCATCCTCACTCCCCTCGCCACTCGCCGCTCAATCCCACGGCCGCCGGATCCGGGACCCTACCCGCCAGCACCATCCTCGCTCCTCTCGCCAGCCGCCAGTCGGCCGCGCTCAATCCCACGGCGGCCGGATCCGGGACCCGACCCGCCGCACGCACAACTGGCCTGCTGATGCAGCTGAGTATGAGCCCACGACGGCAAGCTGCCGTAGGATGCGCGACGGCGTCCCAACGCAACGCTGCCATTGCCGCCTGAGCCACAGCCACGGAGACGTCGCCCCGCGCCTCTTGCTGCGCCGCCCCGAGCTGGCCTCATTGCCGGTCTCTCCAACCTGCGCTCGCCGCCTGCAACCTCTCCGCCCCTCTCACGCATCCATGGCCATGCCGCCATGGGGAATGGGTGGCCCGGGAGACGGGAGGGATGGAATGGAATCTTTTGTTGCTGGTGGAGTGTGAGAGCGGAGGCGACCTACTCCTCCTTGGGTCATCTTGTTTGTTTTCTTTAGACTGTCTCCAACAATACTCCCCAAACCCAAATTTGGGTCACGAACAGTGACTTTGCATGTTGCATATAAAAAACGCTCTTCAACAATCCACCCAAACAGATGATCCATTTTAGGTACCTGCAGAAAGGGAAGGCAAAAAAGCGTCATTCAAAGGAGAGGACTCAAACCTCTTGCACCGGTAGTGGTGGGGCCGCGGCCAGGCGTGGCGAGACCCGATCGGCGCTCCCTTTCCGGCCGAGCACCTCGGCGAGGGGCCCCCATCCCCCCACGTGCGGCGCGCCGCCCACCCGCCTCCACCGCGGCGCGGCCACCTGGAAGTAGTGTTGGCTCGCGGCCGGCCCAGCCCGAAGGGCCTGCGTGGATGCGGCGGCTTCAACCTCCCAAGCGGCCTCCGGCGAGCACGCCCGCCCCCTTCCATGCTTGCTTCCTCGATGGCGGGCGGCGCGGGACCAGCGCCAGATCACGGTGACTCAAGCCTCCCCAGCGGCCTCCGGCGGCGGCTCGAGCCTTCCAGGGCGGCCTCCTTGCTCGTTCGTGGCGGCCGTGGCCGAAGTAGAGCCTGCGGCCGCGGTCTTGTGAGAGAAAGGGCGGAGACGGCGTCACGGTTCGTTGTAGCAGTGGTGCAGGACTCTTCCTGGCTGTTGGAGAAGGTAATGGATCGATGACCCTTTGCTATACAGGATCCAAATCGTGGAATGGGTATGCTATTTGGGTAAGGGCTGTTGGAGATAGTATTAGCGCGCGAGCCTCTACGCGACAAAACGTCTATTAGGCCTCGGGATATTTGCTTGCTGCTGAGATGAGCATGTGATGGGCCAGGAAGAACTAGCGCCACTCAATAGTAACCGGTGATGCTCATAGATTAGTTAAAAGCACTATTAAAAAAAACTAAAAGCTCAATTTATGATCTGTAGGACATGTTTGGCTGCTTTTTCTTCCTAATGAAGTTTATACCGATTACTCTAATTATATAAATAAAGCGGTATTGATTCAAAAAAAAAAGGCAATAACCATATATTGGGAAAACATTCGAGCAGAAGCTAGCTTTTTTAAAAAGTGACAACAAATTAGACTAACACATCATCGAGCAAAAAAGAAAAAGACAATTTAGACGAGCTCAAGATGTCGTGCTTCATGCGTTTTCTAAAATAATGCTCCATATTACCTATGTCTTCATAACTTTGAAAGCATAGAGAATGATTTTAGAAAAAAAAAATATGAAATTGATTTCATAAATTTTTGGTTAAAAAATCATATATGAATTTTCTAACATTAAATTATGTTTTATTATTTTAAATGTACATTTATTTTTTATATAGAAATATGGCCCACATATCTGTGAACAAACGGTAAGAGATAGGCTAGGTAACAAACCATGCTCTATCCAGGCAGTCTATCATTTCCCTCCGACTTACAATTAAGAGTAACTCCAAGAATCTTTCTAAAACTTCTCTCTAAATTATCATTTGGATAGTCTTTTTGAAAAAAAAAATCATTTTTCATATCTTTCTACACTACAACAAATTTTACGTATTTTGTGCCCACTCTAGAAAGACATCATTGCTCTCCATCTTTGGCTAGTAAGAAATACGGAATAGAGGATATTGAAACAACTTATATGGCTATAGAGGGGGTAAATAGCCTATAAAATTATCCTACAAAACTTCAAACACTAGTTTAGAGGGGATTGGTAAAACAACAAATCCTAATAGCCACTACTTGCACCATGTCTACTAGCATTCAAGCAAGTCGCTACACAATTCTAGTAGCTTAGATTTCTATTCTAATCACAAGCACCACAAAAGAGCCACTATTAGAACAGGTAAACTAGAGCTACAAAAGGAGCAACTAAGACTAGTTACTACTTACTACTCTAGCTAGCTATGGCTGAATCACCCAATTTAACCTAATTCCAAGCGCATTTATTAGTCTTTTGACACCAAGTGGTCAAGAGACCAAGTCAAATCGGTAGTCGGTCGAAAAGGGAGGACTTAAAAAATCCACATTTATACAGAATCAATAAAATAAGGAGATAAAACTTCAGAACGTCAAAACCATTTCTTATATTATATCATTGCAGAATAAGTATTTATAGCAATTTAATGTAACAGTGGAAAAGTGAAACAATTCATTAATCAACAGGTTATAAAAGTAAGGTGAGCTAGACATAAACAAGTGGTCAGAGTTAGAGCGGAAAGGCATCTTCAAGCATTTAGAAAGGAGTGAAGGATACAACAATTTATTAAATAAAACATGGCGGCGGAAGTGTAAAACTTTTCTTTATTAGAAACACTGGTGAAATTTATAAACACTACGGTCAAAGAAAAAAGGAATTTCTCGCTGAGCCCACCAAAAAGTATCCACAAACGAGTTAGCTCCAAGTTCTACCTTATGCCTGCAACAAGGGGTTTTGTGTAAGATCTCGATGGCGGAGGTGTAGATGGCACTCTCCTACAGCGAGAAAAAGGGGGGGGGTTCTGTGTAATGCATCTTGTGTTTTTATTGTGAAATTTTTTCAAAACACATTTACACATTGATTACTATGTTTTGTATTTTTTATATTTTCCTTATTTTCTAGATCTAAATACAATGCAAAGGGTGGGGGGGGGGGGAGGGTTGTGTAATGCATTTTGTGTTTTTTATTGTGAAAATTTTCAAAAACGCATTTACACATTGATTACTATGATTTGTTTTCTTTATATTTTTCTTATTTTCTAGATCTAAATACAATTTTGAAAACTTTTGAAGATATTTTTATTTGTTCTAAATATTTTATTTGGATTTTTGGTGTCCTAGTCTATCTCATAAGATGTCTCTTGAATATTTTAGAAGTTTATCGATATTTATTGTGGTTTAAAGTTGTTTTACTGTTACTCCAAAAAAACATAATTTTCAAGCGTGATGTTCTAAACATCAATATTACAAATTTAATTTTATGCATGGATAGAATTAAGAGGGAAATCATTTCCTAAATGTATGCTCTGATAAACCTAAATCTCACACCTTCTTAACAACAAGTTTATTGACTCGACAAAGACCAGCAGTCAACATGTGGATTATATGCCCTAGGTATGGGTAAAAGAAAAGAAAAGAAAAGAGTGATCCAGGAACTTGCGGCAATGAGCTTGACGGAGTGAGGTGGCAAAGGACTCATGGAGGGCTTTGTGGTGGCGAGAGCGCAAAGTGTAGTTTCAGCGGTGGACGAGTCAATTCAACGCAAACAGAAACGGTTTTTCGTGGATGGCCAAAAAATATTTAGTGCTGGTTTCAAATTGTAAACCGAGGCTAAAGAAGGTCTGGGACCTTTAGTCTCGATTTGTAACACAAGTTGAGACTAATTCCATCTTTTAGTCTCGGTTGTAACGGTTACTAAGACCGGTCAGTGTGGAAATCTTTTAGTCCCAGTTTGAGACACGAACTCGGTTTGAAATACGGTCCCGGTTTGTCTTTCAAACCCGGACTAAAGGTGCTTGCAGAGTGAATTTAAAAAGAATGCGTATTTTGTCTATGTTAGATGTGTGGTGGAAGTTGAGATGGTAGCACACGCATGAGTTGTAGCGAGAGATCTTGAGTTCGAAACTCCACAGCCGTTTACCGAAATACACACTAAAAAATCAAAGACCTTTAGTCCCGCCAGGATTGCAGAGGATTGGAAGGGATTGAACCGCCAGGATTGCAGAGGATTAGAAGAGATTGAAGGGGATTCTAACTTGAGATTTAATTTCTTCTAACTTTCTTAGTTTAGAGTGTAACCCAACAAGCCCTAATAAAGGAGCCCGTGTCGTGTGGTGGCTTGTTCCGTAGCCGGCTACCGGTATCGAGACGACCTACAAAACGCTGAAAGCAACATTTTTCTGGTCGACGACGCTGGGCGACGATGAACGGGAGCAGACGATCCAAGTCCCTCGTCGAGTGCTCGTGGAGCTCCTCCCCACGATGACCGTTTGCGTCACCGAACGCGCGCTCCTCGTGCTCAAGCGCCCGTGCAAGTGCCCGGGGCCTGTTCGTCTTTGCGGAGCAGGGAGCACGCGCTGGCGCTGACGATGCTACACGTGTCAGGCCTCGTTAGCAGGTTGGATGTTAGACGGACTAGGCGGGCTGGACGGAGAAAATAAGCGAGGGCCCATCTGTGAAGGGGAACCGATAGATGGTGTCCACGTGTGCTGAGACACGGCGTGTGATGAAAGCTGCTGACGGGGTGATGAAGGCACACGAGGATGGACGCTGGCCTCCATGCTGCCCGCTTCTCGTTGCCGTTTGCCGACGAGTTTGCGGCTGATGTCGAGCCAAATGCGTGACGTGCTGTCGTCTCGGCTTCGTATTGGCATGTACTATCGCTCCTCCGGAGTCTCGCGGAGTCCGCGTCACGGCTCCGTCTTCCCACTCCCCCTAGTGTAGAGTCCGCGTCGAGAACGATATTGACGAGTGGGTAAATGAGTGGTGAGAATGTCCAACCGGTTGACCACAGGAGTCCGGACGGATGGGATCACCTGTTCACCTCCATCTGTGTTTATTATGGACAGATTGGACGGCTAATAAAGAGCTTCAGATGTGTGCACGGAATCATCAATGTGGATCCTTTCCTTGCGCTGTGATTGGTTCTGTACCGTGCGTGTGGATCCGGTCCTCCAACCCATTGGCATTTGCATGTGCCGGAGACGAGTTGCTGGGAGTGGCTCCGCTGCAGTTGCCAGTAAATTCAGATTGAATCCTTTGACTACCGGGTGAGTTTCAGTCAAATATATGCTACGTGCTCCCTCCGTCCCAGATTAATTCTTGTTTTTGGTTTTCGTATCACAAGTTTAGCTCAATTTATAGAAAATACGTACAATATTTATGTCTCTGAATAAATTTATTAAAAAAATAGACTCAAAGATCTTTCCGATGATACTAATTATGATACTAATCGATGATATTTATTATTTATAAAATTACCGACAATTGTTTCTTGGAAAGCGAAAGCGATAGTTATTTTAGGACGGAGGGAGTACTTTGCAAGCTCAAAGGATGGCCACTACAATAGCTTATTTTTTATATATAAATAAAAAAGAAAAGATTGCTAAACAACATTCGGCTGTTTTGTTTGCTGGTAACAACCGGTTTTCTGGCTGATGGATCCGCTGCCTACAGAGGCGCTGTGATTGGCTGGACGTCGCATCTGCTGGAGGCTCTACTCCGTCAGCTGCCAACGGAGGCCCTGTTCCGTCCGCCGCCCGTCTACTCCTCTTTAAGTCGATCCGAGGCTGAACTCGAGGTTTGTTCCGTCTACTCGCGGTGCGAATTTTGCGTTGACTGCCTTGAATGACAAAGCTGCAAAGATGTTTCCGAATGCTAATAAGGCCTTGTTCAGTTGGTAAATGTTAGAAAAAGTTGTAACTGTAGTATTTTATTTGTATTTAGCAAATATTATCCAATCGTGATCCAACTCAAAAGATTCGTCTCATGATTTACAACAAAACTGTGTAATTAGTTATTTTTTACTAACATTTAATGCTCTATATATACGGGTAGAAATTAATGTGATGGAGAGAGAGTGGAAAAATAGTTGCAAGGAGCTAAACAAGGCGTAAGTTGCATTGACCGCAATATTAATAAACAGTACTCCCTCTGTTTTAAATTATAGTTCGTTTGACTTTTTTTTAACCTCAAGTTTGATTGCTCATCTTATTCAAAAAAATTATATAAATATAGTCAAATTTAAGTCATTCTTGAAGAACTTTTATTCGTAAAGCAAGTCACAACAAAAGATATAAAATTTTGTACAATTTTTTTTTTTTAATAAGACGAATGGTCAAACTTAGGTTGAAAAAGTCAAACAAACTATAATTTGCGACGGAGTTAGTAAACACTAATTATATCTTTTTGTCAGGTCGATCGTGTCACAACTACTAGGTGTCTCATTGGTCAGGGAAGGTGCAGTCAGGCTCTGCGCTGGACTGAAGTGTCTGCGTCAATCGACATACTCCATCCGTCCCAAAAAAACCATCGTTTTATATGTTTGTGCTGCAAATTTAATTTGATTTGTAGAAAATACATGCAATATTTATATCTCTAAATAAATTTGTTATCAAAGATCTTTCCAATGATACTAATTATGTATCATTAATATTCATACTTTTTAAAACATATTTAGTCAAAGTTGTTTTTTGGGAAGCGAAAACGACAGTTATTTTAGGACGGAGGGAGTATATGAACGCCAATTAACGAACAATTTTTAATTTTTTCTGAAATTTGTGAACAATTTGACATATATTTCTCTAGTATCTACAATCTATAGAAATAATTTATAATTTTTCCAAAAAAAATAGTATATATTTCTCTAAAATCTGCAATCCATAGAAATTGAAGTTGTGTTATTCCTAAATTACATCACTCTGTCCCAACAAATTACACTGAAGAAATCATTATAAATATAGTAATAAGACGGTGTAAATATGGTTAAAAGTAGTATAAGTGCATGGGCAAAATTCAGTTGTTAGGAGGGACCAAAACATTTAGTTGTTGCCTAGACAGATTTGTTTGAATAAAATGTTGCAATTACTCCTTAACTGCACTATAACCATGAATTTCAAAGCCAGGGTAACATCCAATGAGCTCTATGTTCCGTTGCAATCCACAATTTTCATGTTTGCTATCTATACCTATATGGCTATATCTTAAATTAAAAGAGCAGGAGGTTTATTTCATCCTGCTTTTGATTTTTATATCTGTCTTACACTCTCTATATCCAATATATGGCTTGGATAGAGACTCGTGGTCATATATGTTAGAACAAACTCGTGTCCATCCATGATATGGAATCTGGTTCAAACAAGTATTGCCATGCAATTTTTTTCGTTGCAACACACGGATATGATTCTAGTAATCACACTATAAAAGAACGAGTTTTTTTTTTTTGAGGGGCTCTCCCTCTATAATAACCGCTCGATCTTGATGTCGTGCTATATGAGCCATTCGTCATATGAGATCTTACTTTTAACCTTTAATTGCCGTAGATCTCGACAACATATTATATGAGCCGTAAGATCTTACATGTGTATACACCATCTTAGTTCAGGATAAAAAATCCGGTAACGTGGTGGTCTCAATATTCAACCGCCATGTAAAATACTGCCATTTACCGTGGCGGATATTTTTTATTTACCGTGACGGCTAAATTTGACCACCACGATAAATCTATTTATCGTGGCGGTTAAAAAAATAACCGCCACGATAAATCATTTACCGTGGTGGCCCAAAAATAACCGCCACGATAAAAAGGCCTGAGGCCCAAACTGGGCCCATTAGCTAGACGCGTATATATTGTGGAGTTAGGGTTTCACCCTCACAAGTCACAGCCGCTCCTCTCTCTCACTTCTCTCGACTCCCTCTCCCCACCCCTACGAGTTGGCTGGCGGCAGCGCACGAGGAGCCGTGGGCCGCGCGGCGCTGGTTGGCGCGACGGCACACGAGGAGCCGCGGGACCGCGGCCCCGCTAAGGCGCGACGGCTCGGCGTGGGGCGCGGCCGCGCTGGCCGAGGCGTGGCGTTGGAGGAGGCGCGCGGCCGCGGCGCCTCGATGCGGGATCTGCAGCCCAGCGGCGCTAAGCGCGCGGCAGTGCTCGGCACGGGACCACGGCGGCGGGCGCGGGTGCGGCGGCGCTTTTGGCGCTGACCGCGGCCGGCGCTTCAGCCAGCGGGCGAAAACACGGGCTCTCGGGGCGTCGCGACGGCAGTGCTCGGCGCGGGCCATGGCGGCGGTGTGTACGATTTGGCAACGGCGGCGGATCCGGTGGCACGCGCGGATGGTTGCGCTGCCGAATCCGGGCACCACGGCGGCGGATCCAATGGCGGAGAGGCCTATCCGACATCAAGCGGCCGGATCCCGTCGGCGAGGGTCGCACTCCGGCGTGGGCGACCCTGCAGCGGCCATGCGTGGGTGCGGTGAGACGGCGGCGCTAGATGGGCTCGCCGGGCCCATGGATGGGCTCGATGGGCTCTGTCGATGGATTTTCTTTTTTTTTGTTTTTTTAATTGATTAACCGTGGCGGGCAAACCAACCGCCACAGTTAATCGCGATTAACAGTGACCTATGCTTGGTGGCGGTTGAGAAAACCGCCACCGTTAATGGAAAACAGCCGCCACTATTAAATTTTGTGCAGTAGAACCACGCGGTTCCAGGATACAAAATCTGGTAACCGTGTCAACATGGAATTTGGAATGTATCCGTCCGATTGATCAAGATATAATTGAAAACGAACTCCAAATCAAAATCAACCTGTTTTTATATCTATAAAACACACCGTGCATCACGTTAGCTTCCTGCATGGCGGTGGATACGTAACAAAACATTATTCCAGGATAAAAAATCTGGTAGCAGTGTCCAACATGGAATTTGGAATGTATCCGTCCGATTGATCAAGATATAATTGAAAACAAACTCCAAATCAAAACCAACCTGTTTTTATATCTAAAACACACCGTGCGTCAAGTTAGCTTCCTGCATGGCGGTGGATACGTAACAAAACATTATTATGATTTTTTGGCAAAGTATTTTGGATCATATTTAGCCGATTTTTTTATGAAAAAATAGAGGGGTGAAGCCCCTACTGCACATATCCCGCTGATTGGAAAAAAAGTTGAAAACGAACTTCCAGGCTGAGCTCGTCACCTGCCTTGAGGGTATGCAGGCTGCAGTTGATTTGGGCGTTGGTCAGACTACAGTGGAGATTGATGCAAAGATGGTAGTCTAGGCGCTAACAATGGAGGATTATGATGCTACTGCTGTCGGAAATTCAGAATTCTTATAGGGGATAAAAAGTCCTTGATGTCTACTTGTTTCATTAGCTTTGAGTGTTTGAGAATAGAGAGGTTGTAATAAAGCCGCTCATGAGCTGGCTGTTATGGGTCACCTTTGTAATCCTGGAGAGGGATGATCATGAGATCCATATCCATATCATTGAGAATGTTCAGGTACTTGTTGCTAATGATTGGTTAGCCGTTGGGTAATGAGATCATGCTCAATTAAAAAAAATAAAAATAAAAGACACCTACGTCGTGCCTATCCAGCTTGTTCTTCATTTGGTTTGGCATATGTTTCTGAAAATAGAACTCGGACATGCTTGCAACCCCATAGATTATGTTCTTTTCAGCGGTCATTGCCACATTGCCGAGCACACAACATGGCGTCGTTCAATATAGGGAAGAGGGTTCAATATAGGGAAGAGGATCTCGCCGCTAATTCATTTCATGGTCAGATCTCATCGATTGATGCTCCATTATTAGGCTCGCAACTACCGCGAGTACCATGTGTGGATGCCATACACAACATTGATGACGTGTGCGAGCTTTGTCGCTCCCGCTCTGCAGTTCGCAATTTGCACCACTGCTACCGTGCATTGGTTGGACAGGTGGATGTGATAAGGAGCAATGTTTGCCATGCCGACACCCCTATTCATCAGCGCGAGCATGACGTCCAACATCTTCCTTCACTGGACAGGACAACATGGAGAAAGAGAGAGAGAGACAGAGACAAAGTTTATTAAATTTTATAACATAAATACAAATGCACTATTTATGTCTTCATTCCATATAAATATTTGATAGTTTTTTCTTCCCGTTGCAATGCACGGGTGCTTTAACACTCGAAATTGATTGTGAATCTTATCCAACAAGAATACATGTTTTACAAGGAGAATAGGTTTTTACAACCTTTCTTAAAATTAGTTATCCGACACCCCTATTCATCAGCGCGAGCATGACGGCCAACACCTTCCTTCAATGGACAGGACAACATGGAGAAAGAGAGAGAGATAGAGACAGAGACAAAGTTTATTAAATTTTATAACATAAATACAAATGCACTATTTATGTCTTCGTTCCATATAAATATTTGATAGTTTTTTCTTCCCGTTGCAACGCACGGGTGCTTTAACACTCAAAATTGATTGTGAATCTTATCCAACAAGAATACATGTTTTACAAGGAGAATAGGTTTTTACAACCTTTTCAAAATTAGTTAAACTTAAATTGTTTTTATTGATTTCATTATTCAAACTCTAAAATAATTTATGATGTCACCTATCACAACCATAAACACGTGCGTGCCGCATGTAAGTTACTACTAGTAAATAGGAAAAGCATAAAATTGCCTTGGGCAAATAAGTAATTTAATCGATTTTAGAGTCGAGTGTAATTTCTGGTTTTAGGCTTCGAAAAGGAAAAAACACAGTATAGAAATAAAAAAGAACTTTTTTTGGATAGTGAAATGTTTATTGGGCAACGCCAACCGTGATGCCGAGTTTTGGACCGAGTGATGTTGAGACGGGGCCTACTAGACGAGTTTTTTTAACTAAAAAATCCAATGGTCTGGTCCAACAGTACTAGACTACTAGCCAAGCGAAACCCCGCCGCCCGCCCCGCCGGCCAATTTGTCGCGTAGGGGCTCGCGCGCTGCCGCGCTCACAATATAATAAAACAAGAGCAAGGAGGAGTCGTCTCCGGCTCTCCGCTCTCCACTTCACCAGTAAAAGATTCCACCCCTCCCAGCTCCCGGGCTACAGATTCCCATGGCGGCCTGGCCATGGATGCGTGCGTGAGAGCGAGCGCAGGTTAGAGAGGTGCGGCCCGCTCGGGACGGCGCAGCAAGAGGCGCGGGGCGAGCTAGCAGGACTCCGTGGCTGTGGCTCAGGAGGCAATGGCAGCGTTGCGTTGGGACGCCGCCGCGCGCGTCCTACGGCAGCTTGCCGTCGCTGGCGGCGGCTCAGTCGCGGGTCTCACTCTGATGCATCCGCAGGCCAGTCGTGCCGCCGGCCGGGCCCCGGATCCGGCCGCCGTGGGATGCAGCGGTTGCGACTGGCGAGTGAAGATGGTGCTGGACATAGCTTGGGTTATTGGATCTGATTGGCCCGGCCCGGCCCGGCCCGGCCCACGCACGGTTCGCGTGTGTCCACCCAGTCCAGGTAAGGCGACGCCCGCCTGTGACTCTCACGTGAGCCGGGTGGCGCGGGTGCCACTGCCACCTAGCTCCACGTGAGCATAGTCCCATTCCCATGAAAGAGCCCACCAGGCACCACCACTATTCGCCGATCTTTGACGAGTCAGACCAGCCAACCACCTCTGCCATCCACCGCATTTCTCGTCGATCATCCGAATGAATATAATACTGCAAGAAAAACCCTTCGCCAGCAGGCACGTCCCCAAAATCCCCAACACCCGGGGTTTTGGCCAGCCATCGCATTTTGGCCGTCGCCTCTCGCCTCACGTACGTTCCGCCGCCGACGCTTCCTCTCCTCCGGCGAGCGACAGCCACAGGTACGAACAGCATACCCTTCTTCTCAGTTGGTTCCATCTGTTTGATCCTTCAAAACTGCACCTCGTACTTCGGAATTCGGAAATGATGTCGAGCAAAAGGTGGCTTGGGGCGGGGCTTGATGGGTTCTTCGGGGGATGGGTGGGGACGGGTACGGGGATGGTTACCAATCGAATCTCTCGCTGCAGCTCGGGACGTCGGTCTCGGAGGAGGCCGAGGCATTGCTCAGCGCGCGGCCGCGTACGCTCGTTGAGGGCCGTGCGCCAGGACGAGGTCCGCCGGCTCCTCTGCTCCGTGTCGGCGGCGGAGGCGCCTGGGCAGCTGCAGCAGGCGTGGACCTGAGCGAGATGGTGTCCGCGTACGTGGCCGACGAGTCCGTGCGCGCCATCGTCGGCAGCAATTTCAGGGAGTTCATCGGGGTGCGGAGGCGACCATGGGGGACATTCGCGGCGGAACGGCGCGCGGGTGTGGCTCGGCACCTCCGACAGCGCCGAGGCCCCCTGGCCGCGATGGCCTACCACCAGGCGGCCCTGTGGAGCGCGTGCAGCTTTCCCGTGGAGCGCGTGCAGGAGCGCTGGGCGGCGGCGGGCACACGCGTCGTCGGCCAGCGCGCGTTTGCGGCTTGTGGCGAGTTTCGGCAGGCAATGGGGCGGGGGGCGGGGTGAGCTGAGCTGGGGAAATTGCTCGTCAGCTGAGGATCGGGGCGGGTTAGCAGGGCTAGCTTGTGCGTGTGAGGTACCCTTCTTCTCAGTCGTATTTGATCCTTTGAAACTGCACCTCGTCGTTCAGATATCGAGCAAGATTCCCTGGCTTGTGCGAGGTTTGGACGGTGCTGTCCTTGTCATTGGCAACGAGCCGAATCGGGTTCCTTGTTTCCTGCTCTGCCCAAGCTGCAGAGACGAGGCGATCCTTGCCCGTGGACAGGGAACCAATCAGCCTCTCTGCATCTCAGCATTTTTGGTGTTAAAATTTAGAGGCAACCCTGTTTTCAATATCTTACTTATTTTAATTTCCTCTGGTGTGGTGCAGCTGCAGAGATCCATCTGTGTCCTTGGCTTTCCACTTCAACAATGGCATCGTTTCAGGTTGTCCGCACTGACCAACGACGTCCTCTGGTAAGCTGTGTTCTACCCTCTTCTTTCCTATGTTGTTTTCCTTTTTCGAAATGGGCACGTATGTGTTGCAACTTTAGTTTTGCCTGCACAATAGTGATTGTCCGGGGCAACTTTCATTGTGTCAATACTATCTTCTTATCCTAAAATTACCCAATTATTGAATTGCACTCAATTGGAAGTCATGGCTGCACATTCTCTAAAACCATAAAGCATCTATGAACAGAACACACACTAAAACGCTGTCTCATTATTTTCATGTATTCTTTGATTTTTCAGAACTCGGTGCTTCTCAGCTTGGATGGGGAAGACGAGCATGTGCACCGTAATTACATTGGTTGTCAGGAGCATTATCGTAAATGGAACATTGAGATGGCAATTTTGCATGAGAACAATGTGTCTAAGGTGTTTACCACACCCACTGGGTCCACCTTTTACTATGCCATGAGTTATGACCAAAGATGCCTGGTCTTTGTAGTCGAGGGTCGCACTGGGTGGCTTCATGGTTATTATGCAACTAAGGGAATCTATGAATTTGCTAACTCATCACGAAAGGAACCTTACATCAATCATGCTGGATGTAGCCGTCTCCCATTTGAGGGGAGTTATCGTGCCATATCTCCACGCATTGGGCAAACAAGTGTTGGCCTGGATGCCCTTAGAGCTGCATTTAATACCATCTGGGAATATAATGG
Organism: Chrysopogon serrulatus; assembly: GCA_015844335.1. NCBI lineage: Eukaryota > Viridiplantae > Streptophyta > Magnoliopsida > Poales > Poaceae > Chrysopogon > Chrysopogon serrulatus. The sequence goes on along the minus strand of JADLZL010008185.1, from coordinate 2,188,441 downwards.
GGGTGCCAAACATGAAGGCCTCAGGGAAGCTTTTGGTGTCATTGTCGTCCACATATGTGAATCGGTGAAGCTACAGCCTGTGTTTGACTGCATATGTGAAGCATTTGTGGACACAAGAGTCAGAAAGCTTGCTGCAAAGGATGGTAATTTTATAAGATATCTAATTACACACTGGAGTAGGCTGAGTACCCATGTAATGCGTGGCATTTGTGACCCAGGTTACAAATTTCATATAAGCGACTTCCCAGAATTAAGTTCCGTGCTGGGCATATTATCTCATTTGGCTGTTCTGCATATTGATGGCTGGTTTGATGGACCTTTTAAACACGATAAGGCCACAAACCCAAGTTACTGGGAGCCCCTTGAACCTGGAACTGATGTTCCGAGCGTTGATGATATTCATGGATGAAGGGATAGATATTGGCAACATGGGCTAAGTGGTGTTAGACAGCAAGAAGCGAAATGGAAAGGGAAGGCGTCATGGAGACTGCAAGGCAAAAGCAGAGGATGAGGGGAAGGCCATAGGCACTATGATTGTAATGTGTTAGTGCATCAAACTTTCTTCAGTGTTTTTAGTTGGGACACGGCGTGTGTAGGTCAAGCTCAAAGTTCGCGTTTTGTTCGTGCGGGAACTCTTTGTAGTGGCGGTGTGAGTTGGAATTCCTCAAGTCGTTGTTGCGACCTTAGATTTTTTTTCACTTGTATACTGATTAATCAGAAATGTTGCCGATTCCGCAGCACCAAAACTGTGTTCTGTTTCTGCTCGAGTGTGTGCTCTCACGACCACCGTGCTGCTATTTCTTTTTTTTTTTTTTTTGACAGGTGGAAGAAAGGAGGGATTTAGTTTATCAGCTTCTGGTTTCCTCTGACTGGTGGATGGAGTGGTGATAAAGGCTTTCAATGGACCAGAGTCGAATTGAATGGATAATGAAACCACAGGATCTAGTTTGCTTGATATGCTGTTGTGTAAGGTATTGAGACTCTTCATGCTGTAGTTTTGATGACCATCATGATTTATATTCTTTATGATTTTGATATCATTTGCTCTATCATGAATTGAACCAGTAACATGTGCAGCCTGATTAGTTGAGGACAAATGTTATATGACATACTCCCTCCGTCCTGGAATATAATGCATTCTATGTGGTGCCTATGCTCAGATTCAACAAGGTTTGTTAAAAAGGAAACCATAATTTGAGGAGAAACTCCTTAATTGGGTTTAATCCATGGGTACATGTGTCATTTGAGTATTCCCTTAAACTGTCTTAAAATTTTTGGAATGCATTGTATTACAGGATGGAGGGATTTTTTTTAACGCAAAGGAGTATTTCAATGAATGTCCCTCCATTGTATTATCCCATTGTTCGGAGGTTCCAAGTCTGCAATTACGAAATGTTCACTGTGCAGTATGTATCAACATGGGTGAATGCAGGTGCAAATAGGATCTGTTCTCTATGCCTGGCAAATATAACAATAAATATCCCACTTTTCACCTGGCATAGCATAACTAACTGTATGGACTAGAACTTTTAGAACAACGGACATTGATCATTATCATGTTGAGCGAATACATATGATTGATTACTGTATTGAATTGGAGTTGTATATTAGTGCATGGTTAAGTCTTTGATTTCGTTGTTCATGCTGACATGTCTATTATAGAAGAAAGCAGATATCCATGGTGCCAGAGTATAAAGAATTGCAGCCTCACAAGCATTTCATTTTATGCAATATAAATCTCTAAGAATAAGATATTGGTGCTGTGGCTATGGCACTATGTGGAGATAAGCTGTCTGGGACGGGTTAATTTCTCAGCTGTTCATTCTCCTCATTGTTGGATGGAGTGGTGGACAAGGTAAAGAGCTTTCAATGGACCAGAACCCAAATCGAATGGATATTGCAACCAAAGGATATGGTTTTCATGTTCATGTACATGATGCTAAGTTATTGAGATTCCTGCAGTAGTTTTCATGAGCGTCATTCATAATATTGGTTTATATTCTTTATGATATCATTTTATTTATCGTCCATTGAACCAGTATCATGTGCAACCTGCTTGGTTAGGTTGCTCTGCTTTGTTGATTTATCTTTTTCTGAACACAAATGTTCTTCTGTGAGATATATCATTGAATATTCATCATCCCATTATTCAGAGGTTTCCATGTCTGCTATTATGAAATGTTCACTTTGCAGTATGTACCAACATGGGAGAATGCAGGTACAATGTAGGAATGGTGCATTCTCTATAATTAGCAGATATAACTAATAATATCTCAGTTTTTTAGCTAACATAGCATGTATGCACAGGGATTTTGAGAACATCAAGACCATTGGTCAGTGATATAATATTTACTTAATACACATGATTGATAAGTTATTAAATTGGAGCATGGGGCTTTTATATTGAGGGAAAATACTTCTTATACTGTAATTAGTTTACTTTCTATTGCTTTATAAGAATGTAGAAGTAACATACATAACTGTATGAATACTAGTGGCGATAGCTACTTTGCACTGAGTTAATTCTTCCACAGTTTTTGCAGCCTGCTGGCATGTCTATGATGGAAGAAAGCAAATAATAGTGCAAAGATTAAAAAGAATTGCAGCCTGACAAGCCTTTTATTTTACGCGATACAACATCTTCGAGCTATGGTAAGCCTTGAAGCGGATTAATACTGCTCTTTTGAGACTAGAGGAATGGTAACTTATGTGAAAAGTAGACATACACTGAGCACACCCTTTTCATAACTTGTCCAAGATAGTCTATATGCATGGATACTTCTTAATGATACCATTTCCTCTATCAGCATTGAACCTGTAACATGTGCAACCTGCTTGGTTCAGTCAACCTGCTTGGTTCAGTTGCTCTGCTTTGTAGATTTATCTTTTTCTGAATACAAATGTTCTGTGAGGTATAGCATTGAATATCCTTCATCCCATTATTTAGAGGTTTCCTTCTATTATGTTATGTTCACTTTGCAGTAGGTATCAACATGGGTGCATGCAAACCATAGATAACAGATATTAACTAGTAACATCTCACTATCACATGGCGCAGCTTATCTGACTGTGTGCCGTGTAGTTCCGAGAACACTAAGAACATTAGTCAGATTATATGATGTTGAGCTAATACATATATGATCAATGGTTATATTAAATTGGGGCATTGTACTTTGTAGTTGATTTACTTTGTTATTACTTTATATGAATGTAAATGTACCAAACATAACTGTATGCATATTAGTAGCGATCACTACATTGCACTTGGTTAATCCTTTCATGGTTTTGCAGCCTGCTGCCATGTCATGGAAGAAAGAAAATATCCATGCTGCCACATTATAAAGAATAGCTTGTGACAAGCCTTGTATTTTACACGACAAATCTCCAACAATGAGATCTTAGAGCTGTCGCTATGACACTAGTTGGAGATAGGCTCATAGGACTGAAGCTTTAAAGTGGATTGGTACCACTCTTTTAGGGACTGAAGAATGTACCTTATTGGGTGGGGGTGAATAAGTGAAGCAGATTTTGTTTTTGGATGAGGTTAGTAGATATACATTGTCACAAATACACCCTTTCATACAATGCCAAGTCATTTTATATGTATGCATACTTCTATGTATTATGTAGCACCATGTTGCTGTGTGCTAAATAATATTTGCTTTCACTTTATCAGCAGTATTGAAAATCTTACTCTTCCTGCAATAGCTTTGATGAGCATCATTCATAACATCATTTTTTATATTCTTTATGACACAATGCCTTTGCTCTATCATGCATAACTGTAACATGTTCAAACATGCTTGGTTGACTTACTCTGCTTTGCTGATAATTTAACAGGTGCTAAAGAACCATGCATTTTCTCAAGAGAGATTCAGTCCTTACATCATAAAGGAATCAGATAATTTCGGACTTCATCATTTTTATTCTTCTGTATAGCAAATCAGAGAGAGCAATCAAATCCATATGTGTTTCAGATTGAAGAATTCATTCTTTTAACACATCCATCAAATTTAGATTTCAAATCGTCCACATGTATTTTTGGTAAAAGGGTAAACTGAATATTATAGTTAGTACATTTTCGCGGGGGGGGTTGGGTTGGGGCGGCAATCAGCTCTAGATTGGTACAAAATTTGTCATGAATTCAATTCTCTATGCTAAACATAATCTATGTATGCCTAAGAAATCATGTCATTTCAAAAAATGTTACATGTCAATACAAAATCCTTTTGTTTCTTTCTTTCCTGAGGTTCCACATATGCCATTGAAGTGCTATCGGCCGTCGCTGGTCCTTTGGAACCTTTAGATCTGCAGCCTCCGCACCAAGAGCTGATCTCCAAAGGGGTCAGTACCAAGCTAGATTAGCTCCACATCGAAGTGCTCCCACGTCAAAATGTTCCACACAAGATTGGCAAAAGGTCAATGTAAATACAAGTGCAGATTGGTCTGTAGCGGTACATTGCACATGATGCAATTTTCCTGGTGTGGCTATCCTCTCAACTATAGGTTGTGTCTGCTGGGAGTATTTTCCTGTGTATGAGTGCCCAAGCAAAAAAATTGCACTTATTTTTCCATGTGTGCTTTCGAAATTAGAGTCGGCTGGTATCACCTGTAGGTTCTTTTGAATTGAATTCCGCATGCCAGCTGGGTGGAGTACTCTCCGTTGGCCATCGGTTTCCAGAGTATGGTGCACTTCGGGCTGCAATTGTATGTTTTGGATTTTTGAAAACAGCTTGTAAATGGCACAAGTGGTCTCAAGAGGTGTTTCCCTCATGTGTCAAGCCTCCCCCTCCTCTGTGCGGGCAACTGTCATAATTATTTTCTCTGTGTAAACCCTTGTTCCCTCTTAATAGAAAAGGCTCAATTTTTTTTTTTAAGAACATCTTGCAGGTTTTGGAAATAAAAGAAAACTTTAGGACGAGCAGTAGCATTTCCTCAGTAGAGCAGAGCACCTTAGCTACACTGCTGCCAAGCTGCTACTTTAACCACTAATTTCGAGCTGCGCAGATCACAAGAAAGAAATAGCTATTGCAGGTTGCAGCACCTAACAAATACTGAACAGATTATTTCTTCAGAAGAAGTTCCCGATTATCGGCAGTACACCCTCCTTTGTATTTCTTTCTTCAGATTGTCAATTGTTCTTCAGACTGTCAATTGCTCAACAAGTTTCAGACTATCAGTTGTTTCTTCAAATTGTTAATTGCTCAGATTATGGGAGGAACAAGTTTTAAGACCAAAACAAGGAAACACGGCAGAGATTGTTTCTTCAGAGCAATTGCAGCTGATTTCTTGTGTCATGGATGTCTGTTCATACTTCTTGCCTTGGAACTGTTGTTTTCAACTTAGAAAAAGATTAGATAAAAGACTTAAGACTTCGACATTTGAAAAAGATTACAAAGTAAACTAGCCGTAGTTCATCAAAGTGCAATATTATTCAAAGATCAAGTCCTTAATTTCAGTTCCCACCGAGCAGCTGATGTGCTGTTCTTACACTCGGCAAGCACTTATTCGGGGCTCTGAATTCGGGGCTCTGAGTTACTAAAGTTCATCAAAGTACTGCTATTCTTGCAGCATTATCATTATTCGTACTTCTTTCCTTTGCACTGTTCTCAATCTACTTCCCATGCTAAGTAAGATGGGAAGCACAGTTATTGTTCGTCGATGACAGACTTGCTAGTTCCATCAAGCACACATTAAAAAGTCGAAAACACGCTCTCTTGGGCAATTGACTAAACAGGTTGGGCACCACGCAACACGCAAATCCTCCAAGCGATGTACCTCGCCAGGCTCCGACGAGTCCTGAGGAGCTTGCAAGTCATACAGACGACGGCGGAAGTGGAGGCTGAGGGGCGGACGAGGAAGGCCACGGCAACTGCGATAAAGCTACACCACTTAGGTCCTAAACGCTAGCCTAGGCCTCCAAGTCCCAACTCTTTGAGACCCCTTCTTCCTTCTTCTGGACTTCTGGTTCAGCTTGCACAATCTTCAGAGTTGTGTGTGTAACGCCTGGCCTACCTGGTGGGCTGCAAATTGAGTAACTGTGTTTATGGATTTTCTGGTGGCGAATCTGAGTATTTCTGGAACAAGCAAAACAAAAAACAAAACACAAATCTACAACATCAAAATGTTGTAGAAACTAAATATACAAGTTCCTGGAAAGAATAATGGAGCTTACAACATGCTCAAACATGTCGTAGAAACTACTACGATGCTAAAAGTCCTATAAATAAATGACATAGATCTGGCTAACGGTTCAGAGCTGGGACTCATATCTCGAACAGAAGCATAGTAAACAACTAAACATGCTTGGCATATGATCAATATCAAGCAGTGCCCAGCATTGATCAGTGCGATACCAGGCTAATAACTAATAACAGCCTTTGAAAACGACAAACAGATATATTTGCAGAAGGCACCAGTTTACCCTCCTTTAATCTCTCTTATACATGTAGAAGAATATTACACAAGTTCCAAAATAGACATTAAGTCTACAGCGCTCTTGCGTTAAGCAGTCCAGGAATCTCAAATCAGAGAAAGGGAAGGCAATCAAGATTCAGTATTATTGCCAAGAAAGTATATTGTTAACATCAGATACAAGTGGGAACAACAATAGCAGTACAACAGCTCAGTTGCCTCCAGGGTAAAGCTGATTGACTTCAAAACTGTCAGCTCTGGAAGTGAGTATGAGACTGACTCAACTGGTTGTTTCATGCATCCAACCACCAGGTTCAAGTCGTGTAAACTTGAATCTAGGTCCCTATTTTCTTCTTAATGAAAAACTGTCTAGTTCCTCCTAGGTTGGTCACATGAACACCACGTCAACTCAACAGCTTTCCTCCTTGCAGCACTTCACCTGACATTTTGCCAAATACCAAAATTTTAACCATTACACACTAAAAAAGGGTCAAGCAATCAGTATTCATCTGAAATGACAATTACACAATGAGACATGTGTAACAAGCAATGCTGCATAAAACACATTAACACCAATTCAGCTCTAAAAAATTGCAAGGTGGATATGAATCAGCAACAAGAAGCTTGGGGCTACAAATAAGTATCCATGTATATAGACTAACTTGGACAATTATGGAAAGAGTATATGCCTCGCAAAGTATACCTACTTGCCTCATCTGAGAAGGCGAGAAAAAAAATATGCTTTAGTTTTCAGCCCAGCCCAATAAGATACCAATCCTCTGGTTCCAAAAGAGCAGTACCAATCCACTTCAAAGATTCAGTCCTAGATAGCCCATCTCCACTTAGTGTCATAGCCACAGCTCCAAGATATTGTTGTTGGAGATTTGTAGTGTAAAATGAAAGGCTTGTTAGGCTTTGGTTCTTTATAAGCTGGCACCATGGATATTCGTTTTCCTCCATTATAGACATGCCAAGAGGCTGCAAAACCATGAAAGGATTAACCAAGCACAATGTAGTTATCACCACTAAGATACATACAGTTATGTATTTTACTTTTACATTCACACACACACACACACATACATTGATACATATATATATATTCATATAAAGAAATAACAAAGTAAATTAATGACTGTATCACAAGTATTTTTCTCTCAATGAAAGTACAACACTCCAAATATACAATATCAATCATATGTTTTATCTCAACATTATATCATCTGACCAATGTTCTTAGTGCTCTCAAAATTCCAGTGCACACAGTTAGATATGCCGTGCAAGGTGAAAAAGTGAAATGTCATTAGTTATATGTGCTAACCATAGAGAGTGGATCCTTCTTATAATAATACATGCATCCCCCATGTCAATACATACTGTGCAGAGAACATTTCAAAATAGCAGACTTGGAAACCTCTAAATCATGGACATTCCATGCCTAATAGAACATTTTGTGTTCAAAAAAAGATATTTCAACAAAGCAGAGGGAGCAGCTAAACCAAGGAGGCTGCCACAGCACATGATACTGGTTCAATGCATGATAGAGCAAATGGTATCCTAAATAATATAAATCAACATTTCAACATTACGAATGACACTCATAAAAAAAATTACTGCAGGAAGAGTAAGATCTCATACCTTACATGTCAGAACATAGAAGCAAACCGGATCCTGTGATTTCATTACCAATTCATTTAGGTTCTGGTCCATTGGAAGTTCTTTACCTTGTCCAACACTCCATCTAACAATGAGAGGAAAACCAGAAGCTAATAAACTAACCCCTCGCCTTCTCCCTAGGCCTAGGCCTCCGCCTCCATCTACACCTCCCCATCCCCGTCCCCCTTCCTCTCCTCTTTTGCCCTTGCTCTTTTCATCATGCCTTCCCTCCTTCCCATATCCCTCCCTTTTCTGTTTACCAACACTTAGCTCATCTTGTTGATCTCCATTGCTTCCTCCATTGTCAACATCGGTATGCTTTTCAAGATAAGGAATATCATCAAAACTCAGAACACCATTGCCACGTTCAAGGGGCTCCCAGTGACATGGATACATGGCTTCATCATGTTCAAAAATTCCAAGAGAGTAGCCATCAACAAACAGAACAGCCAAATGAGTTAATATGTCCTGCAGTGAACTTATATGTGGCACATTTCTATTATGAGTTTGATAATCTGTATCATCAATGGCACGCATTGCCTGGCCACTCAGGTAGCTCCAGCTTCTAATTAATCGTTCAATGAAATCACTGCCATCTATTCCAAGTTTTGTGACAGTTTGATCTGTAAATGCTTCACATATGCGACGAAACACAGGTCGTAGCTTCATTGACTCACATATATGCACAACAATGATACCAAAAGCTTTCTTGAAGTCCTCTGGGTAGTCCTTAGCTCCATTGTATTTCCAGATGGCATCAAATGCATCTCTAAGGGCATGCAGACCGATCCTTGTTTTCCCAGTGCTTCCACCAGAAATTTGTTGATGATTATCTTTAAACGGGAGACGTCTGCATCTCAGGTCATTCATGTAGTGTTCCGCCTGTGCCATGGACTCAATTTCGTACATCCCATTTATTCCATAATATCCATGAAGCCACCCATTGCGACCCTCAATTACAAATACTAGAGACCTTCCTTGGTAGGTCATGGCATAGTAAAAGGTGGATCTAGTAGGTGTAGTAAACACCTTAAACACCTTACTGTTGTGCAAAATTTCGACCTTGTCTGTTGCGAGCTTAATGTTCCAGTTACAATAGTACTCCTGGCAATAAATGTAACAAGGAAGGACCTCCTTTGCTGTCCCATCCAAGATGAGATGCACAGAGTTCTGGAAATGCAAAGAACACATGAACATAACATGAGAAGGCATTATGGTGCTTCTTCCATCCAAGATTGTAAGTGTGCAGCCAAATTTTTTTAACACTGAATGCAAACCATTCAATGATCGGTGAAGTTTAGGCAGCACAAAAAGATAGTTTTAGCGCAATGAAGGTTACCCAGAACAATTACTAACGTGCAGGTAAACTAAAGTAACAACATCGGGGTTAAAAACGACAGGCAAGGGTAGGATGAATTACCAGAGGAGGCGACTGGGAAATAGGGACAGAATGAACTGGTGCCATTGAAGAACAGGAACGCCAGGCCACAGAGAGATTTCTGCGATTGCACAGAAGGAGACGTAGGTTAATTATAAGGCACCCCAACCAAAAAAAAAAAAAAAAAAACCTTGGAGACGTAAAATTACAAGATGCAGTTTTCAATGACCAAACAGATAAACAAATTAGTTTTCAAGGACCAAACAGATAAATATCTGGAAAGGGTTTATTGTTCCTACCAGTGTCCGGAGAGGTTGAAGGGAAGGCGGCGGAGGAGACGCGCGAGGAGGGGAAGGCAGGATGAGGCGGCGGTGGAGGAGATGGAATGAGGTGGTGGCGAGGGGGAGAAGGCGGAATAGGGCGGCGGCGCGGAGGAAGGAGGAGAAGGCGGGGTGCGCGAGGGGAAGGAGGAGGAGACGGGCGAGGAGGGGAAGGCGGGATGAGCCGGCGGCGTGCAGGCAGGAGGAGGAGGAGTAGGCCGGGTGGGGTGACGGCAAGGAGAAGCAGACACAACGAGCGGCGTGACCGTGACGGCTCGCCAGGGGCAGCGACGGCTAGGAGAGTGCGGCGCACGGAATCGCGCGAGGGGGAGGCGGGAACGGAAGGGCGCGAGCAAATTTTTACTTGCCACTGACACGTGGATGAAGACGCCCGCGGGTCGGTGACACCGACACGTGATCCGCACACCCCAGGTGACGCACGATTTGATAGTGGCGTGGCCGGGCCGGGTTTGGTAGAGACCTGGGCGGGAGGAAGGGCCGATATTGGGTTACCTGAAACCGCCCAAAGGATGGGCCGGGTCGGGCTGGCATGGGCCATCTAGATCCAGCATGCTCGCCTCCCCTCGCTAGTCGCCACCGCCGCCGACCGCACCCAATCTCACGCCGGACGGGACCGCTGGACTGGATTGCCGCTGCGCATGCAGCCGCCCGACACCGAGCCGCCGCCAGCAACAACACCATGAGCGGCCGTAGGCTGCGCGGCGTCCGCCCCGAGCCACAGCCCACAGCCACCCGGTACCCGGAGAGACCGGCCCGCGCCTCCGGCCTCTCGCACTGCCCCGAGCTGGCCGCATGGCCAGTCTCTCCGGCCGGCCTGCACTCACCATCTTCAATCCAGCTCAAGAATCCATGGAAAAATGGCTGGGGAAGTGGGGATGGGACGGGGGAGGCCGGGAGCGGAGGGATGTACTTAATCTTTTGCTGTGAATGGTACCTACCACCTACCCCGCTCCCTAGGTCACCACCTCGTTTTATCGAAGGCGCCAAGTGTGGGCGACGGCGACGGTATCGCATTCCTTAACGCCCATTTAGGGCAAAATATGATAGCCTACTGGACCAGACCGTTGTAACTTTAATTTCGTTGGTAGCATCGGGTCATCCGGCCCAACAAGCGCTGCTGCGATGCGCTGGGCTGGGTTGTGAGCGCTATAGCGCGCAACTCTGCCGTAACAGGCTTCCGCATCGCTACCAAGCGACCAGGGTCCACAAAAAACACATACTCGACCGTAACAGACTTCCGCATCGCTAAACATTTTTTTCCCTATATATAAATAATATATGCCCTGGCATCGCAGCATGTTGCGACACGAACCAAGTCAACATGAGTGGATGATTTGATGCAATACAAAATAGCACATTAGCACACTGCGCTACATAAATGGAGTTGCAAACGGTCATTTCCACAGGTGCCTTACAGACAGCAGAGTTCCAACCGTGCCATGGGCCAACTAACACATAGCAGCGGCAACAGCACGCAGACGTTGTTCAGGAGCAGCTGCACCATCCTTTGTTTGAGCACAAGGAAATATCGATACCAGAAGTAATACTGCAATCATGCATGAGACATCACATTCTCCATGATACCCTTTGCTCCAGCTCACAGATTTTCCTTTTTTTTTTTTTTTTTTTCTTTTTGCTTTGCCTCGAAGATTCAGAAACCTCTTTTTCAACCTAAAACGCAAAAGTTAAGTTCACATGTCTTCTAAATCCCATATATCACATCATGAGTAAGATTACAAAGACTTGCCTCTGCAATCCTTGCTGACAACCTAGCCTCCTCGTCCATATTGCTTTCAGCTCTTCAAGCTGGAGATTCTGCTTTTAAGCAGCTCCTTGCCTCCTTCTCCTGATAAAGAAACCAAACCAAATAAGAACAGGTCCACCATGCAGACATATGGCTAAGACTTAGTATTAGTAGAGGTTAATACGCCAAAGAAAAGAGGAGTGACACTACTGAAACAAGAGCTTGGAATATCGGTGTTACTTCAGCCATTTTATGTTCATACCCAGGTAATGCAGTTGCACATTGCCTGACAAAGGGTAAAATTGGCTCCGATCTCCTGAAACCTAGCCTCTTTACCAGCAGAAGTGTTTGCCAGGTTTACCTGAAAAGACGATAAACAAGTCTTCAGTTAACTAACACCAAAAAATTGCCATGATAAAAGAGCATTAAAATCTCAAAACAACAACAGTCAGAATGTATTCAGAGAATTTCCAATCCTGAAAAATATTAGAAAAATGAAATCAACATGAGCAGCAACAGATGCCTTTTATTATTCTAATAAATAAGGACTGTGAAGTAAACTTGCTCTGATTTCAGAAGAGTTAAGAAGAAAATAGTAGACACCGTTAGTATGCAGGTTATCCTAATTTAGGGATTAGTTCATCCACTGCAAATCCCACACAGCAAAGGACACGTGAAGAAAAAAGATAATCAAAGAAACTATATGTGACCACAAGATAACAGTAAAAAAAAAATACCATAGGCGTAATTCACATGCACATCATTCTATCCAGAACAGGGTCCTCTCAGAAAAGAAAAGGCCTGCAAGGAATAGGAGGGGATGGGTGCAGACATACATTAGCCTTGAGCTGGACGATGATCTGTGTGCAGTGCATGTCGCTGCTTCCGTCTTTTTTAGTGACTCCAACACATCCTCCAGCCGTAGCAGCACCTTCGACAACAACGACAACCACAGAACCTTCTTCTTTCCACTCCCCCTTCACCCCCAAATCACCCACCAAAAATCCCTAGACCAATGGTTTTCAATCTCCAAGAGCATGTCCTTTGAGATGTCCAAAGTATTTACACTTTTAGGAGTATAAAAACAACCCTCAGAGGGTTAAAATGCTTCATAGATACTATCTCCTTTTTACGGTGTTTGTCTGGGACACATATCTAGGACGCTCAAAAGTTAAGTATCCATATATTTAGTAAGTACTCCTTCCATTCCAAATTATAAGACATGTTGCCTTTTCTAAGTACATTGCCTTCACTATGTATCTAGACATATGTATATTTATATGCGTAACAAAAGCTATGTATCTAAAAAAGCCAAAACATCTTATAATTTGGAATGGAGGGAGTACAATTTTGACATAATTCCATCAAAGACATCAAATACTATGCCATCTAGGTACGTGAATTGATTGGATACATACGAAACAAAGTTCTTTTCTTTTCTTTGGGGGCTGGGGTGGGGTGAAATGAAGCTCTCTTGATAAGTCTTTTCAAACCAAGAGTAATACTGGTAGTGAGTCCCACATTGATGATTTTTTTTTAAAAAAAAAAAAAACAACAGTTCTGAAGATTCATGAATCAGCCATTCCTGCCTTAACCACAGGGAGTAAGGCAGCAGCATGAAGATAACAACCATCTGTTAGTGCAGCAGGTGATGGCTGATGCAACATCAGCTGCCAAAGTTCTCCTGTGGAGGTATGTACAGAGTTTCCACAAAATCAAAATAAATCTGCATCAATGTAGGGACTGCAAAATATTACGATTACAATCTGAAAACATGCCAAAGAATTTGATCTCCAAGAATTAAACATATTTTGCTCTTTGCAGATATCTGCTGGACTGCCTTTTTGCTAAAAGTAAGAACTACATTTTTCATGACTTGGAGTCGCTTCCTTGATATTGTACATAATTAGTGATCTGGACATACAGCACTAGCAAACAAAATTGGTTGTAAGCAATCCAGTTTCCCAAGCTTGACTTAACTGATCAGACTTATGTATAGCATTAAATTTAATTTGTCAAATCCAAGCTACAGTATCCTCCATAAAAAGGCCACGGATCTTGTGTAAGTTAGCCAAACAAGTATTTAGAAAACCCAAACCTCCATCAAACCATGAGAAATATAATGCAAGCCAATTAGGCTCCATTTAACATAGCAGTGAGAATATATAGCCAAACTTCTCTAACTTTGATAAAAGATACATAAAGGGTATCTAAATTGGTTGTGTAGAAACGATACCATTGCATTCGCCAGGCAATATATTTTCATAGCAATTAATATGTACCTTCCCCCCACATTCATATAAGAAGTGTTTTCAAAGCTACATGCAGGAAAGCATGCCGCCATGTCCGCCCACGTTCAAAAGGTCATATATCATTGAAGAGACATTGTTCAAGGTCTAACAGATATATTCTACCATAATTGTCCAAATTCCTCAATACATTATGCCATGCAGTAGAGCATAGAAATGCTAGCTCGGAATGTCACTTTGTGTTTTTGTGTAAAAAGTAAGGGTAACCATAGATGTCAAAATATGCCTAGACTTATAAAAGGGTGATAGTACATCAGTAAGGGTACAAACACTATTGACTCACAGGTGGTCAATTGTATACCGCTGCATCTGTAGGTTGTAGCACTAGAAGGTTTACCATTCCTTCCAATATACTTGATCATATGCCACCAGTTTTGTGTAATTTTGATATTGAGTTGACCATTTTACCTGTCTGACTTATTCCTCCTCTTAACTCCACTGCTTCGAACCAGCAATGGTAGCAACAAGAGGGCCTATGATTTACAACAGGAAGAAGGCAACTGCCTATTAGTGTTTCTCTAGGGTGTGATTTTTTATGTGTTTGCACCTTAGACCTCAGGTGAGTTAAGGGCACAAAAGTGTATTGGCATTTGACTGAACTGGTTAGGAAAGTTACTTATTTCAGTTGAACAAGCATACAGGCTACTTACTGATGCTTGAGAGAATCCCAGAAAATCCATCCTATTAAACACCAACAGTTTTTTTCTCATATTCTAGACAAAAACTATTATGCACTAACATTAACTGTTTATCTTGAAAGCAGAACCACATGACAAATGACATTTGATTGAAACCATGCACTTGGATTTGAAAATCGCTTGTGTGTTTCCAAGGATCCAATTAAGGTAGATTGCACCCTACTGCAAGCACCACACACCACCTTAAGCATATCCTCAACCCCAACCGACCGTATCAAATGCAGCGCAGCCTAGTCCACTGACCTCAGACTGCAGAACGTGGCAAGCGACGAGACCCTGCTGCGCACTGCTCCGCGGCAACACCCCCGGCTGCTCCAGCTCGATGATGATCCCATGAACGATCTAAGGAACCAATCACCAGCAAAGGCCACCCAAGGTCAAAATACCACGCTCGATTAACCAAAGAAATGTGAAACAAAGTGCAGAAATCTCACTTTCCTGAACTCCCTGCCCTGGAGGCAAGACCCTGTCGAAGTCCAGTGTTAAGGTCAATCATACCAAAATAAATAAATAAATAAATAAATAAAAATTGAAAAATCCAGAAGGCCATAAAATTGCCCAAACAAGAGGGGGAGGTGGGGGGCAGAAATTGGTGAAGAAGCAAGGGAATTGAGTTGTCAGAGGATCTGGTCGCCGAGGCTGGGGTTGGAGCGGCGGAAGAGGCCGATGCGGTCGACGGGGGAGGAGGGGGTGCCGAGGCCGATGAGGAGGTTGTCGGTGTACATCAGTACATGATGCTCTCCATCTCCACCTCGCTCCCCTTATCCGGATCCGTCGCCATTTGTGTTCGGAATTGATTGAAATGGGATGGGTCGTTGGACCCAAAGGATGCGATGAATTCATCTGGGGTTTGGTTTACGAGGTTGTACCTATTCTATGTTTCGTGTATTTATTATTTAGGGCTCCTTTGAAAAAAAGGGAAAGATAAACATGGGAATATGAAAATATAGAAATAGAAATATTTTAGGATTGTAGATGCAAAATAAAGGATTGAAACCTATAGAAACTAGCATGGACACCCGCGCAATTGCGCGGGATAGGAACCAGTAAAACATAAGTTTAGGCATGGAAAATGATTATGTATAAGTTTAGGCATGGAAAGATAGAACAGAGTGTAAATTTGTGTGGAAAAACTACAGAACGGAGTGTAAATTTGTGTAGAAAAACTATCTGTCTAATTTTCAAATTGCATACGGACTTGTGGCTTACATTTTGAAATAAGAGATAATCATTAGGTTGACAATCTGAAGGTAACTAAATGAATTTTGTAGCAGTGGGTAGGCTCCATCAGTTTACAATGGAACTGAAGTTATGTTAGGAACATTGAATCTCCAAACAATCAAACCTTTGGTATGAGAAAAGCTCATGTCCAGTCCTTCGCTGTGGAGGTGCTGGAAGCTTAAATGTCAGAAGACAGGCAAACAATTTAAGGCGCCAATGCTTTGTGCATATACATACAGCAGAGAAGAAGATTGGCACGCAGCTGTAGTGAGGAATCAGAATGTACTCGGTATTTATTAATGAAGAGGGCATGGTAAATGTAATGCCGGGGGACTCAATATGGAAGGTTTAATCTGGACAATATATATGTAGACTCTGCAAAAGGCAATGAATCTGATATGGTTAGATGGAAGGTCGCATATGGTGGTATTAGAAGAAGAAATATACCACGAAACATAATCATATATGATTCTGAAGTACGCAATCAGGTGTGTGGACTGTATTTTTCAACCGACCAGTTCAACCTAAAAGCTTAAGCTGATGGGGAGATGTGGGCAATTCACTTATATTCCAACACTCCCCCTCACGTCAAGGCTCCGGCGAGAGATCTCAGCGACGGACGAGCCTTAGACGTGGAATAGGAGCGGACAACAATTATTTTATTTAATTGTGTCTACCAGGATTCGAACTCGAGACCTCTCCTTTGATACCATATTGAGTTGCATGCATCGACCAGTTCAACCCAAAAGCTTAAGCTGATGGGGAGAGGTGGGCAATTCACTTATATTCCAACAGATATAATAAATAAAAAGGTCAGTAGTAAACTACAGATGAGCACATTCTTTCATCGGTGAGGCAACGCATAAGAGACTCAGATTTGTTCATGTGAAATGGTTAGAGCACAGTGAAGTTTAGTATACAGAAGAGTCTTAAGGGGTTTGATATGGTCAGGAGGGCTACAAAGTAAGTATATCAGCAAAATGTATCCTTGATTATAATGTGTACGTGATACATATGTCCCGTAATCTTACAGGCTTGCAGGGCCCACCTAGTTCGCTGCAGTGGTTGATAGGAAGATGATGGCCAGCTTGGTAATTTTAGAGCTGGATGCAAAATACAAAGATAATTAGTTTTATTACGGCGGTTGCTTAACTTTACGTGGCTGAAATCATGAAATGAAATCCAAATTTAACAGATTGATAATAGAAGGCGAAGGAGATCAACCGGTTTAAATATGATAAAAAGAGTATTTGTACAAATATTTTTAGGTAGGCATGTGTAGGATGGTTAAATAATTGGAAATCTGCTATTGTTCATTTCAGAAAGAGATGGTTGTGTGGGTTTAGAAGCAAACAGAAGTGGAGAGCACGTTAATATGTATATGTTGTGTAGTATAATTAGATGACAATTTTTGTTTGCACTTAAAAGTACTAAATTACCATAGGGGCACAGCAGAATTCTATGGCCATCATCCTGAGGCGTTTGCAGGTGAAGCAGTAGAGAAGAACAGCACATATGCAGAGGAAGGAAAGAAGCAATGGTGAGGAAGGTAAGCAAATTGGAGATGGCATACCCGCTGGCATTTCTTCGAGCACCTGTTGGGCGCGATGACAGTGCAGGCGCTGGCTGCGGCGCCACGGCACCGCAGAAGCCGGCAACGAGGAGATGACGGTGCAGCGAGGAGATGACGGGGATGAAGCGCGAGGGCGAAGGCCGCGGCGTGGATGGCGTGCTGGCGAGAGTCAGATAGCACGGCGAGAGGGAAGCAGACGACGACAGATGCGAGAGGCGTAGGCGGCGCAGACGGCAGCGCGGTGGCGGCGATCCAGGGAGGCAGGCGCAGCACGTGAGTCCCGACGAAGATGGGGAGGCACCGTGGAGGCGGGTGCAAGTGGGCCGGCAGTGTGACGGAGGCGGGTGTAGGCGCGGAGGAGGAGGCTGGAGCAGAGGGTGCGAGGTGCAGCTCGCTCTGGTTTCCCTTTTTTTTTTTTTTTTTTTTTTAGCGGGGTTCCAAGGGAAGTGAACTTTTTTTTCGTTTTTCTTCAGGAAGAGGGGGCGGGGGAACGGCGGAAGGCATTAGAAATTTCTGGAGCAGTAGAAGAGCGAGTAGACGTGGCTGTTGGTTTCATTTTTTTAGGAGAGTGGGAAGCAGACGGGGGCACCAAACGTGGAGCTGCAGTTTAGCGGAGACGTGGGTCATTGTGGAAACATTTTTGGTATACGGAAATAGACTGAAAAAAATAAAAATAAAAATAAAAATAATATGAATATGGTAGATTAGAAATTTCTGGAGCAGTAGAAGAGCGAGTAGACGTGGCTGTTGGTTTCCTTGTTTTAGGAGACTACATGAAACGTGGAGCTACAGTTTAGCTGAGACGTGGCTCATTGTGGGAGGTTTTTTGGTATACGGAAATAAGGAACTACTATGATATAAGGAACTTGTGGCAGAATCTTCTAAATTATATGGCCCACAAGTACCTGATATTGTCCCTAAGACCTCTGTCGCTATGCTTGCGTACCACATAACTTAAAAAGTCCTGTCGGGTGAAACCCCGATGAAACCACGATCCTCCAGAATCGACTTCTTACAAGATATTATAGTATTACAATCGTTTTTATCCAAATACAACAGCGTAGCGGAAGATTTATAAAAGAAGATTACAACATTTGATTAGAGTTTGATTAAACAAAACTTAACTGAGATTGCGGAAGCAAGAAGAGAACTTTGCAGAAAGAAGGTATTCGATCATGCCAAGCCCACTGGTATGACCGAGTTAGCTTCACTAGTCATCACCTGCAACAGGGGTCAAACAAACCCCCGAGTACAAAAGTACTCCGCAAGACTTACCCGACAGAAAAAATAGGGAGAAGACTTCGGGAATGCTTTACTACTAGGAATCAAGGTGAGGCTTTAGCAAGATCAAATGACACCTTTTGCGAAAAGAGACTAAGTCAGTCCTTAATATGCCAATCATTTGTCAACCATGTAACGGATTCAAAACTTTCCATCATCTTACTACGATGCTGGTGCAAGGATCAAGTCTCCCATATCGTGGAGCAACGACGATTCGAATCGCTTATATACCCAGCTGGGGCTTCCTAGCCACACGATGTATACAGGACCCAACATCTTACATACATCAACTCAACGCTTAGATTTCTCCATACCCGCTCGGTCACTTCGGCGGTGCGCATCGTAGAATGGGTACACGCTACTGTCCGTTTTAGTAACGAATAGTCCAAGTGGGGCTTACCGCTATTAGCATGCGACTGGTACTATCCAATAACCTCATGATCCAAGGGTCAAGACAACGAACGGTGCTTAACCGACTCACAAGTGGACGACACTACACCAGGGCATTAGCCCTTTCTGGTGCAAGTCACTCCACCGACGTCTCGATTTACTCATCATCATGTTCTTGTTGTATATCCTTGACCCGATCAAAGTGAAGGAATACCAACAAGTAACATCAAGTTTTCATAATTGCCTCAACAGGGATATTGTTGTCACACCTTTAAAAACATTTTAATTTTAAATCCTATGCTATCAGCAGGACTAAGCAAATACTGAGCATTTACAAAATCAAAACAGGTTTCAGGGATATATCTCAAGGTACGGTAAATGCATCAAAGTAGGATATCACACAACTCCTAGCACCTAATGCATCATATCATCAATATAAAATATAAAAGACTTTCGAAATACAAGAAAGGGTTTGAATGCATCCGGGGCTTGCCTGCGTTGCAGAGAAGGTTAGCTGTTAATCTTGACAGCGACATCTCCGACGGATAGTCCTTCCCTGGAACTTGATCAGCACAAATCTTTTCCGAAATTTGGTCATCGCGAATCTTGTCTGGTGCTTGTCCATCGCGATCCTTCACTCTCACGTAAGCTATACGTATATGAAATGATGTATACTAAGCATGATGAAATGCATGACATGATGCAGGACAACATGGATGAAACCACTCAACTCTTTATTAACTTGAGTACAACTTTCCTTCACGGTAAAGTTGCATTAAGAGATCATAACTAACATTGATGACAACGGACTAATGATGCAAGAGCAATATATGTTGCCGAAGGTCATTGGGGTTAATAGACCTAGGGTCATCACTCAATCCCAAACTCAATCAACTCTATGGTGATCAAGGTTAATTACTAATTTATTATTTATTTAAACATGTGAGCAATACTACAAGTAAACTAAACATGGCAAGGCCATGGACCAGTGGGGTGTACTTGGTCCAAGGTCTCTGTTGACGGTCGTTATTGTATGAATTCAACCATCAACTAGCCATGAAAAGGATGCAATTGTGATCACCGACATAGACTTAGGGTTTACACTAACGGAATTCCACGAGTTTTGGTGAATCCATGTTTCTACAGATACATAGCGGAAAAGCTATCAAGAAGGACCAACATGACAGATTACAAGCACCTCAAATGATAAAATAGAATGCACCATTGCGAAGAGCTCATCGAGACGATTGAAACAGATATATTATTTGCCTTTTTTGGAGTTCCGGATGAAAAGATACGAATTCTACCGCGGGGGCTGCACTAGAAGACTCCAGAAGGCGCGAGAAGACACCACGGCGAAGCGGACCACCAGCGGGCCCGGAGTGGGACCGGCCGGTCCGACCCCAGACCGGCCGGTCTGGCCCAAGCGCCAATCAGGCCCAGCTTTGGCCCAAGTGCTCCACCGCCTTAGGGTTTCAATCTCAGCCGTCCGCCAAAGTCGGTTTGATCCAAAGGCTCACGTTTATCCCACCGGGCTATAAAATGAGGGCAGGACCCCCTGGAAGAGGCATCCCCTGAAACCCTAATTCATTATTCGTTGGGATCCATTTGAGAGGCGTCCCTTGAAAGGATCATACTCTCATGGAGATCAACACACCAGGGAGATTAGGGCTAGACTCTTCAATGTAATAGTTTAGCAACTTGAGAGCTAGGGTTGAGAGGCTTCATTCCGGATCTCGCCGTGGAGTCTTGGAGGTCTGGTATATCTTTGTATCTTATCTTTGCAACACTTATGCTTTAGTATATTTATCTTCTCTATTTACTTCTATGCCTTATTTGTATGGTTAGTGTAGTTATTGCATCTTAGCATAGGATCTCCGCCTGTATTAGGTGCTCTAGTTATCATATGTGGCTAGAGTAGTAATCGATAGTGTAGACATGGTGTCTAGGCTATAGGTTACCTGAGGTTGCGCCCAATTCTTACGGTTAGTTGTGGTAGCCCATAGGGGTGACAGCTCTATGTGGCCTTCGTATTCCACCACGTCGGGGTTGGTGTTTCGTAGGGCTTTTGGCAGCCTTCCCCAACTACCTTCTTCCCAGTCTTATTCGAGAGTTGGAAAGGTACTGCTGCCCCGAAGTGCTATTGTGTGTGCTATACTTACCCATGCATTAGTTACATTCTAGTGTCAACTAGAATAGAACCCGAGTAGTAGAGAAGTACATAGGAACCTTGAACTCTCCCTTAGTCCTCTCAAGTTAGCTGACTATATATTATAGGATTCTCCTCTGTGTGTGATATTATGCATAACTCTTATCATTTACCACTTACCCCTGCTTAGGTCTAGTTGGTATACTCCCTCCGTTTCAAAATAAGTGTCGCCGTGGGATGCGTGCCACAAGTTTGACTTAATTTATAGAAAATACGTATAATATTTAAATCTTCAAATAATTTTATTAAAAAACTAGATCCAAAGATCTTTCCGATGATACTAATTATGATACTAATCGATGACATTTAATATTTATAAAAATTGCCGGCATTTGTTTCTCGGGAAGCGAAGCGACAGATATTCTGGAACGGATGGAGTACTAGTTAGTAGATACATGATGGAGAACTATCAAACATCTTTAACCATTGTTTCCCAGTGGTAAAATATAAATAACGATACCTGGAATACTCCCGGTAAAATGCTACAATGGTAATTCTGTGCGCTTGCGGAATCCTTCATATTTTAATTGTGCATAAGAAATACCAACAAGCATTTTTGGCGCCGTTGCCGGGGAAACAATTGGCGTAAAGATTTTGATATTGATCTTGATATCTGCTAACCTAGTTTGCCACTAGCTTTAGTAGGATTACCCCTGTGTTTGTTGAGTTGTGGAATAAGCAGAAAATCAATTGTTCAACCTTCTGGTGAAATTCCATAAGAACAATACAAGGGAGAGATTGAAGAATCCAGGGTACCTGAATAGTTATGATCTATCAACAATGGAGCCCTGCCATCCCACAGGTTCGTATAAATAAATATTACTCTAACCATGTGTAGATTGGAGAAAAATCATCGTCACAAGAATTCAAATATCATCACATATGACGAACAAACATGCTGCACTACTCACAGAGTCTAGTGTGAGTTATGGTAAGTACGATCAAGAAAGGTGAGATAGTCTTGCTCATGGACTTCAAACTTAATGAGTAGTTATCATGTTGCATTCCACTGTATGTTTGCTTTGAACAATCCATGCATTTACTCTATCTCATATCAAATCTATAGCATAATTTGTTCGTTGCACACATGCATAGCACTTGCATCTCTACTTAAAAATGAAAAAAAACATTCTCACCATACATGATCATGCTTCCATCTCTATTTGAGTAAATCTCTATGTGCTCCCATGCTACCCTTGTCTGCTATTATATGCTTAGGTTTTAAAGTATTTTCATACATCTTTTAAATTAAGCATGGTGCTTGGTTTAAACTGTCTTCCTAAATTAAATTAGACATGGTGTCTAGTTTGATTTTTGAATCATAAGGTGTGTTGATGACTACTTCTAAAAGATTTTAAATTAAGCGTGGTGCTTAGGTTAAAATGCCTTCCTGAATCAAATTAGACGTGGTGTCTAGGTTGGTTCTTGAACCGAAAGTATGCTATAGTAGACATTGGATATTTTGGACTAACCCTTGCAGGAAACTCTAAATCTAATCTGGGTAAGTCAAGAGATGAAATCAATTTGGAGATGAAGCAAGGCACATGACGAACTCCAATAACTTTGCACATTGAAGACACAACACATTCATCATTGATGGAAGAACTGTAAGTATCAATGATCATTCACTTTGTCTTCAACTGCAAGTTACCTTTGCCTTGAACCATGGTTGCATAAAACATGAGGAAAAAAAACTATGCTAAGATAATCCTAATCCCATCTTTCTAATAGCATAGAGCTAATGCACATAAATTAGAGACAACAATCCCCCCATTCAAATTGGTATATTCCTTCGGGTATGTGTTGTCCACTAATCTTATGCAGGCATAAAAAAAATCTAAAAAGGCAAAGAGCAAAAAGATGGCACGACAAAAAGAGCACCATCTAGGAACAAGAGGAACTACGAACCGAGATGTGAGGCCGTCCAAAAAAAAGGGAAAGCATCGAGCAAAACAAAAGGACCATCAAGAGTCATCTACTCTTCAGCACATGGTGTTGCTCCAATGATGAAGGTAACATCCAAAGGTAAATGGTCACTACTTCAAATGCTTCTCCTTGGTTTTGGTATGAACATGAACAAAGAACCTATATTGTTTGAATAACAATTATTAATGATCAATCCTGATTAACTCAACATGTTTAAGTTCTTTAACTTGTTCATAGCATCACTATCTTGATCCATAGTCTTAACCAAATAAGTTAAAAAGTTACACATCTTATGCTTGGAAGATGGTAGTCATGATCATATAAAAAATTGACACATCATATACAGATCAACAATCCTTCCATGGTTAAGCATTTCAACTCTTGTGGCCTAATGAACTTAAATGTTACATCCTTGCTCAACCTTCTGATCCTACCTCTCATGATAATGTTGAACAAAGCACTTAACATCAACTCTATGTTGTTCAAACGGGACTAAGGACGAGATGTGGAATAGAAGTTTTGGTTCTGCTGGTGTTTTCCCACCAGTAGAGCCCATGCACTTGATCTCTACCTTGCCTTCATGAGCAGGACACACTTTAAGCTAAGTGTGGGGGAGTCAATTCCCTATTTTGTACAAGTGGAGGTCCTAGACCTGTCAAAGCAAAATCAAATCTCAAAATCAAGACGGGTTAGGTAGAAGAAGGTGACACATCATAAAGGGCATAAGCATAGAATCTTAATCTTCACCGAAAGAGCTAGCTTAGAGAAGAAGCACTCCCTTGCACGCAACCAAAGCAATTCCATGCCGATAATGCTAGAGGAATCAATAAGAAGGGAGGAGTCTTGTTCGGAAGACTTTAAAATCCGAACCCTTGCCATGAGGTAACATTGGTAGCTATCCATATTTACTTTCTTTCATTGCATGAATTCTTTTCTCTTTAGCATGTTTACTTTTCTGCATTAGCATTGCATTGAAAATATTAAAAACAAATATGTATTAATCTTGCTAGATAATTCGTGCATTATAAAACTTCAGGCCCCATGTGAATAGTCCTATGGTGTGTAAAATCCTGTAGAAGTCTCCACCGTGGTGGCATAAAAATAACAAAAATATTATGCATACATGTTTTCTTTCCTGCATAACAAAAAGAAATCTAAAAAAAATCTAAAAAAAATAATCATTGAGCATCTTGTCAGTATCAGTATACACTGACAACCTTTGAAAACCTCTCACAACAACCAATCCTTGATGGGCTAACCACTAACTATTTATCCTAATCAGTTCCATAAGTTTTGGTGTTTTGTGAGATGTTTGCTGCAGGATGACTCTAAGAGCTAGTCCACCTAGGGATCATCATCATCACTGGTACACCTTCTTGCACACAGCTAACCACTATGTGAAGGAAGCAACTTCTGGTTGGATGAGATGAAGATTCTTGACTACACCAGCTCTTCCAAGCGTGAGCTCCATCGAGAGGACTGCTCAGCTTCAATGCTCAACCACGACAACAATCAGCTTGGGGGAAGGCATCCCCTAGGTACCCAGGTAAGTGTACCTACGCGATTATCGAGTCAGTCATAAAAATTAAAATACCAAAAATATGTGGGCACATGAAGGTTCACCATAGTATCTAAAAAAACTTAAAAATACCAAAAATATATGGACACATGAAGGTCCATGCTTTTTAAGAGTCCTTAGAGTCTTTTAAGTTTTATAGTTTGAGTCTTTGAAAAATAAAAAATCAAATAAAAATGTTTGTCTGTCTAGAGTCAATAAAAAGAAGCTCTTGAATAATTGAATTGAAATGATGATAAGCTGCTCTGTTACAACACCTCTGAAATGACTACAGTTTAGATAAAAGTTTTCTCAAGTTTTAGCTCTAACTGTTTTGACATGAGAATTTGCTCTGAGCCTGAAACTTGTGGGTTGCATACGCTTGAACTAAGTCTAGGTACCTGATTGATAAGATTGAGAAAGTCTGAGCTGCTATCTATATTATTCTGAGTGACACTAAAGTTCTGGAGATTTATCTTTTGAAAAATACAAAAAAACATGATGAGTTCCTGTATGACAAAGCTTACACTCCCACCAGAGCCAAACATGATGAGATAGGCTAGTTAAACTTCTACATATATGCTGCTTGTCTTGCATTGAGTTTTGTCAACCTTTGTGACCCTGGTGAGAGATTTATCATGCTCTTGAATCAAGATCCACCTCCATATGCACTACTCTACACTGGAGTAGGTGCAACAACAAGCCATTCCACCTACATCCATTCCAAAAATATTTTTCTCCTACACTGGAAGAGAACACCAAAAATATTTCATTAGGTTAGCCACCCAATAAATGCTCTATGTTCCTGTGTTATCTCTCTAACTCTATCAATGCCAAAAGGAGTGCTATGAGCTATGCAAAAAGATAATTGAAAAAAAAGAGAGAGAAGGGAGAAGAAAAGAAAATTGGACAAGTGTCCAAATGCTGAAACAATGGGCACTTAGAGGCCTGACTCCCTGAGAAAAAGAAAAAAATATAAATAGCTCATAACCTCTGGCCAGTGTTCAAAGTCCAAGAGAGAGATAAGCATTCAAGGAGCTGAGTAAAATTAGTTTCCACCATATATCCACCATATCCATCCACCTATACATCTTGATTCGACTGTATAACTTATTTCTCCATGGATCCATTGTTTGGCTTTACAACACATGCATTACAAGTTTGCTCTTTTAAGTTTTCTTCTTACCTATGAGCTCCATATAAGCCTTAGTTATAGGATGAAAAGAAAGGCAACCATCATCACTGTCTTGGTGAGAATCCACAAATACCACATATATTGAGAGACTTGAGAGTGTCACACATGGGAAGATCTGAGTTTTATTTGAAAACCTCTAAAAACTTTAGAATGATAGTTGATCGAAGAGCTTGAGATATAGTGCTTAGATGAGATCTTTTCTGTCCGTCAAGTACTTAAGACCCAAGGAAGAGCTAAATAGCCCCACAGTTAAAGGTAATATGGGTAAGTTTGAAAGTCAGCTCAGTTATTGTATAACTTGGAGGAGAATCTTTGTCTGACTGCAGGTATAGTTCTAGGGAGTTGCTCCGGGATGGCTACAATGCTTAAACATATACATATATCATTCAATAACTTTTCTAAGTTTTCTTTGCTAAGGGACTAGCAAAAGTTAAGCTTGGGGGAGTTGTTGACGGTCGTTATTGTATGAATTCAACCATCAACTAGCCATGAAAAGAATGCAATTGTGATCACCGACATAGACTTAGGGTTTACACTAACGGAATTCCACGAGTTTTGGTGAATCCATGTTTCTACAGATACATAGCGGAAAAGCTATCAAGAAGGACCAACATGACAGATTACAAGCACCTCAAATGATAAAATAGAATGCACCATTGCGAAGAGCTCATCGAGACGATTGAAACAGATATATTATTTGCCTTTTTTGAGTTCCTGATGAAAAGATACGAATTCTACCGCTGGGGGGCACTAGAAGACTCCGGAAGGCGCGAGAAGACACCACGGCGGACGGACCACCACCGGGCCGGAGTGGGACCGGCCCGGTCTGGCGGGCCGGAGGGGACCGGCCGGGTCCGACCCCAGACCGGCCGGCTCGCCCCCAAGCGCCAATCAGGCCCACCTTTGGCCCAAGTGCTCCACCGCCTTAGGGTTTCAATCTCAGCCGTCCGCCAAAGTCGGTTTGATCCAAAGGCTCACGTTTATCCCACCGGGCTATAAAAGGAGGGCAGGACCCCCTAGGAGAGGCATCCCCTGAAACCCTAATTCATTATTCGTTGGGATCCATTTGAGAGGCGTCCCTTGAAAGGATCATACTCTCATGGAGATCAACACACCAGGGAGATTAGGGCTAGACTCTTCAATGCAATAGTTTAGCAACTTGAGAGCTAGGGTTGAGAGGTTTCGTTCCGGATCTCGCCGTGGAGTCTTGGAGGTCTGGTATATCTTTGTATCTTATCTTTGCAACACTTACGCTTTAGTATATTTATCTTCTCTATTTACTTCTATGTCTTATTTGTATGGTTAGTGTAGTTATTACATCTTAGCATAGGATCTCCGCCTGTATTAGGTGCTCTAGTTATCATATGTGGCTAGAGTAGTAATCGATAGTGTAGACATGGTGTCTAGGCTATAGGTTACCTGAGGTTGCGCCCAATTCTTACGGTTAGTTATGGTAGCCCATAGGGGTGAGCTCTATGTGGCCTTCGTATTCCACCACGTCGGGATTGATGTTTCGTAGGGCTTTTGGCAGTCTTCCCCAACTACCTTCTTCCTAGTCTTATTCGAGAGTTGGAAAGGTACTGCTGCCCCGAAGTGCTATTGTGTGTGCTATACTTACCCATGCATTAGTTACATTCTAGTGTCAACTAGAATAAAACCTGAGTAGTAGAGAAGTACATAGGAACCTTAAACTCTCCCTTAGTCCTCTCAAGTTAGCTGACTATATATTATAGGATTCTCCTCTGTGTGTGATATTATGCATAACTCTTATCATTTACCACTTACCCCTGCTTAGGTCTAGTTGATATACTAGTTAGTAGATACATGATAGAGAACTATCAAACATTTTTAACCATTGTTTCCCAGTGGTAAAATATAAATAACGATACCTGAAATACTCCCGGTAAAATGCTACAATGGTAATTCTGTGCGTTTGCGGAATCCTTCATATTTTAATTATGCATAAGAAATACCAACAGTCTCCAATCAAAGCCACAAATCACACAATATTTAATTAGTCAACTACTTAATTAATTGATTATTTTATTAACAATTTTTACAGTCATTAAACAAGGTGAAAATTATTCATTAAAATAAACTCCATCAAAACAGCGCCAAAATTTTAGTGGAGGTTCCTTTTACATAAAAATCTTAACACTAAATTTTCATGATTTTTAGATTAGCATATTGCTCTAGAAAAATCAAACACTATGCATTGATTAATTAAAACATGGAATTATTAAGCATAATAAAAACAATTACATACTGAGCACATAAATTCTATATGAAACTACACATCATGAATAACACAAAGAAATTTAGTTTGCATTTTTCTGAGCTCTAAATATTCAATTATGAAATAATCAAGAAACAACACCTTTTATCCTTTTTCTGAAAACGTTTTCCTTTTCACCCTCTCTCCCAGCCACTGACCGACTGGACCCAGCCGTCAGTCTCTCTCCCCCATCTCCTTCTTTCTTCTTGGACTCAAACAGAGGAGGCAGCGACGCCGGCCGCGCGGTTCGCCGCCGATGAGGTCGCGGTTGCCGGGAAGGTCACCACCGTGACCCCCGCGGACGGGCGAACCTCTCAGGAATGTTGGACGGCCGGGGTAGCGCACGGAGAAGGCGTGGCGGCGGCCATGACGGTTTGACGGTGTGCGGCCGCGGCGGCGCAACGATGACGGGCCGCTGCTGGCTTGAACTGACCGGGAAAGAGTGGCGGGATACATAAGGTGCTCACCGGAACACAGCGCTCGCGCTGGCCTGACCGGAGGTGGAGCAGATGAGAGCGACTGCGGTGGAGGCGGCTGGGGCGGCGTGGACCGGCGGCGCAACGGTGTTCTGGCGAGATGGAGATGGTAGAGGTCAAGCGGACGAGCCGACATCAACCAGGGAGTCAAGGCGATGCGACTGGTGGTGTTGGTTAGACTAGAGGCGGACAGGAGCAAGCTGGCCGCGCGCGAGGTGCCACGGCGGAGCTCTGGCCGTCTCCGAGGAAGGAGGAACAGCACGGCTAAGTCCGGCAGAGCAGAGCGGCTCTGGAGGGTGCAGGAGGTGCGTGAGGGAGCAACGGAGCTTCTGGCTAACGATTGCGAGGTGAAGCAGAGAGAGCAACGCGAATTCGACGGAATAGCGGGGACCTTGCCGGCGGCAGTGACAAGCAGAGAAATGGAGCTGAGCAGCGGCGGCATGGCTCTTACAAGCGATAAGGGCGAGTGAGAGACTGCCAGCTCCTGCTTGGGCGGCTCCAGCACGGCAGCTGCGTGTCGAGTGGTGGAGCAGTGGCCAATTTGGTCACGACGGCTTGCCGACGTCGAGCAGCTTCTAGCTAGCACTGCACTACTAATGTACATGCTCAAACCTGCAACTTTGCCAACGATTTTCTCTTGATTTTATGTGGCAGGGTCCCTAGCTCCCTTAAGCAACGTTGTTCAGCTTCAAAATCTCTACAACTTTTGTTCAAGAACCAAGCTCAGAAACTAAAAGGATTTGGAGATACAGATCAAGGAAAACAGCTAGAGAGAAACTGAACATTGGGTTCAGTTAGCTGAATCAAAAAATTCAGTTAAAGGGGGAATTTCGAAATTCAGATTTGAGGCTGAAACTTTAAATCTCATTTTTGGAAACCTCCTTCATCAAACTCCATTTTTTTTAAAAAAAATCCCAAAATTTGATTTCTTGATTAAAGCCACAATTACATAATTAGAGCTCAGGGTGATTAGAGTTTCTCTTTATTTTAATTAACAAACACATTAAACATAATTAACATCCCATGTTTTTATTATTAACATAATTAACAACCATGTCACATATGCAACATTGACATGGCATAACTGAAATATGAAATGCATTATGACTTAATGTTTGATGATTATACATGATTATGACATGATCAAATTTTTAATTAAATTATAACACCGGGGGTGTTACAATTATTCTTGTTCTTGCTTGCATCATTTGACTTATAAAACATGGTTAGGATGTTAGACATAGTTAGCCAAACACTTTTACATACCAAGGTTGATTTTATGTTAATGACTTTTATAAGCTTAATCAAACATATGAGAGAAATTTAAGTGTTTTTTCACTCTATTTCTATTAGCAAGCATATCAAACTATATTAATGGTCATTAAGTAGAAATAACATCTCAAAGCATAGTTAGCATACAAGACAAAGCATCACTTATGGAAGAATCATTAACACAATGAAATGCACTAATGCATGTCTTTCCTCGGTGGTTACTTAATAATGCATATGATTATACTTTACTTGCATTATCATTAAACATGATGCTTAATGCATAACATGATGACATGGTGGGTTTATGGTTAACGTAACACCAGGGGTGTTACAGAACTACTATGATATGATAGACTATGATAGATTTTGATGGAATAGCCGTTTGGATAGATCATAGGAAAATCATAAGAATCCTAAAGATTTTTAATAGAAATTTTAATGGAATGGTCCTTTATATATGTCACACGTCCAATAAAGACGGTGACGAATTATAGAACTGACGGACCCAAAGGGGCCTCTGAGGAGAAAACAGCCGAGGATAGCAGGCCCACAGCCCGTCCTGGGGAAGGGCGGCGTGGGGCGCCGTGTGAGGAGGGGCGGCGACTGCCCTAGCTGCAGCCACCACCTATACCGCGGCGGGGGGCGTGGGGCCCACACGGCCACCCCGCCGTCGTCGCCGCGAGTTACCTTTATTATTATTATTATTATTATAATTAGTTAGGTAATTAAGATTAGCAAACTAGAAAGTTCATGTTCGATAAGAACTTTTCCGTTAGAATCTACTTGGGACTATAAATATTAAAACATTGTAATCAGATGGAATCAAGAAATAATTGGGCGAAAGTCCTTTATTCCAATCTCTCGGGTCTCTCTCTCCCTCCTCTCCCTGTGTGTCGCCGCTGCCACCAGCCCGCCGCTGCCGCCCAACACCGGCCGCCGCCCCTCTAGGGCATGCACCACCCCTTCTCCCTCTCCTCCTCCTCCAATCCGCTAGCCCAATCCACCCTACCCGCCGCGTGTGTTACAGCATAGGTCATAGGAAAATCATAGGAATCCTAAAGGTTGCTAAAAGAAGGAAACCCTAAAGGATTTTCAATATAATGAAGTTGTTTTACTTACACTAGTTGATTAGACATGGCTAAAACATTTCTTCCACATACAGGAAGCACAATTATCTAGTAGCAGCAGCACTAAGTTTCTCGTTCTTTTATTTATAGCTTCTACAAAAAAATTTGTTTGGTAAACAGCCTGATAGGAGAGGGTTCACCTAAATGAAAGGGTTGGGTTGCGGAGGGGAGATTGGAATCTAGGGATAATGAGTGGCTAATAAGACCGTTTACTGAGAAAGAGGTACATAAGGTGATTGTAGATCTGAAAGCCAGTTCAGCTCTAGGTCCTGATGACTTTAGCTATTCCTTTTATAAAAGCTGCTGGAACATTATTCAAGGGGATTTCATGAGGATGGTTGGGGATTTTGATGAGGGAAAATTAGATATTCAAAGATTGAACTATGGAGTCATTACTCTGATCCCTAAAATCAAAGATGCCTTTAATGTTAGACAGTTTAGACCAATTTATCTTCTAAATATGAGCTTCAAGATCTTCTCTAATCTATTGATTAATAGATTATCAGAGGTTGCTGATAAGATAGAGGATAAAGAACAAACAACCTTTATAAAGGGGAGATACATTCTTTGATGGGGTGGTAATCTTACATGGACACTGAAAGGTCCTAAATGGCTAGAGAGGAGTGAATAGCCTAATTAAAAATCTACAAATACACTAGAGCAAAGCGTTAGTATAACAAATAGCGTAAATACGGTTTACTCTAACTCTACTTGTTAGGCAAGCCACCCAATTCATATACACAGGCTAAATTGCTAGTTTACTCCTAAGTGATAAAGCTAGAGAATTAGACTACACTAATGCTACCACTAGAACAAGAATAAAACTATGTAATACAAGTGATAGAGTGATTGTTACCGATGCTGGGTAAGAGATGAATATGTCAATCACAATATGAACACCAATGAATACCAAGACATCCAAGGGAGACAAGATGACATAATGAATTTTTCTTTCGAGGTTCATGTGCTTGCCGGCATGCTAGTCCCGTTGTGTCGACCACCACTCGATGTTGCGCTGCTAATAGGCTTTCAATGCCTAACCCTCGACGGGTACTGCTAGCAACTATCCACAATCACCTTTTGCGAATCTCCCACGGGGAATAGACGCAAAAACCCCTCACAAAATCACCGGAGCCAGCCAAGAACAATCACCAACTCTTGCCAGACCTCCACCGCAGTTTCAAGCTATCTAAGTGATGGCAATCACCAAGAGTAATAAGCACAAACGCTGCTCAACGATTCTCAAGTGCCACTAGATGCTAGCTCTCATGCAAATATACTTGGAATCACTCACAATCTCACTTTGAATGCCCAATCAAGAAGAAGAGTGAGTGGGAGGCTTTGCTTAGGCTCACAAGGATCACAAGTATATCAAAAGTGCAAGAGAGGATCCTTGGAGCTGGCCAACTTCTATTTATAGGGATGAGACATCACCTCCAACCGTTGCTCACTAAGTCAGCCAAACTCGGGGGCATCGGACGCGTCCGACGCTAATCCACGAGCTGCCTGCGTCGCCAAGTGTCCTAATCCAATTTTTACCGTTGTCCGCGTGAACGACTAGCTATTCTGATCACTTGACAGGTCACTAGACACGCAGACGCCATGCATCGGACTCATCCGATGCCTATCAACCACGCGCTCAACGAACTCTGGTCGTCAAACCACCGGACGCGCTGATGACCCCCCAACGGACGCTGCGCCAAACGCCGGACGCTATGCAGAGAGGTTCCAAACTGTGCACGAACGCATTGGACGCGTCCGACGGTGCTGCAACAGACGCACCCCAGCATCCGATGCCTCCTGAATATCAAACCTAAGTTAAAGCTGCTTTACACCGGACGCGCCGACGAAAGAGTACCGGATGCTCAGATGCACATACTGTGCATACCCATCTTATCCAAGAGCATCGAACCCTAGCACCAGCATCCGATGCTACGAAAAGGGCTCGTTTCTTCCGAAAATCACCGAGTCCTGCCTCGCAAACTCAGTGGGAGGAAATAACACTCAAACACCATCAACCCTTGCTCTCATGTGCCAATACCAAAGTGTCTCACCACTTGTACATGTGTGTTAGCATTTTCCAAAGCATTTTTAAAGGGTTAAGTGAGATCTCACTAGGTTATATGCAAATGCATAAAAAGAAATCACCTAGTGGCACTTTGATAGCCGTTTTTGCATTGAGAGTATGTAACAACCCAGGTTTTTGGGGAAGCTAAAATATGAACTTTTTAAAAAGTTCGTATTAACTTTTTAAAAAGTTCATATTTTGGCTTCTCCAAAAACCCGGGTTGTTACAGAGTACTCCTCTTAATAGTACGGCTATCTATCATAAACACACTCACACACTCTATAATGTCTTGAGTACCAAAACAAAAGATCCTATCAAGTTATACCCTTGCCTTGATCTCTCTTTTATTTTTCTCTTTCTTCTTTTCTAAGTTGGAGCACTTGATCACCATCTTTGGAGTTCACCACCATCACCAAGGTCTTCTCTATGTCTCCATCACTTGGCATGGACCATTTTACCTTATGCTACACACACTTAGCCACATAGGATTAGTCCTAAAGATTTCATCAATTATCTAAAACCAAACTAGGGCTTTCAGACACTACATAAGTGGAGGAGGAAAAAGATGAAAGGAGTGATATTGAAATAGATTTTAAGAAAGCTTATGATAGTGTTAAGTGGGGCTTCGTGGAAGAGACTCTAAGAAGGAAATGTTTTGGAGAAAAATTAATTAGGTGGATTATGAGCACCGTGCAAAGAGGGAGGGTATGCATTAATATTAATGGGAAAAATGGGCCTTATTTTAGAACTCATAGGGGCTTAAGATAGAGGGACCCTTTGTCTCCTTTGCCGTTTAATTTAGTGGGAGATGTTTTAGCTCACATGCTAAATGCAGCAAAGAAGAAGGGATATGTTAGAGGTTTGGTTCCAAATCTGATTGAAGGTGGCCTAACCCAATTACAATATGCTGACAATACTTTATTGTTTATGGAGAGAGATGAGAGATCTTTGATAAATGATAAATTCATTATGTATTGCTTTGAGTGGATGACAGGTCTAAGAATTAACTATCACAAATTTGAGGTTTTCACAATAGAGATGACAGAAGGGGACAACAGAGGGTAGCAAATATTCTAAATTGTAACACTGGTAGCCTGCCTATGATTTATTTGGGGATCTCGGTGTGTGATAACCATTTGGGTATCAATTATATAAAAAGAGTTCCTGATAAGCTGAGGAACAGGCTGCAACCTTGGAAGGGGAAGAACTTGACCTCAGGAGGGAGACTTATTCTATCTAACTCTTCTCTATGTAGCTTATCAATTTACACTATGGGAACGTATAGTCTTCAAGAGGGGATTCATCAGGAAATGGACTCTATTAGAGGGAAATTTTCTAGCAAGGGGCAGGGGATAAATTTAGATATCGCATGCTAAAATGGAGAATTATGTGTGGCCCTAAAGATTTTGGGGGTCTAGGTTTAATGGGCACTAGGGTTTCGAATGAAACCCTGCTGGGCAAATGGGGATGGAGGGTTCTGCAAGGGGTAGGGATGATGCATGTGCTGAATTACTTAGGAAAAAAAATATCTGGAGAGGAAATCTTTTATGCAAGTATCTGATAGTGGGGGTTCATAGTTTTGGAAAGGTGTGGTCCAATCTAGGGAGGTTCTGAAATAGGGTTGCCAGGTTATAGCCAATAATGGTAAAAGATAGATTTTGGGAAGAAATATGGTATGGGACTACACCACTCAAACTAGAGTTTCCTTCTCTATATCATTTATGTTCTGACAGAGAATATCTTATAGGGGACATCTGGGTAGGTGACGGATGGAAGGTGGACTTCAGAAGACCTTTAGGCTTGGAGGATGTGGAGGAGTGGGAAAGAATGATGGATCTATTAGACGACAATAGTCTGAATGATAAGGATGACATCTTTAGATGGGCCCTGGGTAAGTCGGGGAAGTATTCGGCGAGATCTATGTATAGAAGGTTAACTTTTAGAGGGATTACCAATAGAAGGATGAAAAAGCTATGGAAAAGCAAGTTGCCACAAAAGCTAAAGGTTTTTGGTTTGCTTCACAAGATAGGTTGCAAACTAGTATAAACTTGAAAAAGAAGAATTTGAAGGGGGATGCAAAATGCTGCTTGTGTGGGGTCCTTGAGGACATGGACCACATCTTTTTTCACTGCCATGTTGCTAGAGTGATTTGGTTTTGTTTTAAAGAGGCTCTTGGTTGGGAGAGGCCGTGTTCGAGCTTTCAGGATTTTCTAGACAATTGGCTTTCATTGGGGTCAAAAGATTATCATGTTAAACTCTTTGCTTTTACTATTGTCCTATGGGGGCTCTGGATGTGAGAAAAATGGGGATTGAGGGGAGGTTTTCTAGCTCTTCAAATGAGGTATTTCACAAGATTTTTCATATGTTATAGAAATGGTGTATCCTGCTAAAAGACCAAGGTGGCCGATTTCTGGATGACAAAGTCACAAGAATGAAGAAGTGGCTGTTGCAGTTCTGGATGAAGACCGAAGACATAGAAGTGGAAGGAGTCATCTAAGCGTTGGTTGAGTCGTTTTAGCTTTGTAGCTTCTTTTGCCGTAAGCCTTGTGTTTGGTCTGTGGCCTGCGTGCCAAGCTTGAGTAGTCTTTTGGTTTTCTAGAAGTTGGCAATCCCAGCGTCTTTTATGTTTTGAATACTTGTTAAACTCTGTATTGAGCTTTCTATAAAAGCCGGGTTTACCTCTGTCAAAAAAGTTTCTTGTTTTTCGTGTACAAAATTTTTACCAAAAGCTCCCACTTGATGCTCCAAATCCTTTAGAATCTGTAAAGAAAGAAGTAAATTTCTATGGAACACTATTTATGGTTTCTACAGTCCAAATGATAGGATAGGGCCAAATCTCTTTGGAAACAACATTCCTATAAAAATCCTTCACAAAACCTACAATCCAAAGGAACCCTTAATGGTTTATAGAAGTCTCTACTATAATGGAACACTCAAATCTATTCTAGGCCTGCCTAGAAAATTGTCCCCCCGCTGAGAGGTCCAATCATTGTGTACTAAGAAAAACGCACATAAAAAATTGTCTCTATTAAAATTAAGGGCTACAAAACCATCCAGATAGCTGTCAATAAAAGTTTGATGCAGACTTCAAACTCACCCCCGTCCCCGCGCTTCGGCCTGCTCAGCATCACCGGTCACGGTTAGGGTTTGAATACTACGATCGTCATAGAACTAAAAAAAGAAAAAACAGTGACGTGAGCAGTTATCCCGCCGCCGTCTCCTCCCTGGCCGGTCGCCTCCTCCGAGATCCCGTCGGCCTCCTCAAATCAGGGCGTGAAGTGATTCTGCCGACGGCACCGCCCCACACCGCCGTGCCTCGGAGTCACCGAAGCCCTCCATGGCGGCAGGCGTACCAGTACCAGCGCCCTACAGAAGGACCTTGTCAATCAAAATTTTGAATAAGACGAATGGTCAAATACGGGGTTTGAAAAAAACAAAAATGGCGTTTTTTTACAAAGGGAGATTACATTATGATAGTAGGCTGTAGTTAATTTGGAAGTACGCTGCTATTTGTAGTCACATTCAATTTAGCGGTTTTAGTCCGCTATGTCGCTGGGTCTTAGCCTCGAGAAACCATGCCATTAATCCAAAGTCCCGCTATTATTACAGTGCATGGTAGTTGAAGTATCAAAATCACCTTGTGACAATTAGCTGAGGAGTCGGATCGATGTTTTCTCCATCCAATATTTTGTTTATCAATTCCATCCAATAAATTCAAACAGACTTAAGGAGGCGAAGTTGGGCTTTGACACTCTAAAGCCCACGTCACTGTCGTTTCGAGAACTATGGGTCCCAGGTGGCCAGCTCCCACCTCCCAGCTTGCTACGCTTCGGCATCATCTAGCCATTTTTCATAAAGGACACTGAAATCCGGAAGGACCGATGAGAAGCAACCCAAGCCCCCAGACGGAGGAGAAACCAGCGACGATCTCCCGTCGCACTACGGCAGAGGTAGCTGCGAGACCTGGAGGAGTGTCCCCCACCCCGCGGCAGGTACCTGTTGCATGATCCTCCCTCCTCTCCCGCGCCGGCAGCTAGCTGCTGCATGATTGCCCCGGGCCAGCCCCAGCGTTTCGCCACCACAAAAGACCATGGATAAGGAGGGGATGACTCGCTTTGATGGGGCGGCGAGAGCCACCGAGGAGGATCTCATCACAAGCCGCGGCGACGGCCGTTCGGCAGATGGCGTACCGCGCGCGACCGTGCTTGAGGGGAGCAAGCACAGTGACGACAGCATATTAAGGGGTGATGACGACTGGCATATACAGTATCGTGTTGCAGAGCGTGAAGAGAGTAAGCCAGAGCAATTCCTCTTCTATCCATAATCATCAATTTTGGTTATAATCCATGTGTTGGTTTCTATCTTTCCCTCTTCTTTCTACATGTCGCTGCACCTGCTGCACTGGAATGTGTCTTAATTAGACCAATTGTCCCACCAACCTACCTCCGATCCAAAAAGAACAAAGATGCCTGCGTGCCGCTATCGAAGGTAATGTATATTCTACTAATCACTCACTTTCCCTTCGTTTGTGCAGCTCGTCTCGAGCCAATGGCGCTGTCAGATCCGACAAATTGCCGCCCCAATCGGAATAATTGCAAAGAACACCTGCCTTGCGCTATGATGCAGATTTTCTCCTTGAGACTGGCTTATGCTAAGCTGGGCGTGGATGATGGCCCAATCCAGTTGTATGGGTACCTCGCTGCTCGTGATCTTCTAGAGCCCTTACTTAATTTTGTATTCCGTCGCAGCAGGGAAGACCCCTTCATTCTGGATCAGGTAGGAGTATCTGTCTACTAAACACTATATTTTCTGTTTACTTCCTATATTGCCTTCCATGTGTACAAACAATTGGTACTTGCAACCCTCTTGTTTCTAAAATAGTGTATTCAAGTCCAAACAAAATTAAATGTATCTCAAGAGCCAGATGGAGCTTTTCCCTAGACAAATTACCATACCCCCTTCTTCTACTAGGCACACACAGGTTGAGTTTTTCCTCAAGGGAAGTACAAGCACCTACATATCTAGATCCATGTCATCTATAGACAACACTAAAGAGAACTATTACGATGCACAAACTAAAACTCACGGTGGGTCACGCAACTAATGCGCGACCCATTGATGCGCCACCGGCATAGAAGAAGAAGAGCCCAGGTCCTGGACGGTTCTATGGTTTGGGGGGATCCACTCACCGGTGACATACCTTTTGAAAGATTGTTTGCTACCTCAAGGGAAGTAAGATTGAATGGAATCAGTTGATCCATCGCCACCTCATCCCTCATAGGTGCATGGCTAGCTTAATAATGAGTGGTTTTATCCTGCCAAATTCATGGGGGTGTCCCCATGATACACTACTACGTTCTAGCGATGAAGTGGTTCCTCAAACCAAACAGTGTGTCCCCAGAGCCGCTCCTACTGTTCTGCAGCTTAACTCTAGCTATCAGTAAAAGTTGATGAATCTTTCATTAATTAAACTATTATGTTATGATTCAAGTACCACAAAAAGGCCAGGCCTGATCATGAATGCGTAGAAAGAGTTGATGACGCAACATGCGTTGATCATAGCCACTACATAGAGCCTAGGCCACACATTGCTAGGATATGATTGGGGTACACTATGGGTTGAGAGGACTCGGTTCAAAGGGGTCATAGCTATGTGGCTCTAACAATTCCACCATTTGAGCCGTAGTATACTTGCAACTTGTCCCTATTCCAATCCATTGTGGCATCCAACTATTCAACCATGTTCATAGCTGTCATTATTTTGATCTTGGATGGTAGAGTCGTATGGTCCTGCAACCTTAGTTGTTACATATTCGTGCTCTCTTGTTTGCATTTTAGATGCAATTTAGTTCTGCAGTATGTTGCAGAGAACATGGAGTACTGACTGCACATCATATGGTTTCCCATCTTAATTCCTTGTGCATTTTCATTTTTTCACCACGTTTAAAACTATAATATGCAGGGTTCTGTTATAGAATTGACTGGTCCTAAGCGAGGCATTGATATGCAAAGTGGTGTCCTACTTGAATTTGATATGAAAATCAAGAAAGGAGAGCAAGAATCGGAAGATCTACAGCTGATTGATGGAGCTTCATACTTTAGTGAGCTGAGCACACCATCATGTAAAGTATTCACTGCACGCATTGAGGGTGACTATGGTGCAGTTGACATAAGCTCAGCACTTCTGCACAATGCCGTTGAGGCCACGATAGACGTTGGGGTATCACAAGCTGATAGTAATGTAAATTTGTCATTGACTTCGTTGGTTAGTGGATTGTGTGAAATTCATCTCTTTCGTGGCACGATGTCCAAGACATCTGGTGTCAAAAGGTTTGTTATTGCCGTTGTGAGTGGTACTCAGTTGGTTTTGAAATTCAAGATTGGTCAAATGGCACCGGATGATGGTGTTGATCGTTCCTGTTCGTTCAACGCAACAGAGCATGGATGCAGCAGTGACGAACTAAGGCTTGCGTTCACCACTATATCAGTAAAGGTGCATTGGTCGACCTTGGTAGTTTCTGTCTGATATTTGCACTGCCTGTACATATCTTATGTCCTGTTATGCTTGGGACTGTTGTAGCTCAGCTTGTGTTTTAAACCTTTTGTGATTCCTTGTGCTTGCTTCTGGCTTTTGTAAATGACTGATTATGGAAACAACGCTTAGACATGACATGAAATGAAATGAATGTACATATTGTGCACCCCTAATCTTTGCATCTTCGCTGCGCACTAAGGTTTCTGCTGTGAACATCGAAATTGGTGGAACATGTCATTGTGGTTTAAACTCTTAAGGCCCTTTGGGTTTCTTGAATTAGAATGTCTTTCCAGCATTTTTTAGCATGCATACTCGATGCGATAGTGCTCCTGCGTTGATGGCATCGCTGCTGGATTACAAACAGGTGGCTCTTCTTCGGAGGGCATGACGGGCAGCAAGAGAATGTAGATAGTAGACTAGAAAAAGAATATAATGTAATCATCCTTCTCATTTTTCAGGCCAA
Source organism: Chrysopogon serrulatus (assembly GCA_015844335.1). Classification (NCBI taxonomy): domain Eukaryota; kingdom Viridiplantae; phylum Streptophyta; class Magnoliopsida; order Poales; family Poaceae; genus Chrysopogon; species Chrysopogon serrulatus. The sequence goes on along the minus strand of JADLZL010008185.1, from coordinate 2,148,335 downwards.
AAGTTAAGGTGTTGTGGGCTTCACTGAATTAATTGGAATTGCCGTTTCTACAAAAATAGGCTACCCAACAATAAGATTCTAATTTCAGTCAAAATCTATAGATCCAAACAGGGCCTTAGAAATTTTGCATCAAGAGTGAAGACGTCTGGGTGCCTAATGTATCCCTTAGGCAGTCTATGTAATCCTAACAGCTGGGCATATCTTTAACTAGGAGTACCTAATTATTATGAAGTTTTCAAGGACCTGTATCTTACACTTTGAGAATTAGCTAGGTGTGTCTGCTAGGTTCGGCATGCGTCATCAGCTCATCAGTCTGAGGAAATACGTTGTGACATGTCTATGCAACTGAACACATGATACCTTTTTCAGATATTTGCGCGAGGTTGTTATGACACTTGATGACAGTGCTGGAAAAGACTATCCACAACTCTCATGTATATATACATGTAAAAAGTATTACACCAGAAAAATATTACACTCAAATCATCAACGCTTTGTTCAGAAAGCCGTCACATACTCGGTGAGAAAAATACAGAACGGCGGATCAGTTGAGCCTCCAGCAACAGACTTCAACGCTGTCCACTCAACGGTGCTCTTGTATTTCCATCTGACACTGTGCCAATACAAAGATTTTTTACTTTAGCACACTAAAGGGTGAGGCAAATCAGTACTAATCTGAAATAACAGTTATACATTTTCTGCAACCACAAATAAGTGATGCTGGCATTCTGAACAAGCAATACGACAGCACACACCTTAACAAGTACAAACTCATGACTAATTCACTTTCAGAATATGATGGCAAAAATTATCAAGTAAACAGCAGGTTTGGTGTTACATAGCCATACATATAGACGGACTTGAACTTGACAGAGCATGAAAAGGGTGTAGAACTTGACAGAGCATGAAAAGGGTGTATACTTGAACTTGACAGAGCATGGAAAGGGTGTATACTTGAACTCGACAGAGCATGGAAAGGGTGTATTTGTGACAATGTATATCTACTAACCTCATCCAGCAACGGATCTGAATCACCTTCCAGTCCCAAAGGTAAAGCAGTACCAATACGCTTGCAAGCTTCAGTTTGGAGGTTTGGCATACCAATAGCTCCAAGATCTAGTGGTTGGAGGTTTGGCATATAAAATGGAAGACTTGTCAGGCTGCAATTCTTTATTGCCTGAATCAATGGATATGTGCTCTCTACCATGATAGCCATATCAGAAGGCTGCAAAATCAAGAAAGAATTAACTAACTGCAACGTACTTTCTTGCCTCTATATGCATAATATTACTACATATGATACATTTACAACGATAAAAAATCAATGACAAAGTAGATTTATCCCAGCATCACAAGCACATTTCCTCCATAGTAAAGAACAATGCTCTGATTCAACACAATGACATATTACTGTGTTAACTCATTATCATTTTATCTGTCCAGTCTTCATTGTATTTGGAAACTTACAGGGCATACAGTTAGATATGTTGTGCTTGCGCCAGATGAAAATGAAATATGACTAATCATATATCGCCCACATATCTTTTCTAGAAGGATACTTGTATCAGAATCCACATGCATTGTATATACATACTATGTAATAGCAGATTTCGACATCCCTGAATGATGGGATCATGGAAATTTCCATGCTTTTCATAGAACAGTTGTGTTTTGAAAAGTGTGGATCAGCAAAGGGGAGCAAGAAAAGCACACATGTTAATGGCTTAATGCATCACAGAGTGAAAGGTTTACTTGTATCAGAATCCACATGCATTGTATACACATACTATGTACTAGCAGATTTCGACATCCCTGAATGATGGGATGATGGAAATTTCCATGAGAACAGTTGTGTTTTGAAAAGTGTGGATCAGCAAAGGGGAGCAAGCAAATCACACATGTTTATGGCTTAATGCATCACAGAGCGAAAGGTTTCATAAAGAATATAAACCAGTGCTGTTAATGAAGCCCATCAAGACTACTGTGCGAAGATTTATTTCAATACCTTTGACATCCTCGTCACCCCCATGCATCCCAGATCCTGATGTTCCCTTGCGCATTGAATTGAGTCCTGGTCCATAGAAAACTCTGTGCCATCTCCACCCCATCCACTAATGAGATGACTAGGAAAATCAGCAGCTGATAAACAGACCCATTTCCCTTCAACTTCCGCTTCTGCCCCTCCTTTGCCATTCCTCTCTTGATGAAGCTTTCTTTTCCCACCTTCCCCCATTTTATGCGTGCCAGCGCTTTTCTCTTCCTGGCAACCTCTATCTCCTCCCTTGTCATCATAAGTGGGATCTTCAAGATTAGGAATATCATCAACTCCCTTGTCATCATAAGTGGGATCTTCAAGATTAGGAATATCATCAACTCCCTCAATATCTGTGCCCTGTTTAAGGGGCTCCCAAACACGTGGATTTGGGGCATGATCATGTGCAAAAATACCCAAATTGAAGCCATCAACATGTAAAACAGTAAGATACTTCAATATATCCTCCACAGAACTTATATTCATGATACCACGTGTAGAAATTTGATAATTTCGGTTATCACTCTTTGCATCAACGGCACGCATTGCCTGGCCGCTTAGATAGTTCCAGCCTGTAATTAAGCGTTCAATGAGATCATTATCTTCTATGCCAAGCTTTGTGACACTTGGATTTGTAAATGCTTCACATATGCGATAAAAAACAGGCAGTATTTTCATCGATTCACTTATGTGGACATCAACGACACCAAAAGCTTTCCTGAAGTTTGAGGGTTCGGTATGCCCATCATATTCCCAGATGGCATCAAATGCAGCTCTGAGGGCATCCAGGCCAATCCCTGTCTTCCCAATGCTTCCATATATTTCAGGATGATTTCCTTCAAACTTGAGACGTCTACATCTCGGGTCATTCATGTAGGGTTCCACCTGTGTTATTGACTTAAATTCGTACATTCTGTTTACTCCATAATATCCACGAAGCCTTCCGTTGCGAGCCTCAATCACAAAGCCAATATACCTTTCTCGATAATTCATGCCATAGTAGAAGGTAGAGCTAGAAGGTGTCGTGTACACATTTCTGCCATTCCCAAATTCAATCTTATGTGTTGCCATCTGAAAGCTCCAGTCAAGGAACCCCTTTCTACATAAAGTAAAATGTTGGAGGACCTGGTGCGCTGAACCATTCAAGCTGAGACACACATAGTTCTACAAGATGCAAAGAACACACGAACAAAATATGAGGAAGAAGACATGTGAGCCTTCAGAAGTACCTAGTAAGTTAGAGAGCGTGCACTTTCCAACATTTTAATACAAATCTAGGATAAAAATGGTTAGGTGACAGAATGAAAATAGGCAGCAAAGTTAGGAATTGGGCTAGTAATCAAAATCCACTATTAGTATCCTAAGTATTTACACATGTCAGATAATTGATCTCATACCAATATACCATGAGAGAAAATGAATTATGCCAAAAACAGCCGCTGAGTGAGTCAGGTAAGGCCACAATCCACTATTAGTATCCTAAGTATTTACACATGTCAGATAATTGACCTATGCCAAAAACCGCAGCCAGGCCCCACATGACAGACTGACACAAGTCAATTGTATTTTGGAAAACTACTGTTTTATAATCGATGTTACATAAAACCATTAATACTAGGTAAGGATTGGGGCATGTACCAGAGGACACTGCTGCACATTGCGTAAAGCTGCCATCATAGAGTAGGAATCCCAACAGGAAGACCAATCGGATTTCTGCGAGTGCATAAAAAGAAACCAGATGTTATGAAATCGCTCAAAAATAGGGAGACCGAAAATTCGGAGATGGAAATGAAGTATTAACAGACAGGGGCGGATTCAACGGTGGGAAGCGTCGCCACCGGATGCCCCAGCAGTATCTGAGGTGGCGGCGGGCGAATACACAGAAGAAAAACGGAATAAGCAGGAAAAGGTAGAAGAGGGGTCTAAGGAGAATGGAGAGCATGAGGTTCATCCCATCCCGCCCTACCCTCCCCGGCTCCCCCCGCCCCTTTCCCTACTCCTCCGCCGTGGACTGTGGATTCGCCGCAGCGAAAAGATGATACCAGTGAGAGGAGGGGTTTATGGTTCTTACCAGGTGACGAATCCAAGTTCCAAGAACGAGCCGATCAATGCGTGTGGAGGTTTCTGCCTGCGGATGCGTTTTAGAGAGGGGAGGGGCGGCGGCACGGCGAGGGTGGGTGGGGCGGCGGGCGGCGTGGGCGTGGCGCGCGGCGTCGAGACTGATTTTTATGCCTTTTTTTCAGTAAAAAACTGACCCCAATTACGAGCAGCACCGTCATGGACGGCGGACGTCGCCTGGCGGTAGAAGATGCTACTAGAAGGTCAAGTCTCTTACTCGAGCAAGAGACTTCAGTGGATATATATATAAATAAATAATAAATACGAGTCTCTTATCTGCAAGCCATTATAAAGTATCGTAATTTATTTTGTACTATACTACTAGTACTAAAAAGGTTTTTTATGCCACGTGTGCTGCGTCCGTATGATTCCTCCGTCTGGTTTCGGCTGGTCGAAGCAGACGAAATGACTGTATTGCCCATGAGACCTAGGGTCAAAGAAGGGACCGAATTGAGGGTGGCGAGGCCGAGTCGGCGAGTCCGGTCTGCTGCGGGTGATTGGCGAGGCCAACGCTACTCCCTCCGTCCACGTTTAATTGCCCCTTTGCGGTTCAAAAAAAATCTACAAATAAAAGGTCACTATAGGTTATCACATCGGTCAAAAGCGGTGCCAAACTAATGGATACGTAAGTGTCGGCGCATGGGACCAAGTAAATAAAAAACAATTTTCTCGTGGAAACAAACAAAAAAAAAAATAGAAAATAAAAAAGAAAAGGGAAGGATGACGGAGTCTCCAGAAGCTCCCTAACCACTCGTTCACGGACTCCTTTTTCTCCCTTCCGCACGCCTCCCCTTTCGCACGTTTTAAATTGCCGCCGCCCCGCTAACCTCGCGATCTCACTCCTTCCTCTTCCCTTCCCCATCCCCTCGCACACCACTACTCACCGCAAGCCCGATCCTTCCCCTTCCCTACTGCACCCGGTTGCCCTACGCGTGCATGGCCAGAGGCAACGGGATGCATCGAGGCGAAGGGTAGCCGCGATGGTCGCCGGTGTGGAGATCGCCGTGGATGGGGGTCGCCGGCATGGAGCTGGACCCCGATGCGGACACGGTTAAGGCCGATGACGAGGCGCGACCGGGCGCGACGACGCTGTAGCCGCCAGAAGGCGAGGGGAGCCGCCGTCGCCTTCTACTTCTCGCCTTCTCTTCCTCCGACATGAAGATGGCCTGGCCGCAGCGAGGTCGCACGCACGGGGGGGGAGAGGCTCGGCCGGGCGTCGGCCGGTCGGCGCGGCACGGGCCCCGCGGCCTCGCGGTGGCGCATGTGCCCGAGGCGGGGGGTGTGTTGGCCGGTAAGGGAGGTGCCCGAGCGGCTAAGCCGACGGGCGGCGTCCTAGTGCAGCCTTGATGCGAGTTTGGCTGGGCGAGGGAGCGGTGGGACACTGGGAGGGAAACGGAAGTACTGGGGCAGATATTTCCAAGGGCATTTTGGTAATTTCACACACGCCTTGGTTTCCGCGCCCAATCCTAAAGGGGCAATTAATCGTGGACGGAGGGAGTAGTCGCTTACGGTGATAGGCTCGCCGGCGGCGGCCAGGTGCGATGCCTCCTGCGCAGGTCCGGGAAGCACGGCGTGAACGAGGAAAGGGATGAAATCATAGAAAAAAAAATCGTATACTTTCAGAATGTGCATCTCCTCCTCCTCTAGTTGTTTCTCCGGTAACGTAACGGAAGATAAAACACGGCCTCTAGTGGCATCTGTTTTACTTTTCTTCTTCTTATTAGCTTAGAGCATCTCTAGCAATAACTCTTCTTTCTCTTTTAGAAGATCTTGATCTGATGGCTTGGAGTAGTAACAGAGCTGTTGTCTGAACCATGGCTGTGTGAGCACTTTATTAACACTAGTACACAAAGCATTTGTCTTGACGGTAGGCATTTATTTTCACCGGGCGGTTTTGGCTTAGAGACGCCAATTTGGAAATCGACAAGCGGGCCCCACTTTAGAACCGCCCGGTGGAAAAGGGCTAGCACCGGCGGTTTCTTAAGAGAACCGCCGCCGGTGTAAATTGCTCCATTTACACCGGCGGTTTACTTAAGGAACCACCGGTGCTAATGAACATTTTCATCGGCGGTTTCCTTAGGTCAACCGCCAAAGTGAAAATGGAGCAATTTACACCGGCGGTTTCCTTAAGTTAACCGCCTTTGTGATGATCCTCTCCTATATATACCCCCTTTCTTCCTCCCCACCACAACCAACAACGTAATCAGAAGCTCTCGACAAGTTCTTCCATGGAAGAACTTTGGAGGTCCAGATTTCACTAAATACAAGGGGGGGTTTTTCCTCTTGATTTCTTCTGAGGAGGTGACTAAAAAAGGTTAGTTTATGTGTTTCTTACCTCATTTTCCTCATTTTTGCTCAATCCCACCCACATTTGAGATCTAGGGTTTCACCTCATGTGAGAGAGAGAGAAAGGGTAGCTAGGTTTTTTTTTCCATAATTCTAGTCACTCTTTTTTCTAGGGTTTTCCTTTATTTTAATATTTAGTTATATTTAGTTTAATTAGCAATTAGTGATGTTTTTTAGTGGTGATTAAAGTTTCATTAAATTTTAGTTACTCTTATTTAATTATTAGTTAAAGTGTTATATTGATGCTTGAAATTAGTGTTTGCTTAATTATATATTTATATTTTGTTTAATATAATATGTAGTTAAGTTTTTTTAAATCAAGTAGTGGCGAGGCTTTCATTAGGGTTTAATTTACTATATTTAGTTCATTTAGTTTTGTTTAGTTTTTTTAATTTCTAGTTTATTTGTCATATTGATGCTTCAAAATTAGTATCTCTTTAATTGTTAAGTTTTGTTTTATTAAATTTAGCAGTGGTTAGGCTTTCATTTGGGTTTCATTAAGTAGTCCTCCTTTATTTTTAAGGATTTCATATAATAAAATGATGCTTTAATTTATTATGTTTAGTTCATTTAGTTGTGTCTAGTGTTTTTGTAGTTACTAGTTTATTTGTCATATTGATGATTAACAATTATTGTCTCTTTAATTATTAAGTTATGTCTTGTTAAATTAAGCAAAGGGTTAGTCTTCCTTTTATTTTTAGGATTTCATCTAATAAAATGATGCTTGAAATATTTACTATTGCTTTATTTATTATGGAGAGTCGTATTTATTTAACTAGTTGTTTTAACTATATGTAGCCCGGACGTGTGTTATTTGAGAAATATACAAGCGAGGAGTTCTTTTCATCTATAATCCATTAAAGGAGTTTGCCGATCATCTTTAAGGTTTGTTATTAATTATCACAAGACATTAATGTCCTCTTTTTAGTGATTATATTATTTAAATATATTAAACTCTATAACAGGTGACAATGGATAGAGCATTTTGGATGTATAACTTAGACAGAGTAGATCCATCCTACCTACTTGAGGTCCGTAGGTTTATCGATGCAGACTAAAAATCATGCATTGAGAACACGCACGAAGCACATATGTTGTCCTTTTGCGCAGATCGCAGAAATCTTATTGTTTTTGAAGACACAAGTCCCATCATGGCTCATGTGGTCTGTCGAGGATTTATGAATGATTACTTGATTTGGACAAAGCATGGGGAGGGAAGCTCGCAATGTATGTAGTCAAGACCCCGTGAGTCTCGGTGGCAATGGCCCGTATATGCTTGTTGACGATGTATACCGGTTCGGACATGAGACGTAACACCATTGTCCACAAGAGAGTGAACATGTTGTGCCCGATGTTCACGATGATGATGATGCAAATGTTGGAGGATCCAATTGCAACAAAACTCAGTGGAGGATGAAGACGCAGAAATTGATGGCTGCACTATTGCATCGTCATACGGATCCATCAATGTTTTTCATGAAAGGGATGAAGGCATTAGAGCGGCAGCAAAGCAGAGCCCTTATACGATGAGAGTAAGGGTTGCACCAAAGAGTTCACGATATTACGGTCATTGCTTAAGTTGTTGATGTTGAAGGCTAGGTACGGATGGTCCGATACCGGCTTCGATGCATTATTAAGTACTCTTAGAGATATGCTTCCAAAGGAGAACAAAGTGCCTGCTAACACTTACTATGCAAAGAGGCTAATCAGTCCGCTTACTATGGGTGTCCGTAAGATCCACGCTTGCGTAAAACCACTCGTATCTTATATCGAGGTGATTACAAAGACTTGGATAACTGTCCAAATTATAGTGCAAGTCGGTACAAGACTAAAAAAGACTACCTACAAGAGGAGAATACAACTTCGCTTCCAAAGGGAAGAAGAGAAAGAAGACCCAACAGAGTTCAAAACTCTACAACAAAGAAAATGAAGAAGAAGACTATTATGCCCGGAGAAAGGCTCCAAATTTTTGTGATGTGGTATCTTCCGGTAGTTGATCGTCTACGGTGTTTGTTTGCAAACCCCGAAGATGCAGAGCTTATGACTGGCATGCTTCTCGAGAAGCACAAAGTAGATGGAAAGCTTCGACATCCTGCCGATGCGGCAATGGCAAAAATTCAATGCCGACCACCCGAGTTTGCTAAGGAGATAAGAAATGTTCGGTTCGCACTATGCACCGACGGAATGAATCCCTTCGCCGAAAGGAGCAAAGACGCATAGCACATGGCCGGTGCTCCTCACTATCTACAACCTCCCTCCACACTTGTTGCGTAAGCGCAAATACCTTTTGGCCGACCATTCTTATTTCTCGGACCTACACAACCCGGTGTTGATATGGATGTATTCTTAGAGCCATTAATGGAGGAAATGAGAATATTGTGGGATACAGGTGTCGCCATGTTGGACGAATACCGGAAAGAGTCATTCACACTAAGAGCAATTATCTTTGTTACGATCAATGATTACCCAGTGTCTCTTTGTATTGTCGGGGCAGTTCAAGGGTAAGGTCGATTGTGTAGTATGCTTGGATGAAACTTTTTATGTGTCTCTCGGTGCCTCCAACAAGATAGTATACATGAGACACAAAAGCGTTTCTTATCGAGAGGACATAGGTACCGCTTGCGAAAGATGGATAGATACTTTGACAATCACGACGAAACAAAGTCCACCGCTCCATCGGGTAATAGTAAAGGTCAAAGAGTGTATGAGATAGTTAAGAACATCAAGTTTGTATTTGGCAAGAAGACAAAAGATGGAAAAGCAAGAAAGGTTGTGAAGCCAGCTCCCGGAGCTACATTTAAGAAGATGTCAATTTTCTTCAAGTATTTGCCATATTGGAAAGAACTTGACATACGGCACGCGGTGGATGGTATGCACATTCGAGGAAGAATGTATTTGAAAGCATAATTGGTACGTTGCTAGATATAAAGGGTAAGACAAAGGAAGGACTGAGTTCACGTCAGGACCTGGTCAATTTAAAGATAAAACCAGAACTTCATCCAGTATTGCTAGATAATGGAAAGTACCACCTTCCGGCAGCAAGCTACAACCTCACTACGGATGAGAAACATGCGATGTGTGTTTGGTTGAAGAAATTGAAAGTTCCAACTGGATTTTGCTCTAACATTAAGAGTATTGTGTCAATGAAGGATCTTACAATAACCAACTATAACTCACATGATTGTCATATGATGTTGACAACCTTTCTCCCTATTGCCATCAGGGCAATAAGCCCCGTGTTCTTAAAGATGGCAATCACACGGTTATGCTACTTTTTTAATGAGATATCTCAGAAGGTAATTGACCGAGAGCAGTTTGGAGTCCTTCAGGAATTCGCGGTTGAGACAGTGTCACAGCTTGAGATGTGTTTCCCACCATCTTTCTTTGATATAATGGTACACCTTGTCGTGCATTTTGTGCCACAAATACAGGCTTTGGGTCCCATGTACCGCATGAGATGTGGACGTATGAACGTTTCATGTCAATACTGAATGGGTACGTATCCACTCGTGCTCGTCCCCGAGGCCTCCATGATAGAGGGATACACTACCGAAGAGGCCATTGATTCCGGAGGTCCATTCTACAATAATTTTCTAAAAGATCATATTGCAATAGGTTTGCCTTCGTCCCGACATGAGGGCAGACTACATGGGTGTGGGAGGATGGGCCAGAAATCATTCATCCCATTAGACTATAATGTAGTCCTCGAGGCGCATCATAGCATCATGCATCAGCTCTCGATAATGGAGCCTCCGATCACACAACACATAGAAGAGCTAAGCGATCAAAACCCCCGGGCAAACAGAGGAATGGCTATCAAAGGAACACAAGCGTCGATTCACTTCATGGCTAATGGAGCGAACATTCCAAATGGAGAAACAATTGAGCAACAAACAATCAAGAGGTTGGCGGTACCGGACCATCTCGGCAGTAACATCATGGCGGACCTATGACATAAGTGGCTTCACGTTTTGTACCACTTCTAGGGACAAAAAGAGCATGACGCAAAAAAGTGGGTGTTCGTTGCGAGGCCATAGATGATTCAAATGAAAACGTTACATACTATGGCTTCATTGAGGAGATATGGGAACTAGACTATGATTCATTTAAAACGCCCGTGTTTCGATGCCAATGGGTTGATGAGAATCATGTCACGCTGAACAACTATGGCCCGAGGGTTCTTGATCTAAGCAAAGTAGGCTACAAGGATGATCCTTGGATCCTTGCTATCCGTCTTTGCCGCAGTCTTCTATGCGAAATGCATCCTTTCTAAGGAAGAGAAGAAAAGTAGCGACAAGACCAAACATATAGTTCTTCCCGAAAGCAACAAGGTTTAGAAGTTGATGGTGTAATTGACCTAGATGACTTCAACCATTTTGGGCACATGTCTCTCTTTGAAGATCATCCTTTGAAGATAAAGAATGTTGAGCGTACCATCCCCAAAAATTCATTGCCATGGGTGCGTCATGATAGAGAAGGCAAAACAAATCACGGGCTAGCTAGATATAGTTAAGTTAAAAATTAGTTATTGTCAAGGCAAACAATCTATCTTTTATAATTTGTACTCTTGTATGACTTGTCTTGGTATTCATTTTCTAATTGTTTAAGTCCTTTTCTTTCAACTTGTAAAAGAAATATTATATATCCTAAAAGAAATATTCCACAACCTACAATAATTACCCTAAAAAGAAATAATTAAAAAATAATCTTAAAGGAAATATTCTAAAAGAAATAACCTTACAAGAAATAGCCTAAAAATATTCTACAAGAAATAAGCTAAACAAATGTCATACAAAAATACACTACAAGAAATAACCAACAAAAAAAACTAAAAAGAAAATAGTCTAAACAAAAAATAGTACAAGAAACATGCTAATTAATACATATATATAGTATACAACAATTAACATAAAAGAAATAATAAAAAAGAAATAACCTAAATAGCTATCCTAAAAAAATAACCTAAAAGGAATTAAGTAAAAGAAATAGCCTACGAGAAATAACCACAACATATAAAAAAATAAAGTGAAAATACACTACAAGAAATAACCAACAAAAAACTAAAAAAATAGTCTAAAAGAAAACTAGTACAAGAAATATGCTAATTAATACATATATATAGTGTACACCAATTAACATAAAAAAAAATAACCTAAAAGAATTAACCTAAAAGAAATAACAAAAAAGAAATAACCGAAAAGGAATAATAAAAAAACTAAAAGGAATTAAGTAAAAGAAATAGCCTACGAGAAATAACCACAAGAAATAACCACAAGAAATAATAATAAAGTGAAAATACACTACAAGAAATAACCAACAAAAAAAAACTAAAAAAGAAATAGTCTAAAAGAAAACTAGTACAAGAAATATGCTAATTAATACATATATATAGTGTACAACAATTAACATAAAAGAAATAACAAAAAAAAAAACAATTAACCTAAATATTCTGAAACAATTTCCCTTCGGCGGTGGTCTTAACCACCGCCTGTGGAAAATATTTTTCACAAAGCGGTTACTTATGAGAACCGCCTGTGAAAATTATTTCTACCGGGCGGTGGTCCTAAGGAACCGCCGGTGGAAACCATTTCCACAAAGCGGTTCTTTAGGACCTCCGCCTTGTGCAAATGCCTCCCCTATATAGCCGCGCCCACCGCACTGAAAATTTCAAGTCCGGTGGGCGCGATTCTCTTCTCGTGACGCCGTCAGCCGCCTGATTCCGGCCGCCCCGGCGACCTCCCCCATCCCCCCATCCACCACTGCGCCGGCGAACTCTGCACCCTCGACGTCTGCACCCACCCTCGATTCCATAGCGCTGCCACCGAGGTCCGCCCGTCAGAGCTCTGCCACGCCGAGCTCCAGCCGCCACCGAGAGGACCGGGCCGCCACCAAGCTCCGCTCGCCGGAATCCGCCACCGAGCACCACCACCGACCACTGCCCCACCCTCCTCGCACCGCCCACTCGTCGCGCCGTCCACTCCGAAGCGCCGCCACCGAAGCCGCCCCCACACCCCTTCGCGTCGCCACCGAAGCTCCGCCACCATCTCCTTCGCGCCGCCACCAAGCTCCGCCACCATCTCCTTCGATCGCCGTCAAGCAAGGTGAGAGATGAGATGCCTGTGTCGATCTGCGAAAATGGTGGCGGGCTACGACGGCGACGGCGCGGCGAGGCGGCCTCGGGCCGGCGCCGGCGGCGCAGCCACATGGGGGGCAGATGGCGGCCGCCCCTGCCTAGCAAAGTGACGAACGGCGGCGTAAATGGGCCACTGTTGGGCCCAAAGGCCCAACAGTGGCCTTTTTTTAATTTTTGTCAAAAAAAATGTCGAAATATTAATAACAAATGTTAATAATAATCAAAAATAAATTGCTATACATTATCAAATATTAAAAAGCAAATGTGCTAAGTAATCGCAATGTATGTGCCAAGTAATAGCAATACAATGCCAAGTACTTTGTATAAATGACATGTGTAATTTGCAATGTAATTTGTACTTTGTATAAATACTAACTATTAATTGTATCAATTATTAATGTTAATAATATTTTTTTCTTTTTGTTTTAATGAATAAAATTAGTAATACTATTAATTTATATTGTATCAATTATATCCTCACTCGTGGTAGCTTTTGAATTATATCCTCACTTTGTTAATTGACGTTACCTTCTCATCGTTTGCCGCCACCAACTTCTCTCCTCCACCACCCTCGATTCAGTCTCTCCTCGACGTCTTGTCACAGGTACATGTTTTGTAATCACGCAGTGTTATTTAATAATTACTTAGTGTTATGTTTTAATTAGTAAGTGTTATTTTCTAATGACTAGTGTTAGTGACTTAGTGTTAATTAGTGACTTATTGTTAATTAGTGACTTAGTGGTAATTAGTGACTTAGTGTTTATCAATAAGTGTTAATGACTTAGTGTATTAAGTAAGACCATTGGTGACTTAGTGTTAATTAGTGACTTAGTGTTTATGACTTAGTGGTAATTAGTGACTTAGTGTTTATCAATAAGTGTTAATGACTTAGTGTATTAAGTAAGACCATTAGTGACTTAGTGTTAATTAGTGACTTATTGTTTATTAGTGACTTAGTGGTAATTAGTGACTTAGTGTTTATCAATAAGTGTTAATGACTTAGTGAGAAGCATGTTAATGGCCTAGTGTTATTGACTTAGTGTAAATTCCTAATGACTTAGTGTTATAGTGTTTATGACTTAGTGGTATTTACTTAATGACTATATGTTAATGACTTATTTAATCTGAAGTTATCGAGAAGATGACGTCTCCAACAACTAAAGACCATCGACGTAAGAGCAGCGGCGTGCGAGTCACCCACTAAGACTCACACACCCCCGGAGGCACGGTGAGTCTCTCACGGCATTAAAAAGCCTTGCTCCTTTTTTTATAACGTCGAATCCTATCAAAGTAACTAACATAGTTATTGCCATGCATAGAACTGAAAATCCTCCGAACAAGAAGAACAACGTGCGAGAGTCACCCCTAGCGGAAGAAGGACAAGAAGAAGATTTCCATGGTGACATGTTGGAAGAAGAGGAAGATGACGGCGTGTTTAAGTGATCCATGCCCTAGCATCGATAGGCAACGCGAAAAAGTGTTGACCCGTTATAATCCATATGATGAGGTATACTTAGTACATGAAAACCAATACTTTCCTTCATAGTATTACACTCATAATGATCCTTACACTCTTGAATTCCTTCGGCCGAGGTTTTTATCTCAAATGCGGGAACTTCTTGCGGAAGAAGAAGACGTGCCTCAAGACGAAGCACCGAAAACGACCGAGACAACCACCTCCAAATCAAGAAAAAAGGAAACAAAGTGACCGAAAACGTGGTGACCGAGGAACAAACAAGTGGCCGTGAGAAGACATATATAGTTCCTAGCATCGGCCCGAAAGGAGAGCCTCTAGTGCCCGATGAGGTGGCGGCCAAGATAAGGAATGCAATTAGTTGGTCGGGTCGGGGATAAATTAGACATCACAATCACTAGGTGGAAGGATGTGGATGCGACTAAAAGGAAAGAGCTGTGGGACAAGTTTATAGAAAGGTTTGTGTACCCTACGGGGGACGGAGAAACCGGCTATGCAAGATTTTTTTTAAGCGGTGCAACATCATTCCGTAAATCGGGCGATCCGAGATGAATACCAAGTTTCTCAAGCATGGGTACGACCCAACGAGCAAGTATAAGATCACAAAGCAATAAGCAGTGGGGAGATATTCAAGGCGCGAGAAGAACGACCCGAGGGCCAAAGCCAAGAGTGAAGTCGCCCAAAGACTTGCAAAGAAGAACAAATACCACCACCACCTTGGCACCGGGTGGTTACAAGAAACAAGTTCCAAAATGGCGGGCGGCGGAGGAGGAGGAGCTAAAGAAACAAGGGGTTCGTGTGTGCTCGAGGAGGAAGTTGGTGAGAGGACGGCAAATTGGCTCGGAGGTCGGGGAACAAAACAAACAAATACCGGTGTGAACTGTCCCTTAGAAATCACGGCCCCAACTGATAAGATGTTGGAGCTAGCAGCGGAGGTCAAACAAGGGAAACTCAAGCCACAAAGGGAGAGAGACATACTAAGTCTTGGACTGGGCAACCCCGAGCATCCCGGCCGTGTGTGCGTGGCATCTCCTCGAAGATGGGATGGAAAGAAGGATTTGGTGAGGAGTGGGTGGCCATGTATAAGAAACGCGATCAATACAAGGAGGATCTCTGCAGTATTTTTTTGAAGAAAAGGCTAAGGAACAATTCAAGAACATGATGTCGGACTTTCTAACAAATCCCGATCCAAAGCCGGTGCGTAAGTTAGCAAGTGCGGTGTCCGTTCAGCGGATGAGCACACAAGGGCCACAGATGCGGCTTCGTTCTGGACAACCAACTCCCCGCAGCTCGGGGGAGATGATTCATGGCATGCCCGCTCAATCTGCTCCCTTTCTAAGTAGTGTGGGGTCCACAGAAACACACACCGGTACCTCGTGGATAACATCAATGGGCCGACACCTTGCAAAATGCTCATACGATATGGTATGAAGCATCAACGTTACAAGGGAGGTAGCCACGAGGCTTTGCGATCCCCGGACGAGACTATCATGGCAAACCTATACCGTAAGAGTACCGGGGGTAGAGGTGCCGACGGTCGTCCCCAGTGCTACGAGGATGACGTGCTAGAAGTTTCGGTCCCGAGGGTATTGAGACACTCGGACAGGCCATTAATAATTTCATCCCGTGGCCTCGAAGAGATGTCCAGTTGACCCACCCACCACCTTCCACGAAGCCCCGCCGTAAACTTCGAGAGTCGGCACCGATCTCGACCGTCAACGGGATCTAAACCCACCATCATCACCCCCTGCCGATCCTTCAAAAACCCCACCGTCAACAATGAAACCAAAGCAGCCAGGATCTCCGCCACGAAAAAGTACACCCGGTCCGTGAGCCTGCTTCGTCCCCACCACCTCAAGACATAGAAGCATCGCCTTGGACACCACCGCCGCCACCAAAGAAGACCCAAGAAAAACCCGCCGCCACCAAGAAGAGGAAATTTTCTATTCCCAAATTGGTTTCCCTTATGAGCCGAAGAAGAAAACAAAGAAGTAATGCCAAATTTTTAGAAGGGATTGCGCTTTCTCGCAAGTCAAGTACCGTGGACTTAGGCGAGCAAGAGAAGGCAAAGTGGAAGAAGCAAAGATTCGAGCACTAAAGATAGTGAGGCCAACATGGGATGACTATGAAAATGTCCTAGATAAATATGTACCTGGCAGGCCTCTACTGAGTTGGGAACAACTCCAAAAGCTTCCGCCTGGTATAAAAAGACTTCATGATCGGGTACATGCGAGCGGCTCGACTTCGGGATCGACGCAATCCAAGTGGACATACCACCATTTGCTTTCATAAGTGAACGAGACACGGCTTTCGTTACTTTTGAGGACATATGGTTGATGTTTAACCTTAAGCGGCTCGACGTTCAGCTCGTCACGCTATTTGCATTGTAAGTGTACCTCTCACACTAACATGAACTTTCGTTTATTATTATTGACTTCTATCTTGTGCCTTGCGTAATGCAATATGAACAAAACGAGTTCGTGTACGGTCCCGCACCAAACAAGAATGACTTCAAAAGGATTTGGTACCTAAGCCCCAAAAAAATTTGCGAGAATGAGCACACCTTCCGAATTGGTGACGACAAATGCGAATTGAAGGGGTTATCAAAGAAAGATAAAGAAAAGAGAAAAAAAAAAAGATTTGGAGAAGGATCATGAGACTCACTATGCCACATACATAGGCAATGCATTGCTCCAAAGACAAACACAGGGAATGCGTAGTTGCCCCTTATAACTTTAGGTAAGTATGGGTTCATATACATACATCGCCTTAAGTATCGGTTTATATAAATGCATGACAACTCGGTTTCGATCTTGCGCAGCGGACCCACTTTGGATATGCTTCTTCATTTATCCTAGAGACGGAAGGGTGCTTTGGTCTTGGACTCCGCCGACTACCCACCTAAAAAGATATGCAAAATTCCAAAGCATCATAGAACGGTAAGTCGACAAAATGTAGCATGCATCTTTTAATCGATGAGAGTTTAAGATTGCTTTGCTAACCGATTCTTTTTGAGATCATAGATGTTGGAGATTCTATAAAATAAGAGGTGGAGTGTTTGACCCGTCTTTGGCGGGGAAGGAAATACAATTTTTTCACAAATGGCCGGTATGTAAATTTATTATGAATCAATATCGGGCATGTTACATATATAAGATGTTATTACAAGTAAATAACTCTAAGCAATTTATGTAGTGCCACAAGCAACCAATCGGTTCGCCGCCTTTGACTGGATTCTACACATGCGAGTTCATGAGAACGGCGGACGGTACATCAGGAATCCTAAGGTAACACTAATAGTAACGTTTGTATTTATATCGTTAAAAATGCAAATTTATTTAGACGCATGGAAATATATATAATGCTTACAAACTTCCTTTTCAGGGCGTATCAAGAAGCGGACTCCCATAACTTCGACGAGCTAACTATGTACGGAATAATTGAGGATCTCTGCTCATTTATCATGAGAGAAATTATTCCTTCGGAGGGGAAATTCCACCACTCGGAAGCGCCTTTTAGCGAGGCCCGAGTTCGAGCGCTAAGGGATATTAGCGCTCGAAATTAAGTCGAAATGATTATTAGAATCCTCTCTAATGTAAATTTTATTATCACATGGTGGCCAAAAACAATTTTGATGTAAACAATGTATAGTGTAATTAAATTGTTAATGATGTATATATGTCTATAAGTATTATATGGTATAATTACTTTTTTTTAATGTATTTATCATAATTAAATAGTCTTTGCATTGATCATAATAAGGGAGAAAGATGAGGGGGAGAAGGGAGGAAGATGAGGGGGCAGAGAGGAGGGAGGGAGGAGGTGAAAGAGGAGGGAGGAAGGGGACAGGAGGGCGGCAAGTGAAAAAATTAAAAATTCAAATGAATTTGGGTGGGAAAACATTAACACCGGCGGTTTACCTAACAAAACCGCTGTGGAAATTCCATTTCCACCGGGCGGTTGCTTAAGTGAACCGCCCGATGGAAATGACATTTTCACAAAGCGGTTCCTTATGTGAACCGCCTGTGGAAATGGATTTCCACAAAGCGCGTTTTTAAAAACCGCCGAGAAAAATGCAACATTTTCATCGGCCTCTTGCACAGCGGCGGCAGCCAAAACGCCAAATGGCGGCGAGGCCTCTAGAACCGCCTGTACAAATACTTTGTGTACTAGTGTAATGCTGCACTGTAAACACTAATGAAAAGAAATGTCACGCAGATGACCGACGTAATGGCAGGTGATGATGGAAGAAAAGACGGTGAGATCATGAGGACGATTGATGGTTTTGTTGATGGTCAAACGTTGACGTCATAGATATCCAGGGGCAGGGATTGACACAACGTGTTCGTGTGCGAACAGATTGCAAAAACGACATTGATCAGATTATGTCAACCGGTGATTGCTCTGACAAGTACAGTCTGATAACCGTTGCAAGAAAGGTAGGCGTGTTAATCCTTCTTTGGCTGACCCTCAACAAAAACTGTGATGGTAACCTTTGCAACAAATAATACTTGTTCTATGCAAAGAAATGGTGTAGTTTTCACCATCAACAAGATTGGACAGTCAGACAGCCACACAAGTAACAGTTGTTTAAGGATTTGAAACCGACGTCTTCGAAGTGGCTGTTGTAGCGTCATCTTCCAGGTAACCACGTGAACGTCTCTACGTCCTAGTGGTCGACGTTTGAGGAACCGCACTGCAAATATTTATCGGCATCACCTGTAGTCCAATTTCAATGTAACACACTATGTTGACTATTGTGAATGGCGTTATTGGTGTCCTCGGCACTGTGTTATCTGAATTTGTTGTCTTCAGCACTGTAACTATGATCAGTATGATATTTATCACGTTTGCTATTCTAATTAGATCACACCAATACAGCCTATATGTTGTCATAAATATTTGTTGCTGTTTTCGAGATTAAAAAAAATCCTAATTATATAACAATTTTTAACGTTTCCGTACAAAAATATAATATTTTTAAAGATCCCGGATTCTTCTTTTTAAATCGACAAGAAAAGATCGCAACGCCAACAGGATGACGTGGCTCACTTTACAATCGACTCCAAGCTAAATGACATACATTGAAAGTTGCCAGCATACCTATCAGATTAGGTCAATCAGTGCATATGGTGTAACCAAGGAGGTAGCAAGTCGTGCCACGGCTTAGGGCGCGACTAATAAAAGTGCTAATTCCATAAAATTTGGTTTAAGACGTGTTCTTCTTAGAATATTATTTAAAAAAGGAAAAACAAATTGAGGCCGTGGCCCGGGAGCGACGATGGTGGCTCTGGTGGGTTGGGTGAAATTTTTCCTGCGGGTTGGGCCGGTGTGTGCTTGGACATTCTAGGTGGCCTCGGCTTGCGGTCGGGGGGAAATGAGTGGGTTTGGAAATGCCGTGGGCTTTGACCCATAAGCAGAGGTAAGCCCACGCCACGATGGTTCGAGAATTCAGTTGGTCGCCCGTGGGCCCCCTAGAGTGTGTTTTTGTGGCTGTGGAGTTATATTTTTTTTATATATTATATTTAAAATGTGTGCTCTTGAACCCAGATAGACGGCGGCGGCGGTGGCGGCGAGGGGAGAAGGGGATAGAATCAAAATCAATCTCCGCCGATCTCCTCGTTGGGCGATGCGGAGAGGTAGCCGTGAGATGGAGAATGGTGGCAGTGGCAATAAGCGGCGGGATGAGCACGAGGGTCGGCGGGCCACTTCCGCTTCCCTCGTCGATCCTCTCCGCACACGCCACGGCGACGGCCGTCCGGCCGACGGCGTGCCGCGCGCCACCGTCCTTGAGCAGAGTAGGCACAGCGATGGCACTATATACCGTGGAGAAGATGACTGGCACGTACAGTATTGTGTTTCAGACCCTAGGCAGAGTAAGCAGACCAATCTCCTCGTTTATAATCCAAAGAGTTTCTTTTTCAATTGTTCTTTACTAGTGTTGTAGCGCGGAGGGTGTCTACACCAATTACCCAAACCCTCGGATCCAAATAGGACAAAGATATCGCTGTCAGAGAATGTATATTAAACCAATCTCTCATTTTCCCCTTTGTTTGTGCAGCTAGTCTTGAGCCAATGGCACTGTCAGATCCGACGAATTGCCGCCCCGATCGGAACAATTGCAGAGAACACCTTCCTTGCGCTATGATGCAGATTTTCTCCTTGAAACTGGCTTACACTGATCTGCCTGGTCCAATCCAGGTGTATGGGTATCTGGCGGTTCGGGATCTTTTAGAGCCATTACTTAATTATGTGTTCTTCCGCAGCAGGGATGATCCCTTGACTCTGGAGCAGGTAAGCACCACCCATTGACTCAATTTCAGTCGACCCTGCCTGTCTCTTTCAATTGCCATCATGGATTTTGCTTCCATGTGCACAAAAAATTAATAACAGCAACCGCTTGCTTCCAACCGTTTCGTGATTCAATAGAAAATTGGGTTACAATCAGTGCCACAAACTGGATCTGAGGTCACATGTTGCTAAAATATGATTGGGCTACCTAAAGGTTAGGTTTGAATTGCGTTGTAGCTATTCTGGGTTCCAACAATTTGAAAAGTTAAAAAAAAAAAAAAAAAAAAAAAAAAAAAAAAACCCCCAAGCCATGGAGTCAGCATCTAATTGGACCATGTTTCTATCTGTAACATAATGCACAGCTCTCACGCGGGTTCCAGAAAAAAATGGGATAGCGCTCTACTTGCAGTCCATTGTTTGACCCCACAATCCAACCAGTGTCCTGTTCATGACAAATTATCTGTTTTGTGAATAGAACCTCAACTTTGGTATATAAGTCTTGCAGGGCACAGAGGTCATGCGCTGGCATATTTCCTTGGTTCCTAAGTTTTAGGTAGCCATGTCCACATGACAACTATGCACCATAGATCCCCAGTCACCATTTTTTTTCTCTGCCTTTCGTGTCATCTACTTTGAATCATTTGATAATTGTTTTATTTGTCAATATCACAGCGAATTTAATATTCCCTTGGCTCCTCCTACAACTGAGCTCTACCCATAGGTAAACCTTGATGTATCTCACGTTCAAACCCACTAGTGGCAACTGTTCTATGACGATTCATATAGTGCCAAAAGTTCAGACCTCATCACAGGTGAATTGAAAAGGCTGAGGAGGTGAGAATCATTGCCACTAAATGGATCTGAGGTCATATGTTGCTAGGATATGATTGTCTAAGGGCTAGGTTGAAACGGAGTCATATCTATTTTGGGATTCTAACTAACAATTTCCAAGAGTTGGATAATGATCCACTTGCAACTTGAACATACCCGAATCCATTGTGTGACCCTACGATCGAGCCGTGATCATAGCAATCATTATTATGGTTCAGGATGGTTGAGTTGTACGGTTCTACAATCGGTGTCAAGATCTTAACATCCCCTTAGTTATCATATTATATATAGGGCTTGTAGCTATGTTTGCATATTT
The DNA here is from genome assembly GCA_015844335.1 of Chrysopogon serrulatus. Lineage (NCBI taxonomy): Eukaryota > Viridiplantae > Streptophyta > Magnoliopsida > Poales > Poaceae > Chrysopogon > Chrysopogon serrulatus. The sequence continues at coordinate 2,126,794 of JADLZL010008185.1, read as the reverse complement.
GCTTGCATTTCAGATGCCATTCAGTTCTATGATGTCATGTTACAGAGACCAGATTGCTGACTGAACATCATATGGGTTCCCATCTTAATTCCTTCTGCATTTCAATTTTTTTTTCATTTTGAATTTTCTTGTGCAGGGTTCTATTATACAAATGACTGGTCCTAAGCGAGGCATTGATATGCAAAGCGGTGTCCTACTTGAATTTGACATGAAAATCAAGAAAGGAGAAGAAGAATCGGAAGATCTGCAGCTGATTGATGGAGCTTCATACTTCAGTGAGCTGAGCACACCATCATGTAAAGTATTCACTGCACGCATTGAGGGTGACTACGGCGCAGTTGACATAAGCTCAGCACTTCTATACAACGCAGTTGAGGCCACGATAGACATCTGGATATCATCACAAGTTGATGACAGTGATGTAGATTTACTGTTGACTTCGTCTGCCAGTGGATTGCCTGAAGAAATTCATCTTTTTCATGGCTTGATGTCCAAGTCATCTGGTGTCAAAAGGTTTGTGGTTGCTGTGGTGAGTGGCACTTGCTTGGATTTGAAATTCAAGATTGGTCAAACAGGACTGGATGGTGGTGTTGACCGTTCATGTTCCTTCAAAGCAACGGAGCATGAATTCAGCACTGAACAACTAGCACTTGAGTTCGCCACTATATCAGTGAAGGTTCACTGGTCGACTCTGCCAATTTCAGTCTGATGTCTGCCCCTGAATGCAGTTGTATGTTATGACATCCAGTTTCAGTCTGATGTCTGCCCCTGCATGCAGTTGTGTGTTATGACATCTAGTTGTGGGTTCTTTTTTTGTTGTGGGTTTCTTGTAACCTACAACTTGACTGCTGTAGCTTGCAGGTTGTGTTATGACATTTTGTCATCCCTTTTTAATCCTTGTATAACTTCTATTTGGCATATGAAAATGTTTCCCAAAATCAAATTGTTATGTTGGTCCTGTAGTCTGTAGCATTGACGATATGTTATAATCTCTTATACCGCTCAAATGCTTCATGATTTATGCAGTTAGTACATGACAATGGCTGGAACGCGCAAACATGGTTTGAATTATCAAAGCTTTGACAGCTGATTGCACTAGATTCAGGGTCATTGGTCTCGGGAAATAGATACATTGCGATCAACATGTTTAATTATGTCAGTATCAAGTACATGATGCCACTAGGTCAGGGTCATTTGGTCAGCCATAATCAAAACAGAAGATCGCGCAGGAATAATAATACCACGTGGCATGTCACATCTTAGCCGCCAAAGTTTGTTGGCAAGACCTGCTTCATTAACTGTCAAAAATAAAACTGTCAGCCTCATAATTAGACCTGAAAGTCTGAAACTTAGTCATAAAGAATAGTACAGTCAACCCAACGCTGAATCCCTGATACAGAAGACACCAGAGCGGGCAGCAGAGAGATGCTTTTAGCAGGGAGGCACCCTCGTCTCCTTTGTCGTGGACATTTGATCTGATATTGAATGCTTGTCTGATGTCAAGTTATCCGGTTGTCTCCTTGTATTATCAGGTGTTTATCCACGAACAGTGATCCACAGACTGCATTCCAATAATCCCTCATCATGGGCGCAGTGGGTTCAGCGAAATGCAAGCATTGCCTCCCTCTCACTGGAAATCTGCATGATAATCATGGGGAAACACTGATATCACTATTGCTTATCTACCGAGCTATCACCACGATAACAATTGCAGATGGGACTACAGCATCCTTCTGGCATGGATTTTTTTTTTTTTTTTTTTTTTTTTTTTTGAATTTCTGGCATGATGTTTGGGACGGCCACGATAGCCTTGCTGAGAGACTCCCACAGTTACTGCAAAAATCAGGAAATCACGGTGAGGCAAGCAATCGATGGAGAACTTCAGAGGTCACTGACCGCACGTCAATCAGCTGAAGCAAGAGCGCAGCTGCTCCAGGTTGCAGATGACGTCAGGGCGCGCCACAATCTCAGTGAAGGAAGAGACCAAAGACACAGCCCGATGCTAAAACCAAATGTAAAAATACCAGGATGCTGTACAGAGCTCTGAAAAGTGAACAATCTGCCCACCTGGGTGCATTTCGTATGGCAGAATAAAGCACCTCCGAGGGTCATGCTCTTCGCATGGCTGCTATCACAAGAGACGATCAAATGCAAAACAACATTGGCAAGAAAACACATTGTAGACAATACGATCTGTGAAGTCTGTCAGGCGCCGAAGGAGAAGACTGCTCAGTTTGAGTGCCTGAACGCTCAACAGTTCTCGAACGCATTGCAAGTCCCAATTCAGGCAGACTGGCGCTCAAGGACATACAGCCACCCAGTCACATACCACGCAAGTTCTTTGGGACCTTCCTACAGTCCTACACCTATGCCGCTGGCACCGTAAGACGACATACTCTTGGGGTAGTGCTGGGTTACCAAAGACGACAAAGTGCGTGATCACTACAGCCTGCTGGTGCACAATTTTTAGCTAACGCAATGTAACGACAAGGGCAAGTAGTGTTGTACCTGTACCTTAATGTTTAAGAGCCGATATCAATGAAATCCAGGTGGGGAAGATACTGTCTTAGACTCGCGCCCCCCCCACCCCCCCCACACACACACACCCACACACACACACACAAACCACCCACAAAAAAAAAACAATCACGTCTCACAAACTGAGAAACAAATACATACTCCCTCTATCCTTTTTTAATTGTTGCTATGGATTTTTGTGTCACAAATTTGATTCGATTTGTAGAAAATACGTGTAATATTTATGTCTCTAAATAAATTTGTTAAAAAACTATATCTAAAGATCTTTCCGATGATACTAATTATGATACTAATTGATGATATTTAGTATTTATTAAAATTACCGGCATTTATGGCGCAAGCGACATTTAAAAAGGGACGGAGGGAGTAATTGGGCATCTAATTCAGCACCCTGGTGACAAATAAGCTCCTGACTTCAAATAGTAAACCCATCAAACTAGCTAGTACGGTTCATTTTGCAAGACCTCGTGCATTTCTTTAAAAAATCCAAGGCCATGAGTGCATAAAGATGGGTTCATATTCCTCCAAAAAAAAAAGATGGGTTTATATAGTTGAGAACATCTGCTCATTCATCGTGAAAGAAACCATCCCACCCGAAGAGAAATATCATGATCCGAGCAATAAATTAGGAAAGCCGGAATATAGAGCGCTAACTGATATTAAGCGTCTCAAACTTAGTCGAGATGATTATTAAGGCTTTCCTAATTAGAGATAAAGTGAAAACATTGGATGTATATACATGTATGATACATACGTGATGCACATGGATTTCTATTGATGTATATATGTATGATATAATGTAATTATGATGTAAATAGACTTCTATTGATATATATAAATGTATGATATAATTTAAGTGCATGTTATGATAAGTTTCAATATAAATAAATTGTTTTTAATTTGAATTGCAAAAAATGGCGTAAAAAAACTTCCAATCGACAGGTTGTAATATTGAGGACCATCAGTGGAAATATGATTTCCACTAACGGTTGATTAAGTGAACCGCCAGTAGAAATCATATTTCCAACTGTACTTCCTATGATCCTACTATGATCCTATAAGATAGGAGAATTTTTAAATTTCCTTTGTTGTGCTACAGAGGGATTAGTATGTATGATGATGCCACTTGATCCTATGGATAGGAGAATCCCCCCAACCCCACCCCCCCCAAGAGTATCATCTAGGAGTAGTTTCATCTGAATGGAGTGCACAGTTTTGTCACATGACGAGTCCTTACTGTTGTCGCCCAGCAGCCCCCAACGTTCCCCTCCCCACTCCACTCCTGACTCCCAAGTCCCACCCGAGAAGCAGCAGCTCCCCCGCGCTCTCCAGCTGCGCTGTCGCCGCCGCCCAACCTACCGCCGCGACCTCTGGTACGTTCGTTGGCTACCTCGCCTCTCCATCCTCCTCCTCGCTCCCCATACGTCGCCCATCACCACACCATTGTCGCTCTCGCCGTGTGCAATGGAGGTGCACGCGAGGTGTTCGACGTAAATCCTCTTCGCGCACTGGCTGTGAGTGAGCCTGTGATGTGCCGCTTCTCGTTTCCTTTGGATCCTGACGCGTTCTCTTTCCGTGATGGTGCTCTATAATTTTGCGTCTTGGATGCCTCCTCTTTGCTTTCGCAGATCGACTCGGATCGGATGGCCGAGGAGGCCACGCCGCCCGCCGGCGGGCAGCCGGCGTCGTGGTCGGAGATCCCGCGGGACCTGGCCGGCATGGTGCTCGGCCTCCTCCCGGCGTACGCGGACCGCGCCCGCTTCGCCGCCGTGTGCCCGCAGTGGCGCGCCGCCGCGCGGCAGCTCCCCCCCTGCCCCCGGCACTGCCACTGCTCGCGCTCCCAGACGGCACCTTCTACAGCCTCCCCTACAGCAAGCCCTTCCGCTTCCCTGGCTTCGGCTCCGTCCACCAAATGCAGCTGACAATTACGTCAAGTATCATGACCATGTTACACCCGATGGCACAAATTTCGTCACGTGGCTGGATATCAGGGACTCCAAGCTTGTGCCCACAATAAACAAGCTGATCGTGTGCTCGCCAAACCTCATCGCCGCATTCGTTGGCACTGGACACATAAGTCAGATCCTGATGTGCCAGCCAGGGGCTTCCTCATGGTCTGTACGTGCATATGATCCGTGTCCTTCATTTGAAGACATGGCTTTCTATCAGGGAAAGCTCTACGCCCTTGCTGAAGATGAAAACCTCCTCGTCGTCAACATCAGCCAAGACCCAAGCACTGGCGACCCACAGGTCTCAAGAATTGGACAGGTCATCAAGGGTGATCCTGACCCTTTGTTTGATGCTTGGTTGCCAGACGACACTACCGCCAGAAAGAAGCTCTACCTAGTCGAGTCACGTGGTGCACTCCTGATGGTACGCAGGAAGGTATGCTGCAGAATGGTAGACAACACAATTGTTGCTGGGCAGATCAGTGAGTTTGAGGTGCTGGAGGCTGATTTCAAGCACTCACAGTGGGTGAATGTGACAACTCTTGGGGATGACCAGATGCTTTTCCTCGGACGACCATGCTCCAGGGCTGTGTCGGCGTCTCATTATGGGATGTCCAATGATCAAATCTTCTTCTTGGATGATGTAATGGAGAATGTTGTGGAATATAGATTCGATGAGGAGAACACTTCTGTCGGTGTCTACGACATGAGGAATGGTCAGGTGTCCCGTCCTCTGCCGATGGTCTGGAAGCACGAGATGGTTTTTGCGACATGGATGTTCCCTAGGGACTAAAGAGAGTTACTATGCAGTCCTGGCACTGATTACTAGCTGTCTCTGCCCTCTGCTTATTCTATGGCGATTAATTACCCCTACCTATGTCATATGTTAACTTCATCAGTGTTTTGTGACTTTAGTGTGTATCTGTTGGCTACTTCCCTTTCAGGTGGTTACTAGTCATGTGCCTTTGCAACCCATGAAGTAGATTAAACAAACACTAAATTATCTGACCGTAGCTCTGATCTATGTTTGGTACCTGTAAGAACATTCGAGTTAGTTGTAATGAATCTTGTGCTACCAGTTGAGCTTATTTGGCTTGTGATGCATATGTATGCGTCAGCACTTCATTGTGCTAGTTGATTGTGTGGCATCTCTATAGAATTGTAGTACTCAGGTCCAGTTTGGCCAAGCTAGTTGATTGTGCTAGTTTGTGCTACCAATTGATTCATGTTTATCTGTAGTAGCCTTGCATGTGACAGTGTGGCTAATTCGCGTGATGAGTTACATCAGTAGTCTCTGTCACGTATTAATCATTGGTATCCTGCATATCATATTCCAGGATGCTACGGGTGTGGTTTCTGACCATTGTACGGTGATTAATTGCTCCTATGGTCTCTGGATCGACGCATGGAATGTGTAAGAACATTTTGACTTCTGCAATGTTTCATGTTGTGGACTTGTGATGAATCTCGTGCTACCTGTTGGGGTTATTAATTTGTGCGTATGTGTGCATCCGTGTTCAGTTTTCCTTTAGGCCCGGAGGTCAACTCTGCTCCTTCCCTTAAAATTTAAAAAAAAAAAAAAAAAAAAAAAAAAACCTCTGCTCCTTCAGGCCAGGAGGCAGGAGCCGAGAGGTAAAACATTGGAGTGTTCTTGTAGGTGTTGCAGCATCCAGATTCACCACAGTGTACGGGCGATGGCCGGGCGGAAGCAGTTTTCTTCCAGGAAACACTGTTCTCTGCACTTTTTTTTAGCTTTCGATGTAGTGAAAATTTTTGTAATACTGCTTTATATGGCATGTGGCAAAGGAAATGTTTATAATTTTTCTATTTTTCGGTCAGATTGTAGTTATTACTTCGGTTTTCTTTATTTTTTAATTAATCCCTGCTTGGAGCAAACAACGATTACACCTACTGCTGCATTTTTTTACATAGCTATTTACTCCTTGTGCAAACGAGAACGCAGCATGTATCCTGAACCCTCAATTCCTTGTGGCATTTGCGTCACAGCTTACAGGGCATCCAAAACAATGTCAAACTAGGTGATGCTCATTTTATACTAGCTCACTAGCATTTCTACCGTTGAGCATTTTGTAGACATCCAAAAAATTGCCCTCTAATATTCTAATATATGTATGACTGTTTTAGAACAGTGATTATCTATATTATAATTTCATTGTAGTAATGAAAAGATTCAGTGTTTATATTTGTTCAAAAAAAATCCAGCACACCACCAGAAATCGTGTTGTGGGTGTCTGCTTCTGCTCTGCTCGTCGTGGAGGTGATGAAATAGCTCTTGCAGATGTGATTTGGGATCAGGAATCACAGCATGGCCCCAAATCACATGGATTATTGCTACAAGTATAACCAGCAAATTGTGAGTACTTTCGGATGTAGACATGGTTCCAGTTGCTCACCATATCATTTCAGTTGCTAATGCCTCATCATTGTTCCTAGAGCACAGGGTCGTTAACACAGACCCAAATATATCCAATAGAATTCCTGGTGAGCTTGTGTGGGAGGAGGAGCGTCTATATAGCTTGTGGACTTGCGTGGTGATTGTTTGCAGCAAGATTCTCTGTACAGACAGTATTGAGTTGGTGAGGACAACAAGCCAATGTACGAGGCAACCATGGATGATGAGCTCAGTAATGACAGGGAGACTCCTTTTCTCTTGGCCCTTGGTATTTTTTGAAAACTTTGGGGGGGGGGGGGGGGGGGGGGTGTGAATGGTTGCAAATGTTTGAAAAAGCATCAGTTTGACCCTAGATTACATATGGAGTAACGTTCACCGAGAAACCAAGCAACCTGGACCAAGCCTCGACAACCTTCTGGCATTCTAGCTTACCACAGAGTTGCTTCAACTTTACAACACAGTATAAGGCTCCTAAGGTTGAGATGTTCATCACGGAAGACGACTCCGTTTCTTCTTTTCCAGAGTTGCCAACAACAGAGAGTAATGAATGAAGGCACTGTGTTGATCTTCAGGGATGTCTTGTAGTCACTCTGCAGTGTTTTATATATACTAAATAATATTGCAAAACAGAGTCGGCGTGCAGCTGTGAAACATCGGGATTTTTCTTTTGCATTATTACACCGATGTGTATACCGTGATGGGTTGGACGCAGGGTATGCCGGTGCATACCTGGCATACCCTGTAGATCCGCCCCTGGAATGCAGTGCAGGTTTTTGGTTTGCATATTCTGGTTCATTTGCAAGCCGATAGCAGACCAGAATTGGCACTAGGACATTGGAAGATGATATGATCCGGGGTTTCTTCAGTCGCTCCACAGACCAAGCAAGCAGGCTGGTGAATCAACAATTTGCGGTAAAGGTTTGCCCTGTATTGAATCCTGCCTCTGATCAGTAGCCATGCAAAAAGCTGGACTCTTGGGGGAGCGGCGTTCTACCAGATGAAGGATTGTGGGAAAGACTTTTTGTCTGTTGGACAGTTTTGACTGAGTTCTTCAAGGAGATTTTCATCATTCTGGAAGCAAAGAAACAACCACATCTTTGATAGAGGTCATCCATCCTTCATTTCTTGGAAGAGCTCCTTCTGTGAAGAAGCCAGACTTTAGGTCCATGGATTCAGTGATGTCAAGCACCTTGAGTTTCTGCCTTGTATAGCTTCTCTAGAATAGTTTTGCAACCCCTCTTGGGGTTGCTCCTTTGTTACTTTTCTTTGCCTTGTTGTGAGGCCTCTCTGTGCAGTCCCCCCTCTTTTTTTCTTTTATGAACATCTATACAAAAAATATTACAGTGGGGGCTTCCCCTGCTGTACCTTTTGCTAAAAAAAAATGAGATTTGTGCTCTAAATGTGTTTAGCTCTGCTACCCAGTGGGGTTGTGGAAACTAAGAAATGGTCTTTATTTTCAGAATTTAAGGTGGAAGGATGTGAGATTAGTGCTGACTAGGACAAAGCAAAGCTAGAGGACCTGAAGTCTTGGGCTCTCTGTCCAGCAAGGCTACTTGGCTGAGAAGTGTGGAAGACAAGTGGCAAAAGTTCATGTATGAGAATGCCGGGGATTGCAAGGATGGCTACATCCCTGCTGAAGTTTAAGATGTTCTGTTTTCTGATGCATCCTGGCAGAATTCAGCCATTTCTGGGAAGTGGCTGGATCTGTCCAAGTTGGGTCTCAAGTTCTCTGAGTGCCAGTCTTTAGTTGAGTTCCTATTTTGTTGATGTACGGAGGTTTGTAGCTGTAAGGGTTGGGAGAGTGGTGTTATCCTTTCTTTTAGAAGCTTACTTTCTGGAGATTCGTTGTCATCCAAATGCTGTAAAATGTTTTGTTGGTCTTTAGCATTGCTATAAGACTTGGGATGTTTGGAGTTACCATGTAGTCTTCAGCATCTGGCACCTACAGATAGTACTCCCTCCATGTTGCTGTGAACTCTTAGAAGTTATTTGAGGACACAGTTATAAATAGTACTCCATCCCAAAATTATGTATCATTACATCTATATGCCACAGTTATAAATTGGGACACAAAAATAGTACTCCCTCCATCCCAAATTATAAGACATTTTAAGAATCTTAAAGACTCAAGTTTAACTAAAATTATAGAAAAAAAACACAAAGATTTATTACATCAAATAGTTATATGATGAAAATATAACTAATGAAGAATCTAATGATACTTAGTTGGTGTCATAAATATTATTATAATAATTTGATCAAACTTGAAAAACTTTGACTCTCCAAGATTCTTAGAATGCCTTATAATTCAGGATGGAGAGAGTAGAATAGGAGGCTAGACTATAGAAGCTTGAAGTTACATGTCTGTTCAAAATATACATAGAAAAAGCATGGAAATTGGACAATTCACAGAATCCTTTGTTCTGTGGAAACAGAATCTAAGCGAAGCAATTTGTCTTTGGACACCATGTGCTTTGCCATGTACCTGAGTTCTGTGTGAAGCAAGAGGTCAAGATTAGCGCAAACATTGGCAAAAAAGATGACTAAGACATTGCCAAAAGATGACTAAGACAGTTTATATACATATGGGGCCAACATGAGCCAAATAAATGTGATGATTGCAGCAACAATATGGAAATAAATTCATGAAGAACGCATTAAAGTGGGAAGCAGCATAAAGGGCAAACATAAGTTCTGTGTCCACCATATCTTTTGGCATGGAACACATGAATCTTTTGGAATGGTAGACACTGAAGTTGTTTGTCACAAAGAATGCATTAGTCCCATAGGTAATTTCTCTCAGTCCTGATATAACAATTTGAAAGGTTGGATGAACATTTAGATTACTTTCTGGAGATTTGTTGTTGGGAAGCGAACCACCCGTTGTGGCTGAAATACAAGTGTGTTTCTAGCTATCTGCAGGTGCCAGATGCTGAAGACTGCATGGTAACTCCAAACATCCTAAGTCTCATAGCAACGCTACAAGTGTGTTTCTAGCTATCTGCAGGTGCTAGATGCTGAAGACTGCATGGTAACTCCAAACATCCTAAGTCTCATAGCAACGCTAAAGACCAGCAAAACATTTTACTGGTCTTTAGCGTTGCTATGAGACTTAGGATGTTTGGAGTTACCATACAGTCTTCAGCATCTGGCACCTGCAGATAGCTAGAAACACACTTGTATTTCAGCCACAACGGGTGGTTCGCTTCCCAGGTAATACAAGTGTGGTTCACAGGTTCGAGGGCTGAACCACGTGCGCCTCACTGCAGACTTTTCTCCGAATAAATCCCAGTTACCCCGAGTTCAGATACTACAGCTTATATTTGAAAGGCGTCGATCAGCTTACAGCTTGTATTTGAAAGGCGTCAATCAGCTGACCATTCGTTCTGGTGCCCTGTGTGTTAGAATTGCCGTGCTTTGTTTCTTGTTTCTTTCTCTGCGGATCTATCGGAGTAGGCTAGTAGCGGTAGTGGAAGCCAACTAGCCAAGCCACCACACCGTACCTTGCCTTTTTCCTTCCAAAGCAAAGATGCCGTCGCATGTAGGAGTATGTATGCATTCATGCACGGGAGCGAGCAGTAGTAAATTAAACATAATAGATGGAGCAGGGTGCTGCGGAGAGCTAAGTTCAGCAAACAATCCATTTTTACACTCCCTTTCCAAAATGTATGGAGGAGGTAGGCGCCATCACCATCGTCGCGACACCATCACCATGGCGCCTAGCCCAATCACCGAGGCGCTTTATTCTGCCATACGAAATGCACCCAGGTGCGATCGCCGCCATACGACACCATCACCATTGCTAGCTAGGGGCATCGATGGTACCATGCGACTGTCAAGCGTGTTAAGGGATAGAAGAAATTAAACCATCTGGAAGATCAAACTCTGACTTTTTTTACATCTATTTTGCTATGCTTCTAGATATAACAATGTGTCTAGACACATAACAAAATAGATGAACAAAAAAAGTCAAAACGATTTATAATTTAGAATGGAGGGAACATTAATGCTAGTTATAGACCCGAATAAGATGATAGAGGTACAGAAGGGGTTTTGAGGCTATCCGCACTGCATCCTCTAAACTCATCCTGGAGAAGCACGTACCAGAATAAAAAACCGCAGCGGGTCTAATAAAGCATCCTGCACAGCCTCCCATCTGCTATGTATGGAGGAGGTAGCGGGCATATGCTACCGACCTCATGGCGCACAGTTTCAAGAAGCGGGCACACTTTTTCAGCACACCACACGTTTTAAAACAAGATCTCACATAGATATATTTAGATAAAATTTATGGAGAGTGACAAATCGGGTCGCTGTTGGTAGTTGGTATAGAGTATGAGATGTAGAGGATGATGAGTGCGGAAGAAACATGTATAGAGAAGAGAATCTTGATGACTAACATATATAAAAGATGGAAATAGAGGATGATAAATGTAGATAACCTAATAGAGAGAAATATTTGATACTTCCATGTGGTACGACATGCAGCAGAAAACGGAGGAAAAACACCCTCTTCCGTTTTGGCTACCGCATTTTATCACCGTACCGGCGCGGTCGACACGTGCGTGCGTGCGGCCTAACACGGCCGTTCGACAGCTAGCGACTGCAAATTATAGCTACTTTGATACTACTAATAATAAGTCACTTTTCCTATAGCCCAGGCGCCTGAAATCTGAGTTTGCTTCAGGCGATGCTGCCTCCGTCAATTCTCCGTGCGTTCTGTTTTTGTCTGTATTGGTTTCGGGTGTGATCCATTATAGACTACACCCGTTAAACACCCCACACAGTTACACACCGCTCCTTCCCAGTCCACTAGCCTGGCTGCTCGAGTGCTCGACCATGGCTTCCCCTCCCACTCTCCTAGTCCCAGATCTGCCTGCTCCTCTGTCTCCATGGCTCCCTCGCAGCCTCCCACCACGCGTGGAGTACTTGGCTGCGGTGGCTCTGGCGCATCCCCTTCTCCATCCCTTCAGCACCACAGCGTGGTCCCCAGTGGAGGAGCGGCGCACGCACTGCAGGGGCAATGGAGCAGCACGCGCGGAGCAGCGGCGGTGGTGGAGCGATGCTTGCGTTGGTGCAAGTCCCAGTGATCTGTGCAAGTCTCAGTGATTTAATTTGCCCCGGCCCCGCCTATGCGATTTGCCCCCCCGATTTTGGTCTGGGATTTCGGTTCTGCTGCTTGCTTGTTCGTGCAAGTCTCGGTGATCTGTGCCACGTTTTTTAGTAAGGGCTCATCCGTTTCGAGCCTGGTGTACGGAATGACGTTGTTTCTGTCCATTTCATTGAATATTCCCCGATCTATTCATTTTTGTCGCGTTGAGAAGCTCGGTTAATTGGGGAAAGTGATGGGGATGAAGGTTGGCATACGAAATCTGTCATTTGCTCATTACCGGCTAAGCTGAAGCTCGTGGTGCACCTGCAGTCCTAGGAGTACTAGTACTAGTACTAATAAGGTGAGATGCAGATTAGATTAGTGTGTAGTTTTTGCTGTAAATGGCAAATATGAAGATGAGAGATGGAGCATGCGCATGCAGATTCTGGGAAGGAGGATTTGTCCATGTTGAAGATTGACAGTTATTGTGGCATAAAGGACTCTGCTAGCATGTTCTACTGAATGCAGTAGTTTTTTGAACGCATACTGAATGCAGTAGTTTGTATTTGAAAACCAGAGGCATTGTGTAGTTTGAAGCTATCTCGTCTTTTTTTAAAAAAAAATTTGTTATCTGACTATCTGTGCCTAGAGCTACTTGTTGGTCTTTTGTTACTATAATTTTTCTCCCTCAACATGACAAAAGAGCAAGAAACCAACAACTTCAGTTAGTCACTTAGCTGTGAGGTCATGGACATGGTGCTAGCGATTTTAGTGTAGAATTGTATAAGTTGGCTGCTAAAGTCCACTTAGGCATTGCATGTTGATCTTCAGCAGGCAATATAAATTGAAGCAATCCTTGTTGTGAAAATTTGGAAATTGTGTCATCTTGGGTACAAGTACACTAGAGACGTCGGCTAGAGGGAATAGCTGAGATGAGCAAAGTTGCATATATCGAAAATGCTACTTCTGGGTTCCAGTTGCATTTGCAGCTTTGCCATTTCCAGTTTCACTTTGCTATTGGTGCTCACAGGCTGGTGCTTTGCACTGTAGTAGCAATCTCAACCGGTCATATCCATTTTAATTTGATTTTGTTACATATCGTTTTTTTGTTAATTGCTTTCCTATTGATTGAGCAATACTGAACAAAGTGGTGTAAGCTATTTAACTTGCCTCTTATGGTTCTTAAATTATAGAGTCTGTTGAATTAATAAAACTATTTTAAATTATAGCCATGGCTAGAGCTGCTATTCTCAATGAGCTTATCCTTTCTTCTGTTTCCTACATGAAGCACACGGAATAGACGATTTCATCGAAGTCATGCATGGTTCAGCTTGATTTTTCACTAACACGGACACCGTTGGGGCTATCTGAGGAGCTCTAGGGACGCCCTATCTAGTGCATGGTTCCTGCCTGCCCTTCCTATTTGTACCTTGGTTTGCTTAAACTGAGGTTGATTTTTTGTCTGTCGTCTGTGTTGGGAGGTTGGGAGGCAGTGTTTTGCTTCACGTGAGGCCTTGGATGCTACTGATCTCTGCGCCTGAGGTGAGGAATCTGATGCTTCCTCCTCTTCTCTGTGTGCATATTTAGCTTGTCTTTTCAGCTTAAATATTGTTGCTGTAGATTAAGGGATGTTTAATCCGTGGTGATTTTCCGTTGAACCTGGCCATTCTTTACGCCAGTGATGAATGCATTGAGGTCATCCTTTTTTATTGGGCTTTACCACTCTTGCAGCGTGGGCACAGGCTGCAACTTTTGTTTTTAGTGACACTTTCTTTTATGTGTTGAAGAGTCCTCATCTCTTCCATCCTAAGCTCCAGTTCTTGGGGGTTCAGAGGATCGAGATCAGTAATTTGTGGCTTCGAAGCATTGTTCATGTACTTATTGGTTACGTACCTGCCCTCATTCATCTCTCATCTCTCATGCAACAGAGCATTAGCCCATGTCTCAACTGTCCTTCCTAGTTCTGAATCTGTTTGCATGTACTAGTGTCCATTTTCCTGCTAGACATTATCCATTGCTTTGATGGGAAACGATAGTAAAATACTTATTTGTTATCAGCCTTTCAGTTTAAGCAAACCAAGTGGCATTGACCCAAGTGGTTATTTTTTAGTATATTGAGCTTCTAGGTTCATTTGAGTTTCCAAAGGCATTGTTAATTTGTTTATTAGATGCACTTGACTCCCTTGCAAATGCAAATGAGACTGGGATCTACATCTGTGTTTGTAGTATTCTCAATAAGATCATCATACAACATGTTCGGATAATTTTTTAAATGCTTTCCTGCCCTTCCATTTGAAGCGACAAATGATATTCTATTGATTTGGCCCATTTGTTGTGTTCGGGTTGATCGATCCATGGGTGATGTTGAAGATGATGGTGCTGAATATATTGAAATTGTTTACGTTGGTTATATACTAAAGGTGGGAGTACCTAACTTCTGAAATGCTTGAGAAAGCATGGTTCCGTATAGTAAGTAGGTTCATGTGTATCAACTTGGAGCAAGGAAGAGCTTGGCTAAGGCTGCAAGTGCTATTATAAGAATCCTTGGCATGCAGCCCTGTGAGGTTAATCCCTTTTATGATTGTTTTTTTCTATCGAATGAATGCAGGATACTCGCTGTTCTTTTGAATGTAGGACCCTAACATTTCTCATCAATGTGACTGCTTATGGTTTTGATCTTGTTCGTATCAAGAAAAATAGTAGCCGATGAAGCAATCACTATCTTTGACTTATCGATTTCAAGGTCTCACCTGGTCCTATCTGTCCAAATCCAAAAGACCAACTCCTTTGCCATCTTTGTTCTCGCTCCATAGTCCATTGTAGTTGTAGTGTTCTCATCTTCATTAATCTCTCTTGTTCATAAAAACCAAACAAAAAACATTAAGTTAAGTAATTGCAATTAGCAATAATATAAATTGCAAGTACCGAAACACTTTGCAATTATAGTTTTGAGCATATGCAATATGTGGAAATTCAATTTGAGGAACTAATTCTGACAATGAAGTTAGTTTGTTCGTTGTCTTTGAGTCAACAGAGATTTTATTTTTGTCTTTATGTGACTACATAAAGAATTGTAAATTGTTCATTGTCCTTGTGCCTGTACACCACAGATTTGTGTCCTTGTCTGAGTAGACAAAGAATTATCAATTGTGTTTTTAGTCACATAAAGAATTGTAAATTGTTCGTTGTCCTTGTGCCTATACACCACAGATTTATGTCCTTGTCTGAGTAGATAAAGAATTGTTAATTGTGTTTTGCCCTTGTGCCTACACAAATCACATTTTTTCTCCTTATCTCACTAAAGAAACAATTGTAAATTGTTATTTGTATCTGTGTCAATACATAATAGAATTTTCTCCTTGTTTGAGTATAGAAAGAATTATCATTAGTTAATTGTCTGTGTCAATACATGTCATTTTTTTTGTGACTATATAAAGAATTGCATAATAGTTAATTGTCATGAGATGAGCTTTAAAGGAGGGTTTCAATGAAAAGTGCCTATTGTGATTTGTGCCAACAGACACCATATTTGTGCTTGTCCTTTGTTTATTGTGTTTTGTGCCAATACACACCACATGTTTGTCCTTGTTCTTTCATAGAAAAAATTGTTTTTGTGATTTTTGCCACATTTTAGATAATTGTCTTTGTCCTCCTATAGAAAAAATTGTTTTCTGTTATTTGTGATTTATGTCTGCACATACCATATTTTTGTCCTTATCCTTTCATAGAAAAAAACAGTTTTTGTGATTTGTGTCAGCACGTTTTATATATTTGTCTTTATCCTCCTGTAGAAATAATTGGAATCTATTAGTTGTGATTTATGCTAGCACACACCATATTTTTGTCCTTGTCTTCCTATAGAAAAAATTGTTAGCTACTTAGCTGTGAATTGTGCCGACACATTTTAGATATTTGTCTTTGTTTTTGTATAAAAAATTGTAGTTTGTTATTTGTTAATTGTGATTTGTGCCAGTAGGATGTACTTGTATAGATCATATTTGCACTATTTTTAGCTTATCGCTATACCTACTAATTTTCCATTAGTACTTAGGGAATCCTTGTCTGCAGCTAGAGCTAGTTTGTCATTTTATGTTTGTCATGCATGTGGTTGTGTCCTAATTGATCCATAAAGGTGCCTCCCTCTCCCTCATTGTTTTTGGGACAATAAATTGATTTATCTTTACTTATTTTCTTGAATAATACCATATCCTTGTTGATAATATCTTTCCTTCGGTTGTCTATTTAATCACCTCATAATTGAACAGATACTAAAAAAGGAAAAATAATGAATTGACAACGTCCAGAGGTATGTAAATCATGCCATTTGCTGGCTTGTACTTTCTTTATGAACTCCAGATTGGGTGCATTCACATAAGTCAAATTTCCTGCTTTTTGTGCTGATAGTGTCATGGGAGACTATGTGACAAGTTGGTGTGTCTACTGCACTTGTACCTTACCATTTGAAACCAAACTTACAGTATTATAAAAGGAAATGACACTGGACAAAGATGGATGCTACACCAGCAACATGATTAGCTGGCTAGAATGGAGTAACAGTGATGATTGCAGTAGTCTGTGGCTAGAATGGAGTAATAGTCATGATTGCAGTAGTCTGGCAGCAATTGTTGCACTAGTCTTTTTTTTCATATGTTATAGTGTGTTAGTGAGATGGATGGTACCATAGTTTCTTGTTTTTGTAGTAAATTGCACTTTTCAATACCAGAGATTGCACTAGTTGAAATGTGCAATTTTCTCAGTATTTTTCTATAATTTGTAGTATGTTCTCATTTTTCTTAGTGTGTTCATTAGAGATGATCAATTATGAATCCTCCTATACCAAATCATGAAGAACAAGGATATAGCAATGCAGAACAAATTCTTTTGCCCTAGGCTACATAAGTTCACAGAAGAAAGAAGAAATGAAGGCAAGACATGAGCAAGAATACCTTATCCTTGCTTATCCTTGGTCAGATCATCTTAGTCTTCCATTTCTAGTTCATTTGGCATACCCTCCCTTCTGCTGTGTTTAGTTTCTTCTTTCTTGTTCGATTCCCCAAATCTCTTTCTTTCTTGCAGCAGGGGTTTAGATGGGGCAGATTTGTTCCTTTTTCTGTGTTTTGGGCCCAATGTATAATGCACAAATCAATCTGAGAACAGAGAACTATGTTTATTCTCCCAGTAAAGGTTCAATTTGCTTAATGGGTTTTTTCCGCGGTCTCGCGGGGCCCATTAAGGGACAGCAATGTGTATTGGCTATTTTTTGGACCCGTTATGAGTGCCCGCGTCTGAAAACGACTCTAGTAGATTTTGACCGTTAGATATGGATTTGAAGGCTATTAACTGTCGCCTGAAATGAGGCTATATTTCAGGCACCTGAAATATAGCAAGTCCCATAATAAGTATATAATATTGAGTGGATGAGTGGAGCGGGTTTGCTGTACTTTTGGTGTGGGGTTCTTTTTTTTTTTTTTTTTTTTTTTTTTTTTTTTTTTTTTTTTTGCTTTCCTTTTGCGAGGAGGGTTTGGTGCGCGACGCGCGCATGCCAAGCAAGACTCGGCATGATGGGAATGAAATCCATGCATAATCGAGCAGGGATGAACAGATTGGGCATGGGGATCACCTACAACGCGCGGCTCAGTGGCTCACTCCGAATAATAATAAAAAAAAAAGCAAGACTCGCGTGTGGTGTGCTTCACCGTGGGACTGACGTACTCTGGCTGGGATTTCGAAATCGGAGCGGCATCGTCATATTATGCTCAGGAACTGGAAGATTATGCATGATGGGAATGAATAAAACAACGGTAAAAAGAAATCTATGCAGTTGAGGTAGGCTAGCTGTTTAATTAATTTTGGGCTGTATGTACAAGTGGTCTTTGAATTTGATTCCTGGGGGGTTAATCTGTATTTTTTTAATTGGTAAATAGTGCTGCGGCGACAAATGAATAGTATGAAAAATAAGGTTGTGCAAGTTTTTCATCATATAGTGTAATTTGGCTGGTGTGATCAGGTAGGTGTGTGTCCAATTAGAGGATATGGGTGTGTACTGTATGTATATGTTGGTAGCTGTGAGTGAAGACTGGGAATGGTAACAGGCGCAGGTAGATCTCCACGCGACAGAGGAACAATAGCATATCTGTAAAGCATCAGAAGATCAATGACGATTTATGAGTAAAGCAGAAGGATGAAAGTTATTGCCACTCACAGCTCAAAGATTGCATTTAATATTATGTCGTTTGACTTGAAAAGTGGCCGAGCTTTTCCATGTTCTGTATTAGCAATCCACAATGCTAAATTGCTGCAACTATCCGCCTACTCAGATGCAGATGCACCATACCACCAAGTAGAAAATAGAATCATCAACCAATTAACCACTCAAAAACTGTTCTTGCTTCATCATCGTACTCTAAAGCATCAATATATCACCTCATGTTCATAGTGCACAGTGATGCCACATGCTGACTATCTAGTGACCTAGAATTCAGGATACAGAATGAACATGATAGGGGAAAAAAAAAAAGAACAGCATGCCTTAATTTGTTATATCATACTAATAGAAAGGACTGTTGAAGAATGATGGGAAACTTACCATCCTACGAAATTAATCTTTGCATTATGCTTGTATCCATTCACCACTTTCTGGACACAAAGATCCATCACCCAGCAACAAATGGATACTGATCCCAGTATAAAAGGACCTAAAGAGAACAGCAGGAAATGAACTGCATGAAGGGATTTCATGCCTGAATCCTGCAAGTGATTTCATGCCTGCATGTGGTTTTGCCTGCAAGTGATTTTAAATGAGCCAAATGAAGATTCACTGGTCTTGCCTGATGTCATCGATCACTGAGTTCAATGGCTTTCGGAGTTAGGTAACTAAAGTGAATACAAGCAGATTTTAGAGACAAATTTGATACCTTCTAGTGCTGCACTTTCTAATGTGAAACTAGTACCTAATTCAAATTCCAGAATGACGTTATGTACCTTCAGTGAGTGAGCTCTTGCTTAACTATTTTTGTTTCTACAGGGTGAAAGCAACCATATGAATTGCTATACGCACTGCAGGTGCGCGTATTGCACCTGCGCGCGGGAACGCACGCAGCCGGAAGCGTGGACGCGGCATCTGGCGAGATCCACGGGACTGGAAACTGGAAAGGCCAGTCGGTCGCGACATCCGCATCTGCATGCTGACAGGGCGGCAACTGAATCCCCGGTGCTGCCGGCCGGACGCGAGGAATAACTAGCAGCGATCCAACGATACCTATAGCACCCAGCAGCCACACAGCCTCCGATAGCCGTCCGATATGATCCTCCCCGGCCGCGAGGTGCCGGGCCATCGGTGCCAATCCGCATCTGCGTGCTTATAAATAAACCAGCTTGTTCCTGCATTCGATCCCCATCCATCCGTTTCTTGCTGTCTCTACTAGGCTACTAGCTACTCTCTCCTCCGATCCGATCCACTCCACTCTAGGGTGCGATCATATCGATCGAGCTTTGCTTAGTTTACTCCCAATCCCCCAAGCTCGGCCATGAACAAGAACCTGGTCCTCGTGGAGGAGCATGTTTCTTCTGAACCTATTGAGGTTGTGGAGATGGAGTCCAAGGCGGAGGATGATCCTATGCAAGAAACCAATGAGGGCGGCGCTGGTGATCCTGATGGTGATGATGATGACGACTCTAGCGGCGACGACGATGACTCTAGCGGCGACAACACTGAGTACGAAGATGACGCTGCGGACGACGACAATGATGATGACGACGATGGCGACCACCCCGACCCCGATAACGAAGACGACGACGATCCAGGGCACTACTGGACCAAGAGACGCTGCACCAGGCACGAGGGCGACGGCTTCTACCACAGCCTGCTGCTGAAACGGCTCCGTGCTCACTTCGGCGCCACCGCCCGCGTCTCCGTCGAGTACCGCAGCGTCCTGTGGACGCACCCGGTGCACGGCGAGGTCTGGAGGACCAAGGCGTGCGTCAAGACATGGGACGCGGCGACGGACTCCGACGTGGTGGCGTCCATCCACGAGGCGCCGTCTCGCCGGTCGTCCCAGGACGCCGGCGTCGTGGACGCCGCCCGCGAGGCTCTCACCGTGTACCGTGGCTTGATGCAGGAGGAGGACCGGGAGGGGGAGATGTACAAGTACTTTCCCTACCGCGTCAGGGGGGAGGACGCGTCCGAGGTTCCTCGTCCAGTCAGTGAGGACGACCCTGTCACTAGGCTGGTGGCCACGCTGTTCTACATGGCTAACCTGCATTATAATCTCGAAAGCTTGCAGCTTGAGCACTCGGAGCTGTGGGGAAGATGGGAGAGAGCTGTGGACGAGATCGACGAGCTCAAGAGGCGGCTTGGGGAGCACATTCAGGATGGTTATAGCGACCCGGCTCTTTCACCCCGTTAATTGCATGCATGCATTATATTGCCGCTACAAATTATATTACAAGCCCTGCATGCAGCTACAATATTATCTACTGTCGTCGCCGCCGCCGCCGCCTTTTTGCTAGGGGGCCTGGCGGTCTTACCTTAACTTTGCAAAGAAATGTACTGTAGTAAAGAATCATGTTTTTATTTGTCATATATTGTGTGAGATATATGATATGTCTGTTTCAAGATGTTGGAGATGTTGTTTTACTTGCAAAGAAATGTAATGAAGAATCACCTACATACTTCGGTGATGTTGTTTTGCAATACAATTTGAGGATGTAGATCCAGTGAGCTGAGATCTAAGATAACTCCTCCTTTCGTCCCTTTATTTGTAAAGGATTGGTTGAGTAGAATATTTACTAAGTATTATGAAAGTGACACAACACTGCATGCACTGAAACGGAAAAACTCTGAACTTTCTCAAGAATGAAACAGCAGACAGAGACTGCTAATATTCTTCAGAACTACTGGTGATAAACGATTGCAATGAGAGGGACTTATGAAAAAAACACCATACATGCAGGAGCTGATCCAGAAATACATTAAACAGGACTGACTAGCAAAGAATAGCTAGTTGGCAACACAGTAACACAAGGAAGGAGGGTTCAGAGAATAAGTGACACAAGGCGGAACACAGTACACGCTGCTTACATCCACCAGGGCTGGATCGGCGTGGTGCTGAGTTCCATAGGAACGGGGAACCTTGTGCGCGCCGCAGAAATGAACATTTCTGCTTCTGGTCTTGGTCTTGGTCTTGGTGGCTTCTATCCAGGAAGTTGATACCCAAACTATGCGCATGTCCATCCGGCTTCAATGCTTTGGCGATCGAGCGCCCAAAATATGCCGGGTACGTTTTGAGCACCAGCAGCGGCTTCAGCTTCCGCTGCATGCCGACGGACGGTTCTGATGGCTTGTCGCGTCGCCGTACATGCATGCCAACGGACGGCATGGGATGCAGTAGTGTGATACTACATCAGATTTTGTTTTCAGCTACTCGTATGTGGAATCGCAGTGACAGTGACCATTATATTACTCCTTCCTTCCATTGGTGTAGGTAGGCAGGCACAGAGAGAGAGAGAGAGAGCCCAAAATATTTCTTAGACCTATCTTAACAAAATATTTCATTTCATTTTATTTGTTTTCCTCTAGAATGTATGAACACAGACAGCACCGCGCAAAGACTGCATGTGCTACACTTCCGGATCTAACTCCGCATCTTTACATGCCACCTCGTCTCCCCGCACTCTGGCATTAAACAAGCAGCGTAGCTACCGGATTTCGCCCGCCGGACGGTGGCGTTCTTGGCGCGTCCGCCACCATGCCCCGCCGAGGAATCCATCCGTATTATATAAACACAGCCAAGGATGCAGAAGGCAGCAGCAGCAACAAGCTCAGAGGCCAGGTAAGGCAGCAGCCAGCAGCCATTCTTCTTCGGTCCAAGCTCGCCGGCCCGCCACCGTGGTTGAAGAAGAAGCTTCGAGATCGCGCGCGACGACATGGCGAGTGGCAGAGTCTCCGCCATGATGACGACGACGACGGGGCTGGTGCTCCTTCTCCTTCTGCTTCAGCTAGTGGCCGCCGCCGGCGGCGCTGACCGTGGCGCCGACGACGATCTCCAGTACCGCCGCCACCGGCGGTACCGCCACGGCCGCAACCGCAACTCGCCCTCGCCCGGAACACCGACGACGGCGCCGGCTGTGCCAGTACAGCCGGCGCAGCCGGTGCAGCCGCCGCCCCCACCACAAAGGCCGTATTGTAACGATACGTACGGATCGGAGGAGGGGCTGACGGCGAGCGGCGACGACGATTGCGTGCCGCGGCCGGCGCAGTCGCCGCCGGTGCCGCCTCCCCGACGAGTTGTGAACTGCCGACCTGCACCTGCACATGTCCGAGGCAGCCACAGCCGCTGCCGCCGCGCCCCTTCCCCTGGTGGCCCGTGCCACGGCCGGTGGTGCCGGTGCCGGTGCCGGTGCCAGGCAGGGGCAGCAGCAGCAACGCCGGCGCCGGCAGCGGCAGCTACGACTGCATAGCGCCGCTGTCGCCGATGATGACCTGCGGCAAGTTCCTGACGGGCAACGAGACGGACGCGCCGGCGCCGACCAGCGACTGCTGCGCCGGCCTCGCCGCCTTCCTCCGGACGTCCAGCGCCGCGGCGGCAGGAGTGGGGGACCATATGTTGCGATGCCTGTGCCCGGTCATCCTCGGCGACGTGAACAAGATGCTGCCCAGGCCAGTGGACCCCGTGCGCATGATGTACCTGCCCATCGCCTGCGGCGTCGTCCTCCCTCCGCAGCTCCTATACGTCTGCTTCAGTGAGCTCTCTGCCCTGCTCTGCTCTTCTTCTTCTTCTTCCTCTGTTTTGATTGTCTCCCAGTTTTTTTTTTTTTTTTTTTCATCATCTGATCTGATTCTGATCTGACGCCTGGTTCATGTTTTGTTGCTGTTTAATGGATGGAACAATGGAATTGCTGCTGCTGATGATGATGCAGCTGGGCGGCCTTCCCCGGTGGTCACCAGCTTCCCGCAGCAGAATCCGGCGAGTGACCCGTCCCCATAGGCTTCTACGACCAATCGCAAAGCAGAGCAGGCAGAGGTCATCAACACCACCATACGGAAGTATTTTACAAGAATCAAGACCAACATACATACATGATAGATATATACCATGTAGTAGTACTATCGTTGATCTAACTATTGTAATTTGTGACACACCAAGTGTCCATGAGATATATGATATATGATCTTCAAGTTCAAGTTGCCGCTGTTTGGCAATGATCAAGTGCAAGGATTTCAGCATGTCTGGTGCTCCTTCTCGACTGAATGCACTGTCCGTGTCTTGCTTATACTATTATTATTATATTGTATTCTATTATATTATTGCGACAGGTTTTTGGTGATACCCATCCTTCAGTGAGTGATGTGGCAAACAAACCATGCCCTCTAGATGCCATTGATCAAGTGATGGCCTGCATTTGCAATTGCAAAGGCTTCCTCCAGTTCAAAAGAAGAAGAAGAAGAAGAAGAAGAAGAAGAAGAAAGTTATCCAACAGGTAATAATCTCTCTCTCCAATTCTACACTGTATCATCATCTTTTTTTTTATAATAAAACAGAGAACTGATGCATTTATTCATTTGCGTTGGTGCGCCGTCACTTGGTCTCCAATTGACACCAAGTTCATCAGCTTTGCTTTGCTCCACTCCTCTCTGCCGCGTCGACTCGCAACGGCGCCTCCTCCACCAACTCGACGCCGCCGCAAGGCCCAACGCGAGGGCCCGTGCCGCGAGGCCGCGCCACCTTCGCACCGCCACGCCCTTCCCGGCCTTCGCCAAGGAGGAGCTCGGCCCAGCAGGACGACCGTTGAAGGAGCTCCGAGCGGCAGCAGAAGCGCGCTTTCTCCCCGCGGCTGTGTGACCTGCAGCACCTAGGGTTAGGGTTCGAGCCCCTTCCCGGTGGTAAGCTGCGTCTCACCAGTCACCCTCCCCTGACCTCATCCAATTTGTTGTGTTCCGCTCTGTGAATCTAGCATACTAGTTGGTGAAGCACGGCACCTGCAGTAGACGATAATTGCGATGTATGATGACCAGTCAGTAGGATGTTTATGCGATATATAAACTCTTACTTGCAGCCTCCAGAAGCCTGATCAAATGTGTCTCAAACCCTTGCAGCCTCCAGAGGCTATATCAAATGTGCCTCAAAGTTTTTCATTGTTGCATCTTGTCTGTCTGGTACCTTTTGTTCCATGTGCTCGATTCGATAGCAGCAGTTTGAGAAATTCTTTTCCCTGCTGTATCAGGTCTTCACATTGTTTTATTTAATCTTCGCTGATAATTATGATTGTATAAGAAGAAGAAGAAGCAAATCGGTCCCGCATCCTCTTTACCTGTCCTATTTAGCAATGACTGGAAATTTAGCAACCAGATAGTGGATAGGTGCTATGTGCTGATATAAGGTTTCAAAATTCTATTGCCCAGAGGTATCAACTCTTTACATACTGTTTCATTAATAATTCTGAATATATACTTCAGCAAATTAAAGTCTTCAGTTTGTTTTCTGTGATAGGTAATCAAGCCTGTAGTGTATGGATCACCATTCAAATTGGTTATGTGGTCAAATTGTTATTATACTCCCATTTAATTATTCTCTACCATCTCATAGCAGTAGCAATACAATTATACGTATTTTATTGCCAATCATAGGCAAAACATTGACAAATCTAAATGATGAGATGAGATACAAATCTACAGTTGAGCTTTGGCTTTGTTCTGCATTCCCCCTTTTTTTGTGCGAATGAGATTTATAGGGCACATTATTTCAAAGGCACAGTATTGCTAAAATTACATTAAATGGGTTGTTGAGCCATTTTTATTCTTTGTTTGATTGGAAAGTCCGAACCTGCACCTGCATTTGTTACTATTGGCTCGCTTTAGTCACCTTCTCTGTTCTCTGTTCTTATTGCCTACTTATCTTCTTAAAATAACCAAGCAATGGAAGATTAGTTTATATGCATTAAACTCTAGGCTTCCAGGATTTTAAATATCCGCTGCTGCAGGTGTGTGCGCTATTTGTTCTCATTTCTATCTAAATGTTTTTCAAACTATGCAGGCTTATTTTTGTACTTAGTTCTAAGTAATATTTTCTGGAATGAGATTTTTCAAACTATCACCCAGGTGATGTGGCAAACTGCACCCTGATCCTTACTAGGAGCCCACGACGATTATTGCAAGTGGAACTGAAATCTAACTCTCAAGGTACTTCTGATTTTGGTAGTAATTTTGTGAAATTAGCCAGAGTACAGCTTGACTATTTATGATGCATTGTTTCGGTGGGTGTGAGCTTATATGATATTGAGCATTTGGTTTTCGGATCCACAATTTTTCACTGAAACCTACTGTTGTTCTTAAAAATAGGCTATCTAGAACCTGACTACTGCACCTGTTTGTGCGAGTATTGCATGTTAGATTGGGCTGTAGATAAATTTGCCTTGCTTCTATTCCAGTCATACTCTAAAGATATTTAGATTAGAGAGCAATGTATATAGCATAGATTGGACTGCAGATAAATTTGCCTTGCTGTAGGGCATATTGTCATTGTCAAGGACCATACTGATATATTGCTGACACCTTGCTCCCAAAAATTCAGACTTACTTGAAATGTTTTTTCAGCATAAACTTGAAATGTTACAATTGAGAATATTTGTGTATTTGGGCCTTAGGATCTTTTGATGAATGATTTACTTTAGAGAAGAAACAGAATGATCTTTCTATGATTTGCAGAAATAGTCAAATTGCTCTATCAGTTGACACTATTTGCATTATTAGTGATACTATCTGATAATTAAGTGCAACAGTGTAACCTAGTCTCATTCTTGATGTAGGTTTAAGCTCTTGATGCAAACCCTTGATGTCATTCGGGTCTCGCACAACAAATCCAAAATCCTCAAGCATCCGAATCTGGCCTCCATTGTTACTGCACATGAGAATGAAATGAAGGCAAAGGTCATTAATCCTGGCATGGTGCTACGATTTGCCAGTTATTTGTCAATGTACAGGTTGATGGGCTCAAGTGCTAATCATTCTCAAAATTTGCCACTTTACCATTACCACTTCTCCATTAGGTATGTTTAAGACAAGAGACTCAATTCCCAGTGCCTGACTTGTTTTTAAGCTTAAGTGTGGTTGCATTACTCTGTTCTCTGCTATTTTTTGGATATTGCAGTTGTGTGCTCACCATGCTTTTGGCTATTCTAGTACTAAGAGGATTTCACTCCACAACTTCTAACAGCAGGAACCAGGAAGATCAAGGAGATTGATAAGGTGCAGAACAGAGACTCAACACTTTCTTATTCAGTATTGGCACTCGCGCTCCATTGGCATGCCATACCGCTGATACATGTTGGTATAGGGGTCTCTGGATATCGCAGTTGTGTGCTCCTCTACGGCGGGCAGGGTGGGTCTGAGTGGTGCAAGAGGGACAAGCAGCTGCTGCACGTGCGAGTGTGACATAAGCCCACACAGACTTGCCTCGGGCACTGAATCTCCTCGTGAGTGACTAATTGAATATAATTTGATTGTAGTTTAGAATTCTGGTACTCTAATGGATGAATTCATGATACATATACTATTTAAATTTAAATTTGCCCACTCTAGCTGAAATATGCGTAGTGGCAGATGAATTGCTGCACTTTGCCTCTTCTTTTTTTAAACAAACACTTCCCTTGTCATAGCCATACGAATAACTATATGCTTACGTATGCCATTAGTTAAAGCATAACTGTAAATGATAATGGGATATAGTTGTGCAGATGTATAACACGAGCATGAGCATAAGATTATTCTTAGGTCTAATTGGACAATGATCATATTGCAATGTGTAATATGGTTCTTCCTTTTGATAGACTCATGTTTTGCTTTATAAAAGCAGGGTTTACCTCTGTAAAAAAAGCTTCCTTTTGATAATTGGATCAGCAACACGTTTGTTGCTGTTTTGCAGAGAAAGAAAGTAGCTTCTTTAGGAGAAATTTTACAGTGCTTCTGAAAATCTTCTGGAAAACATCATGAAATTGATTTGTTTAAAAAATAATGCAATCATTTAAATCTGCTAGCCTACACTATGCCTGCCGTGGCTGACCAGGCTTCTAGTCCATCAGATGTACGTGACGCACTACTGTTAAATGTTAATGTTAATGTCTGTAACTACAGTGGCTGCCAAAAGGGCCACAAAGTTTGTAATCACTATAATGCACTGCTATGTTTCCTAGACAACTACCAATCACTATTTAATTAAAAAATATTCCATCTGAAATTAATTGTTACCTCTGCTTGAATTCTCAAATCCCAGTGTATAGCAACATTATCTTCTGTATCTTGCATAGTTTCCCCACACGTTTTTCGATTATTCTACATAAATCATTATTATGCTCAATATTATACTCAGATTACAGGCTTTGTTTTGCTGTACAAATTGCATGAATACCCTGGCTTCTATGCAAAATTGATTCATCAGCTGCAGCTTGGACAACAAATGCCATAAGGCAGCATGCCTTAGCTGATTACCTGCTTCATAGCCTCTGCTACGCTGTATATTGCTCAACTATTTAATTTCTTTACCTCCAGTCCTCCACCCCATTTTCCCACTTATTTGTAGCACTAAATAAGGACCCTGACTTTTGGGAGAATAAGCTGACCAGGCGAGGTTGGCGAGAAAATGAAATGTACCCTACTAATGATTCTTATTCATTATTTAACGCCTTAGTTTGTTCGTCAGTTAATTATTTAGATTGCTCATGAAGTAGATATGGTCTGCTAATGATGTTCTGTTCTTTCCATGCAGCCTTGCCATCTGGAGCCATTTCAATCGGAAAAGAGGCCGCCAGCCACATTAGTTCCCTTGCCTACTATCCACGTCTGCTTGGCCTGCTCGTCCCTCATCTCGCTGGCAGTGCCCTGCTTCGCATCTTCCTCCTGGACTCCAGGCTCTGCCTCTGCCTCGGGCAGCAGATGGCAGTACATACCACAGGGGCAACGGTGTCGAAGGCGTGCCAGCAGATGGCGGCTCGGTGGGTCGATGCCGTGCTGCTCACCGATGCCCAAGGCCTCTCCGGTATAGTCACTGACAAGGTGACTCTCTTCCTTTTTCAATTTGTCTACAGTGTTGAAAGCTTTCTATCAAGCACTCAACATTTTGTAGTTAGCAATCAACGCAAATTGCACAGCAACACAGATTTAAAAGATGGAATGCGGCATGATTCTCCCCCCCCCCCAAAAATAAAAACCAACATAGGGGAGAGGAAGAAAGGAAGAAATCGGCATTTGACCCGGAGCCAGAGATTGCATCCAAAGGAGTTGACGTAGGGGATGGAAGGGTGTTTCTGCCCTGCTGTCTGCTTCAGATCATCAGCAAGCTTGAAGAACTGAAGATTGAGGAAGGCCGAAGATGAAACTCATGGCAGTGCATTTTTAGTTTTGTACTGTTGGATTGACCTTGTTAAACATGAAACTGTTTCTGACTTGATGACAAGTGTTGACAACCAACTGTTATAATCAATTAGAGTTCCGCATATTTCCAAAATTTGCTGATATCTCACATTTAACTTGCTAAATCTTTAGCATATGTTTTTTTACTACATTTTAGTTTGCCAAATCTTTGCCAAGACGCGAAAGGACATGTAGCCTAGTGGTTATAGAGGCTCACTAGCACCATAAGGTTCTGGCCTTGACAACTCGTTGGAGCGAATGTTTCAAGATTTAACGACATTTATATTATACTTTTAGTGGTAGGATTTAACGGCATTTATGCTTTTAGTGGCTGGTGATGTTCGCAGATAGGGATATGGTTGAGTGACTTTACTAAGCTGAGCGAAAAGATAGAACATATTATGTAATTTTATATTTTTTTTTTGCGGGGAGATAAACTTCATATCTGGATGGCATTCCTTTGTCGATGTAAGTACATTATTTTTTGCTTTTTTTTGCACTCAAA
Source organism: Chrysopogon serrulatus (assembly GCA_015844335.1). Taxonomy (NCBI): domain Eukaryota; kingdom Viridiplantae; phylum Streptophyta; class Magnoliopsida; order Poales; family Poaceae; genus Chrysopogon; species Chrysopogon serrulatus. The sequence continues at coordinate 2,097,895 of JADLZL010008185.1, read as the reverse complement.
ATGCAAATACATATATCTCAAAACCCACAAAAAGAAGAAAAGGAAGAATTTTTTCTATAGTAGCTTACCATGATTGCCTCACGGTAAGAAAAAGAAGAAACATGTATAAATCTAGATTGGGCTTTGACTGTTTAGTCCATGTTGTAAAATAGCCCAGCCCAATTAAGGTCTAAAGACCTTTTTATGTAAGGAAAAAGTTTACTTTTCCTCCTTTAACTTTCGCAAAAATCAATTTTTTCTCTCTAAACTTTTAAACTGGACAAACAACCTCTCTTAAATTTTCAAACCATGCACTTTACCTCTCTAGAGTGGTTTTTACGGTGGTTTTGCTACAGTAACACTGGTTTTATCTTTTTCTTTTTTATTTATTTTGGCTACATTTTAAAAAATCATAGTAAATCACAAAAAATCAAAAAATTTAAAATCTAATTTTGTTAGACTCCACATGAGTAGATCTACACAGTGAATATATAATATGGCATAATTTAGTATAAAGTCTTTGCTACTATTTATATATTTATTTATTTTGGTTGAATCTTTAAAAATCATAGTAAATCATAGAAAAATCATATTTATTTAGTGTAGACCTCCTCATGTGGAGTCCACAAAAATTAGACTTTCTATTTTATGATTTCTCTATGATTACTATGATTTTTCAAAGTTTTAGCTGAAATAAATAAAAAAAATAAAAATACTAGAAAAAACATTATACTAAAGCATATCATATTATATATTCAATGTGTAGACCTACTCATGTGGGGTTCAATAAAATTAGATTTTACATTTTATTATATTTCTATGATTTATAATGGTTTTTTGAAAAAATTAGTTGAAATAAATAAAAAAAGAAAAGGACAAAGCCACTGTCACTATAGCAAAATCACCTTCAAAACCACTCTAGGGAGGTAAAACGTATGGTTTGAAAAGTTGAAGAAAGTTGTTTGTCTGATTTTAAAATTTAGAGAGTAAAAATAGACCCGTCAAATGTCCAGATTTCAAAAGCCTTCCCAGTTCTGATTTGCTTGGACATCCGTCTTGCCTGACCAAACCAGTCTACTACTTCACTGGCCCAAGATTTCGACATGTAAATGGTCCACAAACTTAGTCTTCCTAGGCCTTACCATTGCCCAAGCCCATTTCCGCCTAAAGCCCAGAAAGTAAACGCTGCCACTTGGTAGTACCACCACGCCGATGGAATTATGCTAAAGACCAAACATGTAAAATTGAATTAATTTAGTTACTTGTTAATTCTAAAAGATATAATTTTTTATATTTAGTGATGACCATTGTCACACGTACGTATGACATGGAAACAAGGATCAATTGGGCCTAAAGGCCTACAAAAAGAGAAAAGCGACGACATGAGCTGCAACCACCCCAAACACTAGGGTGGGGGGGGGGGGGGGGGGTGGGGTGGGGCGCACGCCGCCGCCACTAGGGGCGCCACGGAAGGCGCCGCCCTCCCGTGGATCCACCTCTGCGTGCAATTATCTTAATTAGTATTTATTAGAGATATTTCTAAGATATTAGGTAATTGTAAAAAGGAAGGATCCTATCGACAAGGTTTCTTGTCTGAGTCCAATCGGGACTATAAATATTAGGGGATTGTAATCGAATCTATGAAGAAGTAATTTGACAAAAATCCTTTATTCTAATCTCTCAACTCCCTCTCCCTCTCCCTCAACCGCCGCCGCCCCTGCGCCTCTACCGCCGCCGCCGCGTGTGCCCCCCCTGCAGCAGCAGTGCCGCCGCCCCTAGGGCCAATACCGCCTCCTTCCCCCTCCTCCTCCTTCCCTAATCTTCTAGCCCAATCCACCCTCCCCGCCACGTGTGTTACAACCATACATTCATAATATAAGTTAATATCGATAATAATATACAAATATCCTATGAAAATATATTCTTAAGATTTTTCACTCACATTGAAAGTGCAAAACTATTTACTCATACATATACCGAACACTAATTTTCATCTATATCTAACATTTTTTATTAGTTGGACGATCAATTGATCCAAAATTTTAACAACCTCGATCCAAAATTTTAACCTTAACAATAAACAGTCATTTACCCATAATTTTTGTACGTAACAGCCTACTTCTATGATTAGTTGGACCATCAGTTGTCAGTTGATCCAGGTTCTAGTAAGAATAAATTTTGTTTCTAATCATGCATGACTCGCTGCTACAAGAAATTCCAACTGATTTTGTCATGGCTTTCTCATATTCTAACTTCAGAATTAGCCCAGCCCAATTAAGGTCCAAAGATCTCCTTGCATTAATTTGTGTAACCTGCCAAGTGTCCAGAATTCCAAAGCCTTCCCAACTGTTCTGATCTGCTCCGACCAGACCAGCCTCCTTCACTAGCCCAAAATTCCAACACATAAATGGCCTTGCCAAATAAGCTCAATCTTCCTAGGCCTTACCAATTGGCTAAGCCCATTTCAGCTTGAAGACCAGAAAGTAAACGCTGCCACTTGGCAATACCAAACTGACGGAATTCAGCTAAAAGCTGATCCAACATGTAAAGTTCAATTAAAATCAGTTACTTATTGCAATTCACGAGCTTTTACATGACACCATCCAATAGTGTAGGTTCTTTTGCCTTTTTCTGATTAATTTTGTATAGGATATTTTCAGATTAATGTGGTGGGCTATGTATGGTTTGTTGACGATACTGCTGCTCGAAATTTCAGACGGTCCTCATTAAAAAGCTCTCGTTGCTACTGCTGTCATTGACATGTAGAGAGTACAGATTCTTGCTATCGTAGAGTTTGCTGAAACATTATTATTGATGGTACGTTGCCAATGCTTTCGAATGCAATTCACTAACTGAAAGGGTTGCTTGTTTGTTCAAGAGGGAGTATATATACCTGAGCATGAAAAATTCAGAGGTTTTCTTGACTCTTGAATGTTGAAACATATACTAAACTGGACATATATTCCAAATGCAGGGGTAATGGATTCTGGCTCGAGGCTGAACACCACGCAGGGCTTTCCATCATGACACGAACTTGAACGGAAGGGGCTGATCGAGTTGGCATGAAGCTTTGCCATCTGTTCTTGCTATTGAATTTTTTGTTGATAAAAAAAAACATAACAAAACAAAAAACATGCGTATTTTCATGCCTGTACTGTCGGTATGTTGACTGAAGAATGTATTTATCATATTACTTGATGAATGAATGAAAGGAAGCTCTGTTTCACACAAAAAAAAAAAAATGCAGTACGGTGGCCTAGGCTCGTTGCGGCAGGATCTGAACAGGGGCCGCGCGCAGGTCGTCGCTCGCCGGGCCTTTTTGTGCGTCATCAGTACACGGGCCTTTTTTTTGTGCGCGGCCCACTTGGAGGTGGCTAGTTGCATGCAACTCCGGCAGCAGCACATTTGCAATGGCGGCCCAGCAACAAGGCTACGATGCATGGCAGAATTAGAAGCGACTTTCAAGCTGACTTAATATTTTTCGTTCAAAAAATCCAGTAAACGCCTACATATTTTTTTATAAACCACGAAAGTTACTGTTTAAAGTTTCTATAAATTTTGATAAAAATAAATCATGAAGATAGTGTAACAGAACCGACCAATTTATAAAAGCATAAGTGAAAAAAAATCACTCGCTAAGCAAGCGATGGTCACACTTAAGCCGTTATAAACCCGGTAGTCCGGAAATCTCGAAGGATTTCAAACCAAACATCATCAACCAAGATCGTACAAGTTTAGCGTCACCATTCGCACGTTACAACATTTCACAAATAGTTTGATAACATCAGAGTGCGGAATTAAAGTTATTACAAACCAAGTTCTTCAAATCCAAGTAGCGGAAACAAGTAGTTTTAAAAGCTCAACCCACACACATAAACTTGAGTTTAATACAGTGCCAGCTCGATAGTCAATCCGCAAAAGCAAGTGGGGAGAATATTAAGAACGACCATGCCCTTGGTACTTTAATCCACTGGATATAAGCAGGTCTCACAATACCCGTGGTAGGTATGGCCATCTGCACAAACAACAAGCGGGAAAAACCCCGAGTACAAGAAGGTACTCGGCTAGACTTACCCGTCGACTCAAAATAAAAGACTCCAAGGAGTATGACAGGGCTTTATCGAGAAATAGCTTGACTCTTTTTTTTGAAAAAGCGGTAGTAACATTTAAAGTGACAAACGGCTTAATCATTCCTATTTATGCTAGGTGAGCACCTATACTATGCATCATTATAGTATATTAGTCATGATTAAGCCAGCAAGTAGTGACCATAATCATTTAGCTTAACTCATCATCATCATCATCATTATCATTATCATTACCCACATTCCATAATCATTACTACGATGTTGCAGCTCAAGTCAAAGTGTTCACTGTCCAGGAACGATGGCGATTCGAATCGATTACTACTGAGCTCAGGGGGTATTCCTCATACAAACCACACTCACCCGTCGGTGAGCTACAGATCACCATGGCACATATCCGGGAAGAACAAATCACGCGGACTCGCATGGAACCACCGTACCCAGGGGCCGCCCGACTGCCTTAGCCAGCCATGCTGGACCTCGGACTTACTCTTCGCGCCCCTGTGGTCCCCCATCCATCTCCAGTACGGTGCGAACGGATCGAGAACCGGCCTGGATAGTGTTAGGCTTCGCAGTCGGAAGTGCTTATCCGGCCAGCTAAGTATGAGGCATGCGTTCAACATGACTTGGGGTACAACAACGGTACGGTCCTTAATCGACACAGACGGAATCACTATGGTCCAACAACCCCACAAGACTCCGTCCGGTCTCCATTTATCACAACCATAACCATCGACCAGATGATATCAACATAAAGCTTTTCCATCAATCATAAATAACCACCTATCTCGCGGATGACAGGAAATCACCCGACTTCTACCGTCTAAGCAAGCTAAGCAGTTTACTCGCCCTAGACTAGCAGGGTGTATCAAGGTGGATAATCAATGGTAAAACAAGGATATAATGCATCAACGGTGTCACACAACTCCTATACTTAATGCAACAATCATAAAGCATAATTAGACTGTTAGAAAGCATATGTAAGGAAAATGCTCCGGGGCTTGCCTTTCTCCAAAGCTCATGGCTTAAGGTCTGGCACTCTTGGATCTCCTCCTTGGCTCCGGGCACCAATACGGGAATTCCTCCTGTGAGCCTATATGATACGATGCACATGTATAAGGATAATGAATGCACAACATATGATGCTCATGAATGAATGTGATTAATATTTTATTTGACAGAGTAGGTGCATATCTCCTTTCTACTAACAACCTATTTCACTTTACTGAGTACGTGCATATCTCTTCTCTATCTACTTAGAGACGAGCATAAAGAAGAGGTGGGTGTGTATGCACACACAACAACAACATGCAAAAAGGGGAAACATCACTACTTATAAATCACCCATCATATTTCTATCATGGTACTGTATAATATAACCAGCAAGTAATATATAAGTAAAAGTACTCAAAAAGCAATATTAAACTCTTTAAAACAATTAATTCAAAGCCTTATCATTTCATGTGAAAACTAGCACTTAAACTGTGACTTATACCTAAACTATCCAGGAAATTCTACAAAAATTACAGTAGCTACATCATGCCAACAGAGACTCATGATAAAAATTTCATCACATTTCACTGAGTAAACTAGCCTATACAAAAATAACAAGCAACAGGACAGAAATGCCCATTTAATTACTTTGTACAGTGAAAAGTGTTAAACAACAGATTTCATAATTTCCATGGTTGCTTCTTAGTACAAGAACAATCACCAAAAATTATCAAGCCATAAATCCTCATAATTTATTTACTATAAATTAAACAAGAACAGCCTAAAAATACAATTAAATCACATATCAATAATTTTACACAGGAATTGCATGACATTCATTTTTCTCAGAGAGTACATCACATAACAAAGCTAACAAACAAGAACCACATTTTTCTGAGCTATATTTAATTTATTATGCATTTACTCGGTTTTTAGCCTTTTCTATAATTAAATAAAACTACACAGGGAAAAATCACTAAAATGGCATTTCTCATTTTTTTACATGATAGATCTACTCACAAGGAACCTAGCAAAACAAGTTTCACCAGATTTGGACTCATATTTTGCAAGGTATGAATTTTGGAATCATTTATACAATTTACGGAAAAACATTTTCGAAATAAAAAGGAATCCCACTGCTGGGTGCACCCGGTCCATTGGACCCGGGGTCACTGACAGTGCGGGACCCGCAGTCAACGGGGCCCACTTGCCAGCGAGCCGAGGCGGGGGCGCTACGGCCGGCCGTGCCGCGTTTCGCCGAGGTCTCCGGCCGGCGCGCGGCCGACACCACCGTGCTCCCCGGAAGGCGCTTCGGGGGTGTGCTTGTTTTAGGCAGTAGCGAGCTCTAGCGGCGGCGCGGGCGAGCGGTGGCGTGAGGGCGGCGCGCGTGGCGACGGACTCGCCTCCTCCGGCGTCAACCGAGCCTGGGGAAGGTGCGCCCTTGAAGCTCTACGGGCCTAAAGCGAGGTTGGCCGGGCGGTTTGTTGCCCCGATTTGGCGACCAGTGCCCCCGCGGTCATGCATGGCGACGCGGCGGCAAAGCACGGCTCCCGTGAGCTGACGGTGAGGCGGCCAGAGGCCCCAATCAGCTCGGGCGGGTACACCGGGCGCTAGCGTCCCAAATGACTCACAAGCCGAGAGGGAAGGAAGGAGTGGTGGGGCAGCGTTGGCCGTGCAGCCGAGAGCTTCCGACGAGCTCCGGCCACGGCAAATAACGGTGCAAACGGCGGAATACGCCCTAACCCTTGCTTAGCTAGACCAGATGACACGGTGGTGATGTGGGGGAGTGCAAGGCGGAGCTGCGGGCGGTTTTTGGTGGGTGACGGTGCTCCGGCGAGCGAGAGCGAGGGCGGCGGAGCAAGGCGACGGCGGCGACGCTCTCCTCTTCTTCCTCCTCTGCACAGAGCGAGAGAGAGGGCAGGGCAGAGGGAACGGGAGCGAGTGAGGAGGGGAGCGGTGCGGGCGCCGCCGGGCGGGTAGTGGTGCTTGTCGAAACCCGGCGTGGGGCCTGGGGCCTGCCGGCCGGCCTTCGGCCGCCACGCGGCGTGTCGTGTACCCGGCGCGGCGAGCGCGTGTCGCGCCCGCCTGGCTGGCGCAGCGCGCAGCGCTGTGCGGGCGCGCCGAGCTGGGCCGTGGGCCGACGCGGGCCGGTTTCGGCCTGCTTCGTTTGCGCTTTTCTTTTTCTTTTTTTTTGAAATTTTGAATTCAAATCAAACCAACACAAAAGCGACTTTTTGACTAGTTTAAAAGCATTTCTAGAAAAAGTGCTTAAAACAAAAGTTGTAGAGAATTTAAAACTTGATACTTTTTTTTTTTGGGGTTGAGGCCAAATTCCAAATATAATTTGAATTATAAATCTCTTTTGAAGGAGGGCTTTTAAAAGAGAAATTTAAACTCTTTTCAATTTGCTCCAAAATTTGTCAAATCTTTTGCAACCAAAAATTCTGTTAAAACTTTTCAAAAAGTTGGCACATGGATCCAAACTTGATCAAGCAATTGACATGGATAATTAATTATCTAATTGGCAATCAAAGTAAGCAATTAAAGTAAACATGCAACACATGAGATAATAAATTGCAAGCTAGGGTTTTCAGGGAATGATGCTCATGCTTATGCTAAATATGACCATGTCATGTAAATGATGGTTAGTGTGAATTAATTAAGTGCCTAATGCATGCTTAACACTTGAGGTGTTACAGATAGATTGGGGACGAGAAACAAAAAATTTGGAGTTCGTGAAAAATATCTTTTCAGTTAAAAATCTGTATACAACTCTAGCAAAACGTGAAAAATGACCCATGGATTTTTGGGAAATTCTTAAACATGCATGCTACTTGATGTTCAAACGCGTTTTGAAAACTCCTTTTAAGAAATAGAGACCCAACTAGCATGTAATATCATGAATGCATTCAACATGAACGTGTGCTGCATTCATGTAGGCTGCATGCATCTCGTGTTTTTATTGTGGAAACTTTTTGAAAATGTTTTTACACAATGATGACTAGCATGTTTTCGAAGTTTTCCAGCTTTTCTATGGATATTATCTCATTTGTCTAGAGATATATCGATTTTTGTTGTGTTTCTCATCATGTCCTAATATGTCTCTAAGGTTTTTTTTGTTTTTGAATTTTTATAAGCTTCATCTTGTTCTTATCGTTATTTTAACTACAAAATAGGAAACCGTCTTGAAACCCATTTTTTAAGGCAGTTTTGAAACCCATTTGGTGAAGAGATAAAAAAATGATTCTTTTTTCGTTTCCAAATCTTTTTTTCCCAAGACTATTTATCAACTTGTTCTATGTGCATGTTGTCTCATCATATATATAGTAATAAACAAAAACAATACTATTGTTCTGTCCAGACTATTTTTCCTCGCACGCTGGGAGGGGAGCTGAGATGATCGACTGTATTTTTTTCCCATTTTTGTGCCATAGTGAAAATGGAATGGAAACGGCGGGTTCCCTCGACCTGTGTGTGACCTGTCGCTATCGGGTTACCTCAGTTTAATTAATTCTTGCCTGATGAATGAAGAACAGGTTTAATTACCTGTCGATCCTTACATTAATTAGTAGTAATTTCCAACACATCATATGGATGGACACGACCCTGCATCGATCCTTACATTAATTACGTACTGTAATTCCAACACAACAAACACACCACATCATATGGATGGACACGAACTGGCATACATGCTCGGGATAAGAACAGAACAGAACAGAACACTAAACAGAGACACTGACTGACACACACAATTACACACACCAACATACTATAATAATAACCGCGCCGAGAAAGACGAAGCAGCAACACGTCGATCGCAAGCTGGTTGGCACAGGCGGCGGCGGGTCACCGTCGTTGTTGTCACGGCGTCGCCGACGTCATCCAGCGAGAAGAGGCGTTGAGGCAGAGCGGGATGACCTGCGGCGGGATCACGACGCCACACGCGCTCGGCAGGTAGATCATCCTGACCGGATCAACGGGTGTCTGCAGCAGCGTGTTGACGTAGCCGGTAAGGATCGGGCAGAGGCACTTGAGCTGGCTGTCGCCGCCGCCGCCCGGCGCGGCGGCGCCGTCGACGAATCCGGCCAGCCCGGCGCAGCAGTCGCTCCCCGGCGCCGGGGCGTCCCCCGCCGCTGCCGCCGGGGGTGAGGTACCAGCCGCAGGACATCATGGGCGAGAGCGGGGTCACGCAGTCCTGCGGATCCGGCACGTCTGCCGCCGCCGGTCGGGCGCCGCCTCCCGTTCCCGTAGTCGTAGGTGGTGGTGAGGGCGCGCTGGTGCACTGCTGTGCTGGAGGAGTTGGTGTCGCCGGCGGCGTGTAGCGCCGCTGCCACCCACCCGTGGCCACGGTAGCGACGACCCGGCAAGCGGAAGAAGTTATGCGCGTCGGCCGGGGCCGCCGCCAGGCCCGTCAGGAGCAGCGCCGCGACGACGAGGAAGACGGTGGTCGACATGATCGATGTTGACGAGCAGCTCTCTGCACCGATGCTGATGACGACGTTCAGGGATGCTTGAGCCGTCATCCGTCCCGCTTTATGTATAAGCTGATGGTCCATGAGCTAGGCTGGTGGCGTCGCCGGCCGGGCAGAAAGATTGCGTTTTGCGATCAGTCCGGTGAGGCCAAAGGGCGTTGCCGGGCATAGAAAATTTTATCACTTTTTTATTATTTTTATTTTTGAAAAAAGATTGTGAATGCACATGTAGTTGTCTTGTTGTTGGCGCGCGGCGAACTTCCCGCGCGCGGCAGCGCTCGACATCGCCGGTGGCTGGTGCCTGGCCGCCGGGCCGATTGGCGTCCGGGCCGGGGATGCAGCCGGGGCGCGGCCCAAAAATTTCAGATTCGGAGGGACTCCGATCCCCACGGGAAGGGAACGGTCCAACCCCGACGCTACCGAGCTGCCGCTCCTCTCTGCTACTCGCCTACTGCAGTTGTGTTGTAGAAGCTTAACTATTTGTTTGGTCAGTGAGTATGATTATGGTTATGGGCCGGGAGGTGCTTCTGCTCTCTTTGGAATATTCGGGAGCAAAGGTGGATGTATCCTTTGATGATTGGTACTCCCTCCATACTGTAAATTGAAGTCGTTTAGGACATGATTACGCTTACCAAGAAGTAATGGATTAGAGGATATTTTCCATGTCTGCCCTTATTAAATAGCCCTGCAGTTACTATCTTCACAACAGAGGTGCATAGCTCGATTGGCTAGTCCTTCACGCTTGAGGCAGCAGGTCGCCGGTTCAAGTCCTCGCAGCGCCGCTTATTTTTAATGGCCGCGCGTTTTGGCCAATCCATCGCGAGCCAGTGCGGCGCGGGAGCCCAAGCGCAAGGGGCAGCGGCGTCCAGAATACTGCTCCAAGGCTAAAACGACTTCTTTTACTCAAACTAGTATAGTGCCCGTGCTAACGCTACGGATTCAGGTGCACCTGAAAACAACAAATAACCAGATGTAGATGGTTTAAGTCGCACTCAATTATATTTAACCATGTATATTATGGGGAAACGCTTATGCATAACAAATCATAATAAAGTCTTTTCTCGCATATTACGTCTAATTTATTTGTCGAAGTAGAATTTGGAGTTCTTCGGGGATATTATTTGCACATTCATTTGCATTGCTCTTCAATATTTCCACTATGAATTCCGTCCTCAATGAATTGACCGCTGTGGATGAAAGATAATAAGTGAGCTTATTGATTTGCTCTATTCAAAGTTTTTCTAGAAATTATATATGCTTATTACAGTGTTGAAAAACGGCAAACATGTTTCGCGGTTCCACAGCTTTATGTAGTGGTACACAAGAAATCCTACCAATTTCCTAGGGGGAAGCGCAAGTGTTTGTTTCCTGTGGATAAATCAAATGACAATTTAATAAGAAAGGTATTAAATAAAATAAGTTTTTACGAGTTTGTAGATCTTGGAATCCCTGGTATGACTTTCGACCCCAGAGAAAAAGGTTCTCTCTCCATGCCGGATTTGCCCGCCGTATGGCTAAGGAGAATTGATTCAAAATACTATTCAATGGGGGTATATATTGCATGCTTGGTTCATCACTCATTTGACATATATTTGGGAAATGTGGATCCATAATGTAGATAATGTCGTTGGTCTTGTCTAGTATGAAAAAAGTATCGTTTCTAAGTACTTGTAAATCTATTGCAGAGAACAAAAAAAGGAAAGGAAAAAGCCATTGCTAAGTACTTGTAAATCTATTGCAGAGAACATCCTTTTATACTGGTGAGCAAACTAAACAAGCGTGACATAACTATGCACACAGGCCATTGAGCACTCCAAGACATGAAGTCAAATACAGTATCAACAACTCTGAAGACTGACCAGTATCACCTGTGAAATACCAAACACAAGCAGCACTACAACAAGCAACACAGTTAACATCAGCGCTCGGGAAAAGACCTCGTGGAGTCCCTGTGACAGCGTCACGAACTCTGAAAGTCTGAAACCATTTGACACACACTCTGGACAGTGGACACTGAAGCTAATCAGGCTTCAAACTCTGGCAATCAAACATATTACATAACCCTGTTTGAATACTTGCAAACAATGCACAATGGAAGAACTGGCTCCAGCGAGCAAGAAAACATCTCCAGTGAGACTTGTCTAAATATAAATTTAATGATATTACCAAAGGCATTAAATTCCATCAACTATTCAGAACCCATGCATATTGTGTTCAGCCGAGATGCAGGAATTGACATGACAGATTGCAAAAGCTCAAGCTAAGGAACTCTTGTTTCTTGTGTTTTCTTTTCTTTTTTGTCATTACCCACTGTCACACCTGTTTCCATGGAGATCATGTTCCCTATGGTATGCTTGCCTCAAATTATTATTTACTTACTATGGAGTCTTGGCGCTAGCAACTAAACTTTACAGCTCCATACCAGTGCACTAATCTATGGAAGTTTGCCTGTATAATCTACTCCCCTGTATATAATGTAGTATCATCTAATAACTCCCTTGCTTCTATCGTCAGCATTAACTCTGAAGATGCAGTTTCCACGACAAAACTGTCAGCAAGACCATTACGCCAATGCAAAGCAGTAGCAAGAAAGCCTTAAATTCCAAGCAGGTTGAACCGTTGAAGCAACCAATGATTAGACATGCCAGCTTCATCCAAAAAAAATGACAAAAGAAATGATATTTTAAAAGCTTTTGTTCCCCGCCGCCTCCAAAAATGCAATGTGCAAATTGCAATCAAGGTTTATGGACATAATGCAATTCAGGTATGCACATTCTGCATCATCTTCTTATATAGGTTAAAAAAAAAACTTCACCAACTCGACAATTTTTTTGCACAGATGTTAATTAGGATAAAAAATATTGAGCTTTGAACAACAGAAAAAAACTGAACGTCACCTGAACATCCAAATTCTAGAAAGACCATATGTAAGACCGAACTTGGTTGCTGCTTCATGATCTGTCCATCCATTTGACTCAATGAACTGAAAACCAGAAATGCATAGCGTCTTGATTTGTCAGTTTGACTCGACAAAACAATAACTTGAAATACTGAACATCACCTAAACTTTGTTTCCTCGTATTGCAGACTACTGGACTAATTGCTGGTCGCCTAAAAACTGTGAATTTGCTGTATTCAAACTGCAAATTCGCCGGATAGGGAACAGACTGAAAGATTGAACCCTGAAATTTATTGATTTCAGCAAACTTGAAACTATAGGGAACAGACTGAAAGATTGAACCCAATCCAATAGACACTCCTCTCACATATCACTCCATCTTGCTGCAATTCCACCGAGAAAATGTTATCAACAAAGATTCACCTTGTGTTGGTGATACACAGGAAGCAACTTATTAGGAACCAAGAAAACAGCAAGCACTCCTGGCTGATAACAAATCGATCTCGTTCTTTCCACCTACACAAACAAAGTAGTGATCCGGCCTTCCTTCAGAGTCTAGCCAACCAAATCGATTATACTATAAAATAAAATTTCATTCCCAGCAACAAGCTCCATCGATTCTTCTTCCTAGCGAAGGAGATGGTCACATCCATAATAGCAGTAGCAAGAGAGGCAGGAAGATGCATGGACGGACTCTAGAAGAGAGCGTCATCTTCATCCCACTACTCCAGGCCTCCGCCTGCAACGCTGCAAGACTGCAAACTCGGGAAGCCGCCGCTGCCAACACCGGCCTACAACTGCAGTGCCACACCCGGATCCGTGCGACACCAACGCGGCCACGGCTGCGTCGAACGCGCCGGTGGAGACTGTGAGCAGGAGCAGGCGATGGCACCGCTTCATCAGGTCCACGACCGTGTCCCACGGCCGGTCGGGCATCTGCTCGGCGCCTTCTCCCTCATCCAACCAGGCTCGGCGCGGCGTGGGCCGCGGCCGTGCGGCCGGGACACGGCCTCGGGCGCTTCCGCCGCCGCCATGTCGTGGAACTCCACCGCGCCTTTGCGCAGCACACACATGCGTTGGCCGCGCTCGCCGTACATGTTGGGGGATGGGGAATCGAGGCCTCCGGATTTGGGGGATAGCGAGAATCAGACGCGAGCTCCCTCCCTTCCTCCCTCGGCGATGACATTCGGAGTGATCGGCGGCGTTCTTCCTTTTTTTATTTCCTTATTTTCCTTTTTGTTTTTCTATTCTATACGTGAGGATGAGATTCGAACCCCGAGCGGCTCGTGCGGAGGCGGGGACTGGAGGTTGGGACTTGTGGGAGCGTCGCGGGTGGAAGCGTCGGCGCGGGCTTCAGCGCGCTGAAGCCTTGGATCAATCCTGGCCGTAAGATCAGGTTGAAACTGATTAAGAGTCTTAGATTTTAATGATGTTGGATTTGTGGGTGTATTTTTTGGGGTACACAATGATTGAAGTCTCTCAGCGGGGAATGTATTCTTGGGTGGACGAAGTGTAATTTCAACTGGTGCCTTACAGTAGAGATATGTTGCTACTCTAAAACGACTATTATTTGCAATACGGAGGGAGTACTTGGTAGGCTAAGTCTAGTGATGCAGGTCGATGGGGAAGTCCCCAAGGGAACTCCATAGATTCTTGAATCTCCTCCAAAACCACTACGTTTTCAATGGTGCCTCGCCAAAATTAGATACTGTGTTGCTGCTGGTTTGTGACGACTTGAGGTTGTGGGGCATGTCTGGTGCTAGAGGCATCTCTCTTATTTCTGCCCCCATGATTGATGTTACTTAACTTTCTCTGTGGATGTTGGCAACTGTTTCTTGATCCTACTAGGCTAGAGGTGTTTTGGGGTATTTGTGTTTCTAAGGGCTTCTATCAACCTTTTTTGAGCACCTCTTCTGCGTATTAGATAAAAAAATTTATTTGGGAGCATAAGTGAAAATACTGGACTAGTCAGTTGGGGCCACTGTGGTCACCACCTCTGCAGGAGGTGACAAGTGCAGAAATGAAAACACGGCTAAAGCCTTTGCCGTCTTTTGGCTATTAGCGGGAGAATTAATAGTTACCCTTGGAAATTGGGCTGTCAAGTTGAAGAAATTATTACTTGGTGAAATTGATACTCCCTCCATACTCAAATTAGTTGACGTTTAGGACATGATTGTGCTTACTAAGGAATCATTAATTAGAGGGTAGTTTTCCCTGTCTACCCCTATTAAATATTTCTGCGGAGTTCAAATGGCTAGTGCAGCGAGGTAAAGTGCTTGGGGTCGCGTGTTCGATCCATGCAGCCTGCAGTTTTTGCCGTTCCCTTGTTTTTGCATGGTGCTCACGACGTTTGGGCTGCATGCGGGCGATTAATTTGCGGCGAGGTGCGCGCGTGCAGTAACTGCGGGAGCTGCGGGAGAGAAACGAGGAGATGCGCGCGTGCAGCCACGCGATTACTGCGGAGAAGAACAGGAGCGCGAGGGGTAAACACGTCCAAGCGTGGTCCCGTCGACGTAGAACGTCAGGTATTTTGAAAACGGAATAGGAGGCCAAAACGTCAAGTATTTTGAGTATGGAGGGAGTATGGTACTGCCACTGTTCCTTAGCTGTGCCAGGAGTGTTGAGCAAATCCTTGTGCAGAATATAGAAATGGTGCTTAGTGGAGAAAACAGTGGTGTTTTGATGAAGATAATTGACTGGATGTTCATGGATACTATCATAACCACAGTGAATGTGCACAGTGAAGCTACTTTGCCCTCGGGTGCTGTTTCTGTCAACAGAATTGCACATTCCCTCTACTGGAATATCTGGGAGTGCATGAAGTATATTCAAACCAACAAGCTGATAGTTACTTTGGGTAACATGTTATGTCCATCATCTACATTTTTTGTGAAATAAGTCTAATATGCATGGATTGAGTTTCTGCATAGAGAGCAAGGTTTGTGTTACCGTATTCCACTGCTGGAAGCTTCAGCTTGCAGGCAGATGGTTTCAGGGGTTACTGAAGTAATCTACATGTGGACAAGCTACCCTTCTAGATTTTTCTTCCCCTCCAAGCTCTATCTAGCGCTTCTCCTCAAACCTTCTAGAACCTCTATATCTCCCTTTCTCTATGGCTCTACCTCAACTAAGCATTTGTTTTTTAACATCCATGTTTTGGAGACTTACCATTGACCATGGGGATTACAACTGAATTCCATGTTAAAGCGCCTAATAGCACCCGAGACTCCTATCATTTCGCCTCCATCGTCTATCTGCCTACTTTAATATAATTGACAGAGAGAAGGATGTTCTGCCCAATTAAGGCCCCCTTTGGCAATACCGGAAAACCATAGGAAATGATAGAAAAGCAAAAGCACATGATTGGAAGGCAAGTTGATTCCTCCGTTTTCTTTCCTACGTCTGCTCCGTCTCCCTCTCCCTTCCTATCTGCTCCATCACCGTCCAGCAGAAGGCCGGCCCTCCTCCCTGCGCTGCCCCCTCCTCATCCCCCTCCTCCCTCCTATCCGTACCCTCTGCGCACGGCCTGGGTGCTCGGCCCCAGCGCCATAGCAGGCGGCGCTTTAGCTCCAGCGGCCGGCGGCGCTTGCCCCCCTGCGGCCAACGCTCTTCTCCCGCGCGGACGGCGGTGCTCGGGGCCAGCGCGATGCTCGCCTCCCCACGCAGCCGGGCTCTTCTCCCGCGTGGATAGCGGCGCTCACGCTCAGCGTGCCGCGCCGGCCAAAGGCGGATCGGGTACCAACGGCCGCGGATCGGCCACCGGCGGAGCGGAAGCGCAGCGGGCGCGGCGCCACATCCTGTTCACGAGGCCGCCCGCTACTCCTGCTCCATCGGCGGGCGTCGCGCGAGGAGGCGGCCGACGGCGGCGGTGGCGCGGGCCTGGAGCCGGCACTGTGGCATGCTATTGCCTCGGACTTCGTGCAAACAAGAGGTTCAGGCGGATGTTTTCGTTCCCGTCGTGCTGTGAGTGGAGGAATCCTCCGGAATCCTTTCCTCCGTTTCACCTATGGTTCATCCAAAGGCATGGTGACGTCAGCAATCCTATCCCAATCCTTTCCTTCGTTTCACCTGCGATACACCCGTGAGCCAAAGGGGGCCTAATTGTATATATGTATGTGTTAATGGAAGAGTAACTTGACTCATCTGAGTGAAAAAATTAAAAAATGCAGAAAAATAAACTTGCTATCTAAATGGCATTTGCTTGTCTATGTTTTTTTTTCCAAGTGAAATTGCAAATACATTACACGCCAAAAATCAGAATGAAGAGAAGAAGGAAACGAAGTGGTCCTTGTAACCTGTAGGAAGGAAACCCGCCATGTCCAGAATTCCAAGGCCTGGCCGACTGTCCAGTCCGATCTTCATCATAGTCTTGCGGCTAGTCTTGCCTGACCCGGCCCGAGACATGTAAATTGGCCTCGTACACAAACCATCTCTTACTATCTAAACCTGAGCCAAGCTCAGGCCAATGGCGATGGCCACGTCACGGGCCGTTCCCGGCCGTCCGATCGGGCGGCCGGACGGCCCAGATCGCGCCTTCCCCGGACATTTTGCAAAAAAACCCTCCAAGTTTATACGAATCAACCCGCAGTCCACCTCCCTCTCTCATGAATTTTTGCAAAAAAATCCTCGAACTCATCGGAAATCAACCCGCCGTCCAGCCGCTTCTCCCCTCCCGTTCGTGGGCCTCGGCCTGCCTCGCCGCTCGGCGTTGGGCCGAATTGGGCCCGATGGCCTTTTCTATTTTCCAGCGGATTTATTATTTACCTAAACCGGCGAAAATATTGTAAAAATCATAACAAATTAAATAAAAATTAGAAAAATACCAAACCAAATTTGTTGATCTCTACACAACTAGAACTACACTCTAGATATATAATATCACATATTTTATTTTGTAATTTTATTTATATAAAAATAAATCTATCATACCGTAGCCATATCATTGTATTAAAATTACACATGGAATGCTCCTCTCTCTTAATAATTACACATGGAATGCTCCTCTCTCTTAATAAAAAATATAATAGTTATATTTCAACACCTAGGATAATATATTATATCCTTAAATTTTAAAGAAAAATAGGAAAATAACAAATAATAATATACAAAAAAGAAAAAAACAGTTAAAAATCAATGCATCTAAATAGTATACAATCAAACTAAACAATACGAATAAGTGATATAGATCGGCTGCTCTCACCACGTGTTATATGGTGGACTAAACAACCGGTCCACTACACGAGGTGCGCGGCAAAGCCGCGCGTTTTTCTAGTTTCTTCCCATTTCGGCCCGCGTCGGCACGGGTCGGGAAGAAGGCCTTGATCGACGCCGCATTGGGCTTGGGCTTGGGCATCCGCGGTGGTTACTAATTACGGCCCGCGCGCTATACGGCCGTAGCCCATACATGACATGCCAACTCCAAGCTAATCATCTCCACCACCCGGTTCTCCAAAATAAAAAAAAAGCTAATCATCTCCACCATCATCACAGGTAAAAAAAAAAAAAAAAAAAAAGAGAAAGAGGTAATTTATATGCTGTACCTGTACTAGTTGAGTTGACCAAGACAGCCTTTTTTGGGGGGAAGACCAAGAGAGCTATTATTATTGCACTAGTTATTGGCCCGTGCATTGCTACCGGACCCTAAAATTTGAAAAAAATAATGTATTGCAAAATACTGGGCAAATTGATTACTGCTGATACAATTTCATATACAGCACAAAAAAGGGTAAAAAGGACCCTCAACATGGCATTCTTGATAACTCATGTAACCAACAGTTCTGCAGCACGTTCGGAGCATACTATTCTGAACTCAACTATGGAGGGGTTTGCAGTCCATAATACCCTCATCCTCATCGTCAATACCTTATTAACCTGCAAATCATGTAAGACTGCAGTTTGATTGTGCACAAATCAGGTCTGTAAGCAACAAAAAAAAAAGTTGCACAATTTTATAGTCGAAGTCGAACGAACAAGGATAGACATACTTGGCCACACTGCTAGAAAAAACTGAAATTGTCAACTAAGCTAGAAAACCTCACCCAAAAAGAAAAGGTGCAGGCAAGAAACATCAATTTAATTTGAACAAGTTAGACATGACATTCGACAAGGAAACATTAGAACATTAACGGGGTAAGCAATAACTCTGAAAAACCCTCCAGAACTAAATAAGTACCCATTACAGTTAATAGATTACTACCGTTCAGTTCAGTGATCATAGTTCAGGTAGTTGACATAAAACTGAATTTATACTGAAACAAGTGTAACCTACAGATAGCTCACAACACATCACTCTACTTGATCGAAAACATACATTTGACCTTGGAAAGCCTTTTGATTCATGCAGCAAGAACTGAAACAATAAATTACTGAATGTGTAAACCAACCTGAAGGGGGCCACCTTCCACGATGGTGGTGTCGTGGATCAGTTTCTGCCAGCGGCGGCCTAATAAGAAACATCAAAGGTAATCGCACATAAGCTTCTAGCCATAACTGAATGTCGGGCGTGTAAATTGGCCTTGCTCTTAGTATAACTTTGGCAAACTCTATCTTAAAAGTGGCCTTGCAGCGCTGCACCAAAGCCTGCTCATTTCTGAAGATGATATCATTTCGCATTGTCCAGATGGACCAGCACATGGTCACAATGACTTCCATATATAAAAGAACGGCAAGTGTAATTGAAGCTTGAGTGATTGGAAAATGTAGGGCACCAGTTGATTGATTGGGATTATACGTTCCAGCAGGCCATAGCAAACGGGCATTCAAAGAAGAGATGACGAAGAGATGATTCTTCGACACCATGACTACCACCGTCACGTGCTGTGCCTCCGCTCTTCTCCAGCAGCAACGGGGTGGCGACGAGCAGCTGGACACACCATTCGCACCGCGCGGTGCGGCGAGGGTCCACCTGTCAGGTGTCAGCGCGTAGGGTGATGATGGACGACTGATGGACGGCACGGAGTGGGGTGGGGTGGTGCTGACCGGGCCACCGGCGGCGCAGCAGACAGGGGCAGGCGGCGTTGTGGGAGCAGCAGAGCACGAGGGCGCAGCGGCAGCTGGCTGGCTAGCTAGGCAAAACGGGGGAGGTTTTTGGGGTCAGTTGGCGCGGCATTCCGTTTTCAGAAAAGAGAGAGAACAACGCGTATTGGAGTCTCGACGCCTTTGCATATCATGGTCATCTGTTCAGATTCTCAGTGATAAATTTAGGTAGTAATAGTATACACCAAAAGCTTTTAGTGCCAACTATTAACTATTTTTTTCTTTCCCTAAAAAAAACCTATTTTTTTCTTTGAAAACATTGTGTGGACAGGGAAATCTTATGTCATTTATTTGTGGACAGTATATCTTCTGTAACGTTTATATATGTCTTTTTCAATATATGTATATACCAAACTAAACTGATGAGTTTCAGAATACCATCCGAATTTTAATATTACGTTCTGTAAATATGCAGGATAATTACGTTTCGTAAGCGAAACGCCTTGTGATGAACTCGCTGCTGTATTGTTTTTTGGTGGCTTCAGGCTAAGAAGAGACTCCCGATTCTCGCCGCTCTCCTGAGGCCTTGTTTCGACTCTCTAATTTCTACACTGAGCATGCACTGTGACTGGGTGGGGGTGGGAGATGGAGAGCCTGAGACAGAGGCGATTTGCGCTCGGACATCTTGGTAGCGGCGGCAGCTCAACTGAGCAGCAGAGCAGGCGTATTGTCGCGCACTCTCCACGGCGGAGCGCCCACGACTCTGCAGAGCACGCCGGTCCGCGCGGCCACTGGTCTGTCTCTGTTCAACACCTGAGATCAACACAACCTCGCTGTTAGTTGATCATCATAGATCGAATTGAATGGAGGACAATATATGCTGCTGGAGGTGACGGCATTTCCATTCCATGGAAAGGATCCACTGGCAGGCTTGGTACGTGTAACGTGTTGGCACTTGGCGCAGGCTTCTGCTGGTCCTGGGCGTCGGCGTCTCAAGCACCCCCGGCCGTACGGTCGGTCCCTACGCGTCGTCGGCGTCTCGTCGATCGTTGGCGCTGCCGGCGGCGGCGGTCAGGAGGGACCTGCAACTCAAACTCATTACAACTCGATGTCTCGGACAATCGGGTCAGATAGTTTGACGTGGCCTCAAGGTCCAGAGATGGACGGCATGCCCGGCACCACCGGAGTGCCCGAGTCCTTGAGACCAGTCAAGCCATTCGTCCCGATTGCGCGATTGCTTGCGCAGTGGTTCTGCCATGGCAGTAGCCTTGGCGTTGGAGATGACTGATATGGAGAAGGTAGCGGTGCTGCAGACAGTTGAAGGTGGATTCACCCTCGTTATATAGGCCAGTTTTGTCTGAGATTATCGACCTAGCTAGAGAGCATGATCAGCCTGCTCGTGTAAAAAGTAGAAATAACACCACTCTGGCGTGCACGGCCCATGCCGTGTTCATGGAGAGCTGTCCTGCTCCTGCAACGGTAACAACGCTGAGTGAGCTGCGGGCAGTGGGCACAAACGCTCTGCTTCTTGAATTTGGGCAGTGCTAGCAAGTAGCAACTATTTCACTTCCTGAAAATCTTGGCAATTATTGGGGGAGTAAAAAAAATATCTGCTTGTATTATGACATGTAATTAAGAAAAAAGGTCAACGATGCATGTCAATACATGAGACAGAAAAATGTCTTGCTTGTATTATGACATGCATAATCATGATAAGAACTGGAATTTTTCTCTCCCTTGGCATACATGAGACAGAAAAATTAAAAATAGGCAATATGTGGAACAAGTATCACTGGTAAGCACTATACTGTTAGTAACAGAGGTAATGAGAACTGCAACAATACACCTCTTTTAGAAAATTGCACACATCTTAAAGCCACTCTAATTAATTAGCCATTATCTTAATTAATTTTACATTCCGGTCTCGTCCAGGCCCAGCCCTATATTGTGCTCAGCCCGTACCCGGTCCATACTACCCAACTCCTACTCATCCTCCTGATGTCCTGAGCCGGTGCAATCGGTGGTCGTCCATATCCGGATTGTCGGCAGTACCGGCGCTCAATGCCCTGCACCTCTTCGAATTGCATCATGGCCATTGCTGATGTCTGCAGCCAGCTGCTGCCCATCGAGGAGTTCGTCCCGGGACCAGGACGATGCTTGTTTATATAGGATCTTGTACTGCATCTGGAGTCAATTTAGCAAGTATATCTTCGCTGCAGTAATTTTGTCGCAGTGTGCCCTGAGCTGAGGGTACGAATTCGTGTACAATATATGATGCTGCACCTGCAAGCCTCTAATAATTAGGCCATATTTGGATTCTATGAACTAGTAACTAGTTGACTAACAATTAGTCCACAAGGATCCAAACAAGTGAACTAGTAGGTGAACTAGTGGGTCAACTAATGTGTAATCTAAAGCTCAACTAATACTAGTTCACTAGTCCATAAAACCCAACTAGTTGAACTAGTTGTTAGTTTATTGGATCCAAACAGGCCCTTAGATCAATTCTGAATGATCTGGAAAAGAACGGAAGCTATGGTGATGAGATCTGGGCTATGGCGACTGTTCTGCATGCAGAGTCAAAATTCTTCTAAGGGAACTCTCTCTCTCTCTCTCTGAGAAATTCCCAATCAGATCTTTTGTATAAGTTCCTAAATGTGTCATGCTTACACGATCAGCATAAACTTAGCCGCAATTGAGATCGGATCATGATCCTCCTCTGAATGAGAACATGCATGTGGCGGATGTGGTGGCATACTTTCAGAGAGTACTGTCTCGCTCGTTGGCGCAGCGTGGTCGCGGCAGCATCCACGACAGTGACCTCGCGGTGGTGGTACTTGCACAGCTCGCCAACGGAAGAGGAATGCAGCGCTTCCTAATCCCAGCATAATGAAGCTTCGCCGCAGATCCGCAGTCGTTGAGCGTGTGAACGGATCGACATCGGAGGATGAGATCCAAGGAGTCCGGATTGATTTGGGCTGGACACGAGCTGGGAGTAGGTAGGGAGGGCCTTAGCGGCAAGCCCAAGCGTTAAGAAAATTGGGTAATTATAATCAGATGGATGCTTTAAGATGCGTGTATAATTTTTTAAAACAGGTGCACCGGAGCAATTCCTAGAGATAATTTGTATAAGAATGATAGAAAGCAATTAAGTTTGAAGGGTGTGTTACAGTTTAAGGTATCAGAAATTCCCTATGAAAATAAGAATCCCAATCAGTATCAGAACTAATCAATTACTGAAACATTAGAAAGGCTAATCCTGTTTCTGTATACACACATGCATCATATTTGACACTTGTTGAGTGTGGGACAGATGTGAAGTCATCCTAGACAATAGCACACAACAAACCAAAGAAAGGAGATCATAGCCTTGGTGATTGCTTATACACACTCAAAATTATAATGCCTTCATGTGCAGGAACCCTATGTTCAGAACACTTGACAACATTCAGTAGATATGTAAAAAACAACTCTTGGCAGAGCACTGGCATTCAGTGAAGCCAGAAATATTTGATGGCACTAAGACCCAGGAAAACAACTCTTGTGATTGCTCTTGCCACACAAATAAGATTACACCAGAAGTTGAACAAAATAATCACAAACTTCAGAGTAGTCTGTTTACGCAGGCACTTGAACATTACTGCGGCAACCCAAATGGTCATAAAGAAACCTGTGCAAAACAACCCGAAACAAATTTAGCCAACATTCCCCATATATCTACATTACTTTCGCAAGTAGTGTGGACATATCATTTTGCGCTCTGTTGACAAGAGAAATAAGTGAGCACCACCAACATTCAGATACTCATCAACCTTTCCCTTCTTAAAAGTTCCCCCACACCTAATAATGCAGCCAACGATACTCCACCGAAATGCAAATTAAAGCCAGGACAAAAGCAAGTAGTATCCGTAACAGGCAATAGCAGCAGCAGCAGCAGAGTAGCCAAGTGCTTGCTGAGCCAAAAACCATCCCGGCGAGTCAGAAACTCAAGATACATAACATACATCGGCCTCACAACACACAAGCCATTTATTTTATTTAGATTTACAAAAGCACCACACCGGCGCAGCTCCAGCAATCACACACACAACCCCGCCGGCGGCAGGCTCTTGGTCGCCGCCGGCGCCGGTGTGTGTGACCGCCGAACTTGCATCTTCTCTCTCTATATATACATATAACATATGTTGTAGAAAATTACCAAGGCACCCGTGTGGTGTGCTTTATGAATATAGCAAATGTACTGCTTGCTCGGCTCAGCCTCCTCGTCCAGTCCGACTCCGATGCGCTGCAACGGCAACAGTTCTTCGTCGTCCCGCTCCCGCGTGTCCCGTCGTCCTCTGGGGCAACATGCATCGCCTTGCACTCCTCGTCGTCGCGACAACGTCACTTCCGGTGCTGCCGCGGTGCCAGATAGATCACGTGTACAGATAGATTAGAAGATCACTCATCAATTCAAGTACACTGAAACAGAGGGATTGATCGGAGAGCCGGGGCAACCTAGTATTAAGGACTTACTCAACCGCGTCGACGGCATGGCTGGAGTGCATGGGCGGCCACGGTGCTCCTCCTCCGACTCCAAGCGATTCCGGCCCAAACGTGCGATTGCACGTCACGTTCGCTTCTCTTCTACCACCACCACACGTTCGATTGCGGCCGGCGCCCTCGGAGACGGCTTCGACCTCTGGCAGTGGCAGCACCAGGAGAACCACCGTGAGGAGCACTGCTGGGACGCCGACTCGCCAGCCCGTAGGCGCTGGTGGTGTTGGCAGCGACCCTATTGAGACCACGTCAAGCTATCTGGCGCACGATGTGCTGCAATCGCCATTCGGCGGGGCTTCGTCTTCGTCTTCGTCTTCATCTTCGGGCACGACCATCACGATCGACGACAGCTGTGGACAGGAGGGAAGAAGGTTCGATCAGCTAGCCAGGGCAGGCAGCTGATGAATTCAGCAGAAGGACTCCCTTCTTCTTTATATAATCCTCTCCGGGATCGCTTGCATTAATTGGAAGAGCACGGTGGGGGCCGGATTGCACAGACAAAGAGGGTGAACGCGACAAGATCATGCGGGTTCCATGTCCAGGCGCAGCAGTTTGGTTTGGTTTGGTGCCTCAAATTTTGCTAATGGAAATTAACCCTGAATTGATCTCACACAAAGCAGGCCAAGAGTGGTGGCGCCAACAGCTAGCTGCTTCTAGAGAAAGACTAGTAGGTTCAGTCTGAGAGGAAGGAAGAGCAACAAGGGCCAATTAAGCTGTAACAGCTTAGCTGGTTCAGTGTGTTCGAGCTGGCGAGCAAACCAAACAGCGTCCAACCCACTGGAGATTTTGGCTGCTGACACAAATGACAAACCGATATCTAATTTTATGACAAACTGCATGATGTTGGCAAGCTACGTTCTGTTTTTGCTAAGCTACCGATCCTTGTGCCAGTACAAAATTAGTAGATTGAACTATAGAGTATAGACTAGAGTATACTAGATTGAACTGCTGCTGTGATTTGCACAGGTTTTATGTGTCAAAACTTCATTCAAACTAGGTGGCCAAAAACTCAGAGAGTCTTGCCGCATGCAGTCCTGACCCTGACGAAACCATCTTGAGACAGTCCTTGTTGATCTCCTAAACCGCGTAGATTTTCATCTCAGCCATTGTTAATCAAATTTGTACAAGGCGGGAAAACCTGAATTCAAACAGAGACCATAAAACGAAAAGGGGAGAGCACCTGCGATTCGTTTTTCCGGCCGCCATAGGCGCCCAAGCCGAGCTCGCGACCTGCCGCTCCTTGTCTGCTCCCTTATTTCATGTTTTCCCCTTCGTTGTAGCTCCAGGTCTAATATCACGCACATTTCGTTGGCATAGTTTGGCCGGAGCTTCGCTGTGCCGCCGGGAACGCCGCGTCTGCCCCTGGCCGCCGGCGGCCGGCCGCCACTTCCGTCGCTCCGTAGCCGTTCGGTTCCCGCTTTCCGCGTCCTCGCAGTTGCAGCGAAGTGTTTATGGAACCTAGGTGAGTCCCACTTGGTGAAAAGCCATTCATTTTCCGTGGTGTCGTCGTCGTCTCACCGGAAACGGAACATCGCCGCGGCCATGGCCGCGGCCGCGCGCTCCAGACCGCCACCAGAGGCCCTACGCCCCTCTTCAGGTGCGCCCTGTCCTGGGGAGCCCGCATGATTTCCCTCTTTCTCCGCCGTGCATTATCCTGGCCGGCAAACCGCCGGCAAGGTCACCGCCGTGGCGCCGTCGTGCCCTGTAACGAGAAACAGACAGAGGGACCTAAGGAAAAGAATACAAATAAGAATGGGGTTTCTTATTTAAAAAAAATGCAAGACTCAAGGAATTAGTGGGAGGGTCTAAACTTATTTAGAAAAATACCTGAGGTTTGTGATGCAAATATAGCAAATCTGAGTTGGGCCTCCTGCTGCTGGGCCTGATGAGCCGAATGTCCTTTTTCCTTTTTTCCTGTGATTTTCTTCGCTTTATGCAATTTTTTCAGAGAAAACAGTAAGTCTAAACGCAAAGTCTATTTAGCGACCTGTCGCGCTCAGCGGCTATCGCGCGACGTCCCTCGAAACAGGCTGGCCCAGTAATTCCTTCCCCGTGCCCAACCTTGGGCCTTTTCCTTTTTCTACTAAACACCCGAAAAAATGCTGCTTCTTCCGTCTGCCTCCGCACGCCGTGCTCTGCAGCACGCGCCCGCCGCTGTGCCGGAGCTGCTCCGGCCGTGCGCTCGCAGCCGGCTTCCACGCTCACCCATGGCTGCGCCCACTCCGCCCCCACCCCCTCTCGAGCGGGCTTCAGCCCCAGCCACGCCATGGCTGGCCGCGAGAGCCATGGCCATCCGCCAAGCAAGCGCCGCCCGGTTGCGAGCCGCTGTGCTGGAGCCGCTACGGCCGCGCACATTCGACATTGTTGTTGTTAACTTGTTAGCCCCATCCGGCGAGTGGTGGTGGGGATAGGTCACAGCAGGCGACGACAGATGAAGTGCTCGGATTGTCCTCGAAGGTCTTCTCCTCTATTCGCCGCTCGTCCAGATCTGGTTCTTCTCCATCTGCCTCCAGCCTTCGACGTGGTTGTGCTCGTGCAGCTGGCCTCGGTAATTTCATATCTAATTTCAGTTTGCAAATTTATTTTGTAATTTCAGTATGAAAATTCAGGTTCATATGGATGTTTTGAGGCCTTGTTGATCAAAAACAGTAAACTGCATTCAGGAATGAGGATATTGCCAATGGCTGGTTGTTTTATGAGATTGAGCAAGCCTGTCATGTATAGCATGTATCTGGTTTCGAGCTCTGAACTTTGATCATCGTGGTATTCTGTTTTGTTGACTTGCTCTACAGCAAATTCCTATGGAAAGGAGAAATAAAGATATATCTGTTTTTGTTTGTTTTATAGCATAGAGTTTTCACTCTCTTTAGTATTTACCTTTTATTTTTCAGTTTCATTTTCATTATTTTGTTGTCACTGTCAAGCAATGGTTTTCCAATATTCATTGCAATTCTTGTAAATTAGTGAGTACTGTCAGCCAGCTTGTAGTGACGCCTGAAATTTCAGTATTCAATTTGTCATAGTTCTCAGAATTATGACTTCTAGACACATGAAAATTATAACTGAAACTAAAAATGAGATAATAATTATTACATAAACTGCCAACTGGGCAAATTATGAAATAGCAAACAGCAACTAAAACTCAAAATGCCAACACAGGTACCAAGAATATTTTCAGTTTTTAATTTCAGCTAGCAATTTCAGTTTTTAATTTCATTATTTAATTTGAGTTTGTAGTTTCATTTAATAATTCCAGTTTACCAATTTCAGTTTGTAATTTTCATTTTTTATAGCTTCTAATTTATGCCCTGTTACTGTTATATACAGTTTCATTTTGCTTTCAGTTTCAGTTAGCTTTCTTTTTTGTTTTTAGCTTCTAAAGTATGACCTTATTATATGCAGTTCATGTTTGCTTTCAGTTTCAGTTTTCTTTCAGTTTTCCTTTTTTGGTAGCCTATAATTATTAGCTTCTTAGTATGCCCTGTTATATGTATTGGCATGTTCAATCTTTTTAGTCTATTTCGCTAATATTAGTATTGTTATTTTTATGCTAATATTAGAATTATTATTGTAACTCCTGTTTAGCAATTTCAGTTAGTTTTTAGTTTTACGTTTCATTTTTTTGTTTTTCTTGATAAGTTGCTACATATAACTTTCATTTAAATTTTCTAGATGTCAATTTTCAGTTAAATTTTTTTGAAGCCGTTGATAAGTTGCTAATTTCAATTTTTTTTGTTTTTCTAGAATGTTGAACCTGCTGGAATTCCTCACTTCTGAATTTTTCAAAATCCTTGCTTATTATCGACATGGAGGCAACTGCTCCTAGATGGCTTGTGCTGGTGCTTGTGGCTTGCAGCGTCCATGTTGTCACCCGCAGCACCACTCCTGGAAATCAAACAGATCGACTCGCTTCTTGAATTCAAGAAGGCGATGGACCCGCAACAAGCATTGGTTTCTTGGAATGACCGCACCCATTTCTATAATTGGGAAAGTGTCATGTGCAAGACGAGGAGCCATAGTGTCAATAAATTTGACCTTGTAAATCTGTGGTTTAGTCGAATATCTGCTTCACTTGGAAGCCTGATATTTTAGCTTGTTCCTTTAAGTTTTATTAGTGATATGAGTGTTGAGATTTAGTTCTTCAATCCTTTTAGTCACTTTTTTTTGTTTCATTACGCATTTTACTTTTCATGTGAATTTTTTATATTTCAAAGTCATAATTCTCAGAATTTATCATTTTACAATATCTTGCCATTTGCTCAAAATATAACTTGCTACATACTTTAAAATTAAACTTGACATACACAAGGTCATGCAGCTCGTAGTTTTCTTTTAGTTTTATTTCATTGAGTTTTGACTTTTTCAGTAACTCTTTCAGTTCAATGATGTTCTAGCTATTTTGTTTAGAGATGTTTCCGTTAGATTCTAGTTCCTTTATCTTTTCTCTATGTTGATTTTTTGTTTTCATTTTTCTATTTTAACTCCTTCATCTATACTTGTCCACTTGGCTGCTCCTCTTACTTGTAATGCTTTTGCACATGTCTCTACTCATATAACACTTTGTTATGAAATTTGATCAATATCATTTCATCGCATCATGTTTTTTATTTTTTATTTTAAATTTTGTTTGACAGCATGAGAATTTCATCTCGTAATCATTAGAATTTGACATTTGAGTTGCCATACATTTTCACAATAACTTGCCACTTGTTCAAAATATAACTCACTCTAGTTGGAAGTCATATTTTGGTACCAGTATAATATTTTTAATTTTGAGGCCAGTATAATATTTTTAATAGTGTGTCATCTAATTGATAGATGATTGTGTTTTCATATTATTTTGCTCCCTAATTAGTAGCTTGCCGTGTTTTAGGGTGCCTATAATGTTTTTCATAATAAATTTGCCCACCAAGTTGGCAGGTTGTTGTGTTTTATTGTTGATATAGTTTGTTTTTTTATAAAATTGCCCTTCAATTGATAATTATTCGTGTGTCTGTTTGTATTATTTTGTCCCTAGTTTGTAACTAGTCATGTTTTCCAACCACTATAATGAGCTGTGTAATAATTTGCCCCTCAGTTGGTAGCGTATGCAGTGCTTGTTCTAATAATTTACTGTTTAGATTGTAACTTGTGTTTTATGTTAGTACTCGCGTTTTTCTAATAAATATCCTCACCCAAGTTGGCAGCTAGTCACGTTTTTCGGCTGCTGCATTGGGTCGGCCGGAAGCTCTGCCGCGTGCCGGGTTGCTTCCTGCTGCGCGGTTCGTCGTCACCGCCTTGGTTTGTTCGCCGCGCTGTTCCTAATTGGGCTTCATGTCCCTCTTCATCCAGTTGTCCAGTTAGTGTGTGTTGTAGCCGTAGTCGAGGTCCTTTCTGGTGGATGCTTTGCCACCGTGATGTTTTCTGGCGGATGCTTTGCTGCTGAGGGGTTTTCTGCTGGATGCTTTGCCACCAAGGTCGCGTTTCCGGTGGATGCTTTGCCGCCGAGGTCGCGGATGCTTCGTTTCCGGCGGATGCTTTGCCGCCGAGGGGCTTCTACAGGTAAGTTCTTCTCGCCCGTGGTCCTAAGGGCGCCGCCCCTTAGTGACTCGGAGGAGTGGTCGGAGTTCGAGGTCCTGATGGAGTTCAGGCGAATGCTTTGCCGCCGAGGTGGTTCCGGTGGATGCTTTGCCACCGTCGTTCTTGACGGCTCCGCTCACTGATGGCTACTTGGGTGTAGAGATCTTTTTATTAGGTTCAGCTTGTTGGGGTTGTTAGGTGGAGGGTCCCCCCCTCTCATGTTTCTTGCCTTGTGTTTGTGTTGAGGTTTCTCGTTGGTAATATATGGATTACCTACGAATCCTTGTGTATCAATATGTGTAGGTCTATTGACCACTCTCTTCTGCTTAATGAAAAACGGACTATATCCCCGGTCTTGAAAAAAAAAACTTCTATCTTTAAGGTGTTGCAATAATTTGCCCTCAAGCTATACAACTATAGTATTGCACGGTAATAACTCCTTTCATATTTTTTACCCCTCAGTTTGTGCATACTATGGAATAATTTTAGTATATATTATAGCAACTTTAGTTTACATGGTAGTAACTCCTTTTGAGGTTTTTTGGCACCCTTGACCTTATGCATACTATGTAACAATTTTAGTATATTTTTAGTAGCAACTTTAGTATTTTATATAGTAGTAACTCCTTTCGTAATTCTTCTAGCTCAATTACACATAAACTGCTACTTAGCTAAAATTCTTCGAAACATATGCAAGTGGGGTCTAGTTTTATTCGCTTCGTCATGTAGAACATATCGGTTTAGACGGAATTAAAAAGGTAGACACCATTCAAAAAATATAATAATTCAAAAGAATATATTCATTGTTTTATTTGCATCAGCCCATGCATCGGGAAGAGACTCGGAAGAGGTGTGTGGGTCTGATCTCGTTAGTACATGCATGCAGTGATGTCGGAAGTTCATGCGGTGATGTCGGCAGGTGATGTATACTCGCGCGCTTGCGGAGGGGGGTCGCGCAGTCGCCGTTTGCGCGACCGGTCGCGGCTTATCCGCGTCCAAGTCTAAACGTCTGCAGGAAGCCACAGTAAACGTTTTTTACCATTTGGAGCTTGCATGATTTAGTTATGATCTATTTATGTTTCCTGTTGGCATAATTGTCGTGTAAATTTTACTTATCCAAAAATCATGAAATCTGCACAGCAAGTAATATATGGGTGCTGAGTCCTACACTCATGTGTGAGTCCTACACTCATGTGTGTACTTGGTGCACATTTTGTCTGCGTACGGATACATAGGGAGATTGTTGAAGACGTGCCTAGAGAACACTACAAGGAGGTGATTGAGGAGTAAGAGGAGGAGATACCTGTTGATTCTGAGTTGTGACATAGATTTCACATTATTTATCGTCGCACTAACAAATAAAATGGCTTCGGCGATAATAGTTTGGAATAAATATTTTCAAATAAAAAATTGTGTTCATGTAGCAGCTCTTGGGTCTTCCAAGTTTAATTACTTCAATTCTAACATGAGTTTTGACTTGATTTGTTTACTATAGTCTGGCCATGTCCAAAGCAATTTTTTTTGAGGGCAACTTCGGGGGGGGGCGCAAGCACTCCCCACCTGCTTTCATTCCACAAGTACTGGAGGCGAGAGGTAGAATACAATCCCTAGGGAGGGTGAATTAGAGTGAACAATGAAATATAAGGGGAGGTTTGGTTCTACGTAGTTAACGCGAGACTCCAGCGACGTTTCAAACGACTGTCTTTAGCGGGGATGCGGCATGCCCAGTTCTTCACCGCCTCCTTGCAGGTGGCCACTAGGCGGGGGATACTTGGTTCCATCGAGTTGAACAACAACTTCATTTCTGTGCTTCCATATGTGCCATGTCAAGAGAAGGAGGAGTGGGTGAAGCACCTTCTTGTGTATGTGTGGCGGCCATGTGGAGTTCCAGAGGGTTGCGGTGGGGGCGATGCCATTCAGTTGCCACCCTATGGCTGCCCAGAAGCTCTTGACAAAGTTGCAGCCAGAGAAGATGTGATCCACTGATTCCACCTCCTGCTTGCATATCTCGCACAGGTCAAACAAAAGGGTGGTGGCATTGGTGTCAGGCAGGGACGCTCGCATGCGGCATCAATGTCTTTCTTTGTGACTATCTCCTTCAGTGGCCATTGACGGGCGACGGTGGATGGATGTGAGAATTCATTGTGAAAGTCTGGGCAGCGGTGTCCACGGATGTTGGTTTACTCCTTTGGAGGCGTCCTTCTCACACATCTTCACCTGTTGAGTTGAGTTATGCGGGTGAAAACCTTCCCTTGTAGGCTTGCGATATCAGCGTCTTTGGCATCATTTCCTTCTTGAAGGCATCATAAGACGTTCTAGCTCGGCTCAGCTGTTCCGTTCGTGGTGTTCGGGCTTGTTGGTGGTGCTTCAGGTGGCTTGCTCGGTGTCAATCTTTTTTGTTGCTTTAGTTGTGGAGTTGCTACTTGAGTTGTCTTTTCTTTTCGATCAAGTTGAGTTGCTAGATGGGTCGTCTTGCTCGAGTTGGCTCAGTGATGTTCACCGTTCACCGGTGCATGTTGTAGTGTACAGTTGTTGCCGAGTTATATGGGATGAGTGGCATATTCAGACTTTCAGTTGAGGATCGAGTCTGCCAGAGAAGCTCTGTTGGAGCAGCAGCAATGATGAAATTCGTACTTGTTCCATTACATTTTCAAGAAGTGAGCTGATTAGTTTGTCTAGTTCACTGGTCGCAGGATACATGATTATGGGCATAGTGACACTAGCTAGTAAACAACCCAGGCCAGTATGACCCTTGGAGAGCACTGCAACTATATGTGCCTGTCAGTGGCTAGCGCTGGAGTTGTATTGTGTTAATCAGTATTTGCTTGTATTGTGTTAGAAAGTAGGCAAGCAGTGCCATCATGTAAGTCTTGTATTGTGTTAATCACTATGTGCTTGGGCTTCGAATCCGTATGACGATCAACCGATATATGCGGGAAGCTAGAAACTGAGTACGAGTATGATGCCACTTCCACTGCCGAAATCCGGCTTTTTGCCGAGTGCCAAGGGGTTTGTCGAGTGTTTTTTTTTGGACACTCGGCAAAAGAGCTCTTTGTACTAATCAATAGTTTATGAGGAATGAGGTGATGATGGATCAACTCATTCCATTCTATAAACCAAATAAGAAAAGTAAGGAGTGAAAAGATAATAAACCACCTCGTTCCTCAAACCAAACAAGGATGCAGGCGTCTGAATATAATCTTGTAAGCGGTAGCGCTTCCTTCTTTGAGCAGTCCAGCATCTGACGTGTAGCACCAGCCAGTAAAAAACCATTGACACCAATAACGATTTTCCATGTGAAGGAAATTAAGGCAATTCGATCTGAGTTACATTTCCAAATAAAAAACCTGTCACTGTGGTTACATTTCCAAATGAAAAACCTGTCACTGCGATTAACACGATAAATATATACACTTCGATTCTTCCAACAATTTATAGGAGGCTCCCATTGTAAAAGACCAATGCAAATCTATACTCCTTCGGCACCTCCACGGAGTGTGTAAATGCCTTTGCGCTAGGGTCGTAGAATAGAACAATATCTCGAGAAAGAGAAAAGTTAGTAGTTTCTTCGTTCTCCCACACGCTCGACAATAATAATATTCTGCCATCCAACAAGGCCCCCAATGGCTCAGTAGGTCGTAGCTGCATCTTAGGCATTGGTATCATATCATACTCCTTGACCCAGACACTCTTGTTAGGATCAGTTAAGAGCCATATGCTCGTATATGGGCAGTCGTTCACGTATACCTGGTGAACGAAACCTAAGGTTCCCTTGAGCTCGACTAGAGCAATGGACGTCCAATACTCCCCCTCCTTCTTAGGCCCCAGTGCAGGGCCATTGATCACCTCCGCCTTCCACTCTTCGCTCTCGAGGTCAAAAGCGGCTACGCGGTTCCAGCTGGGAGCCACATCTTCGTCACCGTCAATGTCAAGATCCCTAGGCATGTAGTAGATGACCCCATTGACAATGGCCTTTTGTTCCGAGCTACTGCTGGCAAAAAAGGGCGGCGCCGACGACGTTCGCCTCCATGTCGGTGGCTCTGTGTCACCGCTGTCCATAACAGTGGACACCTCGGAGATCATCCGCGGGTGGCTAAAACCATCGTTGCCGTCGTTGTCCCTCAGGAAATATCCCTGCAAGCGGAGGACCTTGAAGACGCCAGACGGAGTGGCACGGCCAAGGCTTCTGGAGTAGATGCAGCATGCAGTTGGATCTTCCGTGCCAAAGGCGGCGAACACTCGTCCGGCCGCCGGATCAATGATCATGCCGCCACCGACATCGTATCGCTTTAATCCGATTCTGTCGACACAGACGAGGTCCAGCCGCGTGGGCAGCGGTGTGCTCCTCGTGATCTCCAACTCGAACGCCCTGACAACGTTGCCGTCTATGTCCATCACCCGCACCTCCGGCTCGTCATAGCTGCTGGGACTTGAGAACACGCCGACGAGGTGCGGCCGATCGGCGGCGCGGGACCCCTGCGCGGCCACGAAGGCAGGGTCGGAGATGAGGGCGCTCCACGCCTTGCACACGCACCGGAACCGGCACAGGGTCTTCGCCGGCAGCCTGGATAGCACGTCGAAGACGATGTCCTCCGGCAGCAACGACACGCTTGTCCGTTTCTCTTCCATTATCGTACCAGACAGGAATTATTTATTTTTTCCGAGATATATATGAACACAGTCCGGGTTCCGGCCGGCCGGGCCAGTTTGATTGAGTTCGAGTAGAATACTGATCGGAGTCTGATCAGTTTCCAAATTCAATTCATGCAACAAATGACGGCAGACCAGACGGAACCAGCTAAAAAATCTGTAGTAAAATAGAGAAACGTGTAAATTAGTACAACTTTGGAAAATTAATTACCATGCCACGTACTTATTGAAAATTTACGGTTATATATCAGCTTTAATCACCACAAGACCCATGCAGCAAAGACTAGTTAATTTAGTAGTTCTATAGAAATAAGAATGCCACTCATTGCTCAGACAGATTAAATACTGAAAAATGAGTTCGGATACATCCAGTATTTAGTCATTATTATTTATACTATTTACATTGAAAACATATATGAATATGGATTTCCATGTTATAATTTAATTAGTGGACACAGATGTCGGATAATTCGAATATCCATTCTTAATTTCCATTCCTACGCAATTATTTACTTTTATAGGTCTCAATATATTTTTCTATAAGATCGATCAAATTTAGACAATTTTAACATAGGATAAAACTAAAATGACTTAGAAATTAGAACTGAAGGAGCAATACATCACCTTTTTTCAATCATATATGATCACTTTGGAGTATATATAGCATACCAAAAATACTGGCAAAACTAAGCAGGAAACCAAACACACCATAGTAGTGTATAGCACTAGCCAATGGTGGCCACTACCCCACTAGCAACCACGCATGCTCATGTTGTGCCGTTTCGTTTATTGTGTGCGTGCTGCATCTCTCCTCTGGAACCCTTCCCTAATGTGCGCACGCTACTAGGATAGTAGTGCACACGCGTCCACCCTGTCTTTGCCCACATGTGTCGCGCGTCAATGGCCTCCTCGCATATTGACACCCCGTCGGACAAGCCTGTCGTCCCCAAGCTTTGTCGATGCTCTTTCTCGATGCTTACCTCTCGTCCATTCGGATGTCCTCTGTTCCGCGCCATTGCACTCACCACCGGTCAATCTACCATCATCGCCGTGTGACAACCAATGTGCACATGGTTGGACGAACATCAATCGGCAGGCGAGAGATTCTCGAAGCTTTGTCGCCACCAATTCTAACCCAAACATCCACTGAATTGTCGCCAACAACCTCTATCGCTACCCATGACTAGTAACCGTTGTGCCGCTCCGTCCACCACCCGTGCTGCCTCCGCCCCCGTTCCCATCCTAATCCCATTTGTTTGGAATATACCCTCTGCTGTCGTCTCTCGTAAATGGGATTGTTCGAGTTATGCCAATGCCAATTGGATTTCTTTTTAAAAAATGCCAATTGGATTTGGAGGGAGGGAAGAAAAGGGAAAAAAAAAATAGGTGCCTCCTCCCCTGCATCGGTTGAGGCATGCTGATTGTGGGACCCAGACACAACCAAAAATCGTGTCGTGCCTGCACACGCCTCGAGAAGCTTCTTCCAACCGGCCGACAGGGTGGCCCCGTGGAGACGGCGTCAATTACCGCGTCCCACTGCGCTTTCGCTGCCAATTGGGCCCCACCAACCTTGCGTAGGACTAACGGTGACGGCCCAACGTCCTGGCGCGTCGCGTCCCCTCGTTCGTCTTCCTCCTCTCCCTCGCCGCAAGGAGCAAATCCATCCCCTCCGGCTGCTTCCTCCCGCCTGCTCGCTCCTGCCCCTCCCTGCCTCTGCCCTGCCGGGATCCCATTGTAGCCTCACCCGCTGCTTCCTTTTCTCTCTTTTCTTCTTTCTACCCACCTGCCCCGCCGCGTGGCGCAATTTCTTCCACTTCCGGATCATTTCAGGGGAGGGAGGGAGGGACAGGTCAAAGGAAATTCCTGCAAGGGAAGGGCGCGAGGGGACTAATAATCCACCCACAACAACTCCTAATCCAGCCGCCGCCGCCGCCGGCCCCGTCAAAGCCGCCGTCTTTCGTGAATCCATTTCCGTGTACTCTGTTCCCCCCCTTCTTTGGTTCCCCGGAGAAGAGAAAGAGAGAGGGAGCGATGTGCCCGCTGCGGGTCATCCTCATCTTCCTCTCCGCCACCGTCGCCGGCTTCTTCCTCGTCCGGGGGCTCAACGCCGAGCCCGCTGACCTGTTCGACGCCGACGCCGAATCCGACGGCAAGGGCTCCCCCAGGGCACCCGTGCCCCTCCATTCCAAGGTAACGCGTGTCACCCCTCTGTTTTCCTGTCTCCTCTCCACCCCCGCTATTCTTAGCTTCTTGCTTGCTGCGGTACCGCTCACAAGTTCCTGCTTGGATTGGAAAACTTGGATCACGGTATCATCAACACTCAGCAATTTCCTCTAGATGAAAAATTTCAGGCTCAATCGAACCCACTCAGTCCTGCAAAGATATAAAATATGCTACTCCTGCTTGCCTGAAGATGGTAGCTTGTTAGCATGCTTACAATTGCCTAGCTTAAAAAACAATCTATTGCACTGCAGAACATTTGCCACTAGAGCTTCACACATTTGCCATCTTGTCAACTTTTTTTTGTTCAAAAAAGAAAAAAAAAAATCTCAACTTAAAAAAAACTAACAAACAAATAATGGTCCTATGGGACGTCTGGAATGGCCTACACTTATTGCAGATCTCACGGATTCAGGGAAAAAGAAATTGTGCCACCTGATTTACCAAGGCTTGGTAGCCTAGAAAACTGACTACGGCTTCAAACATTTGGCATCTTGCCCAATACTCCCACTGCCCTCTGCTCTGACAAAATTTTTTGGATCTGGCATCTCAATTTGTTTGCAAAATTAACTGCATAGAAACATGAGCTGAGTGGGCTTAAATTCTTAAAGAGTTGCATCATGGATGTGAAAAAGCATATGTAGTTAAGCAACATATAATAGTGAACCCCTGCACAGAATCGATGATGGTACTATTTCTTAGTTCAAATTTCAAACCATCGGTTCTTTGTATCCCTTGAGTGCAAATCTGAAAGATACAATATTGTGCCTTTAATTTGAACAATTGTTTCGGAATCTTAAGGACTCTTTCTGCATGAATCTAGGTTGGATCAGCAGTGAAAACCGGATTCTGGACTATGGTGGACATGGCAAGTGGGCGGTACCTCTGGCGCACCCTTGTCGCACAACTGGCAAAATCTGAATCTGATAAGGCCCGATGACGAATGTTCATAACTTATTTTGTATTTTGCTGATTGAGTGCCAACAGAGGCAGTGAAGATTGGCAAAATTCTGTTGTCCTTACATGTCGGTGCTAATGTATACTACGGTGGCAAATGTAACATAGATGGAGATTGTTCATTATATATATGTGCAGAGTTGTTGCTGTTTCAGCCATGTGTACTATGGTAACTGTAAGTGAGTCCCAGTGCTGGGAGTAGTGAATTTGAACATGGCATTTTAGCTACAGTTCGCACGATTTTAATTTCCTACTTAACAATGCTTATCAGTGAGACTTGGAACATGTAAATCTGGAAATTTTATCAGCTGGTTTTATTGGACAGCAAGTCTGCAACTTTCTGTTGTTCAAGTGATGTTCTGTTGGCAGTATCTTTCTTCCAACAAGCGTTCAGCTTTCTTACTGTTCTTGCGATCTTCCTGTTGGGCTTCTGGTATTTTGTTGCTGCTTGAAAAGCAAGAAGGCTCATCATGGTAGAATGTTACTAGTGAGTTGTTACCTATTGATCTGGTCTGGCGAACTACTATGTTGGATTAGTGTCACTCCTGCCTGTTTTTGGATTACCTGAAGATGGTATTCAATATTCAGCGTTCAGTAGCATCTCTGTTAACTCTTGATAGAGGAAAGCTTTTCTCAGTGTACTAACCTTGACGAAATCACAAAAAAAAAAAGCTAAACTGTAGTAATTAACTGGATACAATAACAAATATCATGTTTTATGGGCAACTTGTACAATGAAATGTTGCAATTTTGTGCATTATTCTTTGTATTTGATGACTCATGATCACAAGCAATTTTGCATCAGAAGTCTCATGTTTAATAACTATATGTATATAAATACCTGCACAAAAATGCAAGTGAAGAGGGACAGAAAGCAAACTTTAAGCTACAGCAGCGGCACAAAGACGCAGACGCAGAGCAGAATGATAAAAGTAAAAATGAAATGTTTAGCACAACAGACCGAGTTGGAGTTGGCTTCAGCAGAACAGACTGAAAAGGCCATTCTGCAACCACCGCTACTGAAGTCTGCTACATTCATTCCGTCTGAAATAACCTGAGCAGAAGACAATGATAAATATCAGCGATTATCTTAAGCTGGGTGACTGGGTCGTGCACATGCACTCTTGATGGGCTTGGATCCAATAAATATTTTGTTAGTCTTTCCTAGTGATCCCTCAGTTGACCTGCTCCAACTTCTGAAGATTGTGTTTCAGTAGCATGCTCTCTACTCAATGATAATAATTTGGTTTCAATCAGCCTATTCTCTTAGCATTCAAGCTAGTGAGCAGATAATATTCTTTAGTTGCATAATTTTATGCATCATAGACCTACTATTAGATTTTTTCTCCCTGGTTGGTTACAATGTGGTAAATGGACCATTTGACATTCTGCATGACTAGGCCTCTATTCCTCTGTTTTAGGGCTCCAATCTGTGTAGCCTGTCTGGCAATACATAGCTCTGAAACTAGACTTCTGGAATATGGGATAGATGCTAAGGTTTTCAGTAGTTTCACCTTTTGCTACATTTCCAGTACAAAGTTCAACACAAGAAGGTCGTGCAAGCAGTATCACTCTGTGGAACTCCCACACCTAATCACAAATCATTATGCTCTAATCTATTCATTCGCAAATGCACATGGAAGCTAACTAATCAACACTAGTAACTAAGGATTATATTTGATACAATAATTATCTGCTAATAGAATATCAATCGGCTCTTGACTTCTTTGCCTGTTGCCGACAGATACAACAACTGTGCAGATGAGGGAGCACAGCCATAGAAAAAGGAAAAACGATGAACAACTAAACTTTGTATGAAAGCAGGAAAGATTTATCTATATCATCACTTTTGTCTCGTTTATGGAGATACATCGCATCAACAGACAACAGTAAAAGCGCGTATGTTGAAAATCAGGAGCGCACACAGTTTATCCCATAATTATGCACAACTTGGCATAACTGTGATTGGTTGGCTAAAACTAATCGGATTGGATCGACGCTTGACCCACTTGGGAAGTCATTCCGGAGGTTGATTAGGAATGTGAAAAACGAGCTAGTGGATCTACCTAGCCCCATTTGATGGAGACTTCTTTTTCAGTGCAAGTGGACTAGTGGAGTCCAAACATTGAAGACTAAACATTTAAACTTACCAAAATGTGATGTACGTTTCATGTTTTTATATTTTCTTTTGTGTGGAGTACATTTTACCTTGATTTCTTTGTCAGACTTTCTTTTAGCTACTTTACAATGTAAGTGGTACCTCAACTTCATTCTTTGTCAAATTCCAATTTTTCCAAGTTATCACTATTTATGAATATGGAGACTGACCAAGTGGTAAAGAGTTGCTAGCTGATGCCCCACTTGAAAAGCTAATCTACTGGCAAGTAACTTGAGATACAGAGCACAGAACCACTCATTTCACATGCAAAATATTTCCTTTGAAATTGTGGTTGACAAACTCAGAGACAAGAAATGAGAGCCTAACAAGAATGAAGATAGGTTCTTTATATTTAAGTAGGTTCAATCGATTTTAATCTCAAACATAATAAATAAAATCAAGTGATTCCATATCCAAGTGATGAGGTGCATATCTCTAGCAGATGTTTGGCAATTTCACGAAAAGAAGCTATTAGAGAAGCACATGAAAGCTCAGCCTTTTTTAAAGGATCAAATGCAATTATTTCATTATTGATAGGGACAACCATTACACATTACAGGAGAGCAACAGTTTTCAGAATGGAATGACTGGACAACTCAGCCTCTCAACAATTATTGCGCAACAGAATGGTTCACACTTCACAGAAAGAGAAAGAATGCAATTACTAAAAAAGAACACACACACATGTCGAACAGAAGCACTCCGAGCTGAAAAATCTAACAAATTTTGGGAACAAAACTGAGACATCCAAAGGTACTACTTTTGTTGTTGATCATCTCCATGCCAGGCCCAGACTATGTTCTTCAGTGCTGGCCGGATGTTCTCTTCCAACAGTTTCTGGTACTCGAGTGAATCACCTCCTGTTTGTTTCATCTCAATGAGATGGTAGGATGCTGTGATCTCAAATATTTCTGCGTCAAACTGAAGGACACCATTCCTTCCCTCCTTCCTCCCTTGAATCTTGACAACACCATTATCCTTCTTCCTTATCCTGAGATTTAGTGCTTTTGCAACATCTTCAAGCTTCGAGATGATGGCCGCGGCAGGCTTATCAGAAGTGAATCTTGTCTCCTTTTTGCACTCCTTTTTGATAAATAGACCAGAGAGGTCAAATCCTGTGGAGAAAGATATGATTTCAAAGGCATTTAAGTTTGTGACAGCCAGGGGCTTCACATCTTGATGAGCATTCTTCTTGCGCCTCATAGCAAGTGCTGGAGCAGCATTTGTGATGGCATTCTCACTTGGAATTTTCTCTTTTACTGTATGGGTCTCCCAAGGACCTTTTCGGAACCAGGTAGACTCTTTTATCCTCTGGACTGAAATTCTTGTGTTTGGGTTGGGATCCAGGATCTTATACAGCAGCTTCTTGAGTTTGTGTGAAAACCAGCTGGGGCACCTGAAATCACCATTCTGTATCTTACGATACATCTCCATCAAGTTTGGGCCTTGGAAAGGAAGATAACCAGCAACAAGTACAAACAGAACAACCCCACAAGACCAGATGTCTGACTTTGCACCATCATAGCCTGTCTTGCTGATCACCTCTGGAGCAACATATGCTGGAGTTCCACAGGTGGTGTGGAGCAAGCCATCTTGCCTCTTCGACTCTGAAAGTGCACTCAGTCCGAAATCTGAGACCTTCAGGTTCTCATTCTCATCCAACAGCAGGTTCTCAGGCTTCAGATCCCGGTGATACACACCTCGGCTGTGGCAGTAATCCACCGCACTAATGAGCTGCTGGAAGTACCTGTGTGCAGCGGCCTCTGTGAGTTTGCCACTCTTCTCAATCTTGTCAAAGAGCTCGCCACCTTTCACATACTCCATGACGAAGTAGATCTTGTTTCGTGTAGCCATGACCTCATGAAGCTCAACAATGTTCTTATGAGCCACCAACCGCATGGTTGTGATCTCCCGCCTTATCTGCTCTGAAAGCCCGACCTTGAGCACTTTGTCCTTGTCCATCATCTTAATAGCAACACTCTTGTTGGACTCAAGGTTCCTTGCATAGTGCACCTTGCCAAATGTGCCTTTTCCCAGCAACCTCCCCAGCTCATACCGCTGCATCAGAATCTTTCCTCTCGATTCCATATCTTCTTTCTTCAAAAGTACAGATCACAATTCACAGGGCTAAACTTTTGGCTGCTAATCAGGTGGACTGCACAAAGAGTTAACCCTCCTCCCCCATGTCATGATCCATGACGGTGAACAGTACTCTTATAGCTTGGTCGTGTCGCAGTCTGAAGGGTGTAGAATTGATGCAGGTCAGGTCATCAAGAGTTGAGGAGCTCAGCAGCCCTTGCGGAGCAGCAAGGTCCTTGATGTTGCAGCAGAAATCTCTTCTAGGAAAGCACATTTTTCAGCATTCCCTGAGGTTTTAACTTGTGATTTCTGTTATCTGCTCAAGAGAAAAGAAACATTAGATTCAGCGATGAATGCATCAGGATATGCACAAAAAGCTAACACCTTTTTGCTAGCTAGCTACTTCATAAGGACTAAAAACCAATTACAGCTCCACAGCTCACACAGAATGAAAAAGGATCTACTGTACTAAAGCAAACACGTACAGTATGTGTGTATCAGTATGAGAAACAAGAGTGGGATGAATAGTGGGGTACAAAGAAGAGCCTCTACAAAGAAGATACTAAAATAGAGAAACTCTACCTAGGAAACATTCTAAAGAGAAAAGCGATCCATGGCAACCGTGACAAGGTGCCAGCTTTCTGAGTTCAACCAACAATTCCACATCTGACAAGAACTTTACTCAGACTTAATTCAGAGGACGCAAGCGGCGACCAAATGCTTCATCAGGGTGGCAATAACCACTAACCAGGAAAAAAATCTCGCCTTTACAAACCTAAACGACTCGAACCCATAAGATTGCACTGCAAGTGCCCATACCTACCGGTGTGCAGACGAAATCGACGGAACAGGGCAGGAGACAAAGAACAGGCCCCACAATTTCCTAAATCTACACGGAGGAGCGCTAGATTCCTTGATAACCAGTGCCACAGGTAAACAAGGAGAGCGATTGCTAGCATTCAGAGCGGCGGCGTCGAACTAGTGCTACTGAAAAGAAAAAAAATATCTGAAACTGCAATGGGAGGCAGTGCACGGAGAGAGAAAGAGAGAGGGATGGCTGCTCTGCTCACCTTGCGACGGCGCGGCCGCGGACGGACGGACGGACGGAGATTGCGGGGAAGGCGACAAGATCAGAGTCTGCACTTTTTGGTGCTGCTGCTGCTGCTGCTGCCTGAGTTCCTCTGGGCAGGGAGGGAGGGAGGGGAAGGCGAGGGATGTGATGCGGCGACGATGAGGAGAGGAAGCTCCTCTTATACCAGGCGGAAGCGGAGGCGGAGGCGCGGAGCAGGGGTGAACAAACAGGGTTAGCCAGCCGGCCTAACCAGGGCGCGTGGGTGATTTGACGGTAATGACCCTGGATGGGCTACTACCTGCAGCTGGGCTGGCAGCTGTCTGTCTCCGGCGCCGCGTTTCCTGCGCACCGCATCACACGACCGGATGGATATGCTTGCTAGCGCATCGTTGGCCCTGCCGCCGCTGCCGTGATTGGTTGAGAGTTGGGGACTCGGGAAAGGATTAGGAGGGTGGGACCCACCAACCAACCAACTTGTCTGGCTGGGGCAGCTTCACAGATGCTGCTGGCTGCTGCAGAGTGCAGAGCAACAACAAGTCTTTCGCTTCCCGAGAAACATTTTTCGGTAATTTTTATAAATATTAAATATTATTAATTAGTACCATATTTTCTTCGTCCCAAAAAGAATAACGTTTTGGGTGTTCGTGCCACAAGTTTAACTCGATTTGCAGAAAATACGTATAATATGTGTTAAAAACTAGATCTAAAGATCTTTCCGATGATACTAATTATGATGCTAATCGATAACATTTATTATTTATAAAAATTGCCGACAGTCGTTTCTCGAGAAACAAGAATGTCATTTTTTTTGGACGGAGGGAGTAATTAGTATTATTGAAAAGATCTTCGAATCTAGTTTTTTAATAAATTTATTTAGAGATACAAATATTGCACATATTTTCTACAAATCGAGTCAAACTTATGGTACGAAAACCAATAGCAACAGTTAATTTGGAACATAGGGAGTATGCTGCTATCTATCTATCCACCCCACAATCTGGCCATCTCTCCAATTCCATTTTTTCTTCTTCTATGTCCGTCCTACGTTTAAGGAAGTTGTTAGGCTGCTTTTTCCATGGTTATGATTATGATGATGATGTGTGTTGTTTTTCCAAGTACTACCAGTGAATTTAGGAGTAAAGCCCTGTTTGGATCCCATGAACTAATAATTAGTTGACTAATAATTAATCCATAAGGATCCAAACAAGTGAACTAGTAGGTGAACTAGTGGGTGAATTAATGACTAATCCAAGGCTTAACTAGTACTAGTTCACTAGTTCATAAAACCCAACTAGCTGAACTAGTTGTTAATTCATTGGAACCAAATAGGCCCTAAGTAGTACTCCCTCCGTCCCATGAAGTATGTCGCCCGGGAAGCGTGTTTGTGAGGGGGACACGGTTTTCCAACGACAAAATCTATAGGACGGAGGGAGTACGTCCTAAACTAGTGGCTGATGTGAGGATCTCATCCTCTTGCTGAGTCAGGTAGGGAGGGAGTAG
Organism: Chrysopogon serrulatus; assembly: GCA_015844335.1. Taxonomy (NCBI): domain Eukaryota; kingdom Viridiplantae; phylum Streptophyta; class Magnoliopsida; order Poales; family Poaceae; genus Chrysopogon; species Chrysopogon serrulatus. The sequence continues at coordinate 2,053,755 of JADLZL010008185.1, read as the reverse complement.
GGAGGGGTCGTGGGGGCCACTAGGGCAACCTGTTCCATGGACCATGGACCTTGGAATTGATTGGACCACCCTCCAGATGATTCATACCGACGTGGCGCATGGATCTCGTGTGCTGGCGATTCAGTAACCTTGTTTATTTGGAGAACTTAGTCACATAGCAAAACCAAGCTTCTATTAATAAATATCCATTGGGTTACTTCTAATGAAGACCACTACTACTAAAAAGATTAACCGAGGCGGTTAAAATCGATTAACCGAGGCGGTTTTTGCAACCGCCTCGAAGTGAAGGTCACGGTTAATGATGGCATTAACCGAGACGGTTGCAAAAACCGCCTCAGTAAATCATTTAAAAAAATAAAAAAAACAAAAGCCCAGCAAGCCCACGACGGAGCCCACCGGCGAGCCCGCCTGCTTGGTGCTGCCCTAGCGTCACCGCCACCGCGTCCCCGCATGCATGCCGCAGACTTGGGATCTCGCGCCGCCATAGCCGCGTCCGGCGTCTCTCAGGCGCCACCGCCTCCGGATCCACGCCACCACCCGGCCGGATCCGCCATGGAGGGAGGGGAGGAGGCCGGATCCACCATGGAGGGAGGGGGGAGGAGGCCGGATCCACGCCACCACCCGGCCGGATCCGCCATGGAGGGAGGGGGAGGAGGCCGGATCCGCGCCGCCAAACACCGGTGTGCAGCCATGGAGGGAGGGAAGGAGGCCGGATCCGTGCCGCCACATGCCGAATCCGCCATGGGGAGAGGGAGGAGGCCGGATCCGCCCGCCACCCGCCGGATCCGGCCGCCGGGGGGCGCATCCGCGGCCGTACGCCCGCCCGCCGGCGCCGTGGTGGAGGCCACCGGCCCGGCCGCCATGTGCGCTAGTGCCGCCGCTTCGCCGGATCCGGCCGCCGCGGGGCGCATCCGCGGCCAGCGCCGCCGCCCGCGCCGTGGTGGAGGCCACCGGCCCGGCCGCCATGCGCGCGCCAAATGCCTCCACCGCCTCCACTGCAGGACGCCGCGAGCACCGCCCGCCAAGCCACGCCGCCGTTGGATGCCACCACATGAGGGAGAGAGGGAGGGACGCCGAGAGAGGGAAGGTGCAAGGAGAGAGAGAGGAAGGGACGCCGGGCTCCGGCTGCCTAGGAGACGCCGCCGCTGGAAGCTAGAGTGAGGGGGAGAGGAGATGGATGAACAAGTGAAATCCTAACCCTAACTCAGTGTATATATATGTAGACGGCTATCGGGCCTCTCCTGGGCCTCATGGGCCTCGGCCTTTTCCAAGGCGGGCTCTTATATTTATCCGCCTCCGTAAATACATTTAAGGAGGCAGTTGCTATAACACGACCGCCTCCGTAAATAGATTGTTTTTGGAGGCGGTTGTTTTAAAAAAAACCGCCTCGGTTAATCAATTTTGCGAGGCGGTTTTTATAACCGTCTCGGTTAATGAAAAATAACCGCCTCGGTTAATGCTAGGTATTAACCGAGGCGGTTTTTAGGGTTAACCGCCTCCGAGGCCTATTTCAAAGTGCCTTGCAAAAGATTTTTTGTAGTAGTGGACTTCAAAACCTGAAAACCTACCATATCTTTTATTTTTGTTTCCATATCTCAAGAATCTTTTTTTCCCCTTGAAATGACAGCAAAAGCACATAAAAATGTAACTCGATGTAGAGGTGTTTAGGTCCAAAGCTGAAAAGTTTTAGGGTGTTACATCGGATATTATATGAGTGTCATAACTCTGAGATGAATTTTTTAAGCCTAATTAATTCATCATTAGTACATGTTTACTTTAGCACCACATTGTATATCATAGACTAATTAGACTTAAAATATTTGTCTCGTAAAACCTCGCAATTTGTACAATTGGTTATTTTTAGTCTATATTTAATACTCCATACATGTAACGAGACATTGATGTGATAGGTGAAAAATTTTGGAAGAATAAAACAAATATCTCCGTAGCCGTGTTGTGTAGCACGCTGGTTTTTTTATATTAGTGTGTAAGAGAGACGATGATAACATATAATTGGAACTATATATGAAGACTTCAAATCTGAATAGCTAGCATATCTTTTTATTTCTGTTTGCATATCTCAAGAATCTAATATTTATTTCCTTGAAACGACGGCAAAAGAACAAAAAATGTAACACGCTGTACTCGCGTAATAGTGTAGCGCAACACGCTTTTTTTTAATACTAGTAGAATGCCCCGCGCGTTGCTGCGGGAATGAAGTAAAAATATAAGGAGTTTATAATGGTCAAAACTATGAATTAATATATATATATATATATATATATATATATATATATATATATATATATATATATATATATATATATGGATGTAGTAGGTCAATTGTGGAGGTTGTATCTATTGACATGGTATAGATTATTTGAACTGGGCATCACTCAAATCTCATCTATGCGCATGTTTTGGAGGACCACATGTAATCTATATGATATGTAGTTTTGCTAGGTTTTTGCTTAGAAACGGTTTAAATTTTTGCAAAAAAGTTATCGAAATATATTCATGTGGGGTCTTGTTTTGAAGAGTTTATTGCGAGAAACACCATGGTGCAATTGGATTTTAATTACGATACTTAGTTTAGGTTGCTACGACTTTTTTTCTATTTCAAAAGAAATAGGTAGTGGGAAATAAATGAGAGACTTAGTGGAGGTAACTAATCAGCAGATGTAATCAATACTAAACGCAGCTACGATGACATCATCTTTGTTGATTCGACCAATCATAGGGCGGAGAAATATGCTAGTGGGGGTTAGGATTATAGGAGTTATAGATATGAGCGGTGCGTGTGAGATGTGAGAGAGACTATAATATACTTGGAACTTAATAGAAGAGGCATGAGACAGATAAATGTACACGTTAGTACATGCTAGCAGCAGCGTCGTGTCTCCACATGCAGTAGCAATCACTCCATGTTCCAAATTTTCTAAAACGAAGGAAAAAAAACAAGGAGCGACGACGTCTAGTCGCCGACTACGCTATCAAGTAAGATCGAAGAATGTGTTATGCGTGGCCGAGTAAGAAATTGAACACGTTTGGCCTCAGTTACAGTATGATGACTTTTCGTACCATGTCATCCATTCGTTCATCTACATTATATTATCTACGTCATATTGTTAAATTCTAGATTAATTAGATTTAAAAATTCATATCGTAAAATACTCATAATCTATACAATTAATTATTTTTAGTCTATATTAATATTTTATACATGTGTCCAAACATTCGATATGGTAAGTGAAAAATTTTGTGAGAAGAAACAAATGCCTAGCTAGTCGTGTTGTGTAACACGCTGTTTTTTTCTATATGAGTAGTGTGTGAGAGAAACCATGATAAATGATAAGTCCTAAATTAGAGGTACTACATATATCTAGAATGTTCAAAAACTTCCGAAAGTGAATAACATACAACACATAATCAACACGATCTAATGCTCGGCGCATTAACTAGATATACAATAATAACTACTTTATTTGGATTCTTTTTGTTCAGAATACAAATCTGATTTTTTAAAATATAATATATATTTTTATGTTCACATATTTGAAATTTAAAATTTTCAAATTATTTGAATGAATCAGATGGAAAAATGACCATAACCAAAGTTGTAGATCTTGATGCGACATACAACCTTGTAGCCATTAACTTTTTTATATAACCTATATGTTTAAAATACTCATATTTTGAAATTCTAAATTTAAAAATTATGTGAACAAACTTGAATGGAGAAATGATTAGAACCAAACTTATATATATCGATAAGAATACAACTTTGTAGTTGACAACTTTTTGATTTGAAATCATTTATAGTTCCAAAATTTTATTTGAAGTTCTCATATTTTAAAATTTAATTTTTTAAAATTGTTCGAATGAACTCAGATGAAGAGTTTGCCAAAACCAAACTTGTTGATCTCGATGAGATCTATAACTTTGTAGTTGAAGACTACATTTGAAATAATTTGCAGTCCCAGACTACTATTTGAAGGTCTCATATTTTAGGAAAAACAATAGATATAATTTTTTAGAAGTGTTTGAAAAATAAAAGTACTTGATTAAATCTATTTTTAGCCTCGAAATTCTTTCTTTTGTCTAACTTTCGCACCCAGAGCTGTTTGAAAACCACTCAAAACTATCTTGGGGTCAAAATTAAACAGGTTTGGTACGGTGTTTGAGGTGCCAAATTTAGATAGTTTTGTAATTGAGAGTTACAATTAGACAAAACTAAAGGTTGAAAGGTCAAAATGGACTTAATCCTACAAGTATAAGGAGAAAGGAGGGGGCCACTAGGGCAACCTGTTCCATGGACCATGGACCTTGGAATTGATCGGACCACTCTCTAGATGATTCACACCTACGTGGCGCATGGATCTCGTGTGCTGGCAATTTAGTAACCTTGTTTATTTGGAGAACTAGTCACATAACAAAAGCAAACTTCTATTAATGTCTATTGAGTTACTTCTAAATGAAGACTTTCAAACCTGAAAACTTAGCATATCTTTTATTTCTGATTGCAAATCTCAAGAATCTATATTTTTCCCGGAAATGACGGCAAAAGCACGAAAAAAATAACACGCTGTAGTCTTTTTGTCGCGTTGTGTAACACGCCGTTTTTTTTTTCTTTATATGAGTAGTGTGTGGGAGAGACCATAACATATAGTGATTGGAACTATGAAGACTTCAAATCTGAAAAGCTAGCATATCTTTTTTTTTCCGTTCCCATATCTCCAGAATCTCATTTTCTTTTCCTAAACGACGGGAAAAGAATAAAACAAATGTAACATACTGTAGTCGCGTAGTCGTGTTGCGTAACACGCTGTTTTTTTTATATGAGTAGTGTGTGTGAGATGTGAGAGAGACTTATTATATAATATAATTGGAACTCCATATATAGAAGAGGGATGAGATAGATAAATGTACACGTTACATGCTAGCAGCAGCGTCGTGTCTCCACATGCAGTAGCAATCATTCCATGTTCCAAATTTTCTAAAACGAAGGGATAAAAAAAAAAAGAGCGACGCATAGTCGCCGACTACGCTATCAAGATTGAAGTGACCTGATGAAAGAAAAGATAAAAAACAATGTGCTATGCGTGGCAGAGTAACAAATTGAACACGTTTGGCCCTTGGTTACAACTAGCATGATGACTTTTCATATCATGTCGACCATTCGTTCATCTATTGTATCTATACAAACTAAAATGATAAGCCCTAAATTAAAGGTACTAAAAATATATCTAGAATGTTCAAAAAATTTGGAAGTGAGTAACATACAACACAGAATCAACATGATGTATATATGCTCCGAGAGCATTAACTAGATATATAATAATAACTATTTTCTCCGTCCTAAATTATAAGAATTTTGATTTTTATAGATACATTGATTTTACTATATAATATATCTACTAGACATAGTGTATATTTAAATGTGTGGCAAAAAATAGATATAGTATATATTTAAATGTGTGGCAAAAAATATGTATTAAAAAAGCCAAAACATCTTGGAACTTGGAGTGTACCAAGTACCGTATTTTCCTCTGTGATTTTAAATTTTAGTTTTTACTTCATCTTCATGAGCTGCAATTTATATATAGCCAGAGAAATGGAAATGAACATTTTTTTTGTTCTTTTTAGTGAATATAAAACTTTTGTTTTTTTTGAAAGCCTCTCATCTAAGATACATTTGTAGTATCTGTTCATGCACGAACACACACCTCACTCTACACACGCACACCCACACACACCACTCGTGCACTACGAGACCTACAACTACACACAGATAGCAGTCGCGTCCTTCTGGAGATCATCGAAACCAACTATGGCTCCGTAGACGACGGGCGCGTCGCACTCCCTTTGTGGCTCCACGCGAGAGAGGCTGTCGAAATTTATTTTGGGGCACAGCCCCGGTGCGAAAACCCGCGTCGAGCAGCGCTCGAACACGGGTGGTGGGCACTCCACCGAGCGGCCTCACCAACCGAGCTACGGCTCGTTCGCATATAAAACTTTTGTTAACTTCAAACCATTGCTGGTCCATACAAAATAAGTTTAACAAGGGATGGGGGCCACTAGGGCAACCTGTTCCATGGACCGTGGACCTGGGAATTTATTGGACCACTCTCCTAATGATTCATACCTATGTGGCGCATGGATCTTGTGTGGCGGATTTGGAGAACTAGCTAGTCCATTCTTGCTCCCAAAAAGACTATTGTGTTAGGTGTTTGTACCGTAGGTTTAACTCGATTTGTAAAAAGTAAGTGTAATATTTATATCTCTGAATAAATTTGTTAGAAAATTAGATTCAAAAAACTTTTTGATAATATACTATTGATGTATTATAAATATTAATACTTTTTAAAATATATTTAGTTATAAAGTTGTTTCTCAGAACGCAAAAACAACATTTATTTTGGAACAGAAAGAGTATACATAGCAAAAGCACACACAAACTTCTATTTAATGCCCATTGAGTTACATGATGACTTCAAAACCTGAACAGCGCATATCTTTTATTTCTGTTTGCACATCTCAAGAATTTATTTTTTTCCTCGAAACGACCGCAAACGCACAAAAAAATGTAACACGCTGTAGTCATGTAGCCGTGTTGTGCACACGCTTTTTTTTGTATGAGTAGTGTGTGAGAGATACGATAACATATAATTGGAACTCTATTACTCCATAATTGGAACCCAATAATAGAGGCACACGAGACAGATAAATGCGTACACGTTAGATGGTAGCAGCGTCGTCGTGTCGCCACATGCAATAGCAATCACTCACTCCATATTCCAAATTTTCTGAAACAAGGAAAAGAAAAAGGAGGGACGCCTAGTCGCCGAACGCTATCAATAAGATTGAAGTGGCTGGCCTGATGAATGAGATAAATATGACATTCGTTATGCGTGGAGAGTAAGAAATTGAACACGTTTGGCCCTTGGTTATACAGCATGAGATGACTTTTCATATCATGTTCATGTCATCCATTCGATCATCTATTGTATTATAGAAAATAAAATGAAAAGTTCTAAAAGTACTAAAAACCATACCTAGCTAGACATACTGTATATTGAAGTGTGTAACAAAAGCCGAAACTAGACCACTGAGCCTACTAATCTGAAACTGATACTGCTTTACTTCCTCTTTACACGACATAGCCACTTGTTTTGGTTGCAAGCTTTTGTTTTGGAAGACCCTTCAGTTACGCTCCATCAAACACCTTCCTCTGTTCTTTGTCTATCTTGGTACGACATCTACATCAGTAATTGTGTAGTGAACCATTGTATATTTTGTATTATCCAATCTCATTTCACTAGTTCTGTGTGGTACATTTGTACATCCTGACTTATAGAGTCTATACTAGCAGGGACCCCGTGCAGTAGCACGGGTGGTGTTTCCTTTTTTTAGCAGTATTTTGCAGATATCCGTTACTGTTTGAAACGGGTTTATACTGTTCCATGCGGGTATTGTACTGTTTATAGTGGTACCCGTACTGTGCACATACTGTTTTAGCAGATGTTGTTACTGTTCATAATGGGTTTTATTGTTTATGAGAACGGTTACTGTTCATAAACAGTGGCTCCAACGTTTACTGTTTTCGGAACAGTGATCTGTGAGGGGGCACGAAGTTTGGAGCAGCCGGAACTTTAAGGCCCTCTTTGGTTCGTAGGTAAAATGGAGGAGAAACGGAGGAATGGATTCCTCTGGAATTGCTGACGTCGTCATTCGTTTGGCAACGACACAGGGCAAATGGATGAATCCATTCCTCCGGGATGGTTCTCTCACAGCATCGTAGGAAAAAAAACATTGGCTTCAACCTCATGTTTGCACGGAGTCCGAGGCAAGGAGAGAAGGGGGGGAGGGGCAAGGACCAAACTGGAGGGACAGCCACCGCCATCGCCCTGAGCGCTGCGCCCGCCGCCACGCCGGAGGGAGGGCCCGCATCCGCGTCCCACCGCGTCCACGCCGGAGGGGGCCGGGTGCCCGCGCCCGTCGCCGCCACAAGATCCGTCCCACGCCGGAGGGGGGACCAGCGCCCGCGCCGCTGCCGCCGGAGGACCAGCGGCCTCGCCCACGCCTGCCGCGTCGGGGCGAGCGCGGCAGCCGACGCCCGGTGCTCCGACGGAGGGAGAGACGGCCGTGCCGCCGTGCCGGGCCGCACCGGAGGACCAGCGGTCGCGTCTGCCGGGGGAGGGCGAGTAGCCGAAACAGATGGAGAGGGAGAGAGGAGGGTGGGGGCGGATTGGGGGAGAGACGGAGGAAACGATGAGAAACAGAGGACGATTCCAGAGGAATGAAGTTGCGTTCCTTTTCCTGTGCCAGTGGATTCCTCTACTTTCCTCTGGCTTATTCTCTCGGCAGCCAAAGGGGCCCTAAGAGTATGTATAGATATGTATACGCATTTCAAGGCAAGATATCTACCTGTATTAAATCGAAGTCCTATTTGGAACAATCAATAGGAGACACGAGGCATGCATCTGGTTTTCGTAGGCTGGATGGATCCAGGGATGGTACGGTGGTGGCGCGGCGGCCGGGCAACGTCGCTCACTGGCCAAATAATGCACGCACGCACAGGACCTACCTGACCTCACCAGAGCAATGATATGAGTATACTTTTGTTGGGATCCTTCTGGATCTGGATGGGTCACTCCCACGTCTGCAACCACGCCTATCATTCAGGTCCGGGCAATGATTCCATTTCTTTTTTTGGAGGATGGAATCATGTTCATCACCGATGACTCGGATGCTCATCGCCATAGAAACGCCAGCCAATCAGAGATACTCCTACTACTACTCCGTGGATTGATGCTTCAGCAACAGAGACGAATTGACAAGTCAGTCTGATTGTCGTTTGGAGCAGGAGCAGTTGGCAGTGCACACAGAACCTACGAGAACGACAAGCGCACAAAAGGAGAAAAGACACAGACATCATCAATTCACATGCCATTCCTCCTCTTCTCCCTGGCGAAAAATCTGACAATAATCAAGTAGCTACGAGCAGTATTACTCCGCCAATCCCATTTTCGTTAGTGAAAAATGTACAATACATACAGACAAGGATGCAGGAAGGAACCCAAGGATAACGACATGGCACCAGCAGTGCTATTGCTAGCAGCATATACAGTACACATGCATAGAGATGGAATCTTGCAATGTTTTGAGAAGCTAGTAGATGCCCTAATACATCTACATGATAGATTCAGTAGTTTATCCAGATTAAGGGTATGTTTTGGACCACGTAAACTAGATATTATTGCTACTTCATCAAGATATTATTGCTAGTTCATCAACTGAAGTTTATGTGAATAATACGAGTAGTTTCTATTTATATTTTAGATCCATGCATGACTACCGAAAGAGACTAATTAACAACTAGTGTGTATTGGACTAAAAGTTAGCTCATCTTTTAATCCATCTTAGAGAAGGTAATAGTCATGGTTGAGGTCCAAGTCGCGGTTGAGGAGCTCAAATATGTCGATGATAGACATACTGCATGTTGGCAGAGAGTTAGATTGTCTTGTTGGTACCACCTCTCGAGAACAACAATGATGCGGTAGGGCCCCCTCCCTTCCACCTTGTGAGGGCAAAGGAGAGGCAATAGGAATACATGGCCCGACGCCTCGCCTAGTCCAGCACCGAGAGAGATCTTTTTGTGCCCTGCATGCCAAGCAGTTTGGAGCTCGAGGTTGACAGGAGGACACCACCCCAAAGCCTTTGTCAATGAGGGCACCACAAACATGGTCGTCATTGCTAAGTGGGTTGGAGACTAATTAAGGCAGATGAGACATTGGAGGTTTGTGTGCAAGGTTTAGCATGTGTGACCGGTGGTTGATCCGTTTGCAGAAGAGGTGTACGACAAAGGAGAAATTAGATAGAATGCTCAGGGGATTCCAACATCTCTGCCCCAACGATGAAGCCTCCATGCCCAACTTGTGGCTCCTAGCCAGACCACAAGTTCCAAACCCGTTTCGACGAGGCTTCGACTCTCTTGTGCTGCTCATTTCCTGGGAGGTGTGGAAAGAGCGCAACAGGCGGACATTTGAGGGAACATCCAAAACACCGGCTCAGGTGATCTACCTAATCCGGGAAGAGGGGGAGTCCTGGGTTGCAGCAAACTACAGAAGCCTGGCACCCATTCTCGTGTTTGGCATATAGGATAGCCTTGCAGCTTAGTCGCACAATAGCTTGCCTCTCAAACACGCCACTCTAAGCTCCACCGTCCAAGCCGGTGATTCTTGTATCCGTCCGCCCGACATTGGCCAATGGCTCCTCGCTGTTAGGCCAGACAGGCTGTGTAATCAAACTCTAACTTCTCGTAATGAAGAACGTGCAGCGCACGCTTTCAAAAAAAAAAAAAAGATAGAATGCTCAGGTGCATGCATAGTGGGAGGCTGGTCTGCTATGGTCTGTGTGTGAGAGACTCTAATAAAGGGAGTTGAGTTTGGGAGCTGGAAGGGTTTATTTATTTCTAGGGTATATAATTGATCCCAAATCGTTTAATAGAGGTGGATCTCTTGAGGAACAAATTCAGTAAACCAATTAGAACATTTGCAATAGATTTTAAATTCAACTTTGATTTTTTTACATAGAAATGGAGAAACGAATGAAATAAATTCTCTCGGCCCATTTTGGCCAATCGAAATGAACAATGATTTAACAAGTTTTTTTAGATGCTGTTCAACATTCTCACGCAACTGGAGTTCGCACATTTGACCTCTAGATGATTTATAGATGTGGTGGATCCACATACCCACAGCTGTATATCAAATCATGTGCCCCCGAAATCGTTTTTTTTTGACATGCCCTGAAATCGTTTTTGCAGTAGTGTGGTGTTGGTTTTTTTTTTTTTTTAGTTTGGTTCATCATGATGCCAATATTACTATACCATGGCCCAATAAGTGCTCAGAATTGGCCCATTCCTCCCGGGCCTGTGGGCTGCAACGATGCTCGATTGTAGATGCACAGTCCTCGTCGACGCATCTGCAGAGCCAATGAAACCAACTAGTAGACATGCATTCTACCTCGCAATAAAAAAAAACTATCTTGCAACTGGTATCGTACTGGATTATTATTTCGATTCCAAGTAATTTATATACATATATACCTCAGATTCGGACATGGTAATTAATGTACACCGAGTTACCACTCCCTCTATTCTAAATTAATCTTGAAGAGTTAATTATAGCATATCAAGTTTGATCAAATTATAAATTCTTCATGTATGCGCTTTCTTAACAATGGATGCGGTCACGCATCTATATCTCTTATAAAGATAACCTCCACTATCTATTAATTCTATCTAATCACGGAGCAACCTATGTCATTAGTAGCCAAATAGACGCATGCCCATCGCACCCACCACGCACCAATCAGTTCAACTCTTCGCCTGGGCACTAAGAAGGTGAACAAACGGGGACTGGACTGATGCATTAACATCCACTCTCACCTCGCATGGCCTTCACTGTTGCCTCAGCCCAAGCGTTGACAGACCTATACTTGCATGTATTTAATCGTTGTCCATTCGTCGCACTGATGGTGCACGTATTTCTGCTTCCCGCGACCTTCCTACTCCCTACCATGGCCCCATGACGCGCCATCTTCATCCGATCAGCTGCTTTCTTCGGTTCTTTAATTTGTGGCTATGGTGGCCTCCGTGCCGGCCGTTAGTTTTCCAGCCTCGGTGTTGAGATAGATGGTGCCGAGATGAGCGAACGAGTGGGTTGTCTCACGCCTGCGAGGATTTGGAGGAGGAGCTCTGACAAGTGACAATAGGCGGTCTGAGGCAAGACGCCAGGTCCAGTGGCCGTGGGTGACGTATAGGACGACGAGCGGCACGAAGCAGCGGAGATGCGGAGGTAGGCACATGTCGTGGTGTTATATTATTGAGCAAGTAATGCAATTGTTAAATAATGACATCTCCGTTCTATTCAATTGAAGCACAAAAATATTCTATGTGAGATATATTATACTCCTATACCCGATAACCATTGCTGCGCTATGCAGTTATCATTTTTAACGGGTCATGTCAGTCAGTTTCCATTTGCGGATCAGTTTTCCACTCTCCAGTTTTAGTTTGAGAAGAAATAGGATTCCATGTCAAGTAGCAGTAATTTGATCAAGTGCTTTGTATATCAAATTAGCGTGCCATTCAGTATTCGGTAAACTGTAAACTTCACTTCCACCTTGCTAGCTAGCAATATTTTTAGAAATATCCGCAGCAACGCGCGGAGTATTCTTCTAGTTCCATAGATGTGCCGATCGAGTGGCTCCGTCAGGGCAATACCACTTGACCTATATGTAGAGCGACCGCCATTGTCGTCGGGCCGCCAGCGGCCGAGAAAAAGATGACGCTGTTAGCACGGCGGAGGACATGGTGTAGGCGTCGGTGTAGCTAGCAGCAGCTAGCGTTTTCTGGTTTCGTTTTGTTCCGGAGCATCGTTTTTTTTTCGCAATGATGCACATCAATAGCTAATCTATGCCAAATTTAAACAATGCCTAAATCTACACATATACAACAAGCAAAATCTCAATTATCACATCTCAAAACAAATTTTTGCTTTCCAATTGCAAAAGAGGCATGACTGTTGGTGTTGGGGTGGGGGCGCCTGCGCCTCGGCCACGACCTGCTCCTCCCTCTTGCTCTCTTTCAGCTTCTCCCCGGCCACGGCCACGTCCACGCCCATGGCCAGCTCCTAACGTCTGCTCGCCGGCAACCAAATCCTCCTGGATCTCCTCCTCCATTCAGAGCAGCCTGCATGCGCGGCTGAGCCTGCGGCCCTGTGTCGCTGAGCGGGAGCACCGGAGCACTGTGTGCCAAAGCGGCGAGCGGGAGTGGCGCACCTCGGGGCCGGTCGGGTGGCTGCCTGGCTGGGGCGGGCGAGCACCTGCAGCAAGCGCCGAGTGGCGCGGCGGCGGCGGCGTGAGCGAGCTGCGGGCGTTGGCCGAAGCGACGCGAACGAAGGAGCTGAGTAGCGAGCAGTAGCGAGCGATTGGGAATTAGGGGATTGGGTTGGGAACACTTCCACTTGGGTTGGCTGGGCTTATTGCCTATTGGGCCTTTTATCTTCCCTCCCCGTTTTTCTCGTGGCTAATTGTAGCTTCGTCGCAGCAGACGCCGGCCGTCGCCGCTCCATCGCTGGCCGCGAGCGCTGAAAGGGCGGAAGACATGGGGGGTACTAGTGGAGCTATGCCGGCAGTAGGTGTGGCAGCTGCCACACCCTGCCAGATGGGGAGCTCCGCCTATGGTCAAATATATCAAGCATTACATGCATACCCTACCAGATGGGGAGCTCCGCCTATGGTCATATATATCAAGCATTACATGCATGTTTTTGGAAATACATATTGAGTAGTTTCGTAAAAAAAAACATATTGAGTACTGTATGTATGTTTTAATTTCTCCTATCGAGAATAAATAAATATGTAACATTTACCAGTATGCATGTTTTTGAAGAAAAAAGAAAACATACTTTTATGCCTGATATAATAAGCACCAGACAATATAATGCAACAACTTGACAAACTAAGAAGCTCAATCTCTGATTTGGGAATAATAATCAAAGCACGAGACAACAACATTTGGGGCATCATAGCTAGTTATTGCACGTATCTACACCATGTCACGAGCAACAACATCCCATTGGAGCTGAGCCCTACACAGCGGGCACGTGTTGTTACACGCCGTCAGCCACTTGGCAATGCAGGTCCGGTGGAACTCGTGGCAGCAGACGGGCATCACGCTGCACCAGTCGCCGTCTTCAAACTGGCCCAAGCAGATCGCGCATTCCTCCACCGCCGGCAACGGATGCTCATCGCTGCCGCCGCCGCCGCCGTTCTGGCGTGGGTACGTGACTTGGTCCAGCAGCACCACGGCCATGGCCGCCATCTGCACGGCGGCAGGCGTCGGCGCTGGCTGCGCGCGATGGGGTGCCGCTGCTGCGTCTTGCCGCCGGTCGTCGTTGTCCTCCTCCTGATCCCGCCGTCGTCGACCGTAGCAGCAGATGACGACTGTGGCGATGATGAGAAAAACGTCGCCGAGCCAGATGAGCAAAGCCGCCAGGTCAAAATTCGTCATGCTGCTGGTAATTATTAGATCGTCTGGAGAGATAAGCTAACACAAGATCGATGCGTATCATCATGTATGTACGTACTCGATCGTAGCACAACAGGACACAATTGCTATGAGAGTCCGAGAAGGATAATCCATCAACGAGTTGATATGATATATATTAGTCGTCGTCGTCAGACGACACTCGGACTCCTTTCCGTCGTCCGTCCCTGTCTCATAGAAGAAGTGTGCACCGCCGGCGCCATCGACGAGCCGGACCACGTCGGCATCCACCGCCGTCGACCAGCTTAAATTCTTCTTCCTAGCTCGGATCTTTCAGCGTCGGATGAGGGCGGCGCCCGTTTCGAGGACGGCAACCAGTGCATGAGCCCCCATATACACATTGCTACAACGCACAATCAGAGAGCCTTGGAATTTCATGACACATTTCTTTAGAGGTACGTACAACATGTGGCCGATGCAGTTTCGTCACACAAAAACCCATGGCCGAAGCATGCATCGGGGCCGGGGCATGCTAGCAGCTAGCCCCTCAATCTACACCATGTCATCGTGAGCAATAGCAGCCCATTGCAGTTGAGCCCTACACAACGGGCACGTGTTGTTGCACGCTATCAACCACTTTGCAATGCAGTTCATGTGGAACTCGTGGCCACACAGCCAGGCATAACGCTACACCTGTCGCCGTCCTCAAACTGTCCAAGGCAGATCACGCACTCCTCCGCCGCTGGATTATCGCTCCCGCCGCCGCTGCCGGTGCCGCTCGTAGATGAAGAAGACGACGCGACAGCGGCGTTCTGGCGAGGGTACGTGACGTAGTCCAGCCGAGCTACGGCCATGGCCGCCGCCATCTGCATCGCGGCCACCGCTTGCACCTCCGGCGGCGCAGGCTGCGCTTGGGGTGCCGCCGCCGCCGCCACCGCCCCTGCCTCTTGCCGTCGGTTGTTGTTGTGCTCCCGTCGTTGATCGTAGGCGTAGCCGCAGCAGTTGGCTATCATGAAGAGGACGAAACAAAGGTCTACGACCGAGATCACCAAAGACGCCAGCTCGTTCGTCGTCATCATTGCATATAAATAAAACCCTCGATGCAATTTTACCGTACCACACACATATATATGCATAGTATGAATAATATATATATATAATATATATCATGTACGTACGTACTCGATCGTGATACAACAAGAAAATTGAATTTGAATTGATATACGAGTCCGAGAAGAAGGTATAAATTATAATCAGTCACGAACTTGTTCTGGTTCAATTTAAATTTGAATTAGAATATAAATATAACAGACCACTCGAGACTCCTACGAGTTTGTTTGCATTGTGTGTCGCTCCTCGTTCGTGTCTCAGAGCAATGAGCACAACGCATTTCGTCAAGTATTGGATTCTCCTCCGATCCGATCCGATTCAATCCATGTGGCTGGCTGCCGCCGGCGCCGTGGTGCTTCTGACGACATCGTGCGCGGCCCTCTTCAAGGCGGTCACCACAACACCCACACGCTGGCGCCGCCGCGACGACGTCCAGCTCTCAGCAAGACGACGACAACGAAGTGAGAAGCGGCGCCTCCGCCGGCAGCGGCGACGGGAGAGACGGGAGGCCGTGGCGCAGCAGCTGGACCTCGTCACGTATACTCGCCGACACGCGGCCGCCGTCGCTTTGTCCGCCTCGGACACCGACGACGACGACGGTGCCGGCTGCGCGATTTGCCTGAGCCCGTTTGAGGACGGCGACCAGTGCAGCGTTATGCCAACTCGCTGCCGCCACGAGTTCCATAGGGACTGCATTGCCAAGTGGCTAATGACGTGCAAAAACACCTGCCCACTGTGCAGGGCTCAGCTGCGATGGTTCAGTACGTGAGGGTTGCTGCAGATATGGTTTTTTGCGTACAAAAGACTAGCATACTATTTACTCCATTTTATGCTTCATGTAGTCCTTTTGGAGGAGGGATCTGTGTGATTTGTTTTATATTCTATTAATATACCTAAAAGAAGTCTTTAATTTTTCACTTGCGCTATATTTGAAGAACAAAAAAAAAAAATCCCTTTTCCCCATCAAGTCAATATTATATATATGCTCTCTCTCCATTCCAAACTATAAGTCATTTTGATTTATTTAGTATATCTACTTTGTTTTGTATCTAGACGTACATTATATAAATGTATAGCAAAATGAATGTAAGAAAAATTTTAAATGGAACGGAGGAAGGGAGTACCATCCATTCTAGGGGCCGGTTGGCACATCTTATCGTGACTGTTGAAGCTGCTCCATGCACACTTTTTTTAACATTGTGCTTCAAGCTCGAGAGGGAGAGTGCTGGGTCGAAGAGGAATTAGAATGAAAAGAAAAAAGAAGAGAGCTTTGGTGTAGGTTGTGTAAAAGCATTTCGACCCAAAAATAGCAGAAGGTTTTAAACCTTTTAAAACTTTTGTAAGCTCATTTTGAAATTCAAATTCAACCTTTTTAAACTAAACAATCTTTAAAACTTATTTAGATTAGAATATATAATACCTTTGTTTTGAAACTTACCAACTTTTGGAAACTAACTTTTACATTTAGAATTAAACTTATTTTGGAACAAAACTTAATAATCTATTTGGAAAATAGAATAAAACATATCCTTTGCTTAACCAAGACAATAATTCATTCTTCACACAATTAAATTAATGCATTTATTAGCCTGAATGTAATAAAAAAATTATACTAACCTGCATTATTATTACTGTACAACAAGCCAAAAATTACAGAAATGAACCCCTAAAATTATTAATTTAATGTATAAGATATTAAGTTTTATGCTACAATTTAGTATTAATTCTAACAAATTTTAGAAACATGAAAGAATTAATTTAGGGTGTTGCACTAATTCACACCTCTTTTTTAGGCGCCACACGGTCTCTTCACTTTGTATTTTTAGCATTAATTTATAACAGGTAAACCCTGAAGCATCACGAAATTCCATCGTACTGGCCGGATTATTTGGATTCCGAGTAATTCATACACAAATATACATCCGAATCGGACATGGTAATAATCTATCCGTTTCGTTCTTGGATTCCGAGTGATTCACACACAAATATTCTGCTCTCCTAAGATTTATAAATGGTAGTAGGTAACAGTAATTCCCAAGCAAGAGGGAGTAATAAGCCGCCGGCCGTTCGTTCATCAGTCGTCGACGACGAGACGTTCAACGACCCAGCCGCGGCGGTGCTGCCGGCCGCCATGGACGACTGGTGGGTGACGGCGTCCCTGAATTACTTTTACCTCATCGCCGTGCTCGTCTACGCCTCCCTGCTCTACCTGGCCGCCTGCGACCTGGCGGCCTGCTTCCGGCGCTGGCGCAGCCGCAGCCGCAGCTTCGACGCCGCTGAACGCCTCCTCGACAGCGTGCCCGACGTCCCGTACCTGCCGCTGCTGCCTGATGAAGCTTCGTCGTCGCCGTCGTCGTCGTGCGTGATATGCCTAGTGGAATACGCGCTCGGCGAGGGGCGCTTCGTCATGCCGGTCTGTGGCCACGCGTTCCACAGAGGGTGCATTGCCGAGTGGCTCCGCCAGGGTAGCAGCACTTGTCCTATCTGTAGAGCCACCGCCATTGTCGTCGTCGGGCTGGCGGCCGGAGAAGAAGACGTTGATGCTGGTGTTGTTAGCACAGCAGAAGACATGGTGTAGGTAGCCAGCAGCTAGTGTTTCTAATCATGAGCATGCAGCCTTAAGCCCGTTGGCCCGGCACGGGCACGTTGATTTTGGCCCGGCCCAAGCACGGCACGGGCACGGCTACATAGGGCTTAGGGCCGGCCCGGCACGGTTAGAGGGCCGTGCTTGGGCCGCCACTGAAGCACGAGGGCCGGCACGGCACGACCCGCTAAAAAGCAGAGGCACGGCGGCGGCCCGTTAGGCGGAGAATTTAGAGATGAATTTTTACATGTTGCAAGTGAAACTATGAATTGTTGAAGATAGTTTTGAGATGATTTTAAGAAATGTATGAATTGTACTATATTCTGTAAAATTATTGTTAAAATTTAAATTTAGACGAATCCAT
This sequence comes from Chrysopogon serrulatus, assembly GCA_015844335.1. Classification (NCBI taxonomy): domain Eukaryota; kingdom Viridiplantae; phylum Streptophyta; class Magnoliopsida; order Poales; family Poaceae; genus Chrysopogon; species Chrysopogon serrulatus. Next base: position 2,035,641 of record JADLZL010008185.1, on the reverse strand, counting down.
TGTTGTTGTTTTTTTCTGTTAGCGGGCTAAGGGCCGACCCTGAGCCCTATTGGACCATGCTTTTTAGGGCCGGCACGGCACGGAAAAGGGTCCGTAGGGTCGTGCCTGGGCCGGCGAGCAGGCACGGAGGGCCACTTCGGCACGGCACGGTGGGCCTTAGGGCCCTTTAGGGCCGTGCCCAAAGACAGGGGCCGGGGACCGGGCCGGTACGGTACGGCCCGTTGCTCATATATAAGTGTTTCTGGTTTCTTTCTTTTTTTCTTCCGGATGCTTGGCGGCCGGCATGGCGCGCTGCATGCTGGCGATGCCACTTGAGAAGCGTGTATGTTTTGATTCCCACTATCGGAGACATTGTACTTCTTTCGTTTCAAATAAGTGCCACCATGCCAGCTAAGCTTTTTTTAAGTTTACCTTAAGTTTATAGAAAATATTAGCAATATTTATATCTTTAAATAAGATTATTATTAAAATAGATAGAATCAGTGATCTACCTCTGAAATCACCCTCTGATCATCTGTGTGACGTGAGATGCACTGGTCACGAAAACATGCATGATGCGTCAAATGCTAGTAATGAGTTGTACCTCACGGGGAAGACAGAAGAACATATAGCTATAGTGGGCATATATTTTGTAACCTTTGTGGGCATGTGTGTATCCAAGATGCTACTTTATCTCCGTGTCTTTGTTTTGTTTTCGCCAACACAAACAAATTCGAATAATCAAGCGAAAATAAAACAAAAATGGGAAAGTGAAATGAAATGCTCTGCTCACCGACAGCGACAACGACTAAACGAGATCGGACGGCGGCTGTAAATTCGGGTGCCGAGAGTACTGAATCAGTCGGGCAACCTTTTTTTTTTTTTTGAATGACTTATCGCCTTTACTTAGCTGCTTGAGGTAGACCGCATTCCAGCTCCAGCCGAGCGAGCCCTGCACCCTACGAATATATACTGACTCTGTTTGTATAGCAAACAAAAGGACAAGAATACTGTTCTTTTTTTGAACATGGAAATAATACTATTATAAGAACACTAGCCTTTATTCTAGGGGGGCGCGCTTTTCGTCCTTCTTAAGGCTTCTCGCCTGGGCCTGGGCTGTCGTCGTTGTATCTTGCTCTGCACTGATTCGCCGGAGCAGGTACGGCCGGCGGCCACCAACGAAGCAACCTCAAGATCCAGTACCAGTAGCTACCGGACCTCAAGTCGGAGAAGCAGGGGAACCTAGTTGCATATATAGTTGCAATAATGGTGGTGGTGGAGGAGGAGGAGGCTGACGCCGACACTGATCGCCGAGACGACAGATGTTGCGCTGCGACATTGACTCGAGCAACTCCTCGATCCACGGATTCTGCCATGGCGATAACCTCCCATTGTTCGTCTACGCCGTGGAGCCGCCCGGCAGCCACAGGGCGGAGGAGGCCATCTTCCTCGCGTCGGCCGTCATGTTCGTGCTCGGCGGCCTCCTCTTCGTCCTCAGCTTCGTCAGCCGCGTCTCCGGCCGGGGCATCTTCATCACCCCCGCCGTCGGCATCTTCCTCTACGCGTCCCTGTCCCTCTTCCTCCCTCTGATGTCCTACATGCTGTCCCAGGCCAAGCAAGGGAGAAGCGGCGGCGATCTGCCCTTCTACGCGCACGTCATCCTCATCTGGATGCTCCTGGTCGAGCTCTTCCGGAAGAAGGTGGACGCCATGCTCGCCGCCGTGAGCTCGCCGCCGCTGCGGGCCGTCCACCAGCAGACGCTGTGGGGCGGCATCGACCAGTTCGTCCGCGTCTCTTGGATCGGCTACCTCATATACACCAACGTGCATGGGTTCAGGAAGCCGGGGTTCATCGTCCTCTGGGCGCTCACCATCGCCAAGGCCGCCCATAGAGTCGCCGCCGTGGAGATCGCCAAGAGCTCCTTCGCCATTGGAAAGAACCCGCACCTCATCGTCGGCTACACTGCCCAGATGATGGCGCAGGAAGAAGATGAGATGAAAGATCATGGCGACCAAGCAGCGGACGGCACAACAAGCAGTGCCGCACTTCTGAGCAAGTGCTGGTATGCGGTCATGGGAGAGGAGAAGCTCAAGATGAAGGCAGGCCGCGATGGCTTCTCGGTCGAGCTGCTGCCAAGAAGAGGACAACGACGTCGACGACGACGACAGCGGCAAAGCAGGAGGAGGACGAGGAGGAGGAGGAGGAGGAGGTGACGACGAAGAAGCTTATCACCGTCGGCGACATATGGGAGCTCGCTGAATGCGGGAATGGCGGCAGCAGGCCGGCGGCTGACCCCTTGCTCGATGCCCATCCTGCACTGAAAGACCTCTGCCTCTCCTTCGCGCTCTTCAAGCTGCTGCGCGCGAGGTTCGAGAACCTTCCAGTGCACGATGGTGTGGCCCGAAAGAACCGTGCCATCATTTTTGGATGCCTCGGCGACCGCAAGGACGACGACGACGACGACGACGACGACGACAAGGGCGCCGAGAGGGCTTTTCGTGTGATCGAGCGCGATCTCATCAAGAAGGACACAGGCATCCGCCACCCAATGGCTGATGTCCCGTGCCCAGTCCTGCAGTACGCCGATGACACAATCATCCTTGTCAGGGCGGAGATGGAGGATGTCAGGAGATTGCGCCGAGCCCTTGACATGTTCTCTGCTGCCACAGGCCTGGTGATCAACTTCGGCAAAAGCACTGTGACGCCGATGAACCTCCCCCCGGGGACCCTACAAGGCTTCATGGATGTGCTGCAATGCAGAGAGGGATCCTTCCCGCAGACATACCTGGGGCTGCCGTTGTCGAACGTGAAGCTCCCCTTGTCAGCGTTCGCTCCCATCATTGCCAAGATTGACAAATACCTAGCGAGCTGGCAAGCATTGCTCCTCAACACAGCAGGGCGGGTAGTCCTCATCAACTCGGTGCTGGCGGGCATCCCCACATACGCGATGGGAGCCATGCTGCTACCCCCGGTGTCGTGGCTGCCGTAGACGCGCGACGCCGGGCGTTCCTCTGGACAGGGACGGATCGCGCCTCCGGTGCCCAATGTCTTGTGGCCTGGGAGAAAGTGTGTGCAGGGATAAAGAAGACGGCGGGCTTGGGATCAAACAGCTGGAGGTTCTGAACGCATGCCTACTCCTAAAGATGCTACACCGGCTTCACCACCCCGACGGCTCGGCCTGGGCTCACTGGGTCGGCAGTCAGGTCAACTTGGCCGACCTCAGCGGCGACATGGCTGGCGCGCACTGGGGTGCTCTACGCGACCTGCTGCCGGCATACCAGCAGATCACTACCGTCTCACTGGGGGATGGGCGCAACACCTCCTTCTAGGAGGACACTTGGCTGATGGATGGGGCGCTGGCCAAGAAGATGCCTGCTCTCCACAGCCACTACTGCGGACGCGCGGCGTCAGTCCGCGACGTCATAGACTCGGGCCTGCACAGCCTCCTCCGACGTCGTCTCACCGCTCAAGCCACCGCGGAACTCGCCCACCTCGAGGAGCTCCTGCAGGAGGTGAGTCTCGATGACACCCCTGACCAACGTTCCAGCTTCTTTGAAGACAGCAGCCACATCTACCGCTCCTCGACGCACGGTGACCATGCCTGCCCATCCTACTCCTTCGTTTGGAGGAACTTCGCCCCGCCCAGAGTGAAGTTCTTCGGCTGGCTGCTGACCCAGGACAGGATACAGTGCAGGACGGCCTTAGTGCGCAAGAATATCCTGGACGATGCTCGATGCGAAATTTGTGGTCGAGCGGACGAGAGCGCAGACCACATCATCTCAGGCTGCGACTTCGTTCGTGACTTCTGGACACGCATTGGCTGGGATCCGGAAATGATAGCAACAACAACTGAACTATGGCTGACCAGGGTGCCGCCTTGGGTGCATGAAAGCGTTGCCCACCCGCTCATTCTTCTCTACTGCCGGGAAATCTGGAAGCACCGGAATGACTGCGTGTTCCGGCACATGGAGCCCAATGCAGACAGGCTTGCCGCCGCTTGCAAAGAGGCTGGGCGCCTATGGAGCTGCCGATTGCCAAGAAGGAATGTGGCCATAGCCAGTAGGTGGAGTGCTGCTTTTCCCATGTAAAAGCTCCCCCCCCCCCCATTGTATTGCTTCAAACCTTGTATGGCGGGCCTTGCCCCCCTTTCACCCACCGGCATTGCCGGAATCAGTGAAATGAAATTCAGGTGGGGATCAATTTGATCCCCCCCGTCGTTGACCTCAAAAAAAAAAAAAAATTTAGTCAGCAACTACTACCACTCGGCGTCGGTGGTTCCGGCCGTGCTGTCGAGCGGCCCGTGGTTCCTGGTCGGAAACTGCATCCTCGTGCTCCTCATCGTGGTGAACCAAGCACTCATGGGCCTCTACGTCACTGGCCAAGCCCAGGTCTTGACCGTCGTTGGCTGCCTCGCTCGCGACGTCGTCAAGGGATCGCCGATGGCGGCCGGCTTCTTCAAGTGCCTCTGCCGCAAGCTCCTCAAGAGCCTCGTCGTCAGCTTCACTTCCATCAACATCACCGTGTGCTTCCTGCTCCTGTACACGTTCCTGCTCATGGAGGCCTGGGAGTTCGTCGTCTACGTGCTCTCGGACTCCTTCCTTGTGTCGCTGCTGTGCTCGTATGCGCGCAGGCCCAGGTGGCAGTCATCGCGGTGCGTGCGGCGAGCCTTCGGCGCCCTGCTGTGGGTAAGCGCGTCGGCCGGCGGGCGGCGGCGGGCGGCGGCGCGAGGTGCAACCAGCTCTGCATCCTCGGCCTGCGCCACCGCCGCCTCCATACTCCCGAGGGTGATGGTCTCCCAGCTGCTGCCGCTCCCGTTCTTCCTCGGCATGCCGCCCGTGCCGGTGCCCAAGGAGGTGAGGCGCGCCGTCTTCAGGTCCCTCGGGGCCAAATCTGCCGGCGAGCCGCTCAGCAACGGCGCCGCCGTGCTGCGTCGGCGCAGGTGCACGCAGCTCGAGTGGGCGTGCGAGAGCAGGAGCATCACAGTCGTCATCCTCGTGTGGCACATCGCCACCAGCATCTTGGACACCAAAAGCTCGCCGGCGGTACAAGGATCACAAGAGGCGCGCACGGAGGAGGAGGAAGAGGAGGCAACAACGACGACGACGACGACGACGACGGTGGCGAGGACGCTATCCCGATACTGCGCACACCTGGTGTCGTGCGCGCCGGAGCTCCTCCCGGACGACGTGGAGGGATCGAAGCTCGTGTACGAGTCCGTGAAGCGCGACGTCCGGAGCAACAAGCACCTGCGGAGCGAGAGCGAAAAGAAGGAGACGGTGGCGACCATGGGCGACAAGCTCGCCAAGCAGCTGGTGGCCTCCCGCACCGTCGAGGAGGCGTGGGCGTTGCTTGCCGAGCTATGGACGGAGGTGGCCATCTACGTCGCGCCCTCTGACAACGTGGAGGGCCATGCCATGGCGCTGGCCAAGGGCGGCGAGTTCATCACGACGCTATGGGCGTTCGCCACCACTACTACACAAAAGATTTTGCAAGGCACTTGAAAAATGAGCTCGGAGGCGGTTTTAGGAAAAAACCGCCTCGGTTAATGATTCCCAAACGAGTCAATGCACAGCCCCAATAACCGCCTCGGTTAATATATTAATCGAGGCGGTTTTTATAAAAAAACCGCCTCGGTTAATAAACATTAACCGAGGCGGTTACTCTAACGTAACCGCCTCGGTTAATACATTAACCGAGGCGGTTTTGTAAAGATAACCGTCTCTAAAAATAGCCCTATTAACCGAGGCGGGCCTTATAAATGGCCCGCCACGGTTAATAGGCCGAGGCCCAAACAGGCCCAAGTGTGGCCCGATAGCATGGCCAATTATAAAAGGAAACATAGGGTTTCCAGCCCCCAAGCTAGCCGCACTCTCCCTCGCTCTTCCCACTCCCTCACAGCCAGAGCCAGCCGCACTCTTCTCTCCCTCTGCTCCCCACTCGACGGTCCTCTCTTCTCTCCCTCACCGCTCCCCACTCGTGCGGCGGTCGGGGGCTCGGCGCGGCCACCCGCTCGCGGGCGGCGCCCGGCGCGCCCGCGCGGGCGGCCCGGCGCGGGCTAAGTTCGCCAGGGCGGCGGCCCGGCAAGACCACCTCGCCCGGGGCGGCGGCGTGGCGCGCCCTCCAAGTGCGGCACCGGCTCGCGAGGCGAGGGAGGTGGCGGATCCAAGTGGTTGGAGCGGTTCGGCACACGCCTCGGCCTCCTCCCTTCCCTCCATGGCGCGGATCCAGCGGGGACGCGGTCTCCGGCGACGGATCCAATGGGTTGGAGCCTGCCGGGCGGTGGATCTGGCCCGCGCCGCGGCCTCCTCCTCTCCCTCCATCGCCGACCTCGGCGCGGATCCAGCGGGAAGGTCTCCGGCGGTGGCCCTCCCCGGGCGCCGGATCTGGGAGGGAGGAGCTCTCTCCATCGACCCCAACGGCGGCGGCGGCGTAGCGGCGATGGCGCCGGGTCCGGTGTGGATCCAGCGAGGAGCAACCCCCATGGCTGCGGATCTGGGCGCGGGGGGATCCTCGGTGGCGGCGGCGCATGCCGAGGTGGCGGCGGATGCGGATGCAGATATGCAGGCCCAGATCTAGGCCCATTTGGGCTAGGGTTTGGGTTTGTTCTTTTTTTATTTTTTTTGTTCGATTAACCGAGGCGGTTATTCTAATATAACCGCCTCGGTTAATATATTAATCGAGGCGGTTAAACAACCGCCTCGGTTAAGGCCACGATTAACCGTGACCTTATGTTCGAGGCGGTTACGAAAACCGCCTCGGTTAACCCAAAAAAACCGCCTCGGTTAAGTTTTCTGTAGTAGTGCACCCACGCCGGCATCACGCGCTAGCTAGCTGCTAGCTACACCGGCTGAATTTATCTACCCAAAAGTTAGCCCCTCCCAATAACCAGATTTTTTTCCATGCACTTACACTGTCTTTACAATGTCTTATTACTATATATATTTACAATGATTTCTTCAGTGTAATTTATTGAATAGAGTGATGTAAGTTGGGAATACCATTAGTATATGGCAATTTTTTTTAAAAAAAATCACAAATCATTTCTATGGATTTCAGACATCAGAGAAATATATGTCAAATTATTAGCAAATGTCATCAAATTGTTCACAAATTGTGCACAAAAACAAATGGAAGAACAAAGAGAAATGAGGCAGATATCTTTTGCTGCAGAACAAGGGAGCATACATGGCATCAAGGGGGAGGCGCCAGTCGGCCGGCTGGCTTTAGTTCACCGATGACCGATCGGTATAGATTAGCTTCGTAATGATCGGTGCTCAGATTTGTTTAGACCGCCTATCTCAGCGAGGACGACGAGGCCGATCGGAGGACCATGACGACGACATCCACGAGAGGACTCTCGACGTCAAGGAGGCCACGGATACGCGCGCCTCACGGCGGTGGCCGTCCGGGGGAGCCACCCGGCGCGTGGCATCACCGACGTAGGCATCTCCGCTCTCGCCTGCGGCTGCCCAGAGCTTCACTCCCTTACCCTATGGGTTGTTCTCATCGGGAAGAAGACATCTAATCCGGAGGTAGAAGCGAAGGGAATGGACATTCGATAGAATCCAGTCCACGTAGATATAGGCTTTATTTGTAGGTTAGATACGCTTTATTTCATCTCTACTAAAGTATAGATATGCTTCATTAAAGCGTGTCTAGAGCGTCTCCACACGGACCGTGTAAGACTTGTAGATACGTTTTGCCAAACATATCTAGCAGACACTTTCTAGACATGATGTTAAGCATGTCTACCAAAAAATGGGACGCTTTCAGTGTCAATCGTGTCTAATTAAAAGATATGAAACGCTTTTAGACACGGTGAGTTGCGTCCTCCCAGCGCCGTCTACTGCAGGAGCAGGCGGCCATTATGATGATCATCAGAACAACACCGAGGAAGCTGATGAGCAAAGCCGCTAGGTTGTTCGTCGTCATGGTTGGATGATCGTCGTCGAGGCAGCCAACTCAAGATATGCATTGCAATTGTAAAGTAGTAGTAAACCCTCAATCGTACGGTCAGCTGAGTAATCCAAGTCCGATCCGAATTAATTAATCCGTGTGCTACGTACTGCTTTATTTTGCTAATAACAAACACAGCAAAATTGAAGGCCCGGCCGAGACCAATCTGATGAGGATCAAATCGACGGCCTGCCACCATGATGGATTGGGACGAGCTCGCCGATTGGATCACATGGGGACTCATCGTCTTCCTAGGGCTGGTGGCCGTCGCCGCGCTTATCACCGTCGTCTGCCACGTGATCTGTGCCGTCCGGCGAATCCTCCGCGGCGGCACCAGGACGCCGGCGCTGTCCATCGAGGAGGTGCTGGAGAGGATACCGGACGTCCCGTACCAGGAGCTCCACGGTGGTGCCGGAGACGATGGCGACGACGACAGGGAGTCGTCGTGCGTCATCTGCGTGGCGCCCTACGAGCGCGGCGAGGCCTGCGGCATGCTGCCGGGGTGCGGGCACGTGTTCCACAAGCTCTGCGTCGCCAAGTGGCTGCGGCAGAACAGCACCTGCCCGCTTTGTAGGGCAGCTTTCGCCGTGACTATTGATGACGAGCGACATGCCAACGTTATCGCCGTAGAGAACATGGTCTAGCTAGCTCATGTCCACATCTTTTTCTTTTTTTTTTCCTTTTGCAAGGAAAACTCATGTACAAAATCCGATGGTCGATTGTGATCATCTGTGAGGTGGTTGAGAAGCTAATATGATATTATTAATTACTAGTCCATACGCACGTCTTGTCCTGTATACAGTGTATCCTGAAGATCTTTTCAGAGCAAAGTGCATACCCGGCTCGTCTTTAAAATTGTTGCGGTGTGTCACTTTAGATCTATAAACTCTCAAAACGATTAATTGAGGTCCGTAGTAATCTTAATTTTCGTGTCATTTAAGTCCACATATTCCACGTGCATCTATCCCTCTCCGTGACCCTTCGGGTTTGTCGTCGCGGGCCGCGTCGTGGGCGACAAGGGCGGTTGACTGAAGGGACAGCAGCGAGGCGAGGGTCTCTGCGCTAGGCAATAGGAGAGGCGGGCAGCTGAGGGCACTGGTACGGTGCCGCTGCGGCCACAAGCATGGTGGTGACGCTGCATCCAAAAGGCAGAACCTGTAGCAAGACCTACTACACCTTTAACTACATGCACAAAGGCTACTGCAGGTTGGAACTTGGAAGAGGAAGGCTGCAGGGACACGCTGCAAGGATGGAAGACGGGGGCAGACCCAGCACTAGGGCAGCCCAGACCGTTGCCCATGTAATAAGGGAGCAAATCTTGTGTTTTTGGTGAATTTAGCCCATTAAGCAGCTCAACAGAGATAACCCAGGCAAGCCTGAGTAGGGCAAAGGTCAGGCCGTTCGGCGCTGGCCTTCTTGCGCTGTCACGAGTCAGAGTCGCGGCCGCTGCCTACGCTGCACCACCCGCCGCCCCCTGCCGGCCTGCAACCTGCCCTCTCAGAGTGCAGCTAGCTACAGGCTACAACAGCATTATCTCACGCTACTAAAAAAAAAAAATTTCGCGAGACGTTTGGGAATGGGCTAGGCCTCTCGGAGGCGGGCAAGAATTTCGATAGAGGTGGTCAGTTTTTTTAACCGAGGCGGTCCAAGTAACTGTCTCGCATAATCAATTTTCCCGAGGTGACCGCCTTAAAGAAACCCATCCTCTGTCAGACCGCCTTAAAGAGGTGGTCGTCTTAAGATGCCTACCTCGGTTAATCTATTAACGGAGAAGGGCATACTAGAGGCCCATCTCCCAAAATAGCGGTCGAGCAGACAACCCATCCTGGCCCGATATCATGCTCATCATATATATATACGGGAGTTAGGGTTTCATTCTCAGCTCACTCTCTCTCTCTCTCTCTCTCTCTCTCTCTCTCTCTCTCTTTCTCTTAGCCCCCTCCCACCCTCTGTCAGACCGCGCGCGGCAGCACCTGCCCTCCTCCCCTCTCCTGGTGCGGCGCACACCTCCTTCCTTCTCTCGATGTGGTGGCAGCGGAGGCCTCACGCGCGGGCTCGGAGGCGGCAGTGGGGAGGCAGGGCGATCGAGCGCCGGAGCACCTTCCACCACCGGCTACTCCTTTCCTCTCTCACAGTGACAGCTCCACTAAGGCAATGTTGTAGGTAGCGCTGGATCTAGCGAGGAGGCGGCGACAGTGTGCTCCACCACATCGGCAAATCTAGGCAGTGGTGGCTTCCGCTCCCCTTCAACACCGGCAGCAGCGTGGAGGCTGGATCCGGCGTCGTGGAGATAGGATCTGGCCTCCCCATGGTGGCACGGGTCCTCCATGTCGTGGATCTAATTAAGTGGTGGCGGTTCCCCTCCCCTTCAACTCTAGCAGCGACGTCGAGGTTGGATCTAGCCTCCCCATGGCGGCGCTCCTCCACCTCTACCTCTACATGAACTCCAGCGGCAGTGTGGGCCTCCCCGTGGTGGCACTACACTTCTCCCCCGCAGCGGCGCTTCAACTCTAGCGTCAGCTCCCTGGTGATGCATCTAGCTAGCTATGGTGGCGGCGGCGCATGGACGGGTTCGGTGGGCCCGTGAATGGGTTTGTTAGGCTTGTCCACGGCTTTTTTTATTTGATAACCGAGCCAAGCGGCCAATCGCCTCCCTTAAGGCCACGATGAACAGTGACCTTCGGTCCGATGCAGTAGCCTGTCTGCCTCGGTTAAGCCGTTTTGCCTGCCTCAGTTAATTTTTATTTAGTAGTGTCGTTTCTTAAGCTTGGGGAGCAACAGGCCCCTAGGGTGAATCTCTTGTACATCCAGCGCCAGACCCTTCACTAACCCGTACAGGAAGCAGAAGCCACGGCCCCGATAGTGCGCCTCCTAGAGGTGGCGCCCAACGGCGGCCACGACGACAACTATATAGCGACAACCATGGCTGGTACTCTTCAGCCACAACCACGGTGGCCTCAGCCTCGAGTTCGCCATGGTGGCCTCGCTATGGCAACAGCGGTGACCAGATCATGGAGATACAACGCTAGCGGCCAAGATGCGGCGGTGGTGTGGCCATGGCCAGTGCAAGAACAACGAGAGGAATGAAGCAAATGGTTATATTTTACTCTGTACCAATATGAGGCGGTCATATGCAAATATAACGACGCACAACACTCGTTAGCATGATTATGGACTTAAATGATACAAAAACTGAGACTACAGACTTAATTAATCGTTTTGAGAGTTTATAGACCGGGGCGGGGAGACATATACCAACAAGTTTAAAGACCGGGTATGCACTTTGCTCTTTTTTTTTGACAAATTAAGAGAGAGTAGTACAAAGGAAGTCTTGATAAAAAATACAGGTATAATAGGTATATGGACAAGATACTGAACACTATTGAACCGTACAACCAAAATAAGAAAAGCACACACGCACACCACTAAAAAGTGGTGAAACTTTCATGGCTTTGATTCGATTCCTGCAAGCCTTATTTGAAGAAAGAAGAAAGCCATGCATGCATGTACACGGTAGCACGCAGGCACAGAAACTCACCCGAAGAAGCAGCTGTTACTGAGACCAACTTAACGACGGCACACGTTAGCCGACTACTATGCCGAGTTCATAGCTAGTCGTGGGATGATGAACTTGGGTGGTGGCCTGCTGCATAGTGGTCTTGATGTTCTGTGCCGGTGCCGGTGCCGGTGTCGGTGCCGGTGACGCGTCGCTGCCGTCCGAAGCGCCGCCTGCTTCTTCGCCAATGCCAATCCTGTCGGAGGGGAAGATGATGAACACGAAGCTGGCGAGGAACCCCACCGCCAGTGGCAAGATGGATAGCAACTCCCTCCACTGGCGGGACTCCCACGGGACCAGGCACCTCTGCACGCCGGCGTTGCAGAAGGCGAGCGCCATGAACACCGCCGCGCTGAAGACGGCGTGCAGGAAGTCCCGCGGCTTCACCTTCTTTGCTCTCTTGAGACGCCTCCACATCCTCCTGTTCTCCCTCTCGTCGTCCGAGTGCCGCAGCTCCCTGGGGTCGTGGTTGAACAGCAGGAGGCCGTCGGGGGTGGCTATCCCGTAGTAGGTGTTGCCGTACCTGTCGGTGACGCTGTCGGTGAACCTGAGAGCCGCGCAGAGCAAGGTGAGGAAGGCGATGAGCCACCAGGTGAAGAAGAAGTTGACGTCGTGGTCCCTGCACTGGCCGCCCCTGGTGAAAGGCGGCGCCATCGTCTCGAAAGCCAGCGTGGTGCCGGTCGGCAGCAGCTTCGATAGGTTCGCCATCGTCCCCATTGTCTTCTCGAACAACAGGTTCTTCTTTCCCACGGTCGTCGTTGTCATGCTCGTGGTATGGTCTTTTTGGCTACTGGTTTCTTCTTTTGCTTCCGTGTCGTCGCCCAAAGCGCCGCCTGCTTCGCCGATGCCGTTCCGGGTGGAGGGCCAGATCATGAACACGAAGCTGGCCAAGAACCCGACCGCCAAAGGCAGGTGGGCGAGGAGATCCTTCCAATGGCGTGACTCCCATGGGACCAGGCACCTCTGCACGCCGGCGTCGCCGAAGGTGAGGACGGCGAACACGGAGGCTCCCAGGACGGCGTGCAGGAGGTCCCGCGGCTTCCACTTCATTCGCGTCTGGAGATTCTTCCACTCCTCGTCCGACAGCTGCAGGTCCTCCTTTGGCCGGCAGTTGAAGAGCTTGAAGCCTCTGGGGGTGGCCACGCCGTAGTGGGTGTTGCCGTCCTTGTCGGTGATGCTGTCGGTGAACCTGAGCGCCGCGCAGAGGAAGGTGAGGAAGGCGATGAGGGCCCAGGTGAAGCCGAAGTTCACGTCGTGGTCGCTGCACTGCCCGCCCTTGGTGAAGGACGGCGCCATGGTCTCGAAGGCCAGCGTGGTGCCCGCCGGCAGGAGCTTCCTCAGCCCTGCCGCTGTCCCCATCGACCTGTGCAAAAGCCGTTTCTTCTCACCGTTCTTCGCCGCAAGATTGGGCTGCTGCTGCTGGTCATTAGCGCCCATGGCCGGCCGGCCAGTTTGTGTAAGCAGCAGCTACGTAAGCCTGCATTCATGCATGCCCTTTTATTATTTATAATAGATGAGGACGGTGGCCTGCCGCAGGGTGGCAGCCCTGCAGAAGATACCGATGATGATCGATGAAAGCGCACAGACGCAAGCAGCAGAGGCAAAATTAAAGGAGCGATGATATGACATGAAGAACCAGATGCTCAAAGTAAGAAAACATCATCAATTAAAGAACATGTGATGATATGACATGAAATAAGCACGTTGCTTGGGTATCAAGTCAAGCCCGTCGCCGCCTGGGCGATTGCGCTGCCCAAAACAGAAACGCAACATGGCAGTACACATTATTTTTCACTTCTCTCGACTTTCATGCGTGCCCTACCACAGGTCTATTAGAAGGCGTGCGATATGGTTACACATTTATATGTTCCACTTCTCTCGACTCTTCTCGTGCGTGTCCTATCACAGATTGATTAGAAGTCGTGTTAGCTTTGTCATAAGCCAAACATTTGTTTCTTTGACCATTGATTTTTTTTAAAGTTTATGTAGATTCATACAACAAGATTTATGTTTTTTAGACTTACCATGAGAAATACTTTCATAATATATAATTCATATATGTTGTACAACTAAAAGGATTTTATAAAATGGCTGGTCAAAGGTAGTAACATTTGACTTAGGACAAAGCTAATGTAACATGTAAAGAAAACGGAGGGAGTAGTACCCTATATAATATATGAACCTGCCGGTTCTAAAACTCACGCGTGGTGGATAATCAACTTGTCATAAATTACAACACAATAATACCCGTACATAGAAGCATCAATCTTTTGCTTTTGCCATATTTAATCGATGATATTCAGCAGCACAGCTGTTAATAAGCTCTAATAAATATTAGATGCTTTGCCTCTCCTGTAAGGTCTCTCCTGTAAAGCTGCTAGGCGTGGAAGCAGATCGAATATGGGATTTGGATAGTATTATTTGTTTTAATTGACATATTTAATCGATGATATTCTGCAGCACAGCTGTTAAGCTTTAATCAAATATTAGATGCTTTGCCTCTCCAGTAAGCTACTAGACGTGGAAGCAGAATATGGTCAGGTACGGATTTGGATAGTATTATTTGTTTTAATTCGAGTACAAATAAAGACAGTCTTTGGGCATATTTAACCTATGATATGCAGCAAATCAAATATGAGATGCTTTGACTCTCCAGCAAACTAGGCGTGGAAGCAGATCAAATATGGTTGCGTACGGATTTGGATAGTATTATTTGTTTTAATTCGAGTACAAATAAAGACAGTCTTTTGCCATATTTAACTGATGATATTCAGCAAATCAAATATTAGATGCTTTGACTCTCCAGTAAACTAGGCGTGGAAGCAGATCGAATATGGTCGGGTACGGATTTGGATAGTATTATTTGTTTTAACTCGAGTATATATAGGTACGGATTTGGATAGTATTACCCGGACATCGTGTATATATGGGTACGTTTCATGAACCACAACAGCCCCTTCCAATTAATATTATTGATGCTGTTCCGAGTGCTCCCCAATTTCCTAAGCTTGAGTTTCCCAAATTTGATGGCACAATCCCGCACTTATGGCGTGACCAATGCAATATGCAGAGTTCAAAATTCATGAAACTTGTCAACGAGTCATGATATCGCCTGTAGATGTGGTCATAAAAATTTGAGAAGATTTGGGGCACGTCGTCACGTATGGTGTTTAGAAACCCTAAGACCTCCACCATCGATATCTAATATCACATGTGAGATCTTAGGGTTTGTAAGCATGTTACGTGACGACCTGCTCCAAATCTTCTTAAATTTTTATCACTGCATCCACATGCGATATTATGCCCAATCGACAAGTTTCATGAATTTTGGACTCCGTTTGCATTTTTTTAGAATTTAAAACCTATTCGTCCGCAAGGTTGTGGTCAATTTTAGTGATGAAGATGTGCGAAATTTTTTGGCTACCTCTAGAGAAGGTCATAAATAACACTCAATAACATGAATATAATTTTTTCATCCATGAAATTTCTTTTTTCTTTGCACATGAAATTCAAATTCCCATTTTCTAAAAAAATCAGTGAAATAAAATAAATTAAAGGAATATAGCAAAATATGTAAGAATTGCGCCAAACTTGAACATGTTAGTCAAGGTATAATAGGTAGGCTACATAAACAAATTGGAAGTGACAATCCAAAATAAGAAAAAAAAAAGTTTGCCGAGTGTCCTACAGTGACACTCGGCAAAGTGTCCATTTTGCAGTGCTAACGGACAGCACATGGCAAAATCCTGACAACGGCTACCCCCATCACTCTTTGCCGTGTGACACTCGGCAAAGTGTCCACGTTTTGACACTCGGCAAACTCTGAAACACTCGGCATAGAGGCCGTTTCCGGTAGTGTCTGATGCAGATGCAGCCGCAACACAAAGGGGAGAAAAGAGAAAAGGTAAGTGAAATTGATTGAACCTTACTGCTAATTTGATTGGCCTGTAGTTCAGCAATTCCTCCACGACATAATTAGTGTTCAATCGCTGGAATATGCAATTTGGTTCCATCTTTTATAGTTTAAGAACTCCAATAATGAGATTGTGACATGGTTTATGGATATATATATGTATAGCGTTATTTTTCCATGCTATTTTCTTCTATATCCTATAAAATCGCTTCCCAAAGAAAACTAGCTAGTGGTCCAAAGTTTTTTTTTTCTTTTATATCGTCTAATAAAATCTACGGCAAAGCTTTTGTCCTCCTTTCAGAAAAAAAAATCGCCATAGGTATTTTTTGTCCTGGATCCGCCACCACATGATTGTTACCGGTTTGAAGGCTTCCCTGGCTCGGTCTCTAACCACTCGACAGTGACGGAGCGGGCATTGACTGTCGAGAGAGTCCACCTATATAGTTGTGACAGATAGCGAGTGTAGGCAAAGCACGTCCAGAAGAACGTGGTGCCAACCACACAAACGTATGCTTAGAGATGAAGAAAACCAGCAGTCTGTTCTTGTGTGGTTAGAAATGTGCGCTAAAGATTAAAGAAGAGTAAACACGCAAGCGTGCAGCTAGCGACCCAAGCAAAGCAACTCCTTCCTCCCAACCAATTCTTGCTGTCCTGTGCTCGATCTGTGCCTCCCAGATCCTCCCAAATCGTAGCTCCCTGCTGCATACCTTCACTCCTGCAGGGTGCAGCGTCCATGCCCGTATGTGTTCACGACGATGCGGCGAGCCTTGAGAGAGAATGGGGTTGTCACTACGGTCTCCATCGCTGCCATCTCCTCCACACTAGTGCTCGTTGGGCCGTGTGGTGACGCTGAGCCTCAAAGCCAAGCTCATGGCCCTGTTGTGGGTATGGGTTGGCCTCTACTAGCTTCAGCGTGTCCTGGTGGGAAAGCGGCATTGCTACGGGCACTGGCTCGTGCAGTACGGTGCAATGGCGGCCTACTATCTTCCCGCTCCTCTCACTTTTTACGCTGCCCATGCTGTTGTGTCCTCCACCTCCCATGTCGATGAATCGACCCCTTGGCTCGTGTTCGGCGTTGGCCGCATGTTTTACTTCAGTGTTCAAGCAGTTCGAATGGGAGTACCACTTGTCACCAACATGAGAGCCTATTCTCTCCGTGACCGTCCACGAGATCGTTACAATTTTCTCATGTGGCTACTATTCCTTGGTTGTGTAGATTTGGAATGGGCTCGAACTCTCGGTTCGAATTCGAACGGCTGGCCAAGACGACTGCTACTAGTTGGGCATATGGGTATATATTTTGGCATCTTGTTTATCATTCTGTTTGATCTTGATCATACATCAGAATCTACCTTGGATTGCCAGACCAAAGCATTTGCTGACTTCATGAAGTGGGAGTCCAGCAAGTCATCGTCGTCAATCTCACCATTCTTTGTTGCTGATGATTTGCAGTTGGATTGTGTTGCAGATATCATTTTGTACAGGGGGAACGATGGGGAATGGGTCACTCTCAAAGATTTGTTCCACCAGTGTGGTGACCTGCCAACGAGTAGGGACAGGGACATTTGCCACTCCTATAGTTTGTGCCGGCTTTTAGCAAGGCGCTACTATGGGTTTCACTGCATGGAAGAAGGAAATGACATAGTGCACCGTTTTGTGTTGGCCGACCTAGGAATAGGAAGAAGAGATGGCGGCTACAAACAAGAGGGCATTCAGAACTATTGAGATGCAGTTGGCTTTCCTTCACGATTACTTCTTCACCTCCTCCCTCCCAATCGTAGGATCAGGATTGGATTACATTCAAGTTGCGCAAACATCAACGACCATATTATCCTTCCTGGTTGCCATTCTAAAATGTTCTACTATTGTTGAGCCGGATACGATTCACATGTTCCTAATAGTATTGCTTGGTATGGTATAGTTACTTTTTGACACATTATGTGTGTGGCTGCTTTTACCGGTTCAAGATCTTTTACCAGTCAGCAGCAGCTTCGATAGGTTCGCCAGCGTCTCCATCGTCTTGTCAAACAACAGGTTCTTCTTGCCCGCAGTCATCGTCGTCGTCATGCTCGTCGTATGCTCTTTTTGGCGACTACTGGTTTCTTTTTCTTCCGTGTTGTCGCCCAAAGCGCCGCCAGCTTCACCGATGCCATTCCAGGTGGAGGGCCAGATCAGGAACACAAAGCTGGCCAAGAACCCGACCGCCAAAGGCAGGTGGGCGAGGAGATCCTTCCAATGGCGTGACTCCCATGGGACTAGGCACCTCTGCACGCCGGCGTCGCCGAAGGTGAGGACGCCGAACACGGCGGCGCCCAGGACGGCATGCAGGAACTTCCACTTCATTCGCGTCTTGAGAACCTCCCACTCGTCGTTCGACAGCTGCGGGTCCTCCTTTGGCCGGCAATTGAAGATCACTATGCCAGAAAAGCTAATCAGTGACGCGTCCAGATGGTCATTAGTGACGCATAAAAGACGCATCACTATTCTTGCGTCTGTGATAACTGCACATCAGTGACGCGTAAAAATGTGTCATTAATAACCCTTGAACAGTAACGCGTGAATCCAATACGCATCATTGATAACCATTGAACAGTAATGTGTCCAGCCAAGACGCGTCACTGATAACACTTTCTCAGTGACATGTCCAGCCAAGACGCGTCATTGATAACACTTATACGCGCCGTGTCCAGCCAAGATGCGTCACTGATAAAACTTTCTCAGCGACGTGTCTAGCCAAGATGCGTCACTAATAACTATTTCAGAAAACAAAAAAAAACCACAATGATCCTATATATATACAATGATCTTATATATATGCACATTAGGCATGTTCCACCATATACACAAACACACACACATCAACAATCTATTCTTTACAAACTTAGTTATCTATTTACACATAATAGATCTTAGTTATCTATTTATTGTTACCACTCTTTTCATCAAAGCGCATCATCTTAGCTTGTAATGCCTTCATCCTACTCTGCACCCACTGCCTGCAACCGTATAAACAACCAAAGAAATCAAGTTAACTGCAAAGAAGTGCAGAGGAAGAAAGACTTAACACTTCAGTCAAACACTCAAAGCTCCTACCAAATGAAACAGCAATCAAGCTTCTTTTCTAATTGTTCCATCTCATTGAATCTAATCATGTTTATTATTTTTTATTTCATTAATCTGGTATGGATTCCCAGTGCTACATATCATCTATAAGCTACTGTTTTTGGTGCAAAAAAATTTATAGTCTGAAGAGCCAGCATACGATAACTTACAAGCATATCTAATGGCAGCTGTTTCATAATAGTAAAAGTTCTTGAGTCAAAATACAGAGTTAAGGAATGACCTACTCTTAATTGAATCAGTATAGGATAAAAATCTGTAGCTATCACGTTCCATGCTTTCCTCCTTGATTGCTGCAACATGCAAATGAACAAAACAGCATACAAGAAAATAAGTAGCTGTTGAACATAAATAGATCTAACAATAGAAAGACAGGTAAGCAATCTGTTCACAGCAGTAAGCAATTACAGGTTCAGTAAACTTCAGACTTCAGATAAGTTACAGGTTCAGATTCCAGAGCATAGAGCAAATTAACATTTGCTAGAAATGAAGTAAAGCTCTGGTAAGATAACAAATTACAGGTTCAGATTCGAGAGCATAGAGCAATATTAACATTTGATAGAAATGAAGTGAAGCTATTGTAAGATAACTGTTAGTTCATCCTTTTTAGCAATATATCTTAGTAGCTTATGTGAGAAGTATCCTATTGCATTGGTAGTCAAATGTAATGTTAAAGATCCAATACACTGTCCAGGAGCAGTTCATGCAGCAGTACGATACCTGCTACAACAATCAACAGTGCATGATATTTCTAGGCAAAAATAAACAGTACCACAAATAAGCCTACTTACACATGAAACTTTTTGCCAATTACTATTACTAGCAGCTTGCAAAATTAAATATTCAGTCTAGGAAATCTGCAAACATAGACAAAGGTAAGTAGGCATTGACTGTCCAGGAGCACATCACCTCCTTCAAGCTGGCATGAACTGAGCCAGGCAGCGGATCCACAGTAGCCTCGCTAGGACAGGTCTGTCCAAACTGAATTACTGCACACCAAAGAGCAAAAATACTCAATTGCTGGCTGGACACTATGTTAAATTCTAGGATACAGAACTGACTTTCACTTGTAGAAAATGATTTCTTGTGTACTGTATTCGTTATTTAGAAGTTATAGAACTCAAATCTTTCAATAAGTAGCTGTTGCAGCCGACCTTTTTATTAGCTTGTTGTACACACTCAAATAAGTAGTTGATTTGAAAGGCTTACAGTTTCTGACGACCACCTGCATAGTTTTGAATATCACCTATGAGTTAGTAGTTGCACACTATAATGAGACACGTGTCACTTCGGCATTGTTTCTATCCTGAATGCTAAATGAAGTAGCAGTAGCAAAATTGATGGCTTGCCTAAGATGCAGTCCACAATCCTAGTGAGATGGCAAGATCTATCAGATGCAGCGTGCACCAAAAGACAAGCAACTATCGAATTTCTTTAACATGACCAAATTCATAGATAAATATATTCAACTATCATTAATCTTTTGACAGACCGACACTCTTATTTTGAAATAACTTGGGCTAAGATAATTACAGCGGTACCACACATGTCCAGAACAAAAATTTGTTGCGTAATGATATTTTGTCATATTGGGAACAACATGGAGAAATAGACATGACCAAAGGAAGTCGTAGTACACTAAGGTATAGTACACACAGGTATCCATTAATCCTGACTATCCGGTACACCACGTTAATCTTGTGAAACAATCGATAATATTTAATACACCATACTGACATATTCATGCAATAATATCCAGAAAAAACAATATGATCCAAGTTAATTTTACCATGCCATTTTCTTATGTCTGGTAGTATCTCTATTTGTATCTTGTGGGATATGAGCTGCAAGCAAAGAAATACCAACATGTCAGGTGCATATATACAGCCAGGATGGATGGCTTGGAGTCTACATTGAATAATAGCAAATATGTATATAGAAATAGATGACTTAAATCAGCTTCAAACCAAAGATGCCTTGTATCACGGGCAAACACAGGGTTCTTAGCAAATAGATTAAACAAGCAGCTTGTTGCCTAAGCATCAAGTGGGCGAGATGATAGAACTTGAAAGGGCATGATAGAAATTGGAAGTGCTTATGCAACCCTCATATTAGCAAAGAAAATTTGAGTCTTATATAGAAAAGTACATTAGGAACTTACCAGCTTCTAAGTTGATATTTAATTCGAAGGTTCCAGAAGGGAGACGGCAGCAGCACTGGGACAAACTAATAAAAAGGTCTGCGTGGGGAGGAGGGGCTCGTGCAGTGCCGCACCATGGATCTGCGCGGGGAGTAGGGGTTCGTGCAGCGCCGCGCCTCCGCCATGCCATGGATCTGCACGGGGAGGAGGAGTTCACCTTGTTGGATCTTAGGGATGCGACAGCAATGGCAACCCTACCTGCCATGGGCCTAAGGGGAAGGAAAGGGAGAAGCCGTGAGAGAGAGAAAGGGAAGGGAGAAACCATGAGAGAGAGGACCTCATCTCACTGGATCCCAGGACGTGCGGCGGCGACGTCCTGGCCTACGCTGGGCTGCGCTCACCACTGTCTGCCGAGAGAGAGAGGAGAGAAAAGAGAGAAGAAATGTGGGGATGGGGAGAGGAGGGGGAGGGCTTCTCCTGAAAGCTGATGGGAGATGACCGGGTAAGCTGATGAGGCCAGTATTTCTGTCTGAGCTTATCCTTTTCATGAATCCTTGATGGAATGGATCGGAGAGATGGCACGCACGCTCGTCTAACTGCCAGGCGGTCATCATACATGTACATAATTGACTAGTAAATGCAATCACATTTATATGGCCGTGTATTCCGTATACATAGTATATATGTATATCAGGCTCAACTCTACGTGAGATGAATTGTAGATGGCCTGTTGATGATGTTGGCCCATCATGTGTATATTCATCAATCACGTACACTTTTAGTATTATCTTGTCTAAGTCGTGTCCAAATATTTGGCCATTGTTACATGCAAACCTGTTCTCAACCCATAATCAATTTCTCTTTGTTCTCACATATATACTCGCTCATAATAAACACCTCTCATTATTTTTTTGTTAATTAACACAGCTGATTCACGAGGTAATATCAGAACACTTATATTCTCGCCACGCATATGAATTCTGCAATGATCGTCATACTGGCTCGGCCATGAATAAATACAGCACTTATAATGTAATCATTGGTCGAGGTGATACAAATTTTTTGAATGGGCATAAATATTAATGCTGCGCTAAAATGTTACAAAATGTCATATTACAAGAGTCGGGTGGGTCAGCTGATAGGATAACGTCCCAAAATTTTTTACCTCACCCGCCCGTCGCCTTCTGTTCGCGTCCATCTTTTTGGCACCCCTCACTTACACGTGGGCCCATATAGTGTCCCTGACAATGGAGGCTTTTTTCTCCCTCGGTTGAGCGTAAACATGAGGGAAGAGACGGAGTGTCCATGACGGGAGGCTCCTAGCCGAGGGGGTTAGTCCTCGCCGTGGGGAAAGAAATAATCTGGGGTAGTGAGAGGTGGACCTAGGGCGATGGCAGTGACCACTCGCAGCCTGATGTGGTGCGGGTGAAAAGGAAATGGAGGTGGCCGGGAGGTTCGGTCGAAGTGTGGGGCTGCGTTGGTTTAGTAGTTTTTTTGTTTTGCTTTTTCATCAGTACATAATATTTTCGGGGTCCGAGGAGGGATGCATGTAGTACATGCTAACTTGGGTCGACCAAGTTTCCGGCCCAAATACATCCTAGATGCTATCAAGCTCTACTTTTATTATCAGTGACGCATTTTGCCGGAAAGAGTCACTGATATATCTTTTTATCAGTGACGCTAGATAAAACGCGTCACTTTTCTTACCAGTGACGCGTTTTTTTGACAAGAGTCACTACTACGGCCACATATGTGTGGCCTAGATAATACGCGTCACAGGTGTTATTGGTGACGCGCTTTCTTTGCAAGAGTCACTGATATATTTTTATTAGTGACGCGTCTTGTTCCTAGAGCAAGGGCAACAACTAATCAGTGGCACATTTCATTCACCCGCGTCACTAGTAAATATGTTAGCTAGTGACACGTTTCAGTTCTGAGTCACTAGTGGAGGGGTCACTAATTAGCTTTTTCTGGCATAGTGGAGCTTGAAGCCTCTGAGGGTGGCACTACTACAGGGAAGGCCTTTGGTCACTTGGCCAAAATGAATAATAGCTCCGGCAAAACATGCGCCCGGGACTAAAAAGGCCTTTAGTCCCGGTTGGTAACACCAACCGGGACTAAAAGCCCCCTGCCCAACGGCTATGGTGTCAGGCATGTGCGGTGGGGACTTTTAGTCCCGGTTGGTGTTACCAACCGGGACGAAAGGCTAATCTTTAGTCCCGGTTGGTAACACCAACCGGAACTAAATTTTTTGTCCCGGTCTGTGACACCAGCCGGGACTAAAGATAGGCCTTTAGTCCCGGTTGGTGTTAGGGACCGGGATTAAATCCTTCCCCCATATTTAAATTCTTCTTTCTCCCCTGGCCGAGCCGCCCGAGCTCACTCTTCTTTGTTCTTCATATTCTTCATGTGTTCTTGCTTGATTTTTGCTCACATCTCCGGCTATTGATTTATTTCGTCACTTCTACGCCGTCATCGACTTGTTTAGAGGTCACTAGCTTCATCTTCTCAAGTTTTAGCAGCAGCTTTTGTCATTTTGTGGTGTTATATATGTGGTTTTTTATTTTTTTATTTCTACACTATTTTAAACTCCAATCACTTCATCGTTTGAATATTTGAATGATTGTAACTACAATTAGTTCTCTAAAAATTAACTTTTTATTTGAATGATAGTAACTACAATCACTTCTTTATATATGTGGTGTTATATATTAGGGTTTTTTATTTTAATTAGTTTAGGAAAAAATTAAAAACTTATAATACTTTAATTTGCAATTTGTGACCGGGTTAATTAGTTAATTATAACTAGTATGCATATCACATTTCATGATTAGTTACAAAAATAGAGGACTTTGGTGTTTTTTTAATTTTGCTTGTTTAGAAAAAATAGAAATAGAGAATTTTAGGTTATTTGTTACTTTTATTTCTGTATAAAAAATTAGAAACTTATAATACTTTAATTTGCAATTTGTGACTGGGTTAATTAGTTAATTATAACTAGTATGCCTACCATATTTCATGATTAGTTAGAGAAATAGAGAACTTTAGTGTTTTTTAATTTTGCTTGTTTAGAAAAATTAGAAATAGAGAATTTTAGGTTATTTGTTACTTTTATTTCTGTATAAAAAATTAGAAACTTATAATACTTTAATTTGCAATTTATGACCGGGTTAATTAGTTAATTATAACTAGTATGTCTACCACATTTCATGATTAGTTAGAGAAATAGAGAACTTTGGTGTTTTTTAATTTTGCTTGTTTAGAAAAATTAGAAATAGAGAATTTTAGGTTATTTGTTACTTTCATTTCTGTATAAAAAATTAGAAACTTATAATACTTTAATTTGCAATGCAGAAAATGACACGTCATTGGATATATAATGCCGATCGCCGCTCCAAAGAATTCATTGATGGTGTGCATTATTTCTTAAGAGTGGCCAAGAAAAACAAGCGGGATGGATTCATATGTTGCCCATGTGCCCTGTGTCAGAATTTAAAGGAATATTCTAGCTCTAGAAGTATTCACTCACATTTGTTGAAGTCGGGTTTCATGCCAAACTATATTTGTTGGACCAAGCATGGAGAAACCGGGATAATGATGGAAGAATGTGAAGAAGAATAAGAACAATTGGAGCCTGACGACATTATTGCTCAATACGGTGACTTCGATGATACAGCAATGGGAGAAACTAAAGAAGAGAGAGGTGCAGAAGGCACACCTGCTGAAGATGATGCTCTTGGTGATGTCATTCGTGATGCACAGAAAGATTGTGAAAGTGAAAAAGAGAAGGCAAAGTTTGACCGCATGCTAGAAGATCACAAGAAATTACTATACCCATCCGTCCAAGATAGGCAAAAAAAATTGGGTACAACACTGGAGTTATTAAAATGGAAGGCACAGAATGGTGTATCCAATAAGACGTTTGGGCAATTACTGAAGATCCAAAAAAAGATGCTTCCGAAGCCTAATGAATTGTCCGCCACTACGTACGAAGCAAAACAGGTCGTCTGTCCTTTGGGATTAGAAATCCAGAAGATACATGCATGTCTTAACGACTGCATCCTGTACCGTGGCAAGGACTACGAGAATTTAGATGAATGCCCCGTATGTAAAGCATCACAGTATAAGATCAGGCGAGATGACCCTGGCGATGTTGAGGGGGAAGAACGTCCCAGGAAGAAAATCCCTGTAAAGGTTATGTGGTATGCTCCTATAATACCACGTCTGAAACATCATTTTAGAAACAAGGACCATGCAAAGTTGTTGCGGTGGCACAAAGAAGACCGTAAGGTAGACAACATGTTGAGACACCCTGCTGATGGGTCCCAGTGGAGAGCAATAGACAAGGAATTTCCAGAGTTTGCAAAAGACGCAAGAAACTTAAGGTTCGCTTTAAGTACAGACGGTATAAATCCTTTTGGTGAGCAGAGCAGTAGTCATAGCACTTGGCCTGTTACACTATATATCTACAGCCTTCCTCCATGGTTATGCATGAAGCGAAAGTTCATTATGATGCCAGTGCTCATCCAAGGCCCGAGACAACCGGGCAATGACATTGATGTCTATCTAAGGCCATTAATTGAAGAACTCCTACTTTTATGGAGCGAAACAGGTGTTCGTGTGTGGGATGAGTACAAACAGGAACACTTCGACCTGCGAGCACTGTTGTTTGTGACAATTAATGATTGGCCTGCTCTAAGTAATCTTTCAGGGCAGACAAACAAGAGATATAATGCATTCACACACTGTTTTGATGACCTTGATAGTATATATTTGAAAAAAAATGCAGAAAGGTCATGTACCTTGGGTATCGTTGATTTCTTTCTATGAATCACCCAGTTAGAAAGAAAGGCAAGCATTTTAAAGGTAAGGCAGACCACCGATGCAAACCTCGTAACAGAACTAGAGAAGATGTATTTGAGATGGTTAAGGATGTGAAAGTAGTTTTTGGTAAGGGACAGGGCAGCCAACTAGTTCTAAAAGATGCAGCGGGTCATGCACCCATGTGGAAGAAGAAGTCAATATTTTGGGAGCTACCCTATTGGCAAGTCCTAGAGGTCCGGAATGCGATCGACGTCATGCACCTGACAAAGAATCTTTGTGTGAACCTT
The DNA here is from genome assembly GCA_015844335.1 of Chrysopogon serrulatus. NCBI lineage: Eukaryota > Viridiplantae > Streptophyta > Magnoliopsida > Poales > Poaceae > Chrysopogon > Chrysopogon serrulatus. Next base: position 2,009,866 of record JADLZL010008185.1, on the reverse strand, counting down.
CTAGGATTCATGGGTGTGTATGGGAAGCCTAAGGATTCACTTGAAGCACGACAAGACTTGCAGTGCATGGAAGAACGAGACAACCTGCATCCAGAGAAGACAGATGATGGACGCCAATATTTAAGACCTGCTAGCTACACTCTTAGCAATGAAGAGAAAGAAATCATGTTTGAATGCTTAAGCAGCATCAAGGTCCCATCTGGATTCTCCTCTAATATAAAAGGTATAATAAATGTGCCTGATAAGAAATTTCTGAACTTAAAGTCGCATGACTGCCATGTGCTTATGACGCAATTGCTTCCAGTTGCATTAAGAGGAATTCTACCTCCACATGTACGTCCCCGCCACCGTAAAGCTATGTGCATTCCTCAATGCAATTTCTCGAAGGCAATCAATCCACTTTGGAACTAGCTGCTCTACGAATGATGTGGTTCAATGTCTTGTCGCCTTTGAGTTAGTGTTCCCTCCATCCTTCTTTGATATCATGACACACCTCCTAGTTCATCCGGTCAAGGAGATCAATATTTTTGGTCCCGTGTTCCTACATAATATGTTTCCCTTCGAGAGGTTTATGGGAGTCCTGAAGAAATATGTTCACCCGGCGTGCTCGGCCGAAGGGAAGCATCGCAGAGGGCTATGGGGACGAGAGGAGGTCATTGAGTTACGTGTTGAATTCATTCCCCGAACTTGACCCAATTGGTGTTCCCGAATCGCGACACGAGGGGAGACTGAGTGGAAAGGGAACACTAGGAAAGAAAACATACATCGGTACGGGGACGATTATTTCAATAAAGCGCACTACACAGTTCTTCAAAACTCATCCATGGTGGAGCCGTATGTCACGAAACACAAGGACTTTCTACGATCCCAGTTCTCAGAGAAAAATGAAGCTTGGCTCATGCGTCAGCACATGGACACTTTCAGTGATTGGTTACGAAAAGAATGTCAGGGTAATGACCAGATTGATGAGCAACTGTATTTGTTGGCTAGGCAACCATCATGACACATCCTCACATACAAAGGGTATGAGATAAATGGAAATACATTTTACACCCTAGGCCAAGATAAAAAAAAGCACGAACCAAAACAGTGGGGTTCGCGTAGACGCCACAGACCCGAATGGAAACAGACAAACATATTATGGCCGTATAGAGGAGATTTGAAAACTAGACTACGCACCTAATTTTAAAGTCCCTTTGTTCCGGTGCCAATGGGTGAAGATTACCGGAGGCGGGGTAACAGTTGACAAAGACTATGGAATGACAACAGTGGACCTCAACAATGTTGGTTACAAAGGTGAACCATTTGTCCTTGCTGCTGATGTGAATCAGGTGTTCTATGTGAAAGATATGTCTACAAAACAGAAGAGAGGGAAAAATGACAATAAATCAACGAATGAGCCAAAACGCCATATAGTTCTCTCAGGAAAAAGAAACATTGTGGGAATTGAGGACAAGTCAGATATTTCAGAAGATTATGAAAGGGATGACCGAATCACGCCTTTCAATGTGACCAAAGATCCGAACATCCTGATAAATGCTGAGGACACTCCATGGTTACGTCAAGATCATGACCAAGGAACATACGTCAAAAAGAAGATCACTACTGTGCCCGCCTAATATATAGTGATGTTTAATAAATAGAGTGTATTAGAGATTGCGTATGTGAGAATTGTAACTTATTAAGATGTTTGTATTAGTATTTCTTATTTTATATCATTTCAAATAATGAAATGACTTGAAGTATTTTTTGCTAAGCATGTGCACAGTAAGAACTTGTGGGAGATCAATTTGGCATTAGAAAAAGAAAACATCCTTTAAAAAATAACCCGATTTAATGGTGAATCTCACGTATATCACGATTTAATCACGATTTTGGAGATAAATGATGATACATGAACAAAATTTACGTTAAAATAATACAAAAACAAATTTTCTATCGAAAACAACTACTTTAACATATTTTAAATAAGTCAGACATTTTTATATTAACAAAATACTAATTATTTTTAATATTTATGCTTGCTATTATAAGGGATGAAAAGATTTTATGTTCCTAAATTTTCAAATAAGCAATTAGACAAAAGGAAATGGAACTGTTATTTTTTAACAAATTAATATATTTTCCATTATTTAATATGCAATTAACAAAAAATAATCTATTTATTTTATAAGTATACATAAACAACATAAACAACAAACCCTAATGCCAGGGCGCCGGTTGGAATAAACCTTTAGTCCCGGGCGGTAATAGCAACCGGGACTAAAGGTAATCTTTAGTCCCGGTGCGTATTACAAACCGGGACTAAAGGTCTAACCTGTAGTCCCGGTGCGTATTACGCACTGGGACTATAGGACTTTTAGTCCCGGTGCACAAGCCTAATCGGGACTAAAGGTCAGGGCAGGTATTTAAGGTCTGTCGTCTTCCACCTCCGTCTAGATCGACGTTCTTTGTTGGTATTTTTAACTGCACTCCATTAAATAAGATTTAAGTAGGATTATCCGCAAGCGCACAGATATCATACCAGTGTCACATTTTACCCGGAGGTTTTAAATATCGTATCCACAGGGAACCGTTGTGATGATGACAAAGTATATAGACTTAACCCTACAATTAGGCTAGATAATATCAAGAAAAAGAAAATAGCTATTGCACTCTAGTTCCAATAATCGGTAAACTTTGTATAATATCGTCTTATCGGACAAGTAACCCGAATAGGAGAAGAAACAGAGTAATCTCCTACCAGGCACCTATAAGCCTATCACTCCTATCAACGGGAAGTGGACTACAGAGGATTCAACGCAGCTATAAAGTCACATGTGCGAGCTACCACTATCCGGCTAATCAGGGGACATTCACAAGTAAATCTAGCCTAGGCACCACGCCTACACTACAAAATACAACTTTAACCTACAGGGCCCTATAGATCAAAGATCTCAATATGAGATGTGAACCAAAGACGAATAAGAACAAATTGCTTACTTGAATCGGAATGGTAAATACAAAAGTACCTCAGAACGCAGCTCCGGGCGAGAAAGCTGAATCCAGACGAATACAACCACGAAGAAGCGCCGACAGGCCGGAGCTCCTCCAGAATCTCTACTCCTCTACTCAATCTCTCTAATCTCTAAACAAAACTAGATCTAGAAGAACTAGTCTCTCCTAATTGCTACATCTAGATGAACTAGAACTAGATGAACTAGACTAGATCAACTAGATGGACCCTAACCCTAATTATGTAGAGAATATGAAGCATCGGGGTGTAGAATGCCTCTTGGAGGGAGCCTTGGGCGTCATTATATAGGTCGAGGTGGAGTAGGGGGCAAGAAACCGCCACGTCAGCGATCCGCGTCTTCATCTCATGTGCACCGTCGGATCAAACCGACCTAAAATCAACGTAGGAATACTTTGATTGGGTTCCAAGGAAGCGTGGGAGGAAGACTCCGAGGAAGGCGGCGGCCATCGGGTGACCTAGGGCGCCGATCCGGCCCCCCAGGGGCCGGCCGCCCCACCTGGCTCCTCTCTGCGGGCCCCGCCGCTTCGGGTGTCTTCTAGACCCTTCCCCGAGTCCGATGATGATGTTGTTCCGTTGTGGATCAATTTCGTGATAATTAAGCTCTATAATCCCCTTTTTATGCTTTTCTCGAAAATCACCCCGAAAATACGTAATATGCAAAACTCGTAGAAATTGTCGGTTAAAACCCTAGACTAGTGTGTTTTCATGTTCTCCTTCGGGTCTAAAGTTCTAGTAAAAGTTGACGTTAACGACCGTCAACAATAACCCCCAAGCTTACCTTTTGCCAGTCCCTTGGCAAACAACCCAAGCCTAATTATTAAAATATTTGGATCGGGAGTTGCTTTGCAATACTTATATTTCTTTTAAGTACACTTGCTTTTAAACATAAATTTCCTCCTCAGTTTAGACAAAACTGCTCTAACTTTCAAACTTACCCATTTTACCTTTAACTATGGAGCTTTACAGCTTTTTGCATAAGTCTTGAGTAATCGAAAGATAGAACAATCAAGTAAAGCACTATGTCTCAAATTCTTCACAAAGTACCAATATTCCGTAGTTTTGTAAGTTTTCGAAATAAAACTCAAAGCATAACTGTATGACACCCTCAAGTCTCTTATTATATGTGGTATTTATGGATCTCACTGAGACATTAATAATGTCATGCCTTCCTACAACTAAGCATTTATAGTGGAGCTCATAGGAGTGGCGATAACAAAGATGAACATACTTGCAATTCATAAATTGTATAGTCAAACAATGGATCCACAGAGAATCGAGGCATACAATCAAATCAAGATGTGCATGTGTGTGGTGTATGGTGGATAGGTGTATATATGGTTTTTAGTGGCTAATCCTAATCCTACTTTTTGCTCTTTAAAAATAACTCCCTCCTTAGAATTTTTTTGCGAGAAAACATGGGCTATCTTCATTCATTCTTTCTTTCTTTCTCTTCTTTTTTTTCTTTTTCTTTTTTCTTTCTCTTTTTTTTTTTTTTTTTTACTTTTGCATAGCCACATGCATCCTTCGAATATAAATAATTGAAGAGATAATGATAAGAATTTAGAGCAATTAAATGGGGGTTGTCCTATAGGGTATATATTTTTTTTGGTGTTTTACTCCCAGTGTTGGAGAAAAACATTTTTAAAGTGGATCTGGATGAAAGTGGAAATGACTGCGCTTACATCCTAGAGCAGGAGTAATGCATATGTGGGTGGAGTGCGTAAGTGATCTTGATTTTAAAAGCATGACAAGACTCTCATAAGGTATATTTCAAAGGTTGACTAAACTCAATGTAAAGCAAGTAGCATGAATGTGTAAAGGTTTTCCTAACTCTATGTTGGTATTTTTAACATCACTTTAAGTTAAGTTGTCATCCCTAACATGATGCCAAAAACCAAGGATAAAATAATCTAAACGCAATAACTCTAATTAGAATGTATCCGCAAGCGCACAGATAATTCTCCCGTTGTAGCACTTCACCCAGAGTGAATATTCCGAGTATCGTTGATTTATTTTATGCCAAAAGGATAAAGCAGCATTCTATCTATTAGGAGTGGGTTGCTAAGATTAAGATTAATAAATGAACATTATCATAACCTATTACACCTATGCTTTAGCAATAACTAGTCAATAGTAACGATAAATGATAAATGAGTGATTAAGATAAATGGTATTCCAGAGCTAGAATATAGAGACTTCTTTATGTAGTAAAAGCAGTCTAGAGATTCAATTTAGAAATAAAGAAACCTATGTAATTACTAATATAAAGTCTACAGCCTACTCCATTACTACACACTCTCATCTATAGTGCAATAAACTCGAGAAAAACATCATAAGGAGCATCAACTAATGAGGATATTACGACAATGAAGTCACCTCCTTCGCGACCATGCTCGGCTAGTCCTACGTACGGGGGGTGGACTACAGAGGAACCAACGCAGCTGTCACCTACGCGGACTACCACACGACCCGGCACATCAGGGTGCCTCCGTAGGTACACAATATATCTAGACACCACGTCTACATAATGCGCACCACCTGACCCACTCGAGTATTGAATCAGGCGCTTTACGATCATATAACAATAATCATCATAAACTACATCTATATCGAATGTGCAACTAGAATAAACTAAGAACTGAATAAATAGTAATATATTAAAGTAGAGCAAAGTCATAATAAAATACAAGATAAATTACCAAATTCTAGAAGACAGATCTGGAATCCCGAGCGGAGCGCCCGATCTCTACTTGAATCTTGCTAGACGACTAAACTAAGAACTTGAAGAACTAGAGCTCTACTTCTAATCTCTGGAAACCCTAACGTCTGACTACTCTTGACAAATGAAGCAGGAGGAATGAATTCGTCTCCTAGGGGGGGGTCTACCCCTCCTTTTATAGCCCGGTGGAGTGCATACGTGCCGTAGGATCAAACCGACTTCAACCAACGGTGAAGATGGAAACCCTAGCCGCCAGGAGAAGGTTCCAGAAGCCGGGGCCCAAACCCTAGCGGGGGGGGCGGGCGGCGCCAGTGGGGGGCCGGCCGGCCCCACCCACTGGTAGCTTCTTCGCGGCCTCCGCTCCTCCGGTGTCTTCTCGAGTCTTACGGAGTCCTCTGGTGATATTGTTTCGTCGCGGTTAAGTTTCGTGGTATATTTGCATTGAAATCCTTCTTTTAACCTTTTTCGGAAAATCACACGAAATTTCACAAATAACCAAAACTCGTGGAATTTGTCGATAAAACCCTATTAGTCTACTTATTGCCTGTTTAGAAGCTATTGTTGACGGTATAAAATTTGGACTTAGCGACCGTCAACAACTACCCCCAAGCTAAGTCTTTGCTAGTCCCTTAGCAAAGTAGACTGAAAATAAAACCTCCGTAGTATCAATGAGTGCTTTGAAATTTCTTGATTATAATCCATTAATCTATCTTTCAAACTTATCCTTCAACTTTTTAACTATAGTGCTTATTAACTTTTAATCGGATCTTGGGTAATTGAAAGATAGAATAATCAAGTAAGCATTGTATATATTTCATTCTTTGCTTAAGCATCGCTCCGAGAGGTTTTCTCATTTTGTATGCGTATGAATTTTTATCTTGAAAACCATGAGAACCTGCTACTAGGATTTAAGTGGACTACTTATGCCATGTATCATGATTGAATGTGCTAGTGATTAAAACTTAAATTTTAGCTCTTATTCTTCTCTTTTACGTCTCTCGAGAGTGTGGGCTTTCTCCCAAATGGATACCTTTTGTGTACCCATTTTTCTCTTAGGCGAGTGTCTTTGCACCCATTGTTTTACTCTCTTTCTTTTGAATTGGCTCATATCTTTTTTTGATATGGCATCTTTTTTGGCTCATACTTCTTTGGTATGGCATCTTTTAATTTATATCCCACACTCTCTTTTAGACTTTTAAGAGAGAATTTGTTGCAGTAAAAAACATTTTTGTGCATGTGTATTCAATCATGAGTGCATAGCAAAGCAATCTACTCAGTCATACTAGCAAGGTGATCTATTAGATTGATTAAATTAATTCTGAATATCTGGAGCTTTAGCCATCACTTGGAATAAAATATATACTAGCTCAATCCTTTATATCTCATCCGCCAATTACTTAGATCGCATCGAAGTTTTATGCTACCCACAGATATTGAGTTTCGAGAATAAATTATCGGGGTAGAAAAACTTCATATAATTCAAAGAAAGATTAATCTCAGATGCTAAGCAGGATTAATAACTTCAGAATTTAAAGACAAATTCTACTCTAATGGTATAAATTAAATACTAGAAAGTAAATACTAAAATATAGAAAGGATAAAGTATATACAAAGAGGTGGATGGTGCTCACCTCGCGGGAGCTCTCCCCCAAGCTGCATGTTTGCCGTGCTCAAAATTCCGGGTCGGGAGGTGGTCCAAACCCCAGCTGTTCTATCAAGTATCCCACCCCGGTCTGTAGGTGTTCTTGTCCATGCTTTGCAAGTGATCAAGTCGCCGGGTCCGTCGATGTTTGCCACTTTGGGTATCTTCTTTGAAGCCTGTGGTCAACTTTGGTCTTTGCCACTTTGCTCGTGTCGGTGCAGAGTCTCATTCATTGTCCGCTGTCCCTGCTGGATGTTAGTCAAATAGGTAGATATAGCAGGAAAATCATTAACAGGGGTGCTAAAGTGCCGCTCAGGAGGTGGCATATAATCATCTTCTGGTGGTGCATGGTACGCAAACGGTCCACTAGGGGTGTACTCCGTGTTCCCGCGTCTTGAGAATGATGCTCGCCCCTCTCGAGATCCTTGCCCATGACCTTCGGGCTCCCCGAGTAGGGAATGTTCCCCACCCGGTAGATGTAAACGACTCTCCTTGTTTGGTAAGTGGGCTGGTCCTCCCAACCCGAGTGGGTGGACCCGGGGTTGATGTGGCTCATAATATGCACCCGGCTCGGTAAAGTTAGTAAAATGAAGATGAGCTGGTCCCGATGGTCTTTGTATCGTCCCCGTGTACATAGTCCTGGGGACTCTGGCGATGCGTCTTTGAAGGGCACCCGCCAATGTTAGCGATCTCGGAAAAGTATAACTATCAACAAAGTATAAATCCCTAGATCTCATCGGGCAGCTCGTACTCTTTTGGATAATTTTTATAAATCATGATTATTTTTTTTTCTATTTCGGCGTTTCAGCATGTGAGCACGAAAAAGAAAAAATCATATCCAATAATTCTTCGGGAACCAATGTAATATATGTAAGTGTAGCGTTAGACAATAACTCTAGTCCTGAAGCTAAGCGTGTAATTCAAGATGTAAAAAGAAATACTACACTTTCTCATGGGAGGTACGGTTCTCCAATAGTTTAACATTAGTTTCACAGGAGATGCTTTTATCTTTTTAATCATGAGGTATAATAAATGCAATTCATCCTGTCTAATGGTATTTAGTTCTTCTCTAGGAAATAAAGTAATGGCTAGCCATTTAAGTATGAATCTCAGCGTTGGGTTATGGACCTCATCGGTGGTGTATTTTTGTTTACGTTAAACTTTTTAGCGGTGATGCTCTCCCAAAAATCATCTTTATCAAAATCCTCAAGAACATCAGCTATATTTATTACACACTGCTCAGAGAATCCTAGTGCCATACTGAAATTTTTCCATGTGAGAATAAAAGACTTGTTGAACATTCTAAACCGCACATAATCATCATCAAAGTCTAGGGAGCTAATAAACTCTATGGTGAGTAACTTGCTACCCTGCTCATTGATTTCCCATGCATCTTCCCATCCAACCATTCTAAAAATTAGTTCAAACTCAGAATCCATTCCAGTCTCGACTAGTAAAGTGTCATCGAATGTTGGGGTATGAGTAAACTCCTTATTCTTTACCACATTAAATATTTCTACTTGAGGTCTTAGTGGCAATAAAATTTGATTGATGTTCGTTAGCTCATACCTCTCCTCTCGTTGAAAAGAAGATGGTTGGTGTTGCTCAGGTGGTGATGGAGGATCGACGTCCATTCCGGAGCCAGAAACTGAAGGTACTTGAGATGATGAACGGCTTCGAGTGCTACGGAAAGAGAGAGTCCTCCCAATACTCTTAAGAGCACCTCCGATTTTTCGACTCATCTTGCCTGTGAATGAAGAACACGAAGAACACGGCAAGAACAACAAGAACACGAAGAACACAAAAGTGATTAGGATTAGCAAATCAAAGGGGAAGAGAAGAGGGGAGACCCTTGTGATAATCTTGTGAATAGATTTCTCTCTTTTCTCTTCTCTCTTTCTTGCTAATTAATGGGTGATTTTGAAAAACAGAGTGTCGAAGTTGGTTCTGGCCGTAGAGCAGAGCTCTCTGTGCTTGGAATGAATAAGTGAGGGGGTATGCAAAGTTGGAGGCAGAGGGGAAGTAGTAGAGCGCCGGCCGGCGTGGTGGTGGGGCCGGCCGGCCCCACCTGCTGCCTGCTGGTGCTCATCTTTCTTCTGGTGTCCTCTTTGGCCTTTGTTGATCAATTACCTAGTACCTAGATGCTCCCCTCGGTGGTAGACATGGATGGAGATGGATGCATGTGGGTGTGTGTGATAATTGAATTTTTTGAATGGTAGTGAATAATTGGTAGGTGTGAAGTGATGTGAGGTGATGTGTGTGGGTCCCACCTATCTTCCGTATTTATACCGTATAATGACATGAGAATGAAAAACTAAATTACTTTCATAAATCTACGAAAAATCAGGATTCTAATGATGCTATTTTTATAGTTTTCTGCCACCACAGTAAACTTGATTGACGGAGGTTTTACACTTCATTAATTATAATTTCATGGGGCTTAGCTTATATGAAATGCTTATTTTGTTTCTTTTTAATAATGCAATTTGATAGGAAAATATTTAATACGAGAAATTAAATTACTGATAAATACCGAGTTACCTCCCGGTGAAGGTTCGGGATTTAAAGTCCACCGAATTGGACTTCTCCTAATTGATTTATTCTTTATGATCGATCTCTGAGGTCAGAGATGTTGGTGCATCTTGCTCCTCTTGATCCTTCAGGGTTTTGCATTGCTCTGGTCTTGGCCTAAATGCAAAGCGCTCTTCTTGCCCGTTGATAGTGAATATAATTTCTCCAGCTCCAACATTGATGGTTGCATTTGCGGTGTTGAGGAAAGGTCGCCCAAGGATAAGGGGTATCTTTCTCTCTTCCTGCATGTCAAGTACCACAAAATCTACAGGAACGAAAAAGTCATGGATTTTTACCGGAATATTTTCTGCGATCCCCGCAGGGATAGCGGACTGATTGGTCGACTAGTTGCAAGCACATTGTTGTTGGTGTGAGCGAAGAGTAGTTGAGTTTATCGAAGACCGTCTTGGGCATGACACTGACGCTTGCTCCAAGATCACACAGGGCATTCTCAAAATTCTGATTGCCTATAGAACAGTCAATAGTGGGACATCCTGGATCCTTCTTCTTGATGGGAGAAGAATGTAGGATTGCCTCACTACATGCTTCTGTTAGCTTGATGACTTCGGTCGATGGTAGTGGTCCCTTGTTGTTGAGGATGGATCGAAAGTACTTTGCATATGTTGGTACCTGCATAGCATCTAACAAAGGAACATTGACATATAATTTCTGTATAATCTCAACAAACTTACCGAACCGCTCATCGGTAGAAGTATTTCTCCTCCTTCGTGGGAATGGTAGGATAGTGGTATCTTGAAAATCTTGTGTTAATTCGGGCTCCTGCGGATCATCTTGTGGTATGGGTGCTTCTTCTTCTTGAGTATTCTTTTCAGCTTCCTTGTCTACCCGCACAATATGTGAAGGTCTACGTGCACCTTCGGGGTAAGGTGGGTCACGTGTAACCTTACCTCCTCTAATAGATATTCCTTTAATCTGTTCATGGTTAGTGGTAGACAAAGTAGAGGCTAAATGCGAAATTTGTAATTCTATCTTTTTATTAAACATTATTTGATCTTTAACCGCTAGAGAAAAATTATCTAATTTCGAATTTATTCCTTCTAACATTTTATCATTAAAAGCAAGCTTTATATAAATACTCTCATTAACTCTGGCTTGTTCTAATATTAACTCTCTCAAGGGTGGTTGTCTTTGATTTGAAGAATTATAATTACCTTGGTACTTACCTTGGCTTGATGCCTGAGGTCGACCCCATTCTTGATTCTTGAGGATTGCATTAATATTTTCTTCATGTTGACCTTGAGAGTTGAATGCATCTTGAATAGCTTGACGATCTCTTTTATAATTACTCCTTTTCTCTAGCCAGTTCAATAATACATCCATCTTGGTTGATATTGCACACAAATCCTCTGGAACTTCTTCACTTTCATGGCATGTCTGGGTGTTGAATGTCCAATTCTGATTTTCTTCCATCTTCGCCATAATTGCTTCAGCTCTTCCAGGAGCGAGTGACATAAATGATCCTTCAGCGGTGGCGTCAATTGCTCGCATGACCTTTGGGTTAGTCCATGATAAAATATCTGCATGAGCAACCACTTTTCCATTCCATGATGCGGGCAGTCTAATATATATCCTTGAAAACGCTCCCAAGCTTCTGGAATAGGTTCACCCTTCTGCTGATGAAATTCTGAAATCTTCCCTCTTAAAATATTGGTTCGGTCTATTGGGAAAAACTTCTCTAGGAAAGCTTTTGAACATTCTTCCCATGTCTTGATTTGATCTCTATTTTGATAAAACCACTGCTTCGCTCTTCCTTCTAATGAGAAAGAAAACAAACGAAGTAGCACGACATCTTGAGGAATGCCTTGAATGTTAATGGTACTACTAATCTCCAGAAAATTCTGTAGATGAGCAATAGCATCTTCATCCTTCTTTCCACTAAACATAATAACTTGCACCATTTTGATGAGGCTTGGCTTGATCTCATAATCTTGTTCTCCAATGTCGAAAGCATCAAGAGAAGGACCTACGCGAATGTTCTCGGTGCTTGGAGCAGAGAGAATTCACGCTTGAGTCTTCTCGACCCATCGCTTCTCAAAATGATGTAAGACCCTTCTTCCTATGGTTGTTCCCGATAAGAGTTAAAATTCCACAACCAATTCCTGCACTTACCCTATAAAATTTTCTAGATAAAACATGGGTAAGTCTGCTAAAAAAGCAAAAGGTTATCATCTAAACATTATTTAATAAATTTGATTTCTATAAAGGCTCACTTATGAAAAAAAAAAAAAGTATATCTGGCGAATCAATAATCCTAACAAATTATCCTAATAAAATTGCCTCTCCCCGGCAACGGCGCTAGAAATGCTTGTTGGTATTTTTAACATCACTTTAAGTTAAGTTGTCATCCCTAACATGATGCCAAAAACCAAGGATAAAATAATCTAAACGCAATAACTCTAATTAGAATGTATCCGCAAGCGCCGAGATAATTCTCCCGTTGTAGCACTTCACCCGTGAGTGAATATTCCGAGTATCGTTGATTTATTTTATGCCAAAAGGATAAAGCAGCATTCTATCTATTAGGAGTGGGTTGCTAAGATTAAGATTAATAAATGAACATTATCGTAACCTATTACACCTATGCTTTAGCAATAACTAGTCAATAGTAACGATAAATGATAAATGAGTGATTAAGATAAATGGTATTCCAGAGCTAGAATATAGAGACTCTCTAATGTAGTAAAGCAGTCTAGAGATTCAATTTAGAAATAAAGAAACCTATGTAATTACTAATATAAAGTCTACAGCCTACTCCATTACTACACACTCTCATCTATAGTGCAATAAACTCGAGAAAACATCATAAGGAGCATCAACTAATGAGGATATTACGACAATGAAGTCACCTCCTTCGCGACCATGCTCGGCTAGTCCTACGTGCGGGGGGTGGACTACAGAGGAACCAACGCAGCTGTCACCTACGCGGACTACCACACGACCCGGCACATCAGGGTGCCTCCGTAGGTACACAATATATCTAGACACCACGTCTACATAATGCGCACCACCTGACCCACTCGAGTATTGAATCAGGCGCTTTACGATCATATAACAATAATCATCATAAACTACATCTATATCGAATGTGCAACTAGAATAAACTAAGAACTGAATAAATAGCAATATATTAAAGTAGAGCAAAGTCATAATGAAATACAAGATAAATTACCAAATTCTAGAAGACAGATCTGGAATCCCGAGCGGAGCGTCCGATCTCTACTTGAATCTTGCTAGACGACTAAACTAAGAACTTGAAGAACTAGAGCTCTACTTCTAATCTCTGGAAACCCTAACTTCTGACTACTCTTGACAAATGAAGCAGGAGGAATGAATTCGTCTCCTAGGGGGGGTCTACCCCTCCTTTTATAGCCCGGTGGAGTGCATACGTGCCGTAGGATCAAACCGACTTCAACCAACGGTGAAGATGGAAACCCTAGCCGCCCGGGAGAAGGTTCCGAAGCCGGGGCCCAAACCCTAGCGGGGGCGCCGGGCGGCGCCAGGTGGGGCCGGCCCCACCCACTGGTGGGCTATTGCGCGGCCTCCGCTCCTCCGGGTGTCTTCTCGAGTCTTACGAGTCCTCTGGTGATATTGTTTCGTCGCGGTTAAGTTTCGTGGTATATTTGCATTGAAATCCTTCTTTTAACCTTTTCGGAAAATCACCTGAAAATTTCACAAAATAACCAAAACTCGTGGAATTTGTCGGATAAAACCCTATTAGTCTACTTATTGCCTGTTTAGAAGCTATTGTTGACGGTATAAAATTTGGACTTAGCGACCGTCAACACTCTAAATGTATCATATATGGCTTTGGTAGGAATTTTAGATTTTATCATACAAGAGCTCATCATGTTAGATTTTAGGTTTTCAAAATAAATCTCTAGAACTTAATAATGCTAGGAATAAGATAAATAGCAGCTTAGACCTTCATGTATCATATCAATCAATTACCTAGACTTTAGCTCAAGCATATGCCTCCACAAATTTCAGGTTCAGAGTAAATTCTTATATCAAAGTAGTCATGTCCAAAACTCAGGAGAATTCATGGTTAAAAACTAGGCACTTGAAAGGAATTACAGTAGAGCAACTATTCATCATCTCCAAGATAAAATTTTAATATTCTCTAGTTTTTATTTGACTCTTACTAACTAGACACACTCTATGATCATACCTTAATATATAGATAAATATCTTTTTATTTCTATTGGACTCACATGACTCTAAAGACATGGACCTTCATGTGCCCATATATTTTTGGTATTTTTATATTTTCTTAGGATACTATTGTGAACCTTCATGTGCTCACATATTTTTGGTATTTTATGACTATATAAAATAGACTCGATAATCGCTTAGGTATAGTTACCTGATAACTAGGGGATGCTCCTCCCCCAAGCTAGATGTTTGCAATACTTGGTGTTGATAATCTTCAGAGTGAGCTAACCAGTAGCAGTCCTGGTGGGTGCCACTGATAGACTTCTCCTTGTCATAATGTTGTTCCTGCATAATTATACTCCAACAAGAAAACCAAAACTCGAGGCTCAAATTTAATAATGGGTTAGCGGTCAGCCCATAAGTAATTGATTATTCCTTGAGTTGATTTGAATTGAAGATTCTAGCAGGATTCTCTTTTTAGGATTTTCTAGTTTAATTATGCAAAAATTAAATATGCGTGCATGATATATATATTTGTTATGCCTCCACAGAGAATATTTATTCTTATGGGGCTTAGGCTTTTCATAATGCAAGGAAGTAAATACAGAGCTATTATAATATTTATTTATTTTATTTATTTTTTTATACCACCATAGTGAATATTCCTACAGAGTTACCACAAGTTTATTCACGTGGGGCTTTCAACATTTTATGATGCAGTAAATGAAGCAATAAAGATTTTTATTTTCTTATTTATAAAGATGAATATATTAAAGTGAAATTATTAATGCAGATAGGAATACTAATTAATTAGATAACTACCATATTATCTTATGGCAAGGGAGCAAAATTTAAAGTTTACTGATATGTCTTCTTCTTCCACTCTTGTGTATCTCTCCATCTTGAGAGATGGAGGTCGTGATGGTTGCATACCTCTAGTGATGATGATGTCACCTTTGTTCTTTGATTTGGCCAATAAGTTAAAGTAGAGCTTTAATTATAGCTGGCAGCATCTTGCTCAGTGTGCATGTTCACAGAACTCTCACTTGTAGAATTAATAAATTTTGCTCGATGTATTATCCTGTTTGCAAAACCAGGATAGAGATCAAGTGCATGGGCTCTGCTGGTGGAAAAACACCAACAGAACCAAATCTATTTCTTTATTTATTTTTCTCTATCCTTAGGCACATTGAACAAGATAAAATCGGTGTTACATGAATTGTGTATTTATGACATGAGTGGTGAGATCAAAAGATTAAGCATTTAATGTTACATTTAAGTTCACATGATAGAAAAGAATGAAATTGCTTGATCAATGGAAGGATTGTCTATCTCTATATAAATTTTCAAATAAGTATGACTATCATCTTTCCAAGATCAAATATAATGTTTTAGCTTGTGTGGTTAAGACTGAGATTAAGAGGATGGTGCCATGAACAATCTTAAAGAACAAAGCATGTTGAGTTAATTAGGTTATCAATTTAAATTGTAACTCTAACATGTTTGTGTCTGCATTTATACGTGCGCCAAGATCAAGAGAAGAGCAGTGACCACTTACCTTAGAATATTACCTTCATTATTAGAGCGTGATGGCACTAAGTGATGAAGGGTAATTGACTAGTGGTGCTTTCCTTCTCTTGCATCTTGAGTTGTTCATAGACATCTTGGCTCCTCTATTGCACTCATTCTTTTGCCATCTTTTGCTTCTTTGATTTTTTGACTCTTTTCACTCCAGTTATTATTACGCCTGCAATAGATTAGTGGACAACACATACCGAAGGAGTATACAAATTTTGAGCACAGGTTGCTTGTCTAGTATTTTATTTTGTTTTGTCTATGCTAATGAGAAGATAATATTAATATTGTTTTAGCATAGATCATGTTTTATACAGACATGGCTTGAGGTAAAGTAACTTGTAGTAGAAGATAAAATGAATGAATCATTAATACTCATAGTTCTATCATTTATGATAAATGAGCTGTGTCTTCTTCTATAAAGTTATTAAAGTTCAGCATATACCCTACTTCATCTCTAATTTGAATTCATCTCATGACTTACCCAAATTGATTTTAAAAATTTTCCTACAGGGGCTAGTCTACAAAATATCCAATGTCTACTACAATATATTATTAGTTCAAAAATCAACCTAGACACCACGTCTAATTTGACTTAGGAAGGCATTCTAACCTAAGCACCACGCTTAATTCAAAAAGCCTTTAAAAGTAAAATCAATACACCTCTTAGCTCAAGAATCAAACTAAACACCTTGTCTAATTATGACTCAAGAAAACAGTTTAAACTAAGCACCATGCCTAATTCAAAAGGTGTATGAAATTTCTCCAAACCTTAAGTATACTATACCAAACAAAGGTAACATGAAAGTTTATCGAGTGTTATTCAAACAGAGATGAAAGAGTATGATTAATAAATTGAATAAAGGTAGAGACAACCAATATTAGCAATATAGGATTTTCTAAGTAAGGCCATTTCCCCAAGCTTGAATTTTGCAAAGTAAATATAAGCTTGAGTGGATGTAATTCAAAGTTGCATAATGATTGGTTGGTCGTACCTGGCACTGCCATTATTCATTTTCTTACTTCAAACCTGAAATGGTTAGTGACAAAAATATTCAAAGGAATATTTTGACAATTATATGCTAAAGGTGCAAACTTAATTCATTCATTCATTTTTTTAGAGTGGTTATTTTTGGGACACAAAGTTATTCTTAGGAAACCTTCTGACTATTATACTTCGAGTTGGTGAGGTGGTTTCCTCTAGAACATTAGCCTTTATGTACCTATATCAAGATTACAATGAGATCTATAATATTTATGATAAACATATGCATCTACAGCCACCCTCTTAATGATTTTATGAACAGATAAAATAAGGGGGTTGAAGATCTCGTGTGTGGTAATATTAGAGAGACCAAAAGATTCAGGAGATTTCTCATATGAGCATGGATTTGATAAAGTGTTAATGAGATAATTCCCATGCTCATCGATGTAATCTCCCTTTCCAAACTCCAAGGGTGTCTCTTCATGGTTGTCTATAGGCAACAAGTTTGCCTCTATTATTTCATACCTATGACATTTATTGGTTGTTGTATCTTCTAGAATTTCCCATAAATTGATGCTTATAGGATTGGTCTCGTCTAAGGCTTTCTTCGAACTTGGGTGAGTTCTATTTATTAAGAATATTGATTTAAGCTCACAATTTAAATCTAGACCAAGTTCGGATGCTAACACTAAGGCTTCGTCCTCCTCCATCCATTCTTTGACAATGGCAAATGAGTTTTTCATATGTTCCATGCATTCATGCCATTGTCGACATTGCTCTTCTTGATCATTTCCATAGTCTTCATGACTCCTATACTTTGGGTATTCTAGTGAGGTTTTAGGGTCGTTATGAGACTTAGGGGAGAGAGTATAAAAAAGATCATCAGGGTTAAGGATGGGTTTAAAGCTGGGTTCAGATAAGTTATCTAATGTGGGTATAGAAGGGGAGAAGATATGATTAATTCTTGAGTGGCTTAGCTCTCCTTCTATGGTGTCACTAGACATGCCATCCATGTATTCTTCTTGATGTCTTTTAGGAGGGAATGGAAGTTGAGGACACTTTTTCCAAGATGCTCTTCTAAGAAGGTCTGATTCATATCAATGTACGAACATCTTAGCTAATTGGAAGTCTAAATCATCATTGTGAGGTTTTGATGGTTTAGGATTGATAGATAAATCTTGGGATTGGGGTGATTGTGTTTCAGCTACCAAAACTTCCTCTTCTTGTTCGGGAGATGATTCCTTCTCTTCCTCAGAGAGCTCAGAATAGGCTTGAACAACCTTTTCTAGCATCGGTCTGGCTTCGGTTATAGGCAAGTGAAGAAAAGCTCCTCCAGAGGCTAAATCAAGGGAGTCCTTAGATTCCTTGATAAGACCCAAATAAAAATGTTGAAGAAGCATAGGGTCTGGAAAACCAAGGTCAGGGCCAAATATGATAAGTTCATTAAAACGCTCCCATGATTTACTAAGAGATTCTTGTTCTAGTTGCCTAAAAGTTAGAACCTCTTTTCGCAGGCTAGCTACCTTAGAGATGGGAAATAAGTGTAAACAGAATTCAGAGTATAACATTTCCCAATCACCTTGCATACTCCCTACGGCTCGATTATACCAAAGTTTAGCTTTTCCTGTTAAGGAAAACAGAAAAAGCTTCCATCTAATAGTATTATTAGACATGCCAGCAATGCGCAAGCATGCACAAAGTCCCTTCGAATTCTCGTAAGTGTAAGTATGGGTTTTCATTGCCTTCTCCCGAGAAGGGTTTATCCCGAATCATTTTGATTAGACATGGGTGCAGCTCATAGCCAGGTGTTATGATAGGTTCATTAGATTTTGATGGCCCGAAGCTTTCACGCATGCCATAAAAATAAATAGGAATAGAATTAAAAGTATCCATAAGGATGAACACAAAAAAATAATGAAGAGAATGGGATAAAATAAGAATAGATAAAAGTATAATACAAGATTAAGCTAGACTAAGTCAAAATCAGTAAACCGTTCCCCGGCAACGGCGCCAAAAATGCTTGTTGGTATTTTTAACTGCACTCCATTAAATAAGATTTAAGTAGGATTATCCGCAAGCGCACAGATATCATACCAGTGTCACATTTTACCTAGAGGTTTTAAATATCGTATCCACAGGGAACAGTTGTGATGATGACAAAGTATATAGACTTAACCCTACAATTAGGCTAGATAATATCAAGAAAAAGGAAATAGCTATTGCACTCTAGTTCCAATAACCGGTAAACTTTGTATAATATCGTCTTATCGGACAAGTAACCCGAATAGGAGAAGAAACAGAGTAATCTCCTACCAGGCACCTATAAGCCTATCAGTCCTATCAACGGGAAGTGGACTACAGAGGATTCAACGCAGCTATAAAGTCACCTGTGCGAGCTACCACTATCCGGCTAATCAGGGGACATTCACAAGTAAATCTAGCCTAGACACCACGCCTACACTACGAAATACAACTTTAACCTACAGGGCCCTATAGATCAAAGTTCTCAATATGAGATATGAACCAAAGAACGAATAAGAATAAATTGCTTATTTGAATCGGAATGGTAAATACAAAAGTACCTCAGAACGCAGCTCCGGGCGAGGAAACTGAATCCAGACGAATACAGCCACGAAGAAGCGCCGACAGGCCGGAGCTCCTCCAGAATCTCTACTCCTCTACTCAATCTCTCTAATCTCTAAACAAAACTAGATCTAGAAGAACTAGTCTCTCCTAATTGCTACATCTAGATGAACTAGAACTAGATGAACTAGACTAGATCAACTAGAGGGACCCTAACCCTAATTATGTAGAGAATATGAAGCATCGGGGTGTAGAATGCCTCATGGAGGGAGCCTTGGGCGTCATTATATAGGCCGAGGTGGAGCAGGGGGCAAGGAACCGCCACGTCAGCGATCCGCGTCTTCATCTCAAATACACCGTCGGATCAAACCGACCTAAAATTAACGTAGGAATACTTTGATTGGGTTCCAAGGAAGCATGGGAGGAAGACTCCAGAAGGCGGCGGCCATCGGGTGACCTAGGGCGCCGACCCGGCCCTGGTGGGGCCGGCGGCCGGCCCCACCTGGGCTCCTCTGCGGGCTCTCATTGCCCGGGTGTCTTCTAGACCCTTCCTGAGTCCGATGATGATGTTGTTCCGTTGTGGATCAATTTCGTGATAATTAAGCTCTATAATCCCCTTTTTTATGCTTTTCTAAAAATCACCCTGGAAAATACAGAATATGCAAAACTCATGGAAATTGTCAGTTAAAACCCTAGACTAGTGTGTTTTCATGTTCTCCTTCGGGTCTAAAGTTCTAGTAAAAGTTGACGTTAACGACCGTCAACATTCTTCCTCTCCGCCGCTCTACCGTCTTCTTCCTCTCCGCCGTCTCCGCCCGGAGCCGCCGCCCGCCCGAGCCTCGCGCCACCGTCCTCGTCGCCCGTCCCGAGCCCGCGCGCGCATCTGCGTCGCCCTCGTCGCTTCCGCCCGAGCCTCGTGCCGCGGCCGCGTGCTCGCCGCCCGCCCCGAGCCGCGCGCCGGCGTCCCTCGCCCGCCCCCCGAGCCGCGCGCCGCCGGCCGTACATCCTCGCCCGCCCGGCCCGCCCCGAGCCGCCCGTTGGGCCGCGCCGTCGTAAGTCCACCGGCCGGCGAGGCCTCGCCCAGCCCCTGGTCGCGTGCGCCGCGGGGCCGTCCCTCGCGTCGGCCTCCCGGCCGCGGCGGCTGCGCCGCCTCCGGCCGGGAGCTGCGAGGAGTCGCGCCACCTCCTCCTGCTTCTTCTCCGGCCGGCAGGAAGCCGCGCGCCCCGCTCTTTTCCCGGCGCTGGCTGGGAGCCGCGCCGCCTCTTTGCTTTCTTCTCCGGCCCGAGGCGAGGAGCGCTGGCTGCCGCTGCGTCGTCTTCTCCGGCCGGGAGCAGGGAAGCCGCGCCGCAGCGTTCTTCTCCGGCCGGTGCACGCCCGGCGAGGCCAGCCAGGGAAGCCGCGCCTTCTCCGGCGAGCACGCTTGACGGTGGCGCCGCCCACGCGAGACATAATGCTTTGTTGTGTGTTGTGCGCGTCGGCCATCGAGTCGATCGCGTTTGTGTTGTCTTGGCGTCGGCCATCGAGCCGAGGACGATGCATGTATGTGTGTTGTGGCCGGCCATCGAGCCGAGAGGACCTCCATGCACAATTTGGCAAGAGGAAGATAGCACCTACACGCGACGAACGATATTCGTGAGCGAATCGAAACAATTCGTTTTATTCGAAACCCTAACGACGTTCTAACGACCGGATGAACGAAGATACGCCCTAGCGACGACCTAGCGACGACCGGACGAACCAAGGCACGACCCAGCGACGACCTAGCGACGACCCAATACGACCTAGCGATTAACCTAGGCACGACCTAGCGACGAACCAAGACACGACGCCGCGACCTAGCGACGACCTAGCGATTATAAGTATAACTTATAATATAATTAACTTGACACTGGATTGTAAGTATAACTTATAATATAATTAACTTTATTAATGGTAGCTTATAATATAATTAAGTTTAGTAACTTGACATCGGATTACAAGTATAACTTATAATATAATTAACTTTATTAATGGTAGCTTACAATATAATTATGTTTAGTAACTTGACATCGGATTACAAGTATAACTTATAATATAATTAACTTTATTAATGGTAACTTATAATATAATTAAGTTTAGTAACTTGACATCGGATTACAAGTATAACTTATAATATAATTAACTTTGTTAATGGTAGCTTATAATATAATTAAGTTTAGTAACTTGACATCGGATTACAAGTATAACTTATAATATAATTAACTTTATTAATGGTAGCTTATAATATAATTAAGTTCCGTAACTTGACATCGGATTACAAGTATAACTTATAATATAATTAACTTTATTAATGGTAGCTTATAATATAATTAAATTTAGTAACTTGACATCGGATTACAAGTATAACTTATAATATAATTAACTTTATTAATGGTAACTTATAATATAATTATGTCTAATAACTTGACACCGGATTATAAGTATAACTTGTAATATAATTATGTCAAGTGACTTTATTATGTAATTTTATGTCAAGTAACTTTATTAATGGTACTTTTAATTAACTTTATTAACTTCCTCATATAATATCTAAAGTCTTGTAATATTGTAATATTTTAATATAATGTCAGGTAACTTCATTATGTAATGTAATGTCTTGTGATTTTATTATGTCAAGTAACTTTTAACACTTGATCCAATTTGCAGAAATGGCCGATCCGAATGACAACATAGATGATGCAATGATGGACCTAATCAACAGCGGCACCAATCCAAATCCCCAAGGTGAAGATGATGGGAGTCAGTACTTTGCTGATTATAAAGAACTTGTGGGAGACAATCCTGATGAGGTCTATCTACAATCTAGTATATATGTATATACATGAAATTAAAATGAATGGCATTTGTATTAATATATTTATACTTGTTTGTGTAGCCCTCTGGATCGGCGACAACTTCCGGGAAGAGTAGAAAAGTGCGAGGCCCGAAGAAGCTGTTGGAGGGTTGATACATTCTGTCGGAATTCGATGAGGATACAAGCGAAGTACTTGGGGCAAATTCTAAAAAATTTGTTGCGCACTGTGGGTACCTTGTAAGGGACAGGATCCCGATCAGTGCTCGTGAATGGAGGCAACGAAAAGATGACCCTAATATTAGTTTTGTCTCAGATCGTGACAAGGAATTGATTTGGCTAGATATCCTTCAACATTTCACGCTCGATACACAGGATGAAGCTTTGAAGGAGAAGGTTAAAATCTGGGCTATGCAGAAGATGGCCAAACAATTTCAGGCTTGGAAGAAGAAACTGTAAAAGACTTTGTTGCACATGACCGGACACCGGATTTCACCAACAAGGCTTACGTCAAGTTGAGGCCTTTTTGGGATGAGTTCGTACAGTTTAAGAACTCAGATGAGGGTCAGGCACGGATGATCAAGAATCAGAAAAATGCTAGACAAAAGCAATACCACCATCACTTGGGTTCAGGTTGCTATAGGACTGCTATTCCTAAGTGGCAAAAGCTGGAACAGGAGATTCTTGACAAGGGGATCGAACCAGAATCACTGCACTGGCCTGAGCGCGCCAAGTATTGGTTCTTCGGTCATGGGGGAACCCTGGACCTAGAGACCGGAAAGGTAGTGTACGGCGAAAAGCTCCAAAGAGTGGGACAGAGAATGGCATATGCCCGAGGATTAGTTGAAAGTGGCGCCTGGCAGCCAAATATAGAGAAGGATGAGCTGACATACGCCCTGGAGACTGCTAAACACGGTGGACGAACAAGAGGCTATGGGGAGGTATCGTGGGAGCATGGCTTCCCTAAAGATAGACCGACTTATAGAAGCCGCCAAAGAAAGAAGGAAGAGGAGGCAGAGCGATTGCGTAGGTTGGAGGCAATGGTGATGGAGTCACGTGAAGCGGCTCGTGAAGCGATACAGCGAGAGAAAGCGCTTGAAGAGAGAATAAACGAGGAAATCAAAAGGCAAGTGCAGATGACGGTAAGTTGTATACAAAGGCAAACTGCATCAGAGCCTGGAGTCAACATTAGCCCCCCCGGTCAGTTGAAAAGCAGTTGCGCTTCCACGGAGATGCCAACTATTCAAGACGACGTGGGGCTGCGCTTTCCGGTGGATGACGTCACTGAACCTGTGACAACATGTGAGCTGCATATTCCACAGGGGACTGCCACAGTCATGGTGGCTGTCGGAGTTGTATCTCGTATCGACCCTACGAAGACACCAAGAATCCATGGGGCAATAGTTCCAGCTGGATATGCTAGTGTCTCGGTGGATAGAGTTGTCAGAGGCTTCAGTAATGTGCAGCTTGAGATAGAAGGAGGTGATGGAGAGAAGACTCTAGGAGAAGCAGAGAAGGCATTCATTTGTTGGTGCAAGCGCTACATCATTATTCCTGGGGCACCACCTAGTAATCTACCACCACCTCCTCGTCATGAACCTAACCCTAGGTACGAATGAAAGTTGACGATATATTTATTCACTAACTTTATTTTGCATTCCCTTAGTTAGTGGTTTACTTATATACCTCATTGGTTTCACAGGTGGTCACCAACATGTCATAGTGCTGCGGGTGATGACGAGGCAGTGCAAGACACGGCTGCATCGCCTCGGGCTCCAACGCCACCACCTCGGGCTCCAACTCCACCACCTCGGGCTCCAACACCGCCACCTCGGGCTCCAACACCGCCACCTCAGGCTCCAACGCCGCCACCTCGGGCTCCAACACCGACACCGGCCGCCCATCGCCTCCACGTCGGGCTCCAACCCCCCCGGCCGCCCCATCGCCTCCACGCGTGGCTCCAACGCCAAAACCGGTGGACCCACCTTTAAAGAAGAGGCCGGCCACACAATCAAATGTGTCGGCCGCCCCGCCGCCAAAGAAGAAAGCCTCCGAAAAGAAACAAACTATCATTTCTAAGAAGCTGTCCTATGAGAAGACTGCTACAGAAATAGATGCTTCGGTAAAGTCAGAAGTGGACAGTTTTTTCAAGAAACTTAAGGCTGAAAGAGAATCCAAGCGAAACCCTGAGAAGCCATACCTCTTACTATGGCCAGAAGATCTACGGCAAAGGATTCAGAATCAACAAAAAAAGAGACATGAAGCCCAGAAAGAATCATCATCTTTATCGGATTATGATCGCGCTCTAAGAAAATCCATAGAAGAAGAGAAGAAGAAAGAGAAAAGAGCACGCAAGGGTGTAGCACAGCTCAGGGAACAATCAAAGCAATCAGTGCCCCCGCTAGTAATTGGGAATGAATATGGTTCAAACATCGACGTGCTAGACCAGCAGATACCTGCAGATTTGAGCTATGATGATCTTGACAAATTTTTTGCGGAAACTGGTCTTAACTTAGCCCAAATGATCGCTGGGGCACCAATTGAAAGTGCTCCAGAAATTGATCATTGGCAGAAGGAATATGCATATGGCAAGAGTCTATACAACCCTGCGGCCCTCAGCAAACTTGGAACGCAAATGTACTTGCTAAACCAGTGGTACATCGCAGCGTGTGGCAGAAAAACAGATGACTATATTTGCGTCCGAATTAGAAACCATCATTACTTCCGTGGTGATGATATTATTTATGTTCAATTTAATGAGCTACACCAACTATGCCACATGGACACTCTGGACAAATCTCTAATCAGTTGCTTCTGTCTGTAAGTGATTCTTTCTTTTAATAGTGTCACTGTAAATTATCATGTATATGTATAACTAATTACAGAAACCTGCTATACATATGCAGAAACATGATGAGGGACCTCAGAGTTAGAAATGACAAGGAGATTGGATTTGTGGATCCATATGCTATATTCAAAGACCCGAAGACCCCATATGTCTTATGGAGAATTCAAACGGAGAGAAATCTACGGAGGTTCTTGATCAACCAAAAGGACAAAAGATATATACTTTTTCCCTATAACTTTAAGTAAGTGTTGTTATCGTGTGTACATTCTATTTAACTAATTAATCAGATCAGTATGAAGATATATAATTATTTTGCCTACACACAAATGCAGCTTTCATTGGATACTAATTGTGATTGATCTCTGGCAATGTCATTTGGTAATCTATGACTCGTTGAGAAAACCACAGGAAGATTACCAAGAAATGATAGATATTATCCAAGGGTAACTTCAATCTCTAAATATTAATTTCTTCTCTTTAACTCAGTAATAGATAATTAATAATAATCGTTTTATTGCTAGAGTTTGGGCTTGGTTTGTGCAGAAACACCGTCCAGATTTGAAAGCGTCACTTTCAAAGCCTATCCTATTTCAGTGGGTTCTACGGCAGACACCGAGCAACAATTTGTGTGGCTACTATATGTGCGAGTTTCTGACGGTCTATACTAAAAGAACTAATCTAGAGCACCTAAAAGTATGTAACATGTATATATAATAAGTTCATTTCATTTATTTATTACTATTTAATAAATCTTATTCATACCTCTAACTTTTTTCTTTAATGTCTATTAAAAGTGACGTGGTTGAAGGAAAAGGTGTTGGATGCGGTCTGCGTAAAAAAGAATTCAGGAGACAATCGCAGGATTTCTTAACGACCAAGTCCTGAATCCCGGCGGCGAGTGCTACTTCAACCCTAAGGAGCCAATGAAACCAAACCAAGATGATCATTTGTACGATGCTTGAGTGGCGGAGATAAATTGTGTTGTAAATACTTTATCCGTGATGCATATGTGTAAATATTATATTATAAACCTATAGTTATGTATAATATATATATAGTGTTATATAGTATATTTATATGTAATGCTCTAAATTATATAAATTATAGGTGCGCGTTTACATAAACTAGCAGCGAACAATACGCATTCGAAAATAATAATATAATTGTAAACCCTAAATGAAAAACTAAAAGAAAAGAAAAGGAAAAAAGAAAAAACTCTTTAGTCCCGGTTGGTAACACCAACCGGGACTAAAAGTGGCGGCCAGGTGGCACACCCTGGCGCACCTTTTAGTCGCGGTTGGTGTTACCAACCGGGACTAAAGGTGGACCTTTAGTCCCGGGCCGCGGAACCGGGACTAAAGGTGGGACATTTAGTCCCGAAACCTTAGTCCCGGTTCCGTAACCGGGACTAAAGGCCCTTACTGCCCGGGGCTAAAGCCCTTCTCTGTAGTAGTGTGGCCACCCCGTAGTGGGTGTTGCCATCCTTGTCGGTGATGCTGTCGGTGAACCTCAGCGCAGAGGAAGGTGAAGAAGCCGATGAGGGCCCAGCTGAAGCCAAAGTTCACGTCATGGTCGCGCTGCACTGTCCGCCCTTGGTGAAGGACTGCGCCATGGTCTCAAAGGCCAGCGTGGTGCCCGCCGGCAGGGGCTTCCTCAGCCCTGCCGCTGTCCCCATCGACCTGTGCAACAGCCATTTCTTCTCACCATTCTTCTCCAGAAGATTGGACTGCTGCTGCTGGTCATTAGCGCCCCATGGCTGGCCGGCCAGTTTGTGTAAGCAGCGGCAGCTACGTATGCCTGCATTCATGCCCTTTTATTATTTGTAATACACGACGGTGGCCTGCCGCAGGGTGACAGTCCTGCAGAAGATACCGAGAGGATCGATGAAAGCGTACAGGCGCAAGCGGAGGCAAAATGAGCGATGATAGGACATGAAGAACCAGATGCTCAAAGTAGGAAAACATCATCAACTAAAGAACATGCGATGATATGACATGAAATAAGTACGTTGCTTGGGTATCAGGCCAAGCCCGTCGCCACCTGGGCGCTTGCACTGCGCAAAATGGAAACACGACATGGCTGCACATTATTTTTCAGTTCTCTCGACTTTCGTGCATGCCCTACCACAGGTCTATGAGAAGGCGTGCGATATGGTTACACATTTATATGCTCCACTTCTCTCGACTCTCGTGCTTGCCCTACCACAGATCGATCAAAATTCATGTTAGCTTTGTCGTAAACCAAACATTTGTTTCTTTGATCATTGATTTTTTTGAAAAATTATATAGATTCATATAACGAGATTTATGTTTTTAGTCTAACCATAAGAAATACTTTCATAATATTTAATTCATATATGTGGTAGAACTAAAAGAATTTTATAAAATGGCTGATCAAAGATAGTAAGCTAGCGTTTGACTTAGGATAAACCTAATATGGCATGTAAAGAAAACAGAGGGAGTAGTACCCTATAATATATGATCCTTCCGGTTCTAAAGCTCACGCACGGTGGATAATCAACTTGTCATAAATTACAACACAATCATACCCGTGCATAGAAGCATCAGTCTTTTGCCATATTTAATCGATGATATTCAGCAGCACAGCTGTTGAGCTCTAATCAAATATTAGATGCTTTGCCTCTCCTGTAAACTAGGCTTGGAAGCAGCTCGAATATGGTCGGGTACGGATTTTGATAGTATTATTTGTTTTAATTCGAGTACAAATAAAGACAGTCGTCTTTTGCCATATTTAATCGATGATATTCAGCAGCACAGCTGTTAAACTCTAATCAAATATTAGATGCTTTGTCTCTCCTGTAAACTAGGCGTGTGGAAGCAAATCGAATATGGACAGGTATGGATTTGGATAGTATTATTATTTATTTTATAATTCGAGTACAAATGAAGATTTGGTGTTATCGAATAAATTAAAATTATGAATTGGATAGCTCGAACTTCAAGAGGAAATAAACATGCGCGGACCTAGCTAGTACTTCCCTGTAATTTATGTACAGGAGCCTTCCATTCACAAACTCTTGTTAATTAGTTCCATTCATACTTCTCTGTAGTTTAGATTAGGCTGATCCGTTCGTATGAATGCTAGGTACTGCCTGCTAGTAGATGATTTCTGTAAAGATTAGTTTGATGAATGACGACGATCTCTGTTGCCTCCTTGCTGGATTTCAGTAGTATAATAACTATATCATTGTTGAAATAATGATCGAGACAAGTTCGAGACGGTCATCGTCTCTATCTAGTGCTATATTTAATTATACGACAAATTTGTTAGAAGCATTCACACCGCCATTGGCTCCTGATGTAGACAAGATGGTTCTTTTCAAATGAAGTAATTTGAAATAATTGCAAATTATATGTCAAATATATTTGAACAAATCTATTATTTTTGTTAAAATTCAATATAAATGTCCTATTCCAAATTAGGGGTAGAATCACAAACAACCATAGAAAAACAACCATAGAAAATGGGGCAAAATTAAATGGGCATATTTGTCCTTTTGTATAAAACTTAACACCGTTAGGGAGGATGACGGAATAGGGGTAAAGTGGTATTTCGTTTTGAAAATGCAGGGGTAAATTCACAAAGTTAAAAAAAATCAGGACAAAATCATAATTTCAATACAAAACTGGGGCATAAATGCAAGAGCCTCAAAATTCTAGCCACGAAATTAGCTACGCTGGATCAGCAGTTTCGAGATACGTGAAGCCTTAGTTCTCACGCTGTTGCAGCGATTGGACGCGTCGCCTGAGGAAGCTGGTGGCTACGCCCTCAGGGGTCAGCCCTGCCTCCTTCGGAGCCTGTGTCTTCTGGAGTAGTGGCTGGATCACCATCTTGTCAAAGTCCGACGACATGCCCTCCTTCCAGCTATACTTGCTCACCGAAGAGAGTACCCAGTGGCCATGCATCTTCAATAGCAAAACATGGTTGGCCATGTAGAAGTAGAAACACCTGCTCTTCCAGTTCTTATTTGTGTCGGGGAGAATATAATCAAAGTAATCGTCCTTTACCTTGACACGGAGCTAGAAGCCAGCCCCGCCGACTACGGCAGGAACCTTGGCGCTACGTTGGGGTTTAAGGAGAAAAAGATAGCGGAAGAAAGAGAAACTTGGAGGAATACCAGGAAAGATGAGTAATGTAATTAGGGTTGACACGGTTGAGGGTGATCGAGTAATAATGAAGCACCCGTCGAAGGAAACCAAAGGTGGGCAGGCCAAATCCCCGCTCAAAAAAGGAAGTCCAGACTACGATTTCACCTGGCAAGGGCGATGGGAAGAGGTGACCTTGGGGTTCCTTCCACTCGCCGGTGGCTTTGTCCTGCAGAAAGCCCTCGCCCGCTATTATGAGTAGATCCGACTCCTTGGTCTTCAGCCAATCCCATGCAACAATGGGGTTTGGCGACGCTGTCTGCGTTGGCCCAGCCCCCATCCTCGTCAACTTCTGCTTCTGCTGCTCTGCCTTCTTTGTGGCCGCTTCGTCCTTCCGCTTGCCGGCTCCTTTCTTGCTCCCCATTGCATGGATATGGACGGGAATCTTCACTCACATTCAGCAAGGGAGAACTCGAACTAGGGCTTGGTGGCACGAGAAATTGAGCACAAGAGAGTAGGGAGCAGATGGAGGCGCAAGGATGGCATGGTGAGGATTTGTCTCGGTAACTGTGCTCATCGCGTCTGGGACTTTTGGCATCGCCCTCTCCTCTTACCGTTGAGAAAGTGCGGTCGCCTGAATACACCATCATCGACGGGTCTATTTCCCAACACGTAGTTACTGCTCCCTCCATTTTAAATTATAGTTCGTTTAACTTTTTTGACCTCTAGTTTGACCGCTCGTCTTATTCAAACAATTTGTGCAAACATAGCCAAATTTAAGTCATTGTTGAAGATCTTTTACTAATAAAGCATGTCACAACAAGAGATATGATATTTTGCATAATTTTTTGAATAAGACGAGTGGTTGAACTTGAGGACAAAAAAGTCTAATTTGGAACAGAATTAGTATATAAGAAGCACCCCATGCCGGACCCCTGTACCACCAGATCACCTAGCACAACAACCAAAGATAACATACTACGCCCACCGCGCAGTACAGCAGCATGTCTCCAGCTCGCCACATCCGCCTCGCTGTCGCGGTGCTCCTCGCTGCCGCCCTCCTGCTCTCCGCCGCCGTGCCGGCCGCCAGAGCGCAGGAAGAAACCAAGCATGAGGAGGAGTTCAGCTACATCCCTGGCGACGAGCACGGGCCGGAGCACTGGGGCTACATCAAGAAGGAGTGGGCGGCGTGCGCCACAGGGCGAATGCAGTCCCCGATCGACCTCTCCCACGGGCGCGTCTCGCTGGTGCGCTCCCTCGGCTACCTCAGCCACTCCTACCGTCCCGCGGAGGCCTCCATCGTCAACCGCGGCCACGACATCATGGTACGTTAACACCGGCATGCAGTTGGCAGCTTGGCCGGGAGCCCGGGGGCATTAATAACAGTCCTTCTCACGTTTAGTTAGCATATAATACACCGCGCGTCCATTTATTAGTAGGAGCAAATTAAATTCAGGTGCGAAGCGTTCGCAGGTAGTACTAGGTAGTCATTAGCTCCATTCTCCAGCATATATGCATGTCTCTGACCGGCCGGCCGGCCGGTTGATTGCAGGTGAGGTTCGAGGGCGACGCCGGGAGCCTTGTGATCAACGGCACGGCGTACCACCTGAAGCAGCTGCACTGGCACTCGCCCGCCGAGCACACCGTCGACGGCCGCAGGTACGACATGGAGCTGCACCTGGTGCACGAGAGCGCCGAGAACAAGGCGGCGGTGATCGCCATCCTCTACGAGGTCGGCTGCCACGACGACGCGTTCCTCCACCACCTGGAGCCCTTCATCAGGCGGATCGCCGGCGTGCGAGACCGGGAGGAGCGCGTCGGCGTGGTGGACCCCCGCGGCGCGCGTGGCAGGGCCAGCGTCTACTATCGCTACATGGGCTCCCTCACCACGCCTCCCTGCACCGAGGGGGTCATCTGGACCATCGTCAAGAGGGTACGCTTTGCATTGGCCTTTGATTGTATACTTCACATGCATCACTCATCATTCGATCAACGTACGACTCGTGTGTTATTGACACACACTTGCGTCGGTTAGTTTGTCGCGTCACGATCATATGATGAATGTATATATCACACATATCATATACTTCCTCCGTTCCAAATTGTCACTTTGACTTTTTTTGGTTCATCTATTTTGCTATATATCTAGACACATTATTACATCTAGATACGTAGCAAAATGGATGTACTAAAAAAGTCAAAACGACTTATAATTTGGAATGGTGGGAGTACATTCTTTTCTGTCGGCTAGGCTTGGGTTGGTGAGAAAAATTTTAGTACTGGTTCCATCTGTTTTCAAGCGTTGTTGGCTCTTTTCTGCAGGTTCGCACCGTATCCAAGTACCAGCTGGAGCTTCTCAGGGAAGCCGTGCACGGCGTAAGTCGTTCTCGCCAACTTGTTAATTTCCACACGCATGATAAGACTGCTCGTACTTTTGCTTCTTTTTTTTCAACTGTAATGGAAAGTAAATATGTCGCTGCCACACTGCACGTCCCCGTTGTTCAAACTCAAACATGGAGCGATATTGACGTGGTGCGCATGTACGCTGGCTTTGGTTTTTCTCAACCTGACCAAATTTCGTCATTGCGTGTTTTACCAACTGCAGGACAACGCGAGGCCGCTTCAGGAGGCGAACAACAGAGACATCAGCATCTTCCGTCCTAAGCCCGATAAGCATAATGGGCCCGTCTACATATGGGCTTGACATGGGGACACCAGTAGGACACGTTTGTGAAATGATTCAGTCCGGATGAAATTTACATGCATTCGATAGCTTATGGGAGATATTCTATTTGTAATTCTTTCTGTTTAAGTTTCTTTGTTATATGAGTAAATAAAAATGCTTATTCATGTCCACTTTCGTGGGCGTCAGGCATGTTCATAAAATTTTGTTTTGTCCGTGTTGATGTGGGAACCAATTTGAGTTCAATACTAAACTGCCCATTACATGAAAAATACAACAGATCGGTCACTAATAATCTGTCCTTCGCATTGGGCCAAATTTTGATACATATTGTCAAGGAATGATGGACCCAAGAGGGCGTGGGTTGAATTAAGTCAACTAAAAACGCAAAACTCTAGGTTCCTTGCTAACTTGCTCAACACAAACAAAATCAATCTACCACCGATGCTCTCTCTTCTGTCTGTCATGGCGGTGGTGATGCTGACCCCAATAGCAGGTGGCGCATGCTGGCCAAGGCGATCAATGGCATGGATAGTGGCTACTATGCTAACATATCTACATGAATTCCTTTTGTGTCTCTTTGTGTATTGTTCCTTGGTGGTTCTTTTTTACTTGTGCATGTAGGTCATCAAAAGTAAGGGACAGTTTGCCAAATGGGGTTTGGCCCTTGTGATTCTTCTCATGCCAACTGACCTTACTATTTACCTTTTAGAGGTTTTGATAACTTGAATGAGATTTTGTCTAATTGGTATCTCTTCTTGGCTCTTATGGTTCTTCTCATCTCAAGTGAGTTTAATCATAGCTTTTACATGGATTTCAATCACTTCGATGAAATTTTAATTGGATAAGAAGGACAAACTTCGCCGATGTTCATCTTTTGGTGAAGTGGCATCGGCAATTTCAATTGATTGGGGCATCAGCCAATTCTTCAGATCATTCTACAAAGGCTTTTCCTGCCTCTACTGCAGCGACGCCAACGCGGACGTGCTGTTCCTGGGGCAGTAGGAGACCAAGGCAAAGAGCAACTGAGCGAGGAGGAAGCGGCCGCCGGCATGCCCACGCTCTCCGCTATCATGCTTGATCCCCTGCGTTGTGCTTTCTCGATCTAATTTCCCTGGATCTATTTCTTTCTTGTAGTAGGGGTTTAGGTGGGACAGATTTCCCTACTTTTTCTGCGTTTTTGGCTCACTATGTAAAGCCCAATTCAACGTGAATAAATAGGCCCACGTTTATTCATTCGGTACCCCCTCAGCAAGCTTAATGGGTTTTTTGGGACCCGTTAAGGAGTATATCAGTTTGGTTGCGGATGGACCGTTCTGTCTGATTGTGAAAGAAACCAATGCATACAAGCCACCGTTAGATGCAAATCTGATGTCTGCTGCCTATCGCCTGAACATAAGTAATATTTAAGCACCTGAAATATATAGTAAGTCCTTTTTTTAAGCGTTAATTAGGCTTGTACTATTGTATGCGTTATGTATGTCTGGACGGAAGAAACTCTCTCTACTACTTAGGTAGTTAGGGGACGAATAAAAAAAATAAGTGAAGAGAAATTTGGCAATATATATAGATATAGAAAATAGCCGACAACGGGCCAACATGAGGCCACCGTGGGAATAAAAAAAGACGAGAATAATAGGTATATGGATAATTAAGACACTAAACACTACTGGACCATACAACCAATAAAGAAAAAGCATACACGCACACCACTGAAACAGTGATGAAACTTTCACGGCCTTGGCTCGATTCCTGCAAGTTTTATTTGAAGAAAAGAAAGCCATGCATGCATGTACGGTAGCACGCACGCACAGCAACTCACCCGAAGAAGCAGCTGTACGTTACTGAGACCAACTTACCGACGGCACACGTCAGCCGACTGTGCCGAGTTCATAGCTAGTCGAGGGATGATCAACTTGAACATGGGTGGTGGCCTGCTGCACAGTGGTCTTGATGTTCTTTTGCGATTGTCCTCCGGGTGCCGATGCCGGTGCCGCATCGCCGCCGTCCGAAGCGCCTGCTTCTTCGCCAATGCATATCCTGTCGGAGGGGAAGATGATGAACACGAAGCTGGCGAGGAACCCCACCGCCAGCGGCAAGATGGACAGCAACTCCTTCCACTGGCCGGACTCCCACGGGACCAGGCACCTCTGCACGCCGGCGTTGCACAAGGCGAGGGACAGGAACACCGCCGCGCTGAAGACGGCGTGCAGGATGTCCCGCGGCTTCACCTTCTTTGTTTTTTTCAGATGCTCCCACATCCCGCTGTTCTCCTTCTCGTCGTCCGACAGCCGCAGGTCCTTGGGGTCGTGGTTGAAGAGCTTGAAGCCTCTGGGGGTGGCCACCCCGTAGTGGGTGTTGCCGTCCTTGTCGGTGACGCTGTCGGTGAACCTGAGCGCCGCGCAGAGCATGGTGAGGAAGACGATGAGTCCCAAGGTGAGGAAGAAGAAGACGTCGTGGTCGTTGCACTGGCCGCCCCTGGTGAAGGGCGCAGCCATCGTCTCGAAAGCCAGCGTGGTGCCGGTCGGCAGGAGCCTCGTCAGGCTCGCCACTGTCCACATAGTCTTGTCGAAGAACCGATTGTTCTTGGCCGCGGTCGTCATATGCTCTTTTTGGCTATTGTTGTCTTCTGTGTCGTTGCCAGCTGCGCCGATGCCGTTCCTGGTGGAGGGCCAGATCATGAATACGAAGCTGGCCAAGAACCCGACCGCCAAAGGCAAGTGGGCAAGGAGATCCTTCCAATGGCGTGACTCCCTTGGGACCAGGCACCTCTGCACGCCAGCGTCGCCGAAGGCGAGGACACCGAACACGGCGGCTCTCAAGAGGGCGTGCAGGACGTCCCGCGGCTTCACCTTCTTTGTTTTCTTCAGATGCTTCCACATCCTCCTGTTCTCCTTCTTGTCGTCCGACAGGTGCAGGTCCTTTGACCTGCAGTTAAAGAGCTTGAAGCCTCTAGGGGTGGCCACCCCATAGTGGGTGTTGCCGTCCTTGTCGGTGATGCTATCGGTGATGCTGAGTGCCGCGCAGAGGAAGGTGAGGAAGCCGATGAGGGCCCAGGTGAAGACGAAGTTGACGTCGTGGTCGCTGCACTGGCCGCCCTTGGTGAAGGACGGCGCCATGGTCTCGAAGGCCAGCGTCGTGCCGGCCGGCAGGAGCTTCCTCAGCCCTGCCGCTGTCCCCATCGACTTGTGGAAGAGCCGTTTCTTCATGCTCTGGTCACCGTTCTTCGCCGGAAGATTGGACTGGTCATTAGCGCCCATGGCCGGCCGGCCAGTTTGTGTAGTAAGCAGCAGCTACGTACGCGCCTGCATTCATGCCCTTTTATTATTTATAATAGACGGTAGCCTGCCGCAAGGTGGCAGTCCTGCAGAAGATAGTGATGATCGATGAAAGCGTACAGGCGCAAGTAGAGGCAAAACGAGGGATGACACGACATGAAGAACCAGATGCTCAAAGTAGGAAAACATCATCAATTAAAGAACATGTGATGATATGACATGAAATAAACATGAAATAAACACGTTGCTTGGGTATTATCAGGTCAAACCCGTCACCGCCTGGGCGCTTGCGCTGCGCAAAACGGAAACACGACACGGCCACACATTATTTTTCACTTCTCTCAACTTTTGTGCATGCCACTACCACATGTCTATTAGGGCGTCCCCCATGGCTGGCTATTTAACTAGCTAGATGTAACGTGAAAGGAAAAAAGTAGGAGAGAGAGAGTAATCACTAGTAACGAGTAAATAGCTGATCTATTTCACGTAGACCAAGAATACGAGAAAGGAGCATGTGGATCCAATAGTACATAAATATATAGAATAGTCTTTGCTTTTGTCTCTCAACTTCACATCAGCTAGCTATGTAGCTAGCACCATTGTGGACACCTGAAGTCGAGCGATATAGTTACACATTTATATGTTCCACTTCTCTTGACTCTCGTGCTTGCCCTACCATAGATCGATTAGAAGTTGTGTTAGCTTTGTTGTAAGCCAAACATTTGTTTCTTTGACCAATGATTTTTTAAAAATTTATGTAGATTCATATAACGAGATTTATGTTTTTAGACTCACCATGAGAAATATTTTCGTAATATATAATTCATATATGTTGTAGAACTAAAAGAATTTTATAAAATGGCTGGTCAAAGATAGTAACGTTTAATTTCGAACAAAGCTAATGTGGCATATAAAGAAAACGGAGGGAGTAGTACCCTATATAAATCTTATAGGCAACTGCTTCAGTACTCCTCCTCAAAAATTTACACAGATCTCAAAGCAGCAATTAAACATTATCTTAATTATTTCCACCTGGGTCACGTTTGGGCTAGTTTGGTCCAAACCCAGCCCATATCCAGTCAAAACTCGTCTCCCTAGTTATCCGATCCCTTTTGTTGGGTTCCACATGGTTTCGTGTATCGTCTCAGGTCGCACCGTCGCAGCCAGCGGTGGTGACTCTCTCCACACGGACGTCATCGCCGCTCGATCGTGGAAGCAGCGGTGTCCCACAGACAAATCAAATCCAAATTCTAAACTCCACCTTCTTGTTTTTCTTCCCGTCTGCTAGAAGCCGGCATGGAGCTCTCAGTCGCTCCTACACTGGGAGCTGCGGGCTCCCGCGCCCTATGCCGTCCTCCTCAGACATCGGCCCACTATTCTTCGTCATGGCAATGGCGCACAACATAGTCTCCCTAATGTGGCCATGTCCGGGATGATAAATCCATGTCTGCGACCTGAATGGCCATTGACAATAAACGAGAGTTTTTAATGAACATGTTCATGTACTCCGTATAGTTTTCTTGCTCTGCTGCTGCCATGCGTTCACTGGTTCTCGCCACCAATATCATCGTCCACGTCCAGGACCACATCGCACGGAGTTTGGCCTATAGCATCTGCACCGGCGTCATGCTCGTCGCCAAACTCGCCACACCAGGAGAGGTACTGCGCGCTACGAGCGCAGCTCCGGGCGCTCCAGGTCATGCTGCCGCCAGGAAGAGCTGGCCAAACATCAAGCAGCCGCTCACCGCCTCTGTCGTCCATGAGAACTGCGCCGGTCTCACGGCCTCCGCAGTCCACTAGGACGAGTGGACGACCCTAAGCCACGCCTAGGAGAGAGGAGTTAGGCTTTGGATCAGCTCTGGACATGGGCTCGGGTTCTGGGCTTGGACGGTTCAGGAACATGCGGACCCAAGATAATAAAACAATTAAAAGAAATTAATTAGATTTAGACCGCTTTGAGATTTGTGCAAATTTTAGAAAGAGGTGTACTGAAGCAGTTCTCTTATAGTATATGAACCTGCCGGTTCTAAAGCTCACGCGTGGTGGATAATCAACTTCTTGTCATAAATTACAACACAATCATACCCGTACATAGAAGCATCAGTCTTTTGCTTTTGCCATATTTAATCGATGATATTCAGCAGCACAGCGGTTAAGCTCTAATCAAATATTAGATGCTTTGCCTCTCCTGTAAGCTCGCTCCTGTAAGCTACTAGGCGTGGAAGCAGATCGAATATGGGATTTGGATAGTATTATTTGTTTTAATTCGAGTACAATAAAGACAGTCTTTTGATATATTTAATCGATGATATTCAGCAGCACAGCTGTTAAGCTATAATCAAGATGCTTTGCCTCTCCGGCAAACGACTAGGTGTGGAAGCAGATCGAATATGGTCGGTTACGGATTTGGATAGTATTATTTGTTTTAATTCGAGTACAAATAAAGATAGTCTTTTGCCATATTTAACCGATGATATTCAGCAGCACACCTGTTAGGCGTGAAAGCAGCTCGATTATGGTCGGGTACGGATTTGAATAGTATTATCTGTTTTAATTTGAGTATAGGTACGGATTTGGATAGTATTACCTGGAAATCATATATATATGCACATGAGCCTTCTATTCACAAACTCTTGTTTTCAGTACTAGTCCATCAACCTGGACTAAAATTTTAAAAGATGTATCGTTTAATATTTCTGACAGTAAAATCTTTATTTATATTAAATTGTATATTCTTTATGTTTATCTTCTACAAAATAGGTGCAATAGATATTTCATAGTCTATACCAATTATCACAAACTTATTAGTTACTTTTTTGCAAGGCACTAATTTACATGTTTTTATCCATTTATATTTTACTTTGTATTAGTTTAAAATCTTGCAATTAACTATAGCGATTCTTGCCGCATCACATATCTTATGAAGTTATGAATCTAAATATTTTCTAAATTTTTTTATTCACTGCTATAAATTTTTATCCTCAAGTTAAAACTCTTGTACTTAACATATCTTTTATTAACTCTCCTTTTTGTACTTTTTAAAATAAGGACTTTAGGTCATATTGTACGTTCTTAAATACTAAATAACATATGCATTCATTTGAATCTTACATCATGTCACTTAAGGTAAGTAATAGAGCTTGAAATGAGATCACGAATGCGGGTAGCAATGCTAACCTTTAAAGAATTTTAATAGTTAAGTCGTATAGTGTTCTATTTTTAAGCTAAAGTAATCTTAAAGGTTAGGGAAACATAGCCAGCAGTGGTCTCACATACTTCCAAGATGATTGAATTTTCTTGTCAAAAAATTATATATGCGATTATGGTTACACTATAAATATAAAGATGTCAAAAATTTAGTTAAAAACATATTAATATATCTAAAGTAATAACCTATATAAATTATATGTCATGATTACTAATATGATTTTAAATAATTTGTTAGTGTATATATATGAGTTTTTAAGCAAATATTTATATATGAGTTTTTAAGAATATATTTTTGTGCTAAAACATAACATATATATTTATTACTAATACATGCTGGCATGTCATCTATGCTTACTTCAATCAAATGTTAATATTAATAACACATACATGCTCTATGATTATTTAAACAATT
Organism: Chrysopogon serrulatus; assembly: GCA_015844335.1. Classification (NCBI taxonomy): domain Eukaryota; kingdom Viridiplantae; phylum Streptophyta; class Magnoliopsida; order Poales; family Poaceae; genus Chrysopogon; species Chrysopogon serrulatus. The sequence continues at coordinate 1,971,235 of JADLZL010008185.1, read as the reverse complement.
TTTTAATATAAGCTTTTGATAATTTTTAAATGTAGATTCAAGAGGGTATTTAAATATTTTAAATAATAAGATAAAAATTAGGTTATGTAGATTATCTATCATAATAAGAGTTCATCCATAATTAGATATAAAGTTTTACTTTATGTTATTTATTTACACAATAACAGAGTTAGGTAATTATTTAGAAATTCGAATAGATCCAATAGCTATTATTATTAATGGCGGTTTAAGGGAAATTATTAATGATGATTAGGTTATACGAAATTGATGATCAAATGTTTCGGTTTTTCGTGAACTTTTAGATTCTATTTTTATTTTCTTATCGTATCTCGCTAGGATTAATGTGGAGCCTTCATTAGGGACATCTAGTTAGACTTTCTAGTGTTTTTTTTTTGGTGTGATATATGTTTAGTTGAAAACCTAATATTAACATATGTAAACCCTAGTTGCATCTCATTATGTGACTTCATTAATCATAGTTAGCTTTCGAGTTTTAATTGATTTAAGTAGAAACTCTAGTATTTTTTCATCTTTTATTCAAAATTTATTTTTTAATTAAAAAGAGTTTAGGTCTTAGGAGTATTGTTTTTTATATATTGCTTAAGTTGAAGCATAGATTGTACCCTAGCATTGCACTTGATGAATTTATTATATCAATTACATTATCAGTACTGAAATGATATAATATTTCGCTAAAATATATAAAACTATTTAAAATAACAAACTATGAAATTAATTATCATAAAATATTAATATAATTTAAAGTGAATTGTCGATGTCATGTTATTAATATGTGGTTTGTGAATTTAAAATTTTTTATGCTTCATGAGAAATTAAAAAATATTTATCCTAACGTATATATATGTATTTGGTAGGTATACATGGCGAACGTAGCATATGGTTATTTAATCTCATGATTGTAGAACTTTAAGATTTATAAATATATATGTCTCATAATTTACGGATATCGATTTATCTTTTGTAATAGAATATATTAGTGTTTACATGTAGATTTGAGCGATATTTTTTTGTTAGTCTTTTATAATGGCTTTTTTAGGAAATATAAAGATAGTCACAAAAAGGTAGAAATATAAAGATAATACTTGGTATTCTCTTTTATAACAACATACATGGATAGGTTGGATGTAAATTTAAGATGTTATTTTGCATCGGTATTTTAAATTATCTTTTATAATGATAGATTTGGGAATCTAGAGATAAAGTTAGAGGTTTGTTTTAAGTTATCTTTTCGAATAGCAAAAAGGTGGGTAATTTAGATACAACACGAGTGGTTTATTTTTTGATTTATTTTTCATAATGGCAAAGTGGGTAATTTAGATATAAATTGAGGGGATTATTTTTATTTATTTTTCATATTGACAGTCATGGGAAATTTATATATAAATTTAGGGGGTTATTCTGAATTATTCTACGTAACAGTGGTGGGTAATTTAAATACAAAATTAGGGGTTGCTTTATATATTTTTTATAATAGCAGGTGGGTTATTTTTTAATATAAATTGCAACAGATCTCGTGGCTATTATTAACTATAATGATTAGTGTCTATCAAATTAAAGGCCAGATGTTTCTGATTATGTGGGAATTTATAGGCTTTATCTTTTTTCTTAACGCGTCTGATGAGAATTAACGTGGTGTCTCCGTTGGGGCCTCTAATTAGTAATAGTAAGACTCATACTTTCAAATATATGTATAGTTTGTATGTATATAGGTTATAATTTCATACATTCTCTCTCTCCATATAGAGTGGATTTTATGCCTAGTGGTGTACAGGCATACCTGTCGCGGGACATTGGATGTACCTCAAGATTCTTTTCGTGTTTCATTGAGTTAGGGCTCCGTTAATTAAATCAAACTATAATCACATAGTAAGCCAAATAACCTCTATAAATGTGATGTGTTGGATACTGTGTTAGCATTTGTGCAGTGCTCCTACAAGGAAACACACACGGGAATAATTGAGTGGACCTTCTACACGAATTTTTATTCCAAGAAACCATCCTTGTAGTAAAATATAATCTCACGGTAGTAAAATCAGTCCAACCGCGTCGGGGGCGCTACCACAATCCAAACTTTAATATTTAGTGATCAATTAAGGATTAATCTAAGGTGTGCCTTTTCACCCTAAGGGGTGCTTTTTCACCTAAGGGGTGCCTATTCACCCCTTTCTCTCTTTCACACTTGTAACCGTCCACAGTGGCGGGCCCAGGATTTTGATTGCGGGTATTCAAAATGTAAATGGTATAAAATTTTTTTGACAATTAAAGCTTAATATTTGACATGTACGATGCCACATAGTTGTAATTGCATAATATAAAGTCAGTCTTCCGTCTTATTTAGTTATGGTGACTATACTAAAATTTAGAATTTCAGTCCAAGGAAAAAATGATTATACATCAAACCAATACCACATTGTACTGCCAACTACACCTTATTGCAGGAAGAAATCATTTTTTATTTCAACCTACATGCAGGGTAGGAATTCAGAATAGAATAGCTCTGCATGGTAGAAGACGATCGATGTCTGCTGATAGAATATACAAATATGCAAGAAGTAATATGTTATTTCTTTCTTTGTAACTTGATATATTTTTGAGAAATAGCATAATAATAAAGGAATAAGACAAAATATATGTACAAGTGGAAGTTGAAGCTAAAATGTCAACACACCTAAAACTGAATGTAATAGTACACTGTATAGACTAACGTCAGGTACAGAGAGTGATCAAGAGAGAATCGGATAGCAACTGAGGCTTCTTGGATCGTATTGGGCCATCAGGCGGGGACGGAGATTAGGAAGGAGCAAAAGAGTGGGCAGAGTTCTTCGTAGAATATTGATTTTACCTTTGTTTCCTTCCTTTTTTCAATATATATGCGTGTATACACTATATGTATAAACTAGTTTTGCAAAAAAATTTGGGTATTCAACTGAATACCCTTGAATTGCAGTGGGCCCGCCCCTGACCGTCCACATGGGCCTTGTATATGTATATACAACACTGTTCAATAAAATAACATTTGCATCTCTCGTTGTCTCTCGCTCTTTACTTTCTAACACATTATCACGCACGCATTGCTTTGCACACCGCTGACGCGAATAGGTAGAAAACAAGAAGGGAGTTCGCTAGCAGTGCTGTTCGTCATGGCAAATTACAGGAGATAGATGCTCTTCCTGGTGGTTAATTTGCCACACGAACAGACGCCGACACCGGTGTTCTTCGTGTTGATCAAAGAACGAACGCATTGATCGATGAACTGGAGAAAGAAGGAAGGCACGCTGCTTCTCCATTGAGATGAGTTCACTGGTGGTTGCTTACTTGCTTTGAAGGAGGAACGAGGAATTGGCCTCCATTGCGAACCAGATATGGGAATTTGAGAAGGAATTACTAGATCGAGGTAACTACCATGATTCGTACCTACTCAAATTGTCAATTTCTTTCCACCGTCTTCGTCTGGGTCATGGTCATGGTGTTCGTCGTCTCCGCACTACTATCGACGCCGAGCACCAAAGGACGGCTGCGGCCTCGCGCCAAGGCCAGTGCCTCTTGCTGGGCACACACGCAGCCCCGAGCATGTGGCCAGTGGCCTCGCGCTTACGGCCCACGACTGGCTGCCACCGACGGCCGGTGTCCGTGGCCAGACTGGCCAGGCCCGCGACAGCCGATGGCCCCTCCGGCGCTTGCGGAAACGATCCCGCACCTGCGCTTCGCGTGCAGCGACCGGCGGTTGGAGGCCGGCTCGGCCACGACCAGAACGGAGGCGGCCCTGTGCCTGCGCCTAGCGCGCGGCAGACGGCGGCTCCTGCGCCCGTGGTCGGCCTGGCGCTCGTGGCCCTCGCCCGGATGCACGCCCGGAGTTTCAAGCGGCCGAGAGAGAGGCCCGCAGCCGGTGACTATCTGACGACGACGGCGGCACCTTCACGGCTGAGAAGCCGAGTGCTTTGATTGGAACCACCGTCTCTGTCTGTGTGGAAGAGATAAGGTTGTGCACATTTGCACATAAATCCTTATCATTCATATGAACTGCATAATAATTCTTATCAATTATTAATGCATTTTCGTTTCTATGTGTTAGCCTTGTATTTAGTATAAATGCTTGCTTTAGATTTTATGTCTAAATATATTATGATGCAAATTATTTACTTATTGTAAATAGATGATTTTTTAAGACCTACAAGTCTTTGGAATTTGCATCATAATATTTTATATTGTGGAGAATTTACTATTTTAATGTTTAGATATATTTTCTGTGTCTATGATTTTCTATTTTAGTCATGGACTCTAACAATATTAGTATGGTAGAGTTTTTACTCCTATACATTGTTTGCTTTTAAGACCAGAAAATTGTTTATATCTAAATATACAAAGTTTGTCGATTTTGTTGTTTGGCAATTGATTTTAAGCGCAACAAAATTGGATCCTCTTAATTAATTGATAGTTAATTAAAGATGGATGAGTTTAGGCCTGTATTGGCCTATTTCAAAAGGCAAAATGACAGCCAAACCATTTTTGCTAGGATGGCTAACATAGGAAGTGGATTTTTGCTTTGATCCTACGGGATTTTGCATAGTTATGCCAGTACGTAACTATAGCACTATGTGCTTAGTAAGTTCTCCGCTTTAGTCTATGACTTTAGCATTGTTAGTACATCTGTACTTTGTGGACTTTGTTAATTTGGTAATTTTCTATAAATTATACTTTAACAATAGTTGATCCTCTTAATTAAGCATTTCTTAATTAATGATGGATTATGCAAAATTGTTATATGCATATCTTGAATATATTTGGGATCATAACACAAGTGATGGAGTCCTAGGCATTGGCTGCGCTTAATTCATCTTGAATTATTCGGCTTAGAGACCGTGCCTATGGCAGTGAATTTTCACCCATCATTGAGAGGTCTACATCATATTTATTTTAAATTTGATGATCACCTACATTGTGTTGTCCCAAATAAGTGTTTTGGAAATATAAGAATGGTACACCTTTGTGGTGCTACCATCATTCATTATTAAAGGTTACACACAAGTAGTAGAGTCTTAGGCATTAGCTGCGGTATATTCATAAGAACATATCAGACCAGAGACCGTGCCTATAGCAGCAATTTATTTGCCTACTACTAAGAGATCTACTCTATGTTTTGGACATAGAGATTATCTATAATGTGTGCACCAATAATATTGATTGTTTGTAAGGTCTACACATCTTGTGATTACCTCTAACTGTTGTGAGGTCTAAAGCTTTGTTGACTACCTCCAGCTATCCAAAACTAAGTGACAAGATATGGAACCCCCTATATTTTGCATTAGAAATTACAACATCACCATAGTGATTTTTAATTTGCCTTTGGTATAAATTAATTAAATCAATGGTTTGTCACATGTTGTGGATAATGACTTCAGAGGAGTTTGATGAACTCGCTCTAGATGGCATCACTATCCCACATGGACAATGGACATTAGTATTGGTTTTATCCTAAAATTAATAGAAGAATTTAATGAACCTCAATTCGGGGTTGTTTGTTATAGCTCAAAGAAAATTGTGCCTTACTATTGTTAAGGTACTACGTCCATAAGATCTTCGATAAGACTATCTTGTGGAAAGAAATGCACATTTTTATGGCTCACTCTTCAGGAGTTTTATGAACAATAGACTCATATAACTATTGAAGACTACAATCATATTGTTCATGTAGTTTGCTTCCACTAGTAAAAGCAAAAGGCCTAATGTGCAATATGAGTGATGACAATGCAAACCCAAGAATGACAAAGTATAATGTCATACATATGGTTGTGTTTAGCATAGCGCTAAACAATGCCATACTCTTAAATTTCATAGTTGATCAATATTAACATTCTATAAGGGATAAAACAGGAGCTAAAGAAATAAGATACGAAGGGTGCTTCAATCTTAAAATTTGAAGCTACATAGAAGGTTGGTTGTTTATGTTGGATCTTATTGTATCACAGAACAACAGTTCTCCTTTTCTCGTAAGAGAATATCACATAGATGGACTACATGATCATCGAATATATCTCGAATGATTTGTTTTGAGATTTGGTATAATCTCATAGTCCACTGATAATATGTGATAATATCCATCAAAGACGTTGTAATACTTGTGTTGTCAACGCATAACTATTGTGAGTATCATTTCGATGTATTTGATACTCGACAATATATATGGATTTCTATATATTAGATAAGAATTTTATTAAATTCTTGTCATATATAGACTGTACAGGAATCATTCCAATGTAGAATGATATATGCCTAGTGGACATAAGTACCACAAACTCTATAATTAGGGAAGCAAAATATTCCTGGTTCTTATAATAAGAAGAGGGAATAATTTTAGCCATCGCTGATGCGATGCAATGATACTTTTGGCTTATTTTGCCACCACCATTCTTCCTATGGATACTGAGTTAGTAACTAAGAATATTTAATTATGTCCTAATTACACTTATATCTTACCAAATTATAAAGATATCCAAATGTGTTTTCATATGGAAACACAAAGAGACAACATTGGATATGGCATATAAGTAATGAGATAAGGCTTTTTTTGGTTGTATTATACATATAACCATCCCCGTACAATATGTTGCGTATAATATACTTTTTCACACTAGTTGATGCATTTAAGATTTGGAATGATCAATTGGGTCATCCAAAGGGATGAGTGAAAAGTTATTGGCAATTCTATTTGTCATAATTTTCCCAAAGTTTAGATACGATAAGTACCATGGGGAAATAGATTTTAAGAGCCTCTTATCTTAAAATCAGATTGAGTGCCTTAGATTCCTTGATCATATTCAAGAGAATATGATATGGGTCCCATACAAAGATTGTATGGACAGTTTAGGAATTTCATGGTTGTGAAGATACATCTATAAGATGATCTAGAGTGTGTGAAGTATCCACACTCAACCATGCATTTGTCAAATAATGGCTCCTGTTGTGAGCTCATTATCCTGAATACTACTGAAGTTTTTATACCTACAATGATGATTGTATGGTATAACAAAAGTTTAGTAACATATCGAAAGGAATCTATGAACTATGACAAGGTCATAGAAGGATCATTGTTATTGAATTGCTATTTGCCAACCTTGTGTTGGGATCAGGTAGATTTAGACACTCCTGACTTAAGATTAACTGCATATCCCCTATATGCATTTAGTATGTGGGAATCCATGAAGATTTCCTATTTGCGTAAGATTAAGTATGTTGTATACGTGCCAATCTCACCACCACAGCATACATTGATGGGTATACACAGGAAACTAGGGATCAACGTGAGACTTCAATCTTCGTCGATTGTTAAGTATTTAGATCTCTTATGGAGAATCTATTGATGACCCGTATGCTGGTTTTAATTTGATAATGAGCATTTCTAGACATTAGGGGGAGATTTGAAGTACCATATATAATGCCTAGAAATTATTTGGAATGCTTAAAGTATTTTAAGCTCGGGATCACGTACTAAACGAATTGAACTTTAGGTTCAAAGAATTATTGATTTGCATAATATTGCAAATAAACTGCCAACTGCATTTACATATTACTAAGGTATCTTTTAAATTTGTTAATCCGTTGCAAGTATGTGCCAGAAAGAGTAGTGGTACTAAGTAAACCACTCAACTCCTAATTGTAAATAAGAGGGGGAGAAGTATGGCCACAAAGCAGGATTATTTAGGTTAGCAATAGAAGATTTTTCTTCTAAGATAAGATAGTAAATGCAGGCCAACTTATGGTTGGCGACACCTTGCGAGTAAATATTGGATATTACCCAGTGGATGAATGTCATCCACATACCTAGCTCAGAGGTGCACCTAAGTACTAATGCTAGGATATCGGAAAGCCCTAACTCTCGTATTGGAAAGTCACGATGAGTCGTTCAGGGTATTTTGAGTTTTGATAACCGGAGAAATTATATTATAGAAAGGCTATATTTGTTGACAAATACTTCTCTGAATAAATTGTATACAACATTCCAAGTCATTTAGTTAATAAGACCATGGCAGAGTGATTTGCTCACTCTTACTAGAACTTGTTGAGTGATGTAATACATACAGAGATAGTCTTGCTCACTAGAAAAGAGGTGTCTTAAACTATGATGCCAACACCTCATGGTACCTTTACTATGGGTACAAAAGTGTTTTCATCCTAAAATGGATTGAGAACAACATGGTGGTGAGGTCAAAGCAAGACTAGTAGCACAAAGGGTTTTACACAAAACCTAGGCATTGATTTTCAATGCAAATTATTCTCTGTAGTAAGTTATAAGTTTCCGATACTATATTTTTTATTGGCTGTACAAAAGCATCTATCATTGCAGTGGATAGTTGATAGATGTAGTTATTGCATATATTTATGTGATCACTTGATTTGGTTGATTTGTGAAGCTTCCAGAAAGGAGTTCACATACCCAACCCTCATATATAAAATCGCAACATATATTGTGTAGTGCTTAAGTCAATACATGGTTTGAAGCAGTTAAGTCAAATTTGGTACAATTGACTTTGAGTGTATTCCCTAAACTAAAGGGATACAAGATTACAAGATTGATTACACGTGGTATTCATTTTGAAGTCCTTAATTGGATTTCATAGTATTATGCAATGGTCAATAATCTTGACATCATTGGTGAAAAACACATATTGATAGCACGTGATAATCTAAAGATGGAGTTTGAGATGGAGGATACGGACTAAACCAAAAATTTCATTTTGTGTTTATGGTCTAAGCATCTTCTCTCCAAATTTTGTACAAAAGCTATCTATATCCAGATCATATTGAGTAATTCAATATGAAGGTATCCTATGGTTGTTCTACCTCATGATAGAGAAAGATTGCTTAATGCCATAGTGATTGAGATGAGATATTGGGACATGTGGTCCATTATCTCTGTGCTATTTATGCGCTAATATATCTTGCAAAAGTTCCCGATCGGATATTATTTTTGCAATGATTTGCTATTTAGTAGCAGCGTCACTCCTACCAAATGCTGGTGGATTGAAGTTAAGAATATCTTTAGATATCTCAATAGCACAAGTGATCATGGTGTGTTTATTTGGAAGAACCCATGATCCAGTTGGATATAATGATTCTAGTTATCTATTGGATCCCCAAATTCTAGATCATTGAAAAGGCTTAATGTATATGAGAAAAGACTATTTTAGAAGTCTTCAAATAGACATTAGTGGTTATTTCCATCGATCATTCTAATTTTGTATTATACAAAGGCTTCACATGAATGTGTTTAGCTTGACAGAATGATCTATCACATACTAGGATTATGTGGTATTGATTCTATTGAATCAATAGTCATTATCTATAAAGGTAATGCCACTCGTGTTGTGTAGATAGAGACAAGTACTTAGTACAGTATTCTTGCACTAAGAAGGTTCTGTTCTATACATAGTATGAGTACATGAACATTTGCAAACTAAGTATTATGATTATCTTGCAAAGATATTCATAGAATCTACCATACTCCACATTGCTTATGTGTTGAGTGCATTGGTATAAATCTACTTTGAGGTTTGCTAGTATCAGAGGGAGAGTCTCTCTGATTAATAACTTGTTGCAAACGTCATATTGCACTCTTTTCTTTGTATGAGTTTTTTATAGGGTTTTCTCATATAAAGTTTTTAATGAGGCAATATCAATACAAGATTATGTCATATCATCCATTTTTTCCTATAGGGGTTTTTTGGTGGATGATATTGGGACATTAGATACATTGTACTCTTTTCTTTATGTGAGTTTTCCTTTTTAAGGTTTCTCATATAGAGTTTTTGATGAGGCAATGTCAACACAAAGGTATATGCTATATCATCTATTTTTCTCCACCGGGGTGTTTGGAAGATGATATTTGAAGCATATTGACCCAATAGTCAAGGTGTTTTAGACTAAGGCTTTGAGTTTATCTCAAAGGGTCTAATAACATTGGTGATTGTATATCATGGTGTTTTTCCTTATTTTTCCCACTGGGTTTTAAGGAGTTTTGCCTGGTATACCGGTATTACTTTGGTTTTTCCCACGGGGTTTTCCAAAGATTTATAATGGTGCATAATAGATGAACAGTGAAGATTACAAGAAGCCAACTGATCAAGGGGGAGTGTTGAGAATTAATATTTAGTGATCAATTAGGGATTAATCCAAGGGGTTCCTTTTCACCCCAAGGGGTGTCTATTCACCCCTCTATCTCTTTCACACTTGTAACCGCCCACATGAGCCTTGTATATATATGTACAACACTGTTCAATGAAATAACACAGACATCATTTGCATCTCTCGTTGTCTCTCGCTCTTTATTTTCTAACACAAACTTTACTCTGGCAGGCTATCCTTGTAGTAAACTATAAAGGAAAATTGTTCTCTTGCCCCTGTTCTGTGTTTCAATTGTGATTTTGCCCTCTTTTTTTGACTTTCTGATTTTGCCTTGCTATTTATAAATGAATCCTCCGTTTGCCCTTGGTTTGGATGTCCGTGAGATGAGGATAAAACAAATGGATTAAAACATATAAAATATGTAAACCCAAAAGGCAAAAGGTCAAAGTGCCCATTTGTCAGGAATTGGAAGATGAAGGTGAAGAAGGCTGACGTCAGTCTGACAACAGGCAAGATGACAATAGAGCATGGCTAAAGGGCTGGGCCTTGTGCAAGTAGCGTTATGGGCCAGGACGTGTTGGCCCATGGTTGAGAAGGCAGCATATAAGCCTTCTAACAGAAGTCGCTTGTATCGAATAATAGAATCCCAAACTGAAACACTGAAACGCAATTCATCTGAACCCCAATCCCCTGTTGTTCTTCCCTATTCGAACCCTGATTCTTGCTTTTCCCCGTCTAGAACTCCAATTCTATCTAGTTATTCGTTGCGTTCAGATTCGGAACACAACAATTGGTTTCAGAGCCAAGATTGGGCGGGAAATTTTTTGTTTCCCCTCCTTTGCTTCATCATTCCGGCGCCTGCTCGCAAGCCGATGAAGGTCCAATTGCAAATGGCGGCGTCAGTGGAAGAGCTCTCCGCCAAGTTCGATGACATGGCGATGCAGTTCGACGGGTTTCGCGTGATGATGAAGCAGACCCTCAAGTCCTTGAGCGGGATGAGTTCGCATCAGGCCTCTGGCGAGAAGTTGCTTGGGGTTTTGTGCGACCATTCGAAGGCGGCGGCGATTTCTCTCCGAGAGACGTCGTCCCTTGTCGACTCGATGGTAACCTGCCTTGACTCACTTGAGATGTAGCCCCACACATGTTGGAGGTGCAGCCCCGCTCGGTGGATGCAGCCGCCCCGCCCCCCCCCCCCCCCCGGTCTCCTCCGTGTCCTCCATCGCGATGGTTGGATCTCAACCTTGCTCTGAGATCATCGTCACGCCCACCTGTGATTGACGTGGAGCGGTCCAAGGGGTACAGCGAGCACTGTGGCGGGATCCTCGGACCCCGGCCGCAGAACTTCACCGAGGGTACGTCTCATGAACCAGAGCAGCCCCTTCCAATTCATACTGATGCTGTTCTGCGTGGTCCACCATTTCCTAAGCTTTAGTTTTCCAAATTTGATGGCACAAACCTGCGCTTATGGTGTGACTAATGCAATATGTTTTTCAAGGTATACGCAGTGCATTCCTCCTTGAAGACATGCTTCGCCACGCTAAATTTCATCGGAACGACGGGGACGTGGCTTCAAACAGTGGAGCGGCTCGAACGCATTGCTGATTGGGGTGTGCTGTGTGATTTGGTCATGAGCCGATTTGATAAGAATCAGTACCCGGTGGTGTTGAGGCAGTTCGAGGCTGTTTGTCAGACTGCATCTGTGGAGGAATACTTGTCTGCATTTGAGAAATGTGCTCATTCTCTCCGGCTCTACAATCACAATTAGGATGAAACTTTCTTCGTTACTCGATTTGTGGCTGGCCTGAAAGAAGAGATTCGGTCTCTTATTGTGTTGCACAGACCTCCTGATGTGGACACCACAAGTGCCCTTGCTTTGATTCAGGAAGCTGAGCTTGCCCGTGCCAAGGCGAGATACTGTGAAGGACAGTGCCAAAAGCTCTCAGAAGTCATTTGCGGAGAAAGGCAAATCTGGAGACCCTGAGAAAGCCAAACCTCAAGTGGTGCAGTCTGAACCTGAGGACAAGTTGGCATCACTTAAGGCGTTCAGGCGTAAGAATGGCTTGTGCTTCAAATGTGGTAACAAGTGGAGCAAGGATCATACTTGTCCACCTCAAGTTTCTCTCCATGTCATAGAGGAGTTGTTGGATGCTTTGGAAGTGGAAGGCATTGTGGAGGACATTACATATTCTGATATTGTTGAAGGCACTGTAATGACTGTGGGTCAGGAATCTGCTCCTAATCCAACAAAAAGGAAGACAATGAAACTCTGTGGGCAGACTGGGAAGAGTGAGGTGCTGAAAAGTTAAACGATGGAAAGGTCTGATGCAGATGCAGCAGCAACACAAAGGGGGAAAAAGAGAAAAGGTAAGTGAAATTGATTGAACTATTGCTAATTTGATTGGCCTGTAGTTCAGCAATTCCTCCACGACATAATTAGTGTTCAATCGCTAGAATATGCAATTTTGTTCCATCTTTTAGAGTTTAAAAACACCAATTATGAGATTGTGACATGATATATATATATATATATATATATATATATATATATATATATATATTATTCTATGTATTACCCTGGGTACCAAATAATAATCTGTACCCGAGTCCAACTCGCCGAACCCGAACCAACCCACGGCCGCGGGCCGTCGGGCGCTCCCCGTCCCTCCATTTTCTCTCTCCCAAATTTTCGGTTTTTCTTTTCCTCATTTAATCTCAGATCGTGGGGAGGACCGGAGGAGGCGCCCGGTTTCAGCTCAGCTCCCCGTCGCACGATCCCACTTTCCGCCCCCCTCCGCCGCACGAGCCCACTTGCGGCCACCTCCGCCGGACGGGCCCAGCTCGTCGCCGCCTCCGCCCCGGACGGGCCCAGCTCGCTGCTGCCTCCGCCCGGACTAGCCCAGCTCGCCACCGCTCCCTTCCCTCCCACGCTGTTGCAGCCTCCGAGGCGGGATCCGCAGCCTCCGTAGCCTTCGACCGGTGCCTTTGCAGCCCTGGCGCCGGCCTCGTCGGTGGCGCTGCGGGGCGTCGTCTTCGGCGGCGTAGGATTGCCTCGGCGCTAGTGTACAGACGTCGGCGACCGTTCCCCTCGCCGGGGTACGGTCGGCTCGGCGGTCTCGCCTGGAGTGCGCCTCCTCCTGCTCCGAGAGGCTCCATCCACCTCCTCCACCGACGCCGGGTCCAGTTCTCAACCCACCACCTCCGGCGTTCCTCTCAGCGGCGGGGCTAGCGGCGTCCACGCTGCTAGGTGTGGCTGCGGCTACCTCTGCACTCACCGTGGTGGGCCAGGTGCTGCTGGCCGCGCCCGCAGCCTAGACCGAGATGACTTCGAGGTCTCGGTCCTGCTCTCGCAGGCGGCCGTCGCACTCGCCTGCATTTCGATTTTGCGGAGATGCCCATGTACGCACTTGGCATCTGGCCTGGTAGCATCTACCTTGAACAGAGCTTGGCATCTGGCCTGGTTCCAGAAATATATAGTATGTTGCCAAGATCCAGGTGATGTAGTCCCACGATGTTGTCTCGATTTTGGATTTATTTATACAGGAAGCTGTTAATTCCAATCACATGATCCTAGCTTCCGTAACTCTGAATACGGTGGTGACGGGCAGCTGCTATAAATGTCTAATTGTGTTACTTATGTCTTATACTTCTGCATATTGCTTCTCCACCAGTGAATAATTAGGTGCAGTTTTGTGCCATTTTGACCAAATCTAGTGAAACTTTATGCATCTGAAGTAGGAATTTTTTTAATTCAGATGCCATTTTGATTATTACTAGGAGACTTGGAGATTGGAGAATATTGAGGTTGTGGTTGTCATTTTGTGCTTATAATATTAATTTGGATGTTTGCGTGTTGCAGTCTCTAGCAGCTTCAAGTGAAATCTCACATCTTATTGATTACCACTTCATTTGTTGCTCCATGTTTCATTGGCATGTAGAGCCAGGGCACACGTCTTTCAGATGACATATGTCTAGTCGTGCTCCATTACGAATGGAGCTACAAATCAAAAATTCATTATTTCATCTGTGCCACCCAAGATCCTTGGCTTTGTCCTTATTGAACGATGAATTGAATTGCCTTATTCTTTCAGTTGCATATATGTGATCTCCTTGTGCCTTCTTTGGGTAACCATGTGAGTGGAGCTCAAATTGTGTGTCATACTCAGTAGGTGTTTATGCCGATGTCCAGTCTTTGTTTACTGTTTGTCGAGGGTCAAAACCACGGCCCTCTAAGGACCAGGATAAAGCGACTTTCAAAAACAAAAACACCCTGCCAGATCAGGGTCCTCGTGGCCCAGCCCACGGCACGAAACTTAAAGCACTTCAGGCCCAGCCGCGGCAACCAACTAAGGCCCACAGGATAAAAGCCACCGCCAGGGGATCGACCCCCCTGGGCAAACTCCGATTCGCCCGACCCCTACCCATCGCGGGGGGGGGCGTCCGACCCTGTCCCGACGAACAGAGTCAGGACGCGCCGTGCAGATTCCTGCCAAGACAGGCAGCCGCGCTGTACAGTTCCGTAGCAGTCACGGGGATACGTCGCATACTCTTTGGTAGAAGGGGACGGGGCCGCCAAGTAACCCAGGGGCATTTCGTTGCTCCCACGCCTCCTACCTGACAGTGCGGTGCTGACCCCCGTACTGACCTGGTACGTATGGAAGCCCCGTGTGCGCGTCTCCGTTAAGGGCGCCGGGGCCCGTACCGCCCCATGACAGTGCATCCCGACTGGTACGAATAAAGGAACGCCGCTCGTACCGACACCGTGGCCAAGGTACCGGACGGCGACCGAGCCAAGGAACATCCCGCAAGGCAAACCAGGAGCGTCAGGAATCAGCCCTGCACGCCTGGCGACTCCACGGCCGGCTCCCTATAGGCCGGCATTTGACCTGAGAGTACCTACAGTCAACTAAACCGCACAACCCCGTTCGGGCATAGCCCTGCTTACCTGAAAGGGCTACAAGGCCAAGAGGAGGGACGATGACGTCTGCTACAGTGCATCACGGCGCTCCCGGGAACGTCCCAACCCTTGTAGGCCATGACTTCTTGATCACTACACGCGCATGCCCTCTCCTGTGAGCCTCACCTTGAACTATAAAAGGGAGGACTTGGGCCCCTAAGCACGTGTGTCCATCACCCGATTCACACTACACACACGAAACACTCAACCACGAACCTAGCTTTCTTACTCCGAGACTTGGGAGTCTGTCCCTCTCTCGACCCCTCTTGTACTGCCCCATACAAGCTCCCGAGTAACACGACTCCGCTCTCACCGGGCGTAGGGTAAAAAATCGCCCGAACCAAGATACATCATCGTGTCCACTCGGGGAAACCATCTCGAGGATAAGTGTGCTCTCTTTCGATTACTCGTTGGTGTCCATTCTCGACACCGGCGGTTGGCGCGCGCCGTAGGGGGGGGCAAGCGCACTTCTACAATTCCACCAACCTCGAGATGGCCATGCACCGTCTCAACCTCGTTCCCGGCGCCCGAATCCATTTCGGGGAGCTGGACTTTATCGTTAGGGAGGACGGCGTGACTTGGTTGGCTCCCGAGCCGCAAGTCGCTCTCCCCGACGCCAACGACGTCAACCCTGCACCGACGCAAGGACCACGGGCTAACGGCACGAGCCGCAGCCAACCCCCCGACGCGATCGACGATCTCGCAGTTGCCATGGGCAGCATGAGTCTCCGGCCAACGACGCCATCGGCTGACCACGGGCCCGAGCGACCGCGAGCGCCATCCCCGACCATGGCACCGGATGCACGTCGGGGGTCCCCAATGTCGTGGCGACACCATCAGGCTGCGGACGTGCGGGAGCTCACGGAGCTGGATCGACAGTTCTTGCCCTATCTAGGGCCCTACCCCAGCTTCGAGGAGATTTCTCTGCTCTCGTACTGGTACGAGGCCATCATGGAGTACCTGACGGGGGGAGATCCGATCCCTCGGGGCAGTCCTTATTCAGCAAAGGCCCGAGTCGGCCCCTTTTGGGTACCACAACGCCATAACCACCATGGCGCACCTCATCCTCAGGGGGATCACGCCAACCCCTGAGGACGTTGAGCTCGTGGCGGCAGCTGGGCCACTCGTTGAGCCTGTCTTTATGCCGGACTCCGATGAGTACCCTGACTCAGGCGACAACGATTTGGCGGCAAACGGGCCCTACGCCGGGCCTATGTTCATGCCAGACTCCGGCGGCTACACCGACTCGGGCGACAACAATAGCTCCGGCTTCGACCCGTTTTGGGCGTGTTTCATGGCGGAAACTCCTGAAGGCCGGGTCGACGACGTTGCCCCCGAGGAGGAAGGCATGCTCAACCCAGCTCTCGAGCGAACGTCGTCACCTCGACGATCGCATACTCCACCGACCTCGCGCTCCGACGGCTCCGACGGACAGCGGCAGCCGATGCGCGACGCCGACCTTGGCAGCGAGCGACGCAAGGCCTACCGTGACCGCGAGCAACACCGAGTAGACGCCTCCCCACCTCACCGTCGAGCTGGGCGGGCACGAGGCATGGCCCGTGACGTCCACCGGCGGATTCTCGAGGATGATGACGGTCCTCCACTCTTCACTCGCGTGAGCCAGAACGTCGCGGCGGCGGCGGCTCTGCTCCAACAGCTACCACCACCAATGACACCTGCTGAGTGGAGAACTCAGCGGGAGATTCGGCAGTTGCTGGATCGCGCCGCCGCACTGCAGGCGGAAAGCTCACGATCTCTGCGACGAGGAGCCACTCCGAGTCACCACACGATGGACGGTCACCGAGACCGAGAGCCATCTGTGCACCAACCAGCTCGGGCGCTTTCGGAGAGCTTGCCACCAGTGCAGGAACGCGTCGGGCCCGTTCGAGATGCTCGGGTCATCCTCAACGCCCGGGCACGAGAATACAGCCCACGCCGAGGGGGGCGCTTCGACCCTGAGGAGGACAGGGGACGAAGCCCGCCTCCCCCGGGACCACCGGCGTTCGGGCGGCATATTCTTCGCTCGCCCATCCCACGGCACTTCCGTGCGCCGACCACCATCACCAAGTACTGCGGGGAGACGAACCCCGGCACGTGGCTGGAAGACTACCGCCTTGCATGCGAGGCGGGGGGAGCTGACCACGAGTACTTCATCATAAGGAACCTCCCTCTGTATCTGGGTGACTCTGCGTGGACTTGGCTAGAACACCTCCCCGAGGGGTGTATAAACAGTTGGGCGGACCTCGTCGACATCTTCGTCGGTAATTTCCAGGGCACGTATTCTCGCCCTGGGAACCCCTGGGATTTGCGCAGCTGCCGGCAGAAGCCGGATGAGTCCCTGCGCGACTACATCAAGCGCTTCTCCAAGCAGTGCACGAGCCTCTCTCACGTCACCGACGCCGACGTGATTGGGGCCTTCATCTCCGGCACGTCCTGTAAGACTTTGGTGCACGAGCTGGGGCGCCGCCCGCCTCGTACCACCAAGGAACTCCTCGACGTAGCGACCAGCTTCGCGTCAGGGGAGGACGCGGTGGGCGCAATCTTCAACTCCCGCGGCAAGGCGAAGCGGGAGGAGGAGGGCGACGACGACGACCCCACCGACCGCAAGGGCCAGAAGAAAAAGAAGGGCCGTAAGGGACGACGGCAGAACGACGGCGAGCTCGTTGCTGCAGTCGACACCAAGGGGAAGAAGAAGGCACCGGCGAAGCCGCTAACCGACTACTTCGAAAAGAAGCTGGACCAGCCGTGCCCTCATCATGAGGGTGTGGTGAAACACACTCTCTGTGAGTGTCGCCTCATCCCCAAGTTCTTTGGGGGAGAGAAGGGCAAGCCGGAGGCAAAGAGGAAAGCTGGCTCGCCCTCCCAAAACGATGAACAGGGGGAGGACGAGTCAGGATTTCCCCACGTCACCGATTGTCTCATGATTTTCGGAGGACCGGACTACTACGCCACGAGGCGGCAAATAAGAAGCTCGAGCAAAAGCATGGTCTGCCAAGTCGAGGCAATCGTGCCCGCACCATCCAAATGGGCAAAGCACCCCATCACCTTCGACCAGTCCGACCATCCGGAGTACGTGCCGAATCCAGGGCGGTACCCACTCGTCGTCGACCCCATCATCGGTACCAAGCGCCTCACCAAGGTGCTGATGGATGGGGGGAGCGGCCTCAACATCATCTACTAGGCCACCATCGACGCCATGGGGGTCAACCGCGCCAAGATCCGCCCTGGGGGAGCGCCGTTCCATGGAGTTGTGCCCGGACAGCGCGCCGTGCCGGTCGGGCAGATCGACCTGCCCGTCACGTTCGGCACTCACACTAACTTTCGCACCGAGGTGTTGACATTTCAGGTGGTAAACTTCCCCGGCTCTTACCATGCAGTATTGGGTCGGCCGTGCTACGCCAAGTTCATGGCCGTTCCAAACTACACCTACCTCAAGCTCAAGATGCCGGGCCCCCGCGGGATCATCACTATGCACTCGTCAGTGCAGCATGCGTACCTGTGCGACATCGAGCAGTGCGACGTGGCTGAGTCGGTGCTGAACTCCCACGAGCTGTACATCATCAACACCCTCGCCGGCGACGACCAGGACATGCCGGACGTCCCGAAGGCCACCGCGTCCTTCACGCCCGACAGGGACACCAAGCTTGTGCCCCTCGACCCCAGCAGCTCCGACGGCATGATGGTGCGGATCGGCACAGGGCTCGACCCCAAATAGGAAGACGCGCTCGTCGACTTCCTCCGCGCGAACCGAAGCATCTTCGCGTCGAGGCCCTCGGACATGCCTGGCATTCCAAGGGATGTCGCCGAGCACGCCTTATGGATCAAGCCCGACTCCAAGCCGGTGAAACAACGCCTGCGCCGCTTCGATGAGGTAAAGCGTAGAGTAATTGGTGAGGAGGTTAAAAAGTTGTTAGCGGCTGGGTTCATTAAGGAAGTGTATCATCCAGAGTGGTTAGCTAATCCTGTCATTGTTCAAAAGAAAGGCGGGAAATGGAGAATGTGTGTTGACTATACCGGTCTAAACAAAGCGTGTCCTAAGGATCCGTTTCCTTTGCCGCGCATAGATCGGGTTGTCGACTCCACCTCCGGGTGCGAGACCCTATGCTTCCTTGATGCCTATTCTCGTTATCACCGCATCAAGATGCGTGAATCCGATCAACACGCCACTTCGCTTCATCACCCCGCTCGGGTTCGCATCGTTACGTGACCATGCCATTCGGGCTTAAGAATGCGGCCGCAACCTTCCAGCGTTGCATGGTGAGAGTCTTCGGCAAGCTCATCGGAGAGATTGTCGAGGTTTACGTGGACGACATCGTTGTCAAGTCCAAACAGACCGGCAGTCTCGTGGCCGATCTGAGCTAGCCTTCGCCGGCTCAACAAAAGGCACATCAAACTCAACCCTGAAAAATGCGTTTTCGGGGTGCCTAGAGGGATGTTGCTGGGGTTTATCGTTTCACAACGAGGCATCAAAGCCAACCCCGACAAAATCAAGGCTATCACCGAAATGAAGCCTATCCGGGACCTCAAGGGGTTGCAGCATATCACGGGGTGCCTCGCCGCACTCAGTCGGTTCATATCACGCCTAGGTGAACGGGGTCCGCCTGCACCGGCTCCTCAAGAAAGCCGACCAGTTCACGTGGACTGACGAGGCTCAAGAGGCGCTAGATAAGCTCAAGGAACTGTTGACCAGTCCCCCGATCCTTACTCCTCCCGCGAAGGAGGAACCTTTGCTCCTCTACATCGCTGCAACCACCCAAGTGGTGAGCACCGCGTTCGTCGTAGAGCGAGTCGAAGAGGGACGCACTCTAAAAGTGCAGCGCCCAGTTTATTTCATTAGCGAAGTCTTGTCCGACACCAAGACACGCTATCCGCAAATCCAAAAGTTGGTGTACGCCCTCCTCATCACAAAGAGGAAGCTAAAGCACTACTTCGAGGCACACCCCGTCACCGTGGTATCGACCTTTCCCCCGGGAGAGGTCATTCAACCCCCCCCGAAGCCACGGGCCGGATAGCCAAGTGGGCGCCGAGCCGATGGGTTATGAAATCACCTATGCGGCTCGCACGGCGATCAAGTCGCAGGTTCCGGCCGACTTTATCGCGGAATGGACCGAAGTCCAGCTGCCTCCGGCCCCCATCCAGCACGAATGCTGGAAGCTCTTCTTTGACGGCTCGTTGATGAAGAGTGGTGCCGGAGCCAGCCTAGTATTTATATCTCTGCTTGGGGTCAGAATGAAGTATGCTCTACGACTTCACTTCAAAGCCTCCAATAACGTCGCTGAATACGAGGCCCCGTAAACGGCTTGCGATAGCCAAAGAACTCGGCGTAAAACGCCTAGAGGTCCGGGGCGACTCCCAACTTTGTCGTTGATCAGTCATGAAGGAGTCGAACTGTCCACGACCCCAAGATGGCAGCCTACATGCCAGAGGTGGTGCGTAAACTCGAAGAGTCCTTCGACGGCCTGAGCTAAGCCACGCCCTTCGACGGGACAACGAAGAAGCGACGCTCGGCCAAAATGGCCTCAAATCGAGACCACATCCCCAAAGGGGATATTCGCTAGGGATCTTGTCCAGCCCTCGGTAAAAGTTGGAGAAAAAGGAACCGACTCCACCTCCGACCCCGAGGCGGCTCGATCGACCCCAAGCAGTGCACCCCCTCCCTCCTCCGACCCTAGGGTGGTGCGCCCGACCCCGGGGACGACCCCTCTTCTGAACCTACCGTCTTCATAGTCACGAGAGTAGAGGAGGGGTCGACCTCTTCGCACCCCCGAGCCCGAGGAGGACCGAGGATGCCGTATCTCGACCGCCCTCGTCCGAGAAATCTTGCCCGCAGGAAAGGACGGAAGCTCGGCGGCTAGCTTGCCGAGCAAAGTCATTCGTCATCATCGATGGAGAGCTGTATAAAAAAAGGGCACTCGGGCGTCCTTCATCGATGCATTCCGCCGCTCACGGGCGCCCTGTTGGAGGATATCCACGCAGTATCTGTGGACTTCACGCCGCGCCGACGACGATCGTGGCCAAGGCTTACCGCCAAGGTTTCTACTGCCCACGGCGGTGGCGGACGCAACGAAAATCGTCCGGTCCCCGCAAAGGATGTCGGATGATACGCCAAGCGGACACATTTGCCGGCGCAGATCCTACAGACGATCCCCCTCACATGGCCGTTCGCGGTCTGGGGCCTGGATCTAGTAGGGCCCCTCCTCAAAGCGCTCGGAGGCTTCACTCACGTTCTGGTCGCAATAGATAAGTTCACGAAGTGGATCGAGGCTCGACCCCGCCACCATCAAGTCCGACCCCGAGTGTGTTGTTTTTCACCGACATCATTTATCGCTTTGGTGTACCCAACTCGATCATCACGGACAACGGCACGCAGCTTCACTGGGAAGAAGTTCCTGGTGTTTTGTGACGAGTTCAACATCCGTGTCGATTGGGCGTCTGTCGCACATCCTCGCACTAACGGGCAGGTTGAGCGAGCAAACGGCATGATCCTCCGTGGCTTGAAGTCTCGGATCTTCAATCGCCTCAATCAAGTATGGCCGACGATGGCTCATCGAGCTCCCAAATGGGCCGTGCCGTGGAGTCCGAGAACGACCCCCGAGCAGAGCAACCGGGCATACCCCTTTCTACATGGTCTACGGGGCGAGGCCGTCCCCGCCTACCGACCTGAATATATGGGGCCCCATGGGTCGTGGCTTACACGGAGCCGCGTGAACTGACCTACCTGAAGATGCCATGGACCAGCTCGATGAAGCCCGCGACGTCGCTACCGCTTCACTCGCTAAGTACCTGCAGTCCCTACGCCAAAGACCACGCCGGGCGGGTGCGAGGTCGAGCGTTTAACGTCGGAGACCTTGTCTTACGTGTGCGGCAGACACCAAAGGGCGTCACAAGCCGATGCCACCATGGGAGGGACCCTTCACCATTGCCGAGGTTCTCCGACCTGGAGCGTACAAACTAAAGGATGACAAGGGGCAAATTGTCAAAAACGCCTGGAACATCGAGCAGTTACGTCGTTTCTATCCGTAAGAGTTTTTTTTCCGATTCGCATTATGTACTTCGCTATGTACTTGTACCTTTTCTTGCTATCAACCGCTTGAGCATGTTTAATATGAGAAACTCCCTTTCATAAAACAATGTCTCGACCCCCCGCGGGCCGGTACCTATCTTTCTCTTATTAAAAGCGGAAAAGGCAAACCGTCTGATTTCAAGTCATGCTCCGGCCCTCTTGCTCAAAAAGGTTGTGTATAGGAAAGAAGGTGGTCCTAGCACCCAAAAACGTCCCCGGCTGCCTTGTCTAACGCCCCGTGGCTAATGATACGATCAGTGAGGGTCGGCTAGCCATGTCCGACCCCAACACGGCCTTTAAGTAAAAAGGGCGTTGCCTCGCGTGAGAATTAGCCGGCTTACCACGTCCCTAAGTTAAAAAAAGATCTCGAAGGTCGAGTTGCGCACTTTGGGCGCCTAAATAAGGTAACTTTCCACCGGGTGCGGCATGTCTCACACGGCGGGTGTCCAAATACGAAAGCAATCCGTCCTTTCTAGAGATATTTTTTTCTTCATCTAAAAAAAGGGGAATAATTCGAAAACTAAAACAAAGACAAGTCAAAAAACAAGCACTACACATAATAAAGTCTTTGGGCATCAGAAAGCCCACAAACCAAAAGTAAGTAAATGTTTTTACTCCCGCTGAGGGAGCACTAGGTTCGCCAGGCGGTCGGCAAGAGCGTCAGCACTATCCGCCACTAGCACGCGAAGAGCCTCGACGCCGGCCTCGGAAACCTCCCCGAAATATCCCTCGTTGATGCCGTCAAAGTTGAAGCTCTCATCGTAATGAGAGCGGGTAATGGCAAACGCCTCCCGGATCCCGGTTCGAAGAGCATCGCGCTCCAAGTAACCGATCCGCTGGGGCAGCAAGGATAACCGCGCGATGAGGGAGCCATCAGGGGCAGGGTCGACACCGATGTCGTCGAGGACGCGTTCGGCAGCAGTACACAGACCGGCGTTCTGCTACTGCAGCTGCGAAGTGGACGCGCGAAGCGTAGCCACCTCCTCGGACGCCAGCTGGGCCGCGTTCTCGGCGTCCATCTTCCCGCGCCGCTCGCGCTCCAGCTCGCTCTTGAGAGCGGCGACTTCGTCCCGAAGCTCGTTCCGCTTACCGATGATACGGGTCTCGGACGCGCGGCTGTCGTCGCGCTCACGGCGGAGGCGCTCTGTCTCGAGACGCTCCTGCTCCAGGTCCTGCTCTGCCCGCCGAAGCCGATCGCGCAGCTGCTCCGCCTCCCCGAGCAACTCCGGGACATGGGCATTGTGCTGCTCAAGCTCCTCCTGGACGCACCTCGCCTCTGCGTCATCCGCTTCTTGCCGGTGCAGGAGGTCCATGTACTTCGTCTCCACGTCCTCGATGTCGTGGCCGGCGTCTCTCAAACGGGCGCGGAGATCCTCAATCGTCTCCATCGCCTCCTCCCACCGGGATGTTGCTCGTACAAAGAGACGAGACTTCACCCGCCCATATGCAGCGCCGATCGTCCATAGGGCAACATGTGGATGAGTCACCGTCTTAACAATTGGAAGAGACAGAGAAAGCGCAAATCGGAATACCTGGTAGAGCGACGCCATCGGCCCCATCTCGCGATACCGTGGCGTGACGCTCGGGTTTATAGCTGCCATCGCCGCCTCGAAGGAGGAAAGCACCTCCCACTCGGTGCGGTCGTCAACCACCGAGGCTCCAAGGAGGGATCGCGCGGGTCGGGAACGCGAGCCGGGATCCTCCCCTGAAATGGTGAGGGGCCCCGACGCCCCTCGTCATCGTCCCCCGACGGCCCGCTCGCGCCGGGAGGTGGAGGCGCACGCCCGTGGGGCGCGGGAGAAAACGGGAGGCGCAGGAGCATCGGGGCCGCACGCCCTATTCTCCTCAAAGCCGGGAGCAGCGGCCTCCCTCGACGCCGCCTCGCCCATGACGCCCGGGAGCTCGAGCCCTCGAGACCCCTCATCCCGTGAGCCCCGCGGCCGGGCAGGACTCCTCCGCCCCCCGACGCCGCCGGTGCGGCTGTCCCGGCCGATCCCCTTTGGGAAGGAGCCGCGTCGTGCAGGGGAGCGAGACCCCCACTCGAAGATGGGGTCCCACTCGCGATGCCGGCCGCCTCTTGTTGCTTCCTCAGCGCCTTCAAGGGCGCAAGCGTGAGGCGACCTGTGGGTCCGGATTTGACCGCGGCGTAACGTAAGGGGTCGAGGTCGAAAAAGCAAGGCCGATATGTGTCGAGCGATAACCACGTACATACCTCCCGGTGCGTAGCGCGATATCTTGGAGGCCGGCTCCACCGACGACGACTCTGCGATATCCGGCAAGAGCGTTTCCCCTTGCCCCGAACATCTTGCTTGGGCACCAGCCCCGAGCCTGCCTCGCTCGGGGCGTGATCCGCGGCCGCATCCTCGGCGCCCTCGGCGGTGGACCGGGCCACGAGGGAGAGGGTCGGACCGAGCCGGCCCAACATCCCCCGTGGAGAGGGGATTGACGCCAGCAGGGGTCGGAACGAGCCGACTCATGCCCACTCGCGGCCACCTTTGCTGGCTCAATGGCTCGAGGTCGTCCACTGGGACCCAATCACGAGCACGGCCCCCATGGTGTGGGCCATCTCGTCCAGATTCTGGGTGCCGCGCCCAGTGCGCTCCCCCTCGTCCGACCCACCTTCCTCGACGAAGATGGGATTCCTCGAGCAGCTGCCCACGCTGCTCTCGCCTCCCGTGGGAAGGGGTCGAAGCCCTGGCCGGACCCGTCGAGCGGACGCCGAGCTCCTCCTCCTCTATCCGAGAGGGGGGGTCAGGTCACGCTCCTCCCGGAGGCGATTCTCCGCCCGCCTCGCCTTCCTTCTCTCCTTCTTGGTGTGACGAGCCTCAGAGGCAGCCACGTTCGCCGCTCGCAGGGCCGCCGTACGGGGGAGAGGCACCGGATCTTCCTTCAAAGGCGCACTTCGGGCCGGGTGCGGCGGAAATACGTCAGAACGGCTCGAAGAAAGGAAAGCAAAAACCTAAACAATCGATACTCACGAATGTCACGGTGTCGGCGTCCGGCCTCATCGGGGGCTGGTCCGGCACGGGCGACTCTAGGGGTACCGGTGCGCCGGCGGAGTTCTTCGGTGCCGCCAACAGGTTTCGGAGTCGACGGGTGGTAGCGGCTGTCGAAAATGGCCCTCCCCTAAGCACCGTGCTGCGGGGTCGGAGCCGGCCACCATCCCCCCCCCAGCGGGAGGCGGCGCGACATCGCCGGCGCCACCCGCGCCGGAGCGGGAGCTGCATCCACAATGCCGGCCCCGGTCAAGCCCCCGTGTCGCAAGATCCCCGATGGCCTCCGTGTGATGCTCAAGGTTCTCGACCTCCTTCGAGTTCACCCCGACGCGCCATTTTATCGGGCGCCGGAGAACGACACGCCGGAGAAATCGGGGAGCGGCGCCGTCTCCGAAGTTCTTGAGGTAGAACCACCCGAGTGCCACCCTCGGTTCGACGTGGACGTCTTCACATCCACTTAGAACTTAGTGCGCTCCCCACGAGGGGCCATGCCGGCGCATCCCGTGGGGAGGTCGTACTCCGGCGCGTCGTCCTTCGCCCACCGCTTCACCAACTGTGCAGAGAAGAAAAACTTCCACAGCCCGAAATGAGGCGGGATCCCCAGGTATCCCTCGCATAGGGCAACGAACACCGCCATATGCAGAATCCCGTTGGGATTCAGATGGTGGAGCTCGACGCCGTAATGGTACAGAATCCCGCGCACGAAGTCATGAACGGGGACACCGAGCCCCCGCTCATGAAAAGCCGTGAAGGAGACGATGTATCCCATCGGCGGCCGAGGAGATTCGTCCTCCAGTGGGAGAATCCACTCCCCCGCCTCTGTCAAGGGCGGCAGAACGCCCTCCGCCATGAGGCGCTCCATCTCCGGCGCCGTCAGGTTGCTACGCGGCCACGGGAGTACGCCTCCACTCGCCATTGAGGTGAGAGATGGGACGTGGGAAGACGAGAACGCAGACGGCGACGGCGGCGGCGGCGGCGGAAGGAGCAAGCGAGGCAGAGAGAGGACTCGGGGGCTTTTCTGGCTGCGAAACAAAGATGCACAGTGCGGCTAAGGAAAAGCCTCTTCCTTCCTCTCAACGCCTTAAAAAGAGAACAAACCGCCCGTTGCGCTGCTCTCGGGGACGTGGGCGACGTGCCCCAGGCCTGCGCACGGACAGATAAGCACGCGCACGCCCTCTGAGCGCATTTAACTCCGCTCGGGGGGCGTGCGGCCGTCCAGCCCAGCGCGTGGCGACGGTTCCGTCCCCTGTCCCGCCGATCCACTGGTGGCGCCCGTCCGGGCGACCCCTCGGGGAGCCTCGGGTCCTGCCTTGACCACAGAAGGGGCAGGGCGGTGCGCCTACGAAGTAGGCCTACACGAAGAGGTAATCATGAAGTCGGGGTCGGCCAGACCGATGCGATATCTTTGTCTGTTTCCAGACCCTCGGCGGAGAAAACCCTAAAGCTACTGTTCGCCGAAGAACAAGAAAACCCCAACGAAAAAGGGTCCGCTCGATCAATCGTTACCGTGGTTCGAACACCACCCAGATCAAAGACGACGAAAACAAACTTTGACAGAGGATTGAGAATGAGCACTTGTTCATCAGGCATATAATCACAGACTAAGGAAATGCCTTGAAGGCGAATCTAAAAACAAAAAACCGCCCCAGCGGCGTCAGGCAAAAGCCCGCGGCATGACTACCCTACGCCCACGACCGTCGCCGGCGCCAACATGGAAAGGATCATGAAGGCGCAGGCGCCCACCCGTCCCGCGCGTCTGGGTACATATCCTCCAAGAAGACAATGGAGATCAACCCAGAGAACGCCGGACCGGTGGGACGTCGGGGCGGAGCCACGCCGACAGGGAAGATCCCACGGCGCCTCAGGGCGCGTCGTGGATCACCTCCTCCGCCACCACCACCTCCGCGACGGCATCGGGCGGGCGTCCTCGCATCGGGCGCACAGGTGCTCCAGTCCCCCGAGGCGCTCGCCCTCGGGGAGCTCGATGTAGCCCCGAGGTCGACGCTGGAACGGCGGTGCGCTATCGCCAGCGCGGAGGCCGCCCGCGGCGGACGCCGTGGGACGCCACGTCGCGGATACGGCCAAGCACGCGGCTCAGCCGCTCCACCAGGTTGGCGCCGGGAGCCCGGACATAGGCCACAATGGCCTCGGCCGCCGGGCGCATGACACTGAGCTCGGCCGTGAGCTCAGCCACGCGCTCGTCCGCCTCCTCCAAAGTTGGCGCGCACGTCCTCCGTCTCCTCCTCCACGCTGGTCAGCGCGACGACGACGACCAAGGCTTAAGGCGAGCGCGGAGCTCTTCGATGGTCTCCGGCCTCTCGCCGGCCTCGGCGCCCCGGCCGCCCCCCAAGGCCGCCGGGGCGGAGGGCGGCGAGGGGCCGGCACGCAAGAGATCACCCTGTGAGAACGAGCATTCGGCACGAGATGAGAAAAACCCTTCTCCATTGCAAACACTGGGGCTGGAGAAAAACCTTCCTCCCATTTGTGGGCAATGTACTCACCTCGGGATGCGGCGGCGGCCGCGCAGGGGCTCCTCCGACGAGCCCTCCTCCACCGGGCGTTTCCCGCGATCCATCACACTCTCTCCCTCGCTTTCCTGACGGACGGACGGCGGCTGGAGGAAGAAGGAGAGAAGTACTAGATGGCTGAGGTACGGAGCGAGGAAGGAAAGGGTGACTAGATCCGTCCACACACACCACGCC
Source organism: Chrysopogon serrulatus (assembly GCA_015844335.1). Taxonomy (NCBI): domain Eukaryota; kingdom Viridiplantae; phylum Streptophyta; class Magnoliopsida; order Poales; family Poaceae; genus Chrysopogon; species Chrysopogon serrulatus. The sequence goes on along the minus strand of JADLZL010008185.1, from coordinate 1,943,380 downwards.
CTCCTTAAATAGATGGCCGACGCCTATGTGGATCCGTAAAAATGCCTCTTTGCGTTCCACGTCGCCCATCATTACGACCACGGCATCGTGCATGTCGTGGAGGGAGTCGAACCGCCGCGTCGAGCATCCCGAGGCATCATTAACCTGAGGCCGTGAAGCCTCTCGACGCTCTTGTCTTGGGCACCGAAAAGGGGCGCGAGCAAAAACCGTAATACCCTTATGATAAAACGGAGAGTCGCATCCGTGCAGTGCGACACGGTTCCGCCTCCTGTCACCAAGCGCAGCCACAACTATACGGCTACGGTTTTTGAGCCTCTGCGCGAGTGTACCACTCCTGCAGAAGGCTCGGGGGCTACACCCGGCGGGTGCGCTCGCGCGCACCCACCTGGGAAGAAAGAACCGCGACTACGCTTTCTGCGCCTCTGCACGAGTATACCACTCCTGCAGAAGGCTCGGGAGCTACACCCGGCGGGCGCTCGCACAAGCACCCACCCACCTGAAGGCAAAATATTCAGAAAAACCCTCTGAGTTTCCCTTGGCAGAACGAGTCTAGCATGAAGAGGAACATCCAGTTCCACCCCATGCTCGGGGGCTACTGTCGAGGGTCAAAACCACGGCCCTCTAAGGACCGGGATAAAGCGACTTTCAAAAACAAAAACACCCTGCCAGATCAGGGTCCTCGTGGCCCAGCCCACGGCACGAAACTTAAAGCACTTCAGGCCCAAATAGCGGCAACCAACTAAGGCCCACGGGATAAAAGCCACCGCCAGGGGATCGACCCCCCGGGGCAAACTCCGATTCGCCCGACCCCTACCCATCGCGGGGGGGGTCGGCGTCCGACCCTGTCCCGACGAACAGAGTCAGGACGCGCCGTGCAGATTCCTGCCAAGACAGGCAGCCGCGCTGTACAGCTCCGTAGCAGTCACGGGGATACGTCACATACTCTTTGGTAGAAGGGGACGGGGCCGCCAAGTAACCTGCAGGCATTTCGTTGCTCCCACGCCTCCTACCCGACAAAGGCGGTGCGACCCCCTCGCACGACTGGTACGTATGGAAGCCCCGTGCGCGCTCTCTCCGTTAAGGGCGCCGGGGCCCGCACCGCCCCATGACAGTGCATCCCAACTGGTACGAATAAAGGAACGCCGCTCGTACCGACACCGTGGCCAAGGTACCGGACGGCGACCGAGCCAAGGAACATCCCGCAAGGCAAACCAGGAGCGTCAGGAATCAGCCCTGCACGCCTGGCGACTCCACGGCCGGCTCCCTATAGGCCGGCATTTGACCTGAGAGTACCTACAGTCAACTAAACCGCACAACCCCGTTCGGGCGTAGCCCTGCTTACCTGAAAGGGCTACAAGGCCAAGAGGAGGGACGATGACGTTTGCTACAGTGCACCACGGCGCTCCCGGGAACGTCCCAACCCTTGTAGGCCACGACTTCTTGATCACTACACGCGCATGCCCTCTCCTGTGAGCCTCACCTTGAACTATAAAAGGGAGGACTTGGGCCCCTAAGCACGTGTGTCCATCACCCGATTCACACTACACACACGAAACACTCAACCACGAACCTAGCTTTCTTACTCCGAGACTTGGGAGCCTGTCCCTCTCTCGACCCCTCTTGTACTGCCCCATACAAGCTCCTGAGTAACACGACTCCGCTCTCACTGGACGTAGGGTAAAAATCGCCCGAACCAGTATACATCATCGTGTCCACTCGGGAAACCATCTCGAGGATAAGTGTGCTCTCTTTCGATTACTCGTTGGTGTCCATTCTCGACACCGACACTGTTATACACCAAATGCATGTTAGGGGCTGGTCAAGGATTTGGGATCTAAAACATTAACATGTAGTGTTTCCTTGTCTTTGTTATAACCTTATGAACTTTTTTTTGTTAAATGAAGCACACATTTCCACCTCCAATCGAAGTTGTCTGGCTGACGGCTCTTGCCCTTCCTAGATTTACCTTGTGATTCAAGTGGAAATTAATTTAAATTGGATTTGATCACCCCTACTCTGGTTCTGCACTTACTGACCCTGTTGTATGGTCTATGCGGCCTAATTTCATAGCTAATCACTGAGTAGTTGCTAATAATTATTTTCTATCAAATTGATCTGTGTAATTTGATTATAGGCAGTACCAAAGATTGCTGCCTGGTTTGGCACCGATGAGCTTGCCTCACCAGGTTTGGCACCTTGCCTCGCCTCCCTTGTGGGTCCCCTCACCACATCAGGCAAGAAAGATAAACATAGCACAAATCTAATACTCCATCATGCTTTGTTGCATGCGTTCAATACTTTTTGGGGGCCTGACTGTTTCCTCTGCTCTCTATTCTGTTTTTCACTATCACTTCTGTAGGCTGAGGACACTAGGAGCTAATGGGATTGTAGTATGGCTCATGTCCATGCTGCTTTCATGTTGCGAACAATTGTTGTTCATTAGCCGGGCTGTACAATTGTTGTTCATTAGCCGGGCCGTGGTCAAGATAAATTGGTCATAAGGGTGTGGAATGGACACAAGAACTAATATTATTCGTGGTTGAAGCAATTCAGAGGTATGACGGTCACCTAATATTTTATTATTTGTGAGTATAATACGAAATCATGGTACAATTTGTGTTCAGCATCACAAATAAATCATGGTACTATTTGGTTTAGTGGTAATACTAGTATCAACTCTTTATGTGATAATATTCGTGATTTATATTAGTTAATACCTTTTCTTTTCAAGATCATTAAACAGAGATTAATTAAGGTTGAACTGCTGCAATACCTTACTTTCCATCTAGAGAACGAGCTAGGCTGACAAGATGCCCAATCAGTTTCTTCAATTGTCTGAAGGGACTCTCATTTAAAACACTGTTCAAAGATATTGAAATATTTGTGTTGACACATAAGTAGCCTTTTTGAATAATGAGAATATTTTTTTGCTAGTCTAATCCTGTGGATTTTAATTAATTTTTTTATTTTCTTTCAAATCCAGGCTTTGCTCTATCATAGGCGGGTTGCTCATGAAGTTACCCATTCTGTAATAACTGGATGGGCACGGTAGCCTGCTGCTTTACATGCTCTGAGCTAAAAGGCCACCAGGTCGGGTTCTTGAACAGTACAAAAGATTTCTGACTGTTCTTATCATGAATCTTCTTTAGTTACAATTGTACCTCTTGTTTTTTTTTTTTTTTTACCTTTTCAGAGGTTCAAAGAAGCCCTCAATGGGCTTGCTGATGCTGGATGGCCTGTGATTGAAAGTGATGGAGTGGACAATGTTTGTATATCTGTTAATCCATCCCTGGGTAAAGTGATCAATTGCATGGAACTTTCAATAGTGGATTGCTTTTAGCCAGTAGCAGTGTACTCTATGCAAAAATGCAAAGGCATCATGCTGCTGCAGGTTAGTTTCATCTTATCTCTTCTACCTCTTTTTCAGGTGTCATTTTTTAGTTCACAATTTATGACAATGGCTATTTAGTGAATATATGCTGGTGTGGTGCTTCCTAAAGTTTTCTTTTTTGATAAGGATGCATTGCATTTCTTTTACATATATGCCAATCTCCCTTCTTATGGTGCGAATGAGTCAGTACCCCGTTCTATTTTTCCTGGTTATTAGTGCTAACCTTTTTCCTATAATTCCCAACTAGTAGTGTTATCAGAATATTATATGTTTCTAGATGCAACCTGAAGTTCGTTGAACGTTCATCTGGCTTTGGTTTCTTCTTCCTGTAGGATATATATGCATTTTAATTAGGATTATCGCATATAAATGCAAACATCGCCTTCATTTATTTCCTGAACTTGCTTTTGCTGCAGAAATATCCGGAAATATTCTTTCGTGGCAAGGGTATTTGTTATCTAGCTCTTTATAAGCCTATGTTATTTCTAGACCTGATTATTTGAGGAATTATGTCACTTAAACTACTTTTAAAAAAGAACTATGACATGAGACTGCTGCCAATAGTAGCAGCTGATGCCCATCAAGTCCGGTTGTATCGGTTGCTTCTCCCACTACTACAGATGCATCCAATCCTCCAAGTTGTCTTTCCTTCTGTTTTCTTTGTCTACCTTGTTTGGACATGCTGTTGATTCATACTTGTGTTTAGTTAGAGAATGTAGCATCAAATCTACTTCCTTTTTGTGTAATCATTTAGTCACATCTATGAATTCTGCATGCCTATGATTTATGGTCAGTGTAGGGAAAGCGCGCCCATGATAATTTTTGTTGTTTGTGTGCATTATTTTTGAATGCAACTTTTGTCAATTCAATTTCTCAATAGGATAAACAGCAACTTTTTTTTTTGTTTTTGTTTTAAGGATCTACTCCCTGCACTGTTCTCATGCAATTTTTTGTGGCCATAAATGTATGTATGTGCTATCTTCCAACAAACTTCAATGTTTCACTAGCTTTTGGTATGAATTGATGTTTTATCAAATGATAGAGATCTCAATCCTATTTTAAAATCCATTTCACTCTGAATATTATTGATTATGCTTCCTCTGGTTAGAACTAATATTTTCATCATAGTTATTTATCCTTTTTTCCTTCTCTTTGTTTTTTTACAAGATAGAGGCATTACTTTATAGTCAAATGTTAACAACCATTACATAAATTCCACTGTTAAGGTGTCGATGATTTGTTCATACATTAGCTAAAATCTATGCCCTCCTTTATTGTTCTCCTGATAAATGTGTAAAATAATCAGGGTTGTACCTATGAATTTGGGGCCCTGCTTGGGAACACAAAACTGACGCCTCATATCGGGAAAATAACCAAAGGCTAGTAAGAGGAATGCCAAGATGTGAGGAATTCTTAAGTCTTGCGGTAACTGTGGAGTTGGATCTTGGTCTCTTGGAGGGGCAAGAGCTGCGTGTGCACCTAGATGCCTAGGCAACGCCTTTGAAATAGGGCTCATAGTGCTCGCCCTTTTCCTGTTTTGTTTTGAGTTTTTACCAGTCACTAACGATGTTTATTTTTCACCATTTTCTGGGGCATCTATAATGGATTCCTTGGTTTACTGAAATATTTTTTTAATACTTATTTCCCATTTATGTTAGTTGAAGGTCCTATAGTTGTATCATATTCGAATGATTACTGGATGTTGTCCCCTTTGTGTACTATGTATTCAGCATTATAAGTAGGGAAAAGTGCAAGAGACCTCAGCATCAGCATGGATGGTGTGTTGCTTCAAGATGCATTATGAGATCACTCAGTGAGCGACAAAAGCTTCATTTCTGCAACCATAGTTATTTTTGTAGTTTCTGATCCACAATTTCTTATGTCCAAACTTATATGTAACCATAAAGTTTCATTTCAAAACTAACTATTGTTTCCTTAATATCATCTGCAAATCCGCATGTATGGAAGTTCCTTTTTATGTTTTCTGTTGTTCTTTTGACAGGTTAAGCAATTGGCGATCATTAGAGAAGGGTGAGAAGAAAAGGATGTGTTAATTTTTTTCAAATAAAAAGTAATATAAGTTGGCATGAGTTGTTGGAACCCCGATGAAGGTTGTTTAGCTGCCATAGTTGTACTTTGATTTTATGGAACCATGTGTATTCAAATGCAGATTGTATTGCGATCTTTCACAATTCATCTACTTGAAAAAAAATATTTTTGGTGAAATGGTTTATGGTTTGAAATGATTTGTATAATTCATTTATTTATTGTTGGAAACTTTTTTTTGTTGCTTGACCTGTCTCAATATATATCTTCCTTCCAAAAATAACGGAATTCATGATAAAGCTATGTTTCTTGGACGTTCACCCATCCTAAAAGAAAACCAAAGAAAAATTGCTGACATGAGACAAAAAAAAACAAAACGGCTTCAAGCAAATGAAAAAAAACGGCCGCAAAAAAACTCGAGACAGAAAAAAAGGAAAAAGAATCGGCCATAAGAAAAACAGAAAAAAAAACCGTCAGCAACAAAATGGAAAAAAATGTCGGAGAGGCTGGGTGTGCCGAAAATAGAAAAAGAAAAATGGTCGGAGAGGCAGGTTGCGGACGTCGGGCAGGCACGAGGGCTCGGGCGATGCGCGTACGGATGGAGGAGTCGGGTATTGAATAATATTCAATCCCCTGGGGAGTAATTAGCGCAGCCCTATATATATATATATATATATATATATATATATATATATATATAACTAACTACTACTCTATAGCTAGCTACAGAATAACTTATTCTGTAGCCACTTTGGGTTACGATAATTGCAATAATAATTTATAAGAATTATAGTAACTTCTTACTAAGTGTTATAGTAATTCAACTAATGCTAATTTACGAGAATTATAGTAACTCCTTACTATGTGTTATAGTAACTCAACTAATGCTAATTTACATGAATTCTAGTAACTCTTTACTATGTATTATAGTAACTCAATTATCGTAACGATTATAGTAATTGAGTTACTATAATTCTTGTAAATTAGTATAGTAATTATCGTAACTCAAAGTGGCTACAGAATAAGTTATTCTGTAGCCGGCTCTGAATAGCCTCACCCTATATATATATATATATATATATATATATATATATATATATATATATATATATATATATATATATATATATATATATATATCGTATTTTTCCATGCTATTTTCTTCTATATTCTATAAAATTGCTTCCGAAAAAAAACTAGTGGTCCAAAGTTATTTTTTTTTTTATATCGTCTTATAAAATCTGCGGCAAAACTTTTGTCGTCCTTTCGGAAAAAAAAAGTTCACCATAGGTTATTTTTCGTCCTAGATCCGCCACCACATGATTGTTACCGGTTTGAAGGCTTCCCTGGCTCGGTCTCTAACCACACATCAGTGACAGAGCGCGCATTGACCGTCGAGAGATTCCACCTATAGTTGTGACAGACAACTAGTGTAGGCAAAGCGCGTCCGGACTCTGGAGGAACGTGGTGCGAACCATACAAACGTACGCTTAGAGATGAAGAAAACCAACAGTCTGTTCTTGCGTGGTTAGAAATGTGCGCTAAAGATTAAAGAAGAGTAAACACGCACGCGTGCAACTAGCGATCCATGCCAACCAACTCCTTCCTCTCCAACCAATTCTTGCTGTCATGTGCTCGATCTGTGCCTCCGTCCAATCCTCCCAAATCTTTAGCTCCCTGCTGTAAACCTGCACTCTTGCAGCCTTGTCCATGCCCGTACGTGTTCATCACGATCAGGCAAGCCATGAGAGAGAATGGGGTAGTCACTGCTGTGTCCATGGCTGTCATCTCCTCCACACTAGTGCTCTTTGGCCGTGTGGTGACGCTGAGCCTCGAAGCCAAGCTCATGGCCCTGTTGTGGGTATGTGTTGGCCTCTACCGGCTTCAGCGTGTCCTGGACTCCTGGTAGGGTGGGAAAGCAGCGTTGCTCGGGGCACTGGCTCGTGCAGTACGGTGCGATGGCGGCCTACTATCTTCCCGCTCCTCTCGCGTTTTACGTTGCCCATGCTGTTGTCCTCCACCTCCCACGTCGATGAATCGACCCCTTGGCATGTGCTCGGCGTCGGCCGCATGTTTTACTTCAGTGTTCGAGCAGTTCGAATGGGAGTACCGCTTGTCACCAACATGAGAGCTTATTTTCTCTGCGACCGTCCACGAGATCGCTACAATTTTCTCATGTGGCTACTCTTGGTTGCGTAGATTGGGAATGGGCTCGGACTCCAGGTTCGAATTCAAACGGCTGGCCAGGACGACTGCAACTAGTTGGGCATATGTATATATATATTTTGGCATGCTGTTTATCATTTTGATCATCCATCATCAGAATCTACCTTGGATTTGCCAGACCAAAGCAATTGCTGACTACCTGAAGCGGGAGTCCAGCAAGTCGTCGTCAACCTCACCATTCTTTGTTGTGATGATTTGCAGCTGGATTGTTGCAGATATCCCTTTGTGCAGGGGAAAGATGGGGAATGGGTGACTGTCGAAGATTTGTTCCACCAGTGTGGTGACCTGCCGACAAGGGACAAGGACATTTGCCTCTGCTATAGTTTGTGCCGGCTTTACTATGGTTTTCACTGCGCGGAAGAAGGAGATGACATGGTGCGCCGTTTTGCATTGGCCGACCTAAAAAGAGGAGATGGCAGCTACAAGAATGCATTCAAAATTGTTGAGGTGCAGTTGGCTTTCCTTCACGATTACTTCTTCACCTCCTCCCTCCCAATCGTAGAATCAGGATTGCATTACAGTCTAGTTGCACAAATATCAACGACCATATTAATCTTCCTGGTTGCCATTCTAAAACGTTCTAGTATTGTTGAAGAACAGGATAAAATTCACATGTTCCTATTAGTATTGCTCAGTATGGTATTGTTACTTTTTGACACACTATGTGTGTGGCTACTTTTACCGGTTCATCAAGTTCTTTTGGCTATCTATTGGCGTCCAATACACAACGCATTTCGCAAACTCAATTATCGCCCCACCACCAAGTTCCCAACCTTCTTATGAGTTCATCAAGCATCTCCCAGTAGAAGAAGAAGATGTCGATATGCTGGAGCTGGACAACATGAGAGAGTTAGTTGCTGATACCCTCCAGGCCATAAATGGCCCACCAACAAACGGTACCAGATTTCTGAAGATTAACATTTATCATACAAAATTAGATAGATCGATCGTTGAATTTATTTTTATAATAAATTTATTTATAGATATAAATGTTATACGTATCTTCTGTAACAATAGTTATTTAGAGACGGAGAGAATGTGACTAATAATGTGTGGGCTGCTATTACGCTGCTTGCTACACATGTGTGTGTACTCAAGCCTTCGGCTGTGACTGATGTTGGGTCGTCAGGCCCATCTTACTGTGATACTGGAGCCTTTCATCGTTTCGTTTATTTATCTGTGACGGAAAAATTGTCACAAGGAGGCCTAGACGCCCTACACCGCCACTATAGACCTTAAATCTTGCTTCCTAGTCAGAACGAAGGTACAAACGTGACAGGAGGCATTTGTATTTGGATACGGCATATATATGCATGCTTGAATCCCCGCCAACGCCAATAATGGGTGGCATGCGGATGGGAAGCCATATATAGCCTCTCTTCTTCACGCATGTCATGCTCTCAAGCCGAGATGGGACCCTTTGATCGCACATGCCTGCAGCTCCAATGGAGGTGGTGCATTCAACTGGGGAGTGGTGGGCGAGGTCTCCCGGAGCGTGTGAGGATGGAGCCGATCGAGAGAGACGAAAAAGGTCTCCGGGATGCTCTACTACTCGTGGCGTCTGCAGTGCACGCCGCGCGCTCGTTGAACGAGATGTGCAACCGCCCGCTGGTGAAGCCTTTGTTCCTATGGAACGCCGAACAAAAAGCTAGCACTGCGTGGATGCGTGGAGTGTGAACTTGAACCCGGTTCGTCGGTCACCAGCAGCATCTTCCCTGAGGGCCCGTTTGGCTTCTCAAAATTTTTGGAATTGAATTCATAGTATAAACTATAGTTGTGAAAGAAGAATTTAAATTTCCATAATTTTCTAAAGTTTACATATAAGCCTATCTCAAATTCATAGGATAAGGGGTAAGAAATGGGTTCTATAGATTTTTTTCCCAATTTAATTAAAGTTGTAGATGATTTCATGAATTTTTGTTCCACAACTATAGTTTATATAATGAATTCAATTTTAAAAATTCTAGGGAACTAAACGGGCCATAATAGTATTTTTGAAGAATTCGTTTTTTTCCTTTTCACACTATAAAAGAGCGAGTTTTTTTAGAGGGGGCTCCCCTTCTATAATAACCGTTCGATCTTGATGCCGTGCGACATGAGCCCTTCGTCGTTTAAGATCTTACTCTCCCTTTTTAATGCCGTTCGATCTTGACTACATGTTATACGAGTCGTCTATCTTGAAGATCTTACGTAACCACAGCATCCAAATTTACGGACACCTGAGATCCGGATACTTTTCCAATTCTGGACACCTGAACGTGTCCAATCCAAACTCACATAAACAATCCAAATCCAAACTCACATAAAGCCATCGCCATGGAGGTGCTGGCCGGCCGCAGGGGGGCTCCAATGGCGCCGTGGCCACGCGCCCACTCTCGGGGAGCCGATTCGCGTGGACGGCGGATGACATATGACGATCCCGCCCCGAGCACAAATCGAGGTCGGCGCGGTGTTCGACGGAGAAGTGGCAAGGAGAACACGATGTTCGTCATGGGTCCCGGCAAGCTGCACGAATGTGCCAGAGCTCCAGCCTCAATCCGACGCCGACGCGCCCTGTCCTACCCGCGGGAGCTACGGTCGTGACCTGACGCCGCCGCGCCGCCTTATCTCCATGGCTCGACGCCCATCGCCGCCGCCGCGCACCTAGCCTTCTGGAGCTCTCGTGCGTGTGTGGTGGTGGGCGAGCGCTAATAACATCTGTCTTCTTGGGCTCTCGTTCGTCACAATGATCGCGTGGGCGGACGTTGCCGGGCTGCTCATGCCGTGGTACTGTTGTGCATGGCCATGCTGGTGATAGTGCTAGCCAAGGTTTTCCTGGACACTGTCAGCTCCGTGATGAAGCTGCGGCGCTGGCGGCCATGGCAGGTGTGCATGTGCGGCGACCCCATCGCATGGCCCAACAAGGTATGTAGTATGTACCAAAGCGGGAGCAAAAGGTCCAGAGGAAAATGGATAAATAATTAGAGAGCTCTAGAGGAAGATAGATAAATACTGAAACAAATCGAGCTCCAGTTGTACATCAACCAGTATCTTCTCTATATGTTTTGGGGAGCAAAATTTTTAGTCTTGCTATTGCACTTAGCCTGACCTGTACTGCAAATATATGGATGCAGGATCTTCGATAGAATTGATAGTCCAGACGAAATCTCGAAGAACTGAGAGATGGTTTTAAAGGAAGATTTTGGCGTGAGTCTATCATCTAAGCATTATGCGTTTCTGAGTCCATCATATATATGAGCATTATGCGTGTCTGAGCAGATCGACTGGATGGGGCAGTTGAGTTCATAGAGAACCTGCCTTTCGGAGCTGATGCAATTATTTGGACTTCTCTTATTGGAGGATGCAAAGCCCAGGGCAATCAGGCTCTGTTGCATATGGTTGCAAACAAACTGAAGGTTACTCTCTCATCCCCACTGATGTAAAGTTTGTCGTGACGTGTTCTACATCTGTTATTGAACTGCTGACGCGCCAATGTCTATGGGACTGGTTACAATGGTTTGTAAAGAATGACAGGTTTGTAAAGAATCATAAATCGGCTGTGTTCTATTTGATGAAGACAGAAGCTTTAACTGTAGATGGAGATGTATGTTTTCATATTTGGTTTTGGTCTGTTTATTGGGCTGCGGACAAAAGGAGAGAGGGTGGACGTAGGCTGCAACGCGTTGAAGAGTCTGAATAATATAAGAATTGATTTGATGGATTTTTTCTTAATTATTTCTCCACTGCAAGAGGGATTTTTCTTCCTTACTGGACGAACATTGACCATGTCAATTATAGTTCATACACGGTATTTATGATTGATGTATCAAGAATCTCATTAATACCACAAACCATAATTATTTGTTCCATAAACACGTGCGTGCCGCACGTGCATATCTACTAGTTTGAAGAAAAGACTCAGATTTCTTGCCTGCTTGCTTGGTTCTGCAGCTGCTGCTGCGCACAGTGTCTAAGAGAAGCTCAATAGTCGAGACAAATGTTTAGCTTCAAGACAAGTCTTAAGCCAAACTGTACAACAATAGCTAGCCTTTTTCTTGTCTACAACTAGTAATTTAATATATAATTTTTAGTACTATTTATTGGATATATACTCTCTTTCCTATCCTCTTTCTCACATGCACTGTATCATCTGCCGAAGACAGTAGCTTTCTTGCACTGGAGTATGTGATCAGCTAGTCGATTTCTGTAGCGCCAAGCAAATAGCTAACTCGTTTCATGCTCTTCCTCTCTCTCTCTCTCTCTCTCTCCTTAGCGGTGGGCCCAGAAATTGAGGGCTTGGTATTCAAAATATATAGAAGTGACCAAAATTTTTTTTTCCAACCCAATAACAAATATTTGGCATGTCCCTAAGAGTTTAAGGCCGTAACTAACAAGTTTCAAATTGAATAGAAATTTGGGATTTGGGGGATTGAATTCAACTTATATAGGCTTCTGTGCTAGCTTAGTGAGTGAGTCAGTGGCTCGCTGGTTCCTGCCCGTCCGGCCGCCGGCGCGGGTGGCGGCGGCGCCCCTCGCCCCTGCCAGCCTAGCTCTCCGCCGTTGGCCAGACTCTCCTTGGGATTATTGGTAAAGCTGCTGACATGCTTGACGACACGACTGTTATTATACCTCGCTAATGTGTCTGCAGCTTTAGCTGCACCTATACAGCATGTAGGAGGCAAAGTCGATGGTGGTGCACTACCATGTGCGCACCGCAGAGACACACGGTAATGCAGTTCCACGTGCACATAAATTAAGATGGCGGGCACTTTATACAGAAGCGTTTCCTGCTCAGCTCAACCTACTAGTATCATGGATGGGTCTTCTCATAAAAAAGATGGCCGGCACTTTGTGGAGAAGCGATGGAGACAATAATCCCTGCAGCGCCGCGTGCGCATGGTACTGTACGCGTTTCTTTGCTCAGCTCCCTTTTTTTCTCACTCGAGCAAGACTCAGATCGAGTTGGTCAGTCAACCTTGGCTGGCTGCTTCTCTCTTGTCCCGAGGAGTAGTGCAGCGCACATTCTGAGATACTCCCTGCATGTCTACATCTTTTCTTTTTGAGATACTCCCATGCATCTCCTATTAGAAATTAGAAAAATTTTGTAATGGGGGTAGATAAAGTGACGGATACAGCAGCCTCTTTTCTTTTTCCTTTCTTCAAAAGATTCCAGCAGCCTCTTTCTTCTTGCGCACCTCATCTCCCTGTCCTGAGTGCAACGCATGTGTAGCCATGCAGCACGTGAACGTTTCCAATGAGTGATAATTACTATGGAATAATTGCCATCCTAGAATCCTTAGAAATCGTACCCTTTTATGCCTTTAAATACATTGCATATATAATCCCTGACATAAAATTTTTGTTATATTGAAAAGTGCGGCATTTTAGAGAAAAAGTCAGTCATTATACGGCTTAAATATTGAAATTCTCTTGGGGTTTGAACTGCTACCTCCAGCCGCAATCTCATTTCAAGCTTTGTCACTTATGTTGAGAGAAATGGTGCAGGTTTCAAAAAACTCTATTAGTTAAAGTCATTATTCTAAAAAATGCAAGAGAGAGAGATAGAAAGAGAGTCAACAAAAGATACGATATACACAAGTCTTTTTAATTTAACTGAAGAATAAAAAGAATTTGTATAGTCAATAAGAACAAAACTTGAATAGAATTTAGGTTCAAGTTTTTCCTAAGATAATATGATGCAACAAGAGCCATCATAGTTAATGATAAATTTTCAAACTGATATGAATGAAAAAATGAATATTAATAAGTTTATGATACTGGATGTAGACTATGAGTATCTATCTATTATTATGTTAGAAAATAAATAAAGAGAAAAAATATACAATTTAATATAAGTATTAGCCATATGGGAACATATCTAGTGCAAACTAACTTATCGTGAAAACTCATGTAAACCACAGTAAAAAAGTCGTCTAAATTCACCAAAAAAATCACACATGTAGATAATATGATGATAAACAACGTTGTAAAAAATCTTTTCTAAACTCGACTTTATTTGTGAGATATAAAAATAACAAATTTCTAACAAATCATCTAGACAACTTTCTGATTTGAAATTTATTATTTTTATATCTCATAAACGAAGTCAAGTTTGGACAAGATATTTTACAAGGTTGTGTATCATCATATCATCTACATGTGTGATTTTTTTGGTGAATTTAGACGACTTTTTTGCTATAGTTTGCATGGGTTTTCATGGAAAGTTAGTTTGCACTAGATACGTTAGCCATATGCATGTGTTTAAACAATAAATAATACTTATATCTTCTAATGATGTTCTAGCCCATGCAAGAGCACAGATTGATGGACAAGTATAGTCGAACGGATGACCAGATTATTCATAGATATGTATGTTCCAGTCTAATGTTCGGATATATTTGCTAGCATTTTCTACTTAGAGTCTAGACTCCAAATTGAACAATTGAGCTTCTTATATTGGCTTGACATTGACCAAGAAGACTCGGACAAACATAAGAACTGGAAGTCGTAAAGCATGCATTTTGTTTTTCTTCCCGGCCGAGACTGGACCCGAGCGACCCTTCAAGTACTACTAGATTACTACTAGTTGCAGCACTGCCCTTTGCTTACATCAAAGCATGGTCGACAACTTCACTAGGAGTCACCACAAAGTTGCAGTGCAGTACCAGAAGCCAAGCTAATTCACTGCATCTGCATCCCTGGCCTGGCCCTCCCGATTCGTTTTAAGCTCCCGGTTGCCTTGCTGCAGGCTGCGGCTGTGCGGCAGAGCGACCATGACCATGATTCGGCGAGCATTGAGAGACAATGGGGCCAGTGCTATAGTCTCCATGAGCACCGTCTCCTCCACTCTTCTACTCCTTGGCCATGTGGCGTCAGGGATGGTAAGCCTCGAAACCAAGGTGTTTACCGTGTGTTTCATATCGTTTGGCCTGCTATACCCGCTTCAGTGTATCCTGGTAGGAAAGCGCCGTTGCTCGGGGCACTTGCTTGTCCAGTAGACTGCAATGGCGGCCTACTATCTTCCCATTCCTCTCGCGTTTTATGTTGTCAACGCTGTGTGCTCCACCTCCACATCCCACTTCGATGAGGAAACATTCCCTTGGGTCATGGGGGTCGCCATCACATTTCTTGGCGTCACCCTGGTGATTTCACCCATTACAGCCCAATGGTGTGTCATCAGCAACATGAGAGCCTATTCTCTCCTTGATGATCCACACGATCTCTGGCGTTTTCTACTGTCCACAATCTACCTTGCTTATGTGGAATGGGAGAGCACTCCTACTTTGAAATGGATTCTTAGCAAGCAACACGTACAGTTTTTTCTTTCCAAAATGGGTATGTATTTTTGGTTGGTGTTTTTCTGTCTGTTTGTTGCCATAAAACCACCAAAATCCACCTTGGATTATGAGACCAAAGCAGTTGCTGAATACATGATGTGGGAGTCCAAATCAAGCTCACCCTTCTTTGACGACGGCGGCGGTGATGCTGATGCCAACAACGGCCTGCAGCCGGATTGTTGCAGATATCCCTTCACACAGCGGAGGAGTGATAAGAGCTGGATCAATATCAAAGATCTATTGCAGCGGGACGACCTATCTAAAGAGGACCAGGACAATTGGCTCTCCTACAGCTTGTGCCGGCTTTTGGCGAGGCGCTACTATGGGTTTCGTTGTGCAGAAGAAGGAGATGTCAAGGTGCACCGTTTTGCGCTGGCCCAGTTGGGAACAGCAGATGGCTACAAGAGGGCATTCACCAGTGTTGAGGTACAGTTGGCTTTCCTTCACGATTACTTCTTCACCAGCTCTCTCGATATCATGGAATCCAACATTTTCATGCTGCCATCGCTGGGGATCTTATTTGGCATTTTACTCAGCATTTTACTGTTGCCGTTGGCCATCTTGGTTGAAGTTAGTAAACACAATCATTGGATTCAAAAAGTATTAAAAATAGGATGTTATGTTCCGGTTGATCGTCAGTTGGTTTTCGTTTTGGCAGTAACAGTGGCGATTTGTTTAGAATATTTGCTAATTAAGCTGAAAGAACGCATTTTGGCCATCTACTGGCGTCCAATACACAATGTTTTTCATAAATTGAATCTTCTCCACGATCTCACCCCAAGCATTTTGGTGAGATTCCTCAAACATATCTACCATATTCCTAGTGAACTGGATGTCCACCGCTCCTCTCAAACTCAAACTAGTACCCTTTACTGGAAGGATAAAATTGGGCAGTACTCACTTCTCCAAGACTACGACCGTCGTCGTTCTCGGAAGAAGGCATGTGCAGCCTTGTTCCAGGGACTTGTTCGACCTCAGCCGCGGTATTGGTTCATCAAGCATCTCCCAGTCGAAGAAGAAGATGTCAGGGTGCCTGATAGCGTGAGAAAATTGGTTGCTGATACTCTCCGGGCAATAGATGGCCCGCCAACCAACGGTACCAGGTCTCTGAAGTTACACATGGATAGTTCTGGGTATGATTGGTCATGGACCTGCAGGCAACAAACTCACACGGGCACCATTCTGATTTGGCACATAGCAACCTGCTATTGTGACATGCCATTGCACCATAGTGATCGGCCGGATGAGGAATTGCCCCTGCTGGTGGAGACAGTCACTTTCCATGAAGTTGCCACAGCATTGTCAAGATACTGCGCCTACCTGGTGGCATTTCTGCCGGAGTTCCTCCCGGAGCACAGCCTGACCACCAAAGAAGTCCTCCAAAATGTCATACGGGGTGCACGGCATGCACTAGGATCGACGCATATGGAGGAGAAGGAGAAGCACACCAAGATCCGACAGCTAAAGCTACTGCCCCGGCGCAAGCAGACGACCTTCCACAAGGGAGTCAGGCTGGGACGGCAACTAGAGAAGCTCAGCACCAGGCTGCGGTGGAAGGTCTTGGCAGAGTTCTGGGCGGAGACGATCCTGTACGTCGCGCCGTCCGACAATGCCGAGGCACACATCGAGCACCTGGCCAAAGGTGGGGAGTTCATCACGCATCTCTGGGCTATGCTCTCCAACGCCGGCATCGCGAAGCGTGCAACAGGGGAATGGCATCCACCAACTACTTCCACTACAGAGTAAGCAATGTGTGGGCTACATGACTTGGTGTAGGTTGATAATACATCCAGCTTGTTAATTGTTTGTACTCAAGCGGTCAAGCCTCCAACTCGTGTGATGTTAGCTAGGTCTCGCAAATTTTGGTTCTTTTGATTTTGTTGGTCCATTCTATCTATTTAGCTTCATGGGGTTTTCTTTTTGCTTATTGTGCAGAGGACCACCAAAGAAGATAGAGACCGCCAAAGCAAGAACTCAGGAATGTCCGTTTTAATGATGAAGCATCAACATCCTCTATGTCTTTTCCACCAATGTTAGCAATTCTACACTTGTTCTCTAAGATTCTTTGCTATATGCATGCACCAATTATAGCTGTTCAGTTGTTGTGACGATTTCTGAATTTTTTTGATTATATGCATGCATAGTGCAGGTATAAAGGCCAAGGAAGGAGCAAGCTAAAATTAAGGGTGTTTCACAGACCTGCAAATGGCCATTAGAAGCAAAGAGCTGAGTTACCTACTTATTACTTTCTACTGAATCTGGTGAATCATGCTGGGGCTTATGTGACCATGTTCCAAACCAGTAGTGTTGAACTTCTTATGTTGTGTTTCAGACTTTCAGTTTGTCAACTATGTGTTGGACTGGATGTTGGCCTCATGTATTGGCTTGATTTGTTGAACATGTACTATATTGAACCTTGTTGTGTTGAAACATGTTCAACACTTCAACTTGATCCAAGCTATATTATTATTATAATATCTTGATCTCGTTTGTCTATGCTACATGTCAATTATGCGATGCTTCGTTTTGCCAACTGGGACTACAGAGAAGATAAATCTTATCATTGATGTGGAAACAAAATCAGAATGACGTTTCCATATATATTTATGAAACAAATGACACAGTTGGTGAAAAAAGTTTCATTGTTGTGCTAAGAATCCAAGCTGGGACAAAACCAAATTGACCCTATTAGGTGTAAATCTGTCCTTCCACTGCTACTTAACAGCCAAACTAATAGCAGTGTCGTACCAATAAAAATAGTTGTCAGATAAAAATCTAGATGTCAATATTAGCCTGCCACTGATAGAGAGTAACCAATGTCAATGTGTGCATGGGCTGCTATTACGCTGCTAGTTACTCATGTGCACTCAAGCTGGCCTCCGGCTCTAATGCTGGGCCGTCCGGCCCATTTTGCTTTAGGTTATCTTTTTCTTCTTATGTAATTCATGAATTGTTTCATGTAACACCATTACTCGTTATAAAATGTTTCTTCAAGCTACTCATGTCAGACTGTTAGCCAGAATTTTTGTAAAAATCTTGAAAGTAACATTAAACATATAAATTGGTCTATATTGGTATAAGGGGAGCACTATAATTTGGGGAATTTATTTTTTCTATAAGAACATATATAAAGGTACTTCAGCAACAGTAATATGTACAGAGTCAGACTATATGTTGCAAGTTTGTAACAAACCTTAGCCAATGGCATGGTAAGCCTATGCTCTTCAAAAATATACACAAATTTTTGCTTGCATCGCATGGGTGAACTGAACCAGTTCCCATTCTCCATTTCGCCCAGCTGCAGATATGTACAGTACAGTACTCTCATCCCACACAATGGCTCAAAAAAAAAGTTCGATCAGATTGCTGGAACTAAAGCATGAAGTACTGCTGCTTATCGTCGAGCTGCTGCTTGCCGCCGCCGCCTCCTCTCCGGCCACGGTCGAGGCCGCCACGCGCGGCCGCGGACGCCGACGAGGAGGAAGCGGAGGGCGAGGTGGTGGTGGGCGCGCGGAAGCCGATGTTCTCGACGGCGCCGACGGTGTTGAAGAAGAGGCGGCGGTTGAGCTCCTCCACCAGCGTGCGGTGCAGCAGCTGGCTGCGCATGTCCACCATCGACCGGTTCCGCGTCATCCTCCGCCGCCGGTCGTCGTCCCTCCCGCCGCCGCGGCCGCCCGGCGTGCTGCGGCGACATGCTGCACTGCCGCTGCAGCTGCCGCGCGAGCATGGCGGCGGAGCTGGCTCCGCCGCCGCCGCCGAACCTTGTCTTGGACGAGCCGGTGCAGCAGCTGGGCAGCTCGTCGTCGGCACCTGAGGCGTAATGCAGAGGAGAGTACTTACCGGAGTGCACGGAGCTCATGTCATCGTCGTCGCTTAAAGCGTACCACTGATGATGATCTACACCAACAAAGTTTTTTGCACAAGAATGTGGTCATGTACACGTGTCAAGGCTCATTGTCACATTAATCTCGCTCCTACGCGTGCACACACCACATGTTTTCTTTTCAAAAAAAAAATCTCAGCAAGTGATTTGCCGAGTTAATTTATTATTAGAAGATTAAAAGAACACAAAAGTTCAGGCCAAAAAATCAACAGTTTGGTTCAGCCTTCGCTTTCCAAATCAAGTAAAGCTTTAGTTTTCTTATGTCACTCAAATAGATGACCATACAGTGGCACGACAGCCTAGGCCCAAACCTTGATATTTTGCCGTGGCACAAGCACGGCATTGGCGCAATACTATACATGCAGGGACCGTGCCTCCTGTCGTGACTCCCAAACCCATAATCTGCTCACCTAGTGTTTGAGGAGAGGAACCTAGTCTTTGAGGCGCTACATCCTCTCCTCAAACACTTGGCTACCCTAGCCCCCGCTCCATTGACGCCTGTTCCAATCCTCGATTTCCCCCTGCCTAGCTGCTCCAAGCTCCATCGATGAATCCTCTTCGGCTTGCCTCTGCCCAACTGCTCCATCCTCGCACCATCATCGCTGCCTCCTTTCCATCCTCAACCTCTCTTCTCTTTGCTCGGCCACTCCATCCTTTGCCTCATCGATGATACCTCGATTTCTTCTCCCTGTTCGGCAGCTCAGCCCCTAGCCAGCTAAGCGCCATCACACACCAACTATATGCGGTTCTCCACGCCTGGTTACCCCCGCGTTACCATGCGTCGCTCCTTGACTCCTTCCTACTTTCGTCGTCGGTCGCCTCCTCTAGAGGCTCCGGTATGACTCTTCCTACAATATGTGGATTGTGCTTTTCGAACCAGCCCGACATAGAAAACAACTCGCGACTCGTGGCCTAATCGGTATGGCTCGGTGGCTACGGGTCATGTTTTTACCGGGCCCATACCGTGTCATGCTGGGCAGCCTATTTGGTCATATATATAGTTCAGTGTCATGCTGGGCAGCATGTTTGGTCATCGGTAGTTACTCCGCACAAGGCCAAGGCACATGTAGTACACGTAGGCATCAACAGTCCCCAAATATCTGCCGACATCTGTTTCGTCCGGTTGTCCACGTCGGCATGATCACGACTTATAGCTGGTTTGTAGACATATATATATATATATATATATATATATATATATATATATATATATATATATGACGAAACAGATGTCGGCAGGTATTTGGGGGCTGTTGATGCCTACGTGTACTACATGTGCCTTGGCCTTGCTAGTGTCAAAATTGTCCGGCCTGCACGTACGTACGGCATGGCACCATAGTCAACATTTCCATTTCGCCGCAGGTCCAGTTCATCGGTGCGTACGTCATGCACTACATGTAGGCGGCCACATAGGTACAAAAGCAGTTGAACAAAGATGCCCCAGGATAGGTCATGCATACAAAAGTATGACATATGCATTTTGATATGTGTTTTGACCAAACCTTCCTAAACCTTGGGCCTATAAATAATTCAAGATCAGGCACACAAAATCTCAAAATGTACTTCTACTTCCCTCTAGTAGTGTCATATACTCATATATGCATATTTTTATTAAAAACAACTACTTTCAAACAAATACTCTCCAACACATTCTATCATTTAAATTCAGTTTGTAAATGCCTCCAAATTAAAGTTTTTTTTTTTTTTTGCATATCTACCTCCAGGTCATGTCAAATCAAATACTGAAGAAGAAGGAGGATGCATGCGGTTATTACCTTTGGACCAGCATCCACCACCACGTGGGCCAGAGAAGCCGTAGGGACCCACCCCGCAGTGAGAGCCATGGGAGGAGGTGGGAGACGAGGAGAGGTAGCAGAAGGGCGGAGGCCGCTCCTCTTCGTCGTTTTCGTCATCGTCGTCCTCGTCGCCGTCACGTTCCGCGTACGTGTACTCGTGCTGCTGCTGCTGCGCTCGCCCCGGCAGCAGCCGGCCGATCTCCTGCTGGCTCATGGCGGCGATCTCCGACGCGTCCCGGTCCGTGATGTCCAGCTCCTTCACCATCTCCTGCGCCACCTCCGCCGCCGTGTCGCTCGCCATGTCGAATAACGGAGTGAATAACGAATACCAAGACGCCTCTGGTGATTTGCATGGGATACGCGGAGGAGAAGACGATTCAATTGCCTACCATTAAATGCGCTGCTGAAATCTCACCCCTTCCCTCTTTCTTGAGCCATGCAATTGGCTGGGGCGCGCGTTTAGGCTTCTGTAAAGGTGATTAATGCTTGGCCGTCCAGCACTCCTTCAATACTCATTTACGCCCTATATACTGGACTTTTTACAAAACCCTCTTACTCAGTACGCCTTATAAAGCGAACTGGAGGGAGTACATAATTAGATTGATGGGTGAAAGTTAAAGGCAGCTAGTTTTTTTTTTTTGTATTTTCGTCTATAATATTCATTGCACTAGTTTTAGTTTTTTTAGTTTTCTTTTGTAATGTAACAAATGTTTGTTTTTTTTGTTTGTGATTATACACTTATCTTATCGTATATGTATTTTATTTGTAACCGGTTTGAACGCTCCCCTGTATCTAAAATCTAAATCCTCGCTCCCCTAACCACACGTCAGTGACGGCCGGAGCGGGTATTGACCGTCGAGAGAGTCCACGATAGTTGTGACAGACAATGACGGACGAAGTAAATACAGATACAGGTAGTGTACAGATAGTGAGTGTAGGCATAGCGCGTCTGAAGGAATGTGGTGGGAACCACACAACGCTTAGCGACGAAGAAAACCAACAGTCTGTTCTTGTGGTTAGAAATTGTACGCTAAAGATTAAAGAAGAGTAAACACGCGTGCAAGCCAGGGCAATTACGACGACCAAGCTTATTGCCCTTATCTTTTCCATCTAGAAGAAGAAGACAGACCTACTGTAGATAGGTTGCCCTGCTTCTGTAGTATTAAGTCCGTCGTCCTCCACTGCATCTGCACGACCCAGAGCAAAGCAACTCCTTCCTCTCCATCCAATTCTTGCTGTCCTGTGTCCTGTGTGCCTCCGTCCGATCCTCCCAAATCTTTAGCTCCCTGCTGCATACCCGCACTCCTGCAGCCTGCAGCGTCCATTCCCGTACGTGTGATCACGATGCGGCGAGCCATGAGAGAGAATAAGGTCGTCACTGCTGTCTCCATGGATGCCATCTCCTCCACACTAGTGCTCGTTGGCCGTGTGGTGACGGTGACGCTGACGCTGAGCCTCGAAACCGAGCTCATGGCCCTGTCGTTGGTATGGGCTGGCCTGTACATGCTTCAGGGTGTCCTGGTGGGAAAGCGGCGTTGCTCGGGGCACTGGCTCGTCCAGTACGGTGCAATGGCGGCCTACTATCTTCCCGCTCCTCTCGCGTTTTACGCTGCCCATGCTGTGTACTCCAGGTGCCACATCGATGAAAATACCCTTTTCCTCGTGGCCGGCGTCCTCTACATGTTTCACTTGAGTGTTTCAGTTCGAGAGTATGCACTGCTTGTCACCAACATGAGAGCCTATTCTCTCCACGACCGTCCACGAGATCGCTACAATTCTCTCATGTCGCTAGTCTTCCTTGGTTGGGTAGATTGGGAATGGGCTCTGCTTTCAGGTTCGAACTGGCCAAGACTACTGCAACTAGTTGGGCATATGGGTATATATTTTCTCACGGCGTTTGTCATTCTGTTTGCTAGTAGATCAGAATCCACCTTGGATTGCCAGACCAAAGCAGTTGCTGACTACATGAAGCGGGAGTCCAGCAAGTCATCAACAACCTCACGCTTCTTTGATGATGATGATGCTAACAGTAACAGCAGCCTGCAGCTGAATTGTTGTAGATATCCATTTGTGAAGGGGAAAGATGGCGAATGGGTGACTATCAAAGATTTGGTGCAGCGAGATGACCTGCCGAATGAGGACACGGACATTTGGCTCTCCTACAGCTTGTCCCGGCTTTTGGCAAGGCGCTACTATGGGTTTCATTGTGCAGAAGAAGGAGATGACAAGGTGCGCTGTTTTGCGCTGGCGGACCTGAGAAGAACAAATAATGGCTACAAGAGGGCATTCACCATTGTTGAGGTGCAGTTGGCTTTCCTTCACGATTACTTCTTCACCGCCTCCCTCCCAATCATAGAATCAGGACTGCGTTACATTGATGCTGCCCAAGACTTGACGGTCAAATTTGCAAGTGTAATTTTCACCTTCCTTACGGTTTTTACCACTCGAATGCTAGCAATGTCAGTGACGATAATGTTAGCAATATCAGTGATGATTATGCTTCTGTCACCGGGTGCACTAATTGGGTTTCCAATGTTGCTGGTTCAACATCTTTTGGCCATCTATTGGCGTCCAATACACACTGCTTTTCATAAACTCAATTGTCTCCTCTACCTCGACTTCACCCCACCAGCAGTACGTACAGTGAGATTATTCCACCCTCGTCCGAATCCTGATGAGCAGGATGCTTTTCACCTGTTTCAAACTCAAATCGGTGGTGTTTACTGGAGGAACAAAATAGGTCAATACTCAATTATCCAAGACTACGACCGTCGTCGCTCTCTCAAGAAGGCACTTGTAGCCTGGTTCCAAGAAATTATGCTATCCCAACAGTCATATGAGTTCATCAAGCATCTCCCAGTAGAAGAAGAAGAAGTCGATATGCTGGAGCTGGACAACATGAGAGAATTGGTTGCCAATGCTCTCCGGGATATAGATGGTCCGCCAACAAATGGTACCAGGTCTCTGAAGTTAAACATGGATAAGATAAACAGAGCCGAGATAAGCAGGGGCAGTGCTGATTATGACTGGTTAGGGACCTGCAAACAGGAAACTCACACGGACACCATCCTCATATGGCACATAGCAACATGCTACTGCGACATGTCACTGCGTCATAGTGATCGGCAGGAAGTGTTCCCCCGATTAGCCGAGACAGACACTTTCCATAAAGTTGCCACAACATTGTCAAGATACTGCGCCTACCTCGTTGCCTTTCTTCCAGAGTTCCTCCCGGAGCACAGCTTGACCACCAAGCAAGTGTTTCAAAGAGTCTTGCAGGAAGCACAGAGTGCACTAGGAACTAGTACTACACCTATGGAAGCAAAGGAGAAGTACACCAAGATGCGAGAGCTACTGCTACCGCACCAACATGAGCAGCGGACGACCTTTCACAAGGGTGTTGAGCTTGGACGACAGCTGGAGATGCTCAATGACGACAAGCTACGCTGGAAGGTAATTGCAGAGTTCTGGGCGGAGACAATCCTGTACGTCGCGCCGTCCGACAACGCCGAGGCACACATCGAGCACCTGGCCAAAGGTGGGGAGTTCATCACGCATCTCTGGGCTATGCTCTCTAATGCTGGCATCCTGAAGCGTGCAACAGGGGAATGGCACCCACCACCTGCTTCCACTACCACAGAGTAAGCAATTTGTGGGCTATACGGCTAGCTGTAGGGTGCTAAAATATCCAGCTTGTTAATTGTTTGTACTCAAGCCTCCAACTCGGGTAATGTTACCTAGGTCTCGCAAATTTTGGTTTTTGATTTTGATGGTCCATTATATCTATTTAGCTTCAGGGGTTTTCTTTTTTTTGCTTATTGTGCAGAGGACCACCAAAGAAGATAGAGACCGCCAAAGGAAGAACTCAGGAATGCCCCTTTTAATGATGAAGCATCAACATCCTCTATGTCTTTTCCACCAATGTTAGCAATTCTACACTTGTTCTCTAAGATTCTTTGCTATATGCATGCACCAAGTATAGCTGTTTCGTTGTTGTGACGATTTCTGAAATGTTTTGTTATATGAATGCATAGTGCAGGTATAAAGGCCAAGGAAGGAGCAAGCTAAAATTAAGGGTGTTTCACAGACCTGCAGTGGCCATTAGAAGCAAAGAAACTTGACCCTTCGACCTCTGCAATGAGCACAATAATGCTCAGCTTCTGCTGAGTTATCTACTTATTACTTTCTACTGAATCTGGTGAATCATGCTGGGGCTTATGTGACCATGTTCCAAACCAGTAGTGTTGAACTTCTTATGTTGTGTTTCAGACTTTCAGTTTGTCAACTATGTGTTGGACTGGATGTTGGCCTCATGTATTGGCTTGATTTGTTGATAATGTACTATATTGAACCTTGTGTTGAAACATGTTCAACACTTCAACTTGTTAAGTTGTGTGATGGTTGATATATATTATTATAATATCTTGTGGTCTCGTTTGTCTATGCTACATGTCAATTATGCAATGCTTCGTTTTGCCAACTGGGACTACGAGAAGATAAATCTTATCATTGATGTGGAAACAAAATGAGAACGTGATGTTTTCATATATATTTATGAAAGAAATGACACAGTTGGTGAAAAAAGTTTCATTGTTGTGCTAAGAATCCAAGCTGGGACAAAACCAAATTGACCCTATTAGGGGTAAACTGCTACTTAACAGCCAAACTAATAGCAGTGTCGTACCAATAAAAATAGTTGTCAAATAAAATTCTAGATGTCAATATTAGCCTGCCACTGATAGAGGGTAACCAATGTCAATGTGTGGGCTGCTATTACGCTGCTTGTTACTCATGTGTACACAAGCCGGCCTCCGGCTGTAATGTTGGGTCGTCCGGACCATTTTGCTTTAGGTTATCTTTTTGAGTAAAATGCATAAATAGTCCATTAACTTGTAACGCTGTGTCGATTTGGTCCATCAGATTTGAAAATGCATTTTTGGGTCCATAACCTTGATTTGTGGTGCATCAACAGTCCAGATGACGTCATCAAAGTTTGAAAATGCATTTTTGGGTCCATAACCTTGATTTGTGGTGCATCAATAGTCCAGATGACGTCATCAAAGTTTTTTATCGCTCAGAAGTCGCGCTGTGGCAGCCAAGGTGGCCCAGACAAGTCGCGCGGCACATGTGCCTGCGCTTGGAGGCGGTCTTTTCGCAAAAAAACCCTTGAGTCATGCAGTAGAGTAGTAGACACGTGCGTTCATGCATGCAGTGCAGCACCTGCGATCATCAGCTAGCTTAGCTTAGCTAGGTGAGCCGGCACGCCGCCGGCTTCCACGCGGAGACGGAGTAGAGCGGCTTACGGTGCCAGCAGAAGAAAAAGGCATCGCCATGGGCGTCGTGGGCCACACAGTGCGCGTAGTCCCCCCGGCCCCGCGCCGCCCCACCCGCAGCTCTGCAACAGCTTCTGCGCCTCCATCATCCCAGCGTAGCTGAGCCCGGCAGCTCCATCCCGGCGGCCTCCATCCTCCTCGCCCACTGCGCCCGACCCTCGCGCCTCCATCCCGGTTCGCTGCGCGCGACGCGGCCAAGCGCTCGAGCGTCGAACAGCGACAGCGTAGTAGTTGGCGCCTCCTCGAACCGCTCCGGAACGTCGCCGCGTTGTGGTTCGCCTCCGGCCCCACCACCACCATGATCTTGGCGGCAGCGCACGCACACCGCCCAGAGGAAGCTCCCAGCGTCGGCGCCGCCCGACCCACCGCCCTGCTGGCGATGGTGCTGGTGCGCCGGCGGCGAGCGACGGCAGCTGCGATGGCGAGATGGAGACACCGCCGGCGATGAGTCCGGGCTCAACTGCAGCCGTGTGTTGAGCTCCCGCTCCGGCGGCTCGCCCGAAGCTGTTGGGGCTGGACCGCGATGATCTGCACGGGGTCGAGAAAGCTGCTGCCGGGGACATGGCCCCTGCCCCCCCGCCGGGGCGGTGTCGCCGGCTGCCACGAGGCGGTGCAGCTGCGCCACGGCGCTGGCGGCTAGCGCCTCGCCAGACCGCACGCGGAGGACGTTTGAGAGAGAGAGACAGAGGAGAGCGAGCGAGAAAGGAGGACCTATCCGGGGCCTTTTTGCGAATATACCGCGTCCCAACAGCATCACGTGCGCCGCCCATGAGCTCCTCGCCGCCTCGCCTGCCACGGCGCGACTTCTGAGCGACAAAAAACTTTGATGACGTCATCTGGACTATTGATGCACCACAAATCAAGGTTATGGACCTAAAAATGCATTTTCAAACTTTGATGACGTCATCTGGACTATTGATGCACCACAAATCAAGGTTATGGATCCAAAAATGCATTTTCAAACCTGATGGACCAAATCGACACAGCGTTACAAGTTAATGGACTACTCATGCATTTTACTTTATCTTTTTCTTCTTATGTATATAATTCATGAATTGTTTCATGTAACACCATTACTCGTTCCAAAATGTTTCTTCGAGCTACTCATGTCAGACTGTTAGTCACGACTTTTGTAAAAATCTGCTATTTACCGGCGTTGGACGTCGGATCGGAATTCACAACTAAGAGTGCATATAATATCCAATTTCAGGGGGCCTTCAGCAAACTCAAACTCATGCCAATCTAGAAGGTAAGAGCTGAGCCCAAATGTAAATTCTTTGCATGGACCTTGCTACATAAAAAAAATTTTAACTGCAAACAACCTGATGAAGCGACACTGGCCAAATGACCCAATCTGCAAGCTTTGTGGGATCAATCCTGAGACGCCAAACAAGTATGGGCATTCTTAAGGCAGTGGCTCGGACTGTCATTACTAGACACAGTTGCAACAAACGGCTCTCTTCATAACCACTGGCGTAGATGCCGCAACAAAGTGCAGTGGAATCAAAGAAGAGTGTTCGATGGAAGTATGATTTATTTTTCGTGGAACATGTGGAAGGAACGAAACAGAAGGACTTTTCAGAACACATCGTTACAGCCAAGAGATGTAAGTTTCATTGCAAAGAAGACATCGAGCAATATCAACTGGCAATCAGAACAAATGTACAAAACATCCAAGAAACTTTAGTGTTTTGGGAAGGGCTTAAGGCGTCGTGTTGATAGTGCCTAGCTGGCTTTCGGTTCTTTTTCTCCCTTTCAGGAAGTTGTTTTCAGTAGGGTTGTTTGGCATGCGTGCCGTTTTAGTAGTTTGTCCAGAACTTCTGTTCTGGTGTAATTTTTTTTATTTTGTTTTGCTTGTTTGCTTCTCTTTCCTCGTCTAATAAAAATCCGACAAAGCTTTTACCGTCTTTAAAAAAAATTATAAAAATCTTGAAAGTAACATTAAACATATAAATTGGTCTATATTGGTATAAGGGGAGCACTATAATTTGGGGAATTTAATTTTTTTAAAATAAAAAAAGGTACTTTAGCAACAGTAATATGTACAGAGTCAGACTACATGTTGCAAGTTTGTAATAAACCTTAGCAATGGCATGCTAAGCCTATGCTCTTGAAAAATATACACAAATTTTTGCTTACATTGCATGGGTGAACTGAACCAGTTCTCATTCGCCATTTCTCCCAGCTGCAGATATGTACTCTCATCCCACACAATGGCTCAAAAAAAAAAAAAAAAAAAGCAAAAGTTCGATCTGATTGCTCGAATTAAAGCATGAAGTACTGCTGCTTATCGTCGAGCTGCTGCTTGCCGCCGCCGCTGCCTCTCCTGCCGCGGTCGAGGCCGCCACGCGCGGCCGCGGACGCCGACGACGACGAGGCGGAGGGCGACGTGGTGGTGGGCGCGCGGAAGCCGATGTTCTCGACGGCGCCGACGGTGTTGAAGAAGAGGCGGCGGTTGAGCTCCTCCACCAGCGTGCGGTGCAGCAGCTGGCTCCGCATGTCCACCATCGACCGGTTCCTCGTCATCCTCCGCCGCCGGTCGTCGTCCTCCCGCCGCGGCGGCCGCCTGGCGTGCTGCGGCAACATGCTGCACTGCCGCTGCAGCTGCCGCGCGAGCATGGCGGCAGAGCTCGTTCCGCCGCCGCCGCCGAACCTTGTCTTGGACGAGCCGGTGCAGCAGCTGGCCAGCTCGTCGTCGGCACCTGAGGTGTAATGCAGAGGAGAGTACTTACCGGAGTGCACGGAGCTCATGTCATCGTCGTCGCTTGAAGCGTACCAGTGATGATGATCTACACCAACAAAGTTTTTTGCACAAAAATGTGGTCATGTACACGTGTCAAGGCTCATTGTCACATTAATCTCGCTCCTATGCGTGCACACGCGACATGTTTTATTTTCAAAAAATATTCGGCAAGTGATTTGCAGAGTTAATTTATTGGGAGAAGATTAAAAGAACACAAAAGTCCAAGCAAAAAAATCAACAGTTTGGTTCCGCCTTCGCTTTCTATATCAGGTAAAGCTTTAGTTTTCTTGTGTCACTCAAATAGATGACCATACAGTGGGCACGATAGCCCAGGCCCAAAGCTTGATATTTTGCCGTGGCACGAGCACGGCATGGCGCAATACTATGCGTGCAGGGGCTGTGCCTCCCGTCACGACTCCCAAACCCATATTCCGCTCAACCTAGTCTTTGAGGCGCCGCATCCTTAGACTCCTCGGACACTTGGCTACCCTAGCCCCTGCTCCATTTGACGCCTCTTCCAATCCTCGACTTCCCCCTGCCTAACTGCTCCAAGCTCCACTGATGCCTCCTCTTCGGCTTGCCTCCATCCAGCCGCTCCATCCCCACGCCATCATCGCTGCCTCCTTGCCATCCTCAGCTTCTCTTCTCTTTGCCCGGCCACTCCATCCTTTGCCTCGTCGATGCTACCTTGATTTCTTCTCCCTGTTCGGCAGCCCAGCCCCTAGCCCACTAGGTGCCACCGCACTGGCTATGCGGTCCTTCGCGCCTGGTTACCCCCGCCTTACCATGTGCCGCTCCTTGACTCCTTTACTTTTGTTGGTCGCCTCCTCTAGGCTAGCGGCAACGCAGGTACTCTTTTTTATAAGTTCCATGCCCTAAATAACAATGCTCAAAATGTGTTTCATAATGTATTTATTGATACACTAAAAAATGTATTTTTACTGATACTAATCTAGTTTTATAAACATTTATATTTCATATTTGTATTTTTTTTTTTTATTATAAAGTTAGTTAAATTTAAAATAATTTGACTTAGAATATAATTCTGGAAGTTGGAGATTTAATTTTGGACCCAAAAAGTATTACCTTGAGCTCGCAAGATAGGAGCTAGCATTGACGACCTTGTCCGGCGAGTCTTGCGTAATATGATTTTTTTTGACAGAACGCGTAGTCTGGTTCTTGTGACGCTTTTCAACAACTACCGTGAGAAAGTGTGTTCACTGATAAGTATTTTGAGACTAACAGTACGTATTTGCTACGCAGCATCAGCCTGTACCTAACTCCAACGGACCAGTGGTTTCTTTTTTTTTTTTTTAATTCCCGCTTGACCAAGACTAATGGAATACAATACAGTACAAAGTGGTAAAGCATTATTTGTTTTTGACGAGGCTTGGTGCTGAGCGACCCTCGGTCTTAATAAGTCTTATTTTTTTGAAAGATCAGGAGGGGCAAGAAACCCCTACTGCAAAATATATTAAATAAGATAACAGATTCAAATACAAACCTGAAAGCAAAAATGAGGTGATCCCAGGAAATAAAACTAAGGAACTAAAAAAGGAAAACTGAAAAAGAGAAGTGGCCAAACTAAAGGCCTCCGAATCAAGCTAGATTGTTTATCCATTCTTGGATTGTGGGGAAGTATTTACTCTTTGCCCTGCATAACAGCCAAAGGAACTCAACTCTGAAGATTGTTTTACACCCTTGGACTGAAGGTGGGATCCCTTTGAAGATGAAGTTGTTCCTGCTCATCCAGATTGCCCAGCAAAAGAGAATGATGATTTCCATAAAGAAGCACTGATTGATTTGTACTCTGAGGGATTCTAGATTTTCTAGGGGCTGCATCCCAGAGTTAATAGATAAGTTGATGGATTGCCAAGCTTCAGATGCAAAAGGGCAGCTAATAAACAAGTGTTCAATTGATTCTTCTGTCTGCTCACTGCATAAGACACAGTTATAACTTTCTAGATCCATGTTTCTTCTCCTCAGAACACCTCTGGTATTTAGCTTATTTATTAGGATCAGCCAGAAGAAAACACGATGCTTGTTTTGACAAGAGCTAAGCCACAGCCATTTAAATGTAGGGTGAACTGGATTTTGCCCACTGAGTTGCTTATATAGTCTTGTTGATGAAAATATATTTGAATCCCAGATAAATCCCCAAGTGTCTTTGGAATCTGTGAGATTTAGGTTTTGTAGTAAGGTTTGGAGCTGGGTATATTGTGCAAAAGCTTCCTCAGATAGGGGTAGGTGGAAGAGATTATGAAGGCTATCAGAATGCTTAGCTGCAGCAATCGTGATTCTCTTATTTTTGGCAAATGAAAAGAGTTCAGGGAAACTGCGTTCAGGGATTATGTTCTGCCACATATCAGACCAAAGAAAACATGTCAACCCATCTTGTAAGTTTACCTTTGCTAGTCCCTTAAATTTGTCAATGAGTTTGACTATATCTCTCCACCAGAAAGAACCCCTATTTATGCTTCCAGGAAGCCTACCATCTGTGTAGTAACATTCCCAGACTAAACTGACCCAAGGGATGTCCTCCCTGTTGAAGAACTTGTGGAGGTGCTTCATCAACAAAGCATCATTTTGAGTCCTTAGATTGATTATTCCAAGTCCCCCTTCAGATTTTGAAGTGCACACTAAGGGCCAGGCAGCATTAGGAGGCTTTTTAGAATGGATGTCTGAGCCTCTCCACAGACAGTGCCTTCTATATTTATCAATTTGCTCAATTACAGTGTTTTGGAGCTTGAAGGTGCAGATGGTGAAGGTTGGTAAAGCAGATAGAATTGAATTAGTCAGTTGAAGCCTCCCAGCTTGATTAAGAAAAGATGAAGCCATAATAAGCCTTCTTTCACATTTGCTAACCAGGGGAGAAAAATCCACAACCTTAGGCTTCTACAAACCCATTGGTAAACCTAAGTAGGTGAAGGGAAGGCTTCCTGTCTGACAATTGAAAGTTCTTGCTAAGTGAAGTAGCTGTTCATCAGAAATATTGATTGGTACCATCATTGACTTGTTGTAGTTCACCTTTAGTCCAGTAGAATTCCCAAATGCTTGCAAGATACCCTTCAAAGCAAAAAGTTGGGTGGCTGAAGCTTGCATTACAATTAGGGTGTCATCTGCATATTGGATTATTGGAAAGTCTGTATTGTGGGCCAGATCAATAGGGAGTCTGATAATTCCTCTCTCTTTTGCCCGATTCAAAATAGATTGGAGCAAGTCTGCAGCTAACACAAAAAGGAGAGGAGAGAGGGGGTCTCCTTGCCTGACACCCCTTCTACAATGAATTGTTTTGCTAAGCGAAGTTGATAGCTTCACAAGGAAGCCTGCCTTGTGTATGAATATGAATTCCATCATCCACTGCATATATAGAGACCCAAAGTCTCGAGAGAGTAGCCAGTCATATCTCCTTTCAGTCCATTCCTTCCTCATCTCATCCCATCCATCATCCTGTATTCCTATTTGTCATCCCCTCACTCCCTAATCTTTAGCTCCCAGGATGCCGAGAGTCTTGCCAGAGAAGAATGGGGCCACTGATGCTGTCTCCATGGTCGCCGTCGTCTTCTCCACCCTTTTGGGTGACGGTGACGATGATGCTCAGGCTCGAAATCAAGCTCATGGCCTTGTCGTTCTTCTGGGCTGGCCTGTACCTGCTTCAGCGTGTTCTCGTGGGAAAGCGCCGTTGCTCGGGGCACATCTGGTACGTCCAGTACGGTGCAATGGCGGCCTACTATCTTCCCCCTTTTTTCGTGCTTTATGCTGCCAAAACTGTGTAGTATGACTCCACCTGCCCCCCACACACCATCGCATCCCCCGCGATTGGCGTCCTCTGCATGTTTGTCTGCGCCATATATTTTTCATCTACCAGAGGAGTGTTTTTCACCAACATGACATCCTATTCTGTCCGCGACCGTCCACGGGATCGCTTTGATTTTGTCAAATGCTTAGTCTTCCTTGCCTGCGTGGAACTGGAATGGCAATGGGCTGGAATTTCAAGTGCGGGACGAGGGCTGGCAATACAAATACCGCTTGCGTGTATATATTGCTACGTGGCGTTTGTCATTTTGTTTGCTCATGCATCAGACTCCACCTTGGATTGCCAGACCAAAGCAGTTGCTGACTACATGAAGAGAGAGCGGACTGAGTGGGCGTTACAATGCAGAGTGCATCGACCCAGGGCGCAACTCCTGTGGGTGGACAGAGTCCTAGATCTGTCCCAGGTTCAGCTACTGGTTGTGCTGCTGCTATAGGCTGGTCAGGGAACAACACCAAAGTTTCTGAAATCTGAAGGTATGTATGCAATATCAAACTTAGGAAGGTTTATAGCAAAGCAATCATCACTTTACCTGGAAGACGATTCCAAATAATCTAATTCCCACAACTCTCTCTGCCATGTAGCTGATAGTCTAAGATGCAGTAGCAGCAGCTATCCACTAGAAGTCTAGAACACCAGGAGTCGACATTGCTGACTTTCTGAGTCAGGAATCAGACAAATGCAAAAACAAAGACAATATTTTAGACTATCCACTAAACAGCCACCAAGAAAAATGATATTTTATTTACTTTTCCACCACAACCAAGTAAACACATTTATTTACATGTCAACATATGAGTAAAATTTATATCTGCTAACTGGATACAGAATCACATTCACTGTAGTGAGTTATGGCACTTCTATCTGAGTATTTATCTTGGCACAAAAAATAGCATTCAATGCAAACTATGATTCAAAAGGACCTACTACAAAATTTATTTGCCCTCCAGAAATTTATTTACCTCATGTAATCTGCCAATTTATTTACAGAAGCAATATATATCATAACATGGACCTATATATAGTCTAAAGTCATATCAACTAAGACTTTTTGTAATGGGTTACTTTTAAGTGCACTTCAAAGCAGTGAAAATAAAAATTTTGGAGCAGATCTCACATTGCTACCACCAACAACAGCACCTTGCTATCAGCATATAGGAAGACACGCAGCTTGTCAATGTGGACAATGTCCAATGCTTGGCAAACCACCAGAGGTACCAATGAAAAACTAAACCCAAAATATTAATTTATAGTCTAATTGAGGAAATCATGTAGCAAAAAACGCTACATGTTTAAAGTATGGATCATGCAGCAGCTGGCAAGTAAAGTGAATAACTACACAGATTGATTTATTCACCTTTTCCCTGATCATCCACGCGGAGACAGAACTGGAACTATAATTAACACAAAGCAAGCAATCCATCCTATAGAGTTGGATGAGAGAAGTATCCATAAGAACGATTTCCTAAACAATTTCCTAATAGTGGAAAAACTTGCAACTCAGATGGATTGCTACGTTCAGGCACACGTTAGGCTGACATGTCAAAAGCTCTACATTCTATATGGCACATAATCGATAATATATTGGTATATCGTTTTACCTCATGGGAAGCTAATGAATATCCTGAGCGTATATCTGCTACCGGGGATAAGTCATCCTTTTCACAACCTTCAGGATAACTCATTTAAGCAATTTCTGTTTGCAACGTCAAATATCAGTAAAACCATCACTTCCAGAAAAATCAAGCATGAATCCTCATCTCCTAATTGCAATTACATTTTTTTCATTTCAGCTTTCTTCAAGGCTCCCCTGATTCCAATTGACTCAACAGCAAGCTTGTAACTATAAAACAGGTCGAAACTCCAAATAAAACATGCTCTATACCAATAAAAAAATGTTTATTTATGTCAGAATTTGCATAATCCGTAGTTTATTATTTTAATTGATTTGCGCAGACAAGTATTTACAGATCTGTATAAGTTACTGTACAATCCCTAGATAACTCTCCTACACCAATGGGAAACAATGTCTGCTTATCTTAGAAAAATTGTATAAACCTTGGTACATTCTGTCTAATTCATTTGTGCAGATAAGAAAAGCAAATGTATATATTTGTATACAATTCCTAAATAATTATCGACATGAAACAATGTTTATTTATCTCAAAAAATATGCATAAACCCCAGTACATTCGATTAAGCAGAGTAGAGCAAACTGGGATTTCTTCAAACACCTAGTGGGCATCACAGACTCACGACATTACTGCTTGGCGCAGTGCCTTGACGATGGGCCTAGGCAGAGAACGGAGTAAGTAATTGCCCATGGGGGATTGTCCTCGACACTGTGCGCGAGGAATAGGAGGTGAGGGCGACCTGAGGACGCAGAGACGAAGGTCCGAGTATGGGAGAGACGTTGATACCTTGCTGTTGGCGGCGGCGTCGCGCGCACAATGTTGCGCCTCTAGGGTTTGGCCGCGGCGGAGTTGCTGTGCTAGCTCGACACCGAATCTGTGAAGGCGAGGGCCGAGCTGCGGCCCGATGGCGACGGCGGCGTCGCGACCTCGGGGAAGGCGGATGAGGGGAGGGGCGGCACTGGGCGGTGCCCCGGCAGCCGCGCGACATGCGCAGCTGATTGGGGAGGTCTGGCCGCCGTACGTGGATGGGACGAAAGGGAGAGGGGAGTGGACGCAGAGAAGGAGGACAGTGGGGGCGGGGAGAGAGGTCGGCAGCGGCACGAGCGGTGGAGCGGATGGTGGAACTGGGGGTGGGGAATTTTTTTTTTCGGTTCCTTTCACTGGGCAACAAACAGTGGAGAGCTGGGCAACAACTATACAAATATACTAGTCTGTCTTCCTATCAGGGCTCGGAAGGCGTTTTGAGAAACGCCTCAAATGCTACAATAACTAAAGGCATTTTGAAAAATGCCTCCGCTACCACAGATAATTGAAGGCATTTTTTATATTTGCCTCTATAAAAATGGTTTTAAAGGCCTTTTCATAAGAATGCCTTTAAATAAAAGGAAATTAAGGCAATTTTATAAAAATGCCTTTAACAAAATGTCTTTAATTAAAAGACATGTTGTAGTGAACGTCGTTGCTGATTCAAAATCTTTTGGCCAGCTATTGGCGTCCAATACGCACTGCTTTTCGTGAACTGAAATATCTCCCCAACAGCCCCCTCCCATTCATCTTGGTGACATTATTCCGCTCTATTCCTAATCCTAATGAGTATGATGTGTATGACCCGTTTCAAACTCAAACCAGTGGTGTTTACTGGAGGAATGAAATAGGCCAATACTCGATTATCCAAGATTACGACCGTCTTCCTTCTTCCTGGAAGGCACTTGTAGCCTGGTTCCACAGAATTATGCTATCCCAACCGTCATATAAGTTCATCAAGCATCTCCCAGTAGTAGAAGAAGAAGAAATCGATATGAAGAATCTGGACAGCATGAGAAAGTTAGTTGCCAAAACTCTCCTAGCTATAGATGGCCCACTAAGAAACGGTACCAGGTCTCTGGAGAAAAACATGGCTGATATAAAAAGGGACGAGAGAAACAGGGACAGTGCTGGTTATGACTGGTTATTGACCTGCAAGCAAGAAACTCACACGGACACCATCCTCATATGGCACATAGCAACCTGCTACTGTGACTTGTCACGGCGCTTTTCTAATAATATAATATGCAGGAAGAGTCCCCCCTATTAGCCGAGACAGACACTTACTGCAAAGATGCCACGACATTGTCAGGTTACTGCGCCTACCTGGTGGCCTTTCTTCCGGAGTTCCTCCCGGAGCACATCCTAGACACCAAACAAGTGTTTCAAAGAGTCTTGGAGGAAGCACGGGAAGCACTAGGAACGACACCAATGGAAGAAAACCGCAAGTACACCAACATGGCGCGACTGCAAACGAAGGAGAAGACATTTCACAAGGGTGTGGAGCTGGGACGGCAACTGGAAAAGTTCAAGGACACCAACCTGGTGTGGAGGGTCATGGCAGAGTTCTGGGCGGAGACAATCCTGTACATCGCACCGTCCGACAATGCGGAGGCACACATCGAGCACCTGGCCAAAGGTGGGGAGTTCATCACACACCTCTGGGCATTGCTCTCCAACGCCGGCATCCTGAAGCGGGCAACAGGGGAATGGGATCCGCTGACGACTGCTTCCACTACCATAGAGTAAGCAATATGTTGGCTACACTGCTAGCCATAAGCAGATAATACATCCAGCTTTTGTTACTCGTTTATACTCAAGCCTCCAACTAGTGTGATGTTAGGTCCCGCAAATTTTGTGTTTTGATTTTATCATCGATTCATTATTCTATCTAGCTTCATGAGATTTGTTTGATTATTAATTATGCAGCGGACCAACACCGGACCAACCCATGGAATCATTGTCGTCTTCTATCGGTGAAGCATCAACATCTTCCATGTCTTCTCCACCAATGTTAGAAATTCTATACTTGTTTTCTATGATTATATAATAAGTCTAGCTTTGACTTCTAATTAGTTTCTTCCTTCTCACCATAGACAAACTTCAGAACCTCCAACAAACGAAAAAGGAAAGCAACCTCAAATTATGGAAGATATAGATTAATAAGTAATCTCTACTACATGCATGTTCTCTTCTTGGATCAGCATAGTTGTTCCTTTGCTGTGAGAATTCCTGATTTTTATTGCTATGCATGCAGAGTGCAGGTATAAAGGCCTAAAGAAGAAGCAAGCTAAAGTTAAGGCTATTTCGTCACAGGCCTCCAATGGTCATTAATTAGAAGCAAAGAAACTTGATCCTTCTAGCTCAGCGATGCGCACAATAATGCTCAGCTTGTGCTTTTGTGCTTATTTACCTACTTATCACCTTTTATTGAATCTAGTGAATCATGGTTTGGGCTTATGCGACCATATTGTTCCGAACCAGTAGTATTGAACTTCTTATGTTGTGTTTCAGACTTTCAGTTTTGATGTAACTTCTTATTTTGTGTTATTTCAGACTTTCAGTTTGTCACCTATGTGTTAGCCTCATGTGTATTGGCTCGATTTGTTGAACTTGTACTATTGAACCATGCTGTGTTGAACATGTTCTAGCTGTGTTCAACACTTCAACTTGTTAAGTTGTGTGATGGTTGATATATATTATTACAATATCTTGTGATCTTGTTTGTATATGATACAAAATGTTCTTCTATTTGCCAATGCATGCTTCGTTTTACCAACTGGGAGTACAGAGAAGATAAATCTTGTCATTGATGTGGAAACAAGAGAAAGAGACGTTTACATATTTGTGAAACAAACAATGTACAGTTGGTGAGAAAAGTTTCATTGCTGTGATATGAATCCAAGCTGGGACAAAACCAAATTGACCAAAGGGGTAAATCTGACCATTAGCTGCTACTTAACGGTAAAATTAATAGCAGTGTCATACATGACAATATGACATAAATATTAGCCTGCCACTGGTAGAGAGTAACCAATGTGTGAGCTGCTATATTATTACGCTGTTTGATGTGTACTGAAGCCTCCGGCTGCGATGTTGGGTCATCAGGCCCATTTAGCATTAGGCTGTGATGTTGGATCATAGGCCTATTTTGCATTAGGACATTTTTTTTCTTTTTGTGTAATTCATGAATTGTTTCATGTAACACCACCGCTCTTTCCAAAATGCTTCTTCTATTATTGTAAAAAAAAATTCTTCTATATACTCCTGTCAGTCTTAGACAGAACTTTTATAAATAAAAAATAAAACTAACATTGAGCATATAAATTGGTCGATATACTGATATAAGGGGAACACAATTTTTTATGGTATACAGCGAACATAATTTTAAAAAACATATAGGTACTTCAGCAACAATAATATGTACAGAGAGTCACAGACTAAATATTGCAAGTTTGTAACAAAACTTAGCAGTGACATGCTAAGCCTATGCTCTTAAAATATATACACAAATTTTTGCTTGCATTGCATGGGTGAACTGAACCAGTTCTCATTCGCCATTTCTCCCAGCTGCAGATATGTACATACTACATACAAATATACTCTCATCCCACACAATGCCTCAAAAAAAAAATACAAAAGTTCGATCAGATTGCTGGAACTAAAGCATGAAGTACTGCTGCTTATCGTCGAGCTGCTGCTTGCCGCCGCCGCCTCCTCTCCGGCCACGGTCGAGGCCGCCACGCGCGGCCGCGGACGCCGACGAGGAGGAAGCGGAGGGCGAGGTGGTGGTGGGCGCGCGGAAGCCGATGTTCTCGACGGCGCCGACGGTGTTGAAGAAGAGGCGGCGGTTGAGCTCCTCCACCAGCGTGCGGTGCAGCAGCTGGCTGCGCATGTCCACCATCGACCGGTTCCGCGTCATCCTCCGCCGCCGGTCGTCGTCCTCCCGCCGCCGCGGCCGCCCGGCGTGCTGCGGCGACATGCTGCACTGCCGCTGCAGCTGCCGCGCGAGCATGGCGGCGGAGCTGGCTCCGCCGCCGCCGCCGAACCTTGTCTTGGACGAGCCGGTGCAGCAGCTGGGCAGCTCGTCGTCGGCACCTGAGGCGTAATGCAGAGGAGAGTACTTACCGGAGTGCACGGAGCTCATGTCATCGTCGTCGCTTAAAGCGTACCACTGATGATGATCTACACCAACAAAGTTTTTTGCACAAGAATGTGGTCATGTACACGTGTCAAGGCTCATTGTCACATTAATCTCGCTCCTAATCTCGCTCCTACGCGTGCACACACGACATGTTTTCTTTTAAAAAAATACTTGGCAAGCGATTTGCAGAGTTAATTTATTGGGAGAAGATTATAAAAGAACATAAAAGTCCAAGCAAAAAAGTCAACAGTTTGGTTCTCGCTTTCTATATCAGGTAAAGCTTTAGTTTTCTTGTGTCACTCAAATAGATGACAATACAGTGGCACGACAGCCCAAGCCCAAAGCTTGATATGTTGTTGTGGCATGAGCACGGCATGGCGCAATACTATGCGTGCAGGGGTCGTGCCTCCGGTCATGACCCCACACCCATATTCCGCTTAGCCCAGTCTTTGAGACGCTACATCCTTAGACTCCTCGGGCACTTGCTACCCTAACCCTCGCTCCATTGATGCCTCTTTCAATCCTCGACTTCCCCTCGCCTAGCTGCTCCAAGCTCCACCAATGCCTCCTCCTCGGCTTGCCTCCATCCAGCCGCTCCATCCCCACGCCATCACCGCTGCCTCTTTGCCATCCTAAACTTCTCTTTTCTTTGCCTGGCCACTCCATCCTTTGCCTTGTCGATGATAACTCGATCTCTTCTCCCTGTTCGGCAACCTAGCCCCTATCCTGCTAAGCGCCGCCATCACACCGGCTATATGCGGTTCTCCACGCTTGGTTACTCCAGCCTTACCATGCACCGCTCCTTGACTCCTTCCTACTCTCATCGGTCGCCTCCTCTAGGCTTCGGCCTAACTCTTCCTACAACGTGTGGATTGTGCTTTTCGAACCAACTCGACATAGGAAACAACTCTCCTGTCATGCCTGGCCGAAGACTAGACTCGTGGCCTAATCGGTATGGCTCGGTGGCTATGGGTCATGTTTTTACAGGGCCCATACCGTGTCATGCTGGGCAGCCTATTTGGTCATATATATAGTTCAGTGTACGCTGGGCAGCCAGTTTGGTCATCGGTAGCTACTCAGCACATGTATACTCCCTCCGTCCCAAAATAACTGTCGCTTTCGCTTCCCAAGAAACAAATGCCGACAATTTTTATAAATAATAAATATTATCGATTAGTATCATAATTAATATCATCGGAAAGATCTTTGAATCTAGTTTTTTAACAAAATTATTCGGAGATATAAATATTGTACGTATTTTCTATAAATCGAGTCAAACTAGCGACACGAAAATCGAAAACGACAATTATTCTGGGACGGAGTAGTATATGTGTGTCTACAAACCAGCTATAAGTCGTGATCATGCCGACGTGGACAACCGAACGAAACAGATGTCAGCAGGTATTTGGGGACTATTTATGCCTACGTGTACTGCGTGTGCCTTGGCCTTGCTAGTGTGTCAAAATTGTCCGGCCTGCACGTACATGCGGTGGTGTGACTGCTGTATGCAGTGCCAAAAGAAAAAAATAGAAGGACCATGAACAAGAAGAGGCGCCATAGTCAACATTTCCATTTCTCCGCAGGTCCAGTTCTTCATCGGTGCGTACGTCATGCACTACACGTAGGCGGCCACATAGGTACAAAAGCAGTTGAACAAAGATGCCCAGGATAGGTCATGCATACACACGTGTGACATGTGCATTTTGATGTGTTTCGTCTGAACCTTACTAAACCTTGGGCCTAAATAATTCAAGATCAGGCACACAAATAAAATCTCAAAATGTACTTCTACTGGGCTACTTCCCTCTAAACTCTAGTGGTGCCAAATATGAATAATTTTTTAAAAAAACTAAGTTTCAAACAAATACTCCATACCCTCCAACCACATTCAATCATTCAAATTGTGAATCAATTTGTAAATACTACCTCCGATCCAAATGAATGTTTTTTTTTTGGTCATGTCAAATACTGAAGAAAAGGAGGATGCATGCGGTTACCTTTGGACCAGCAGCCACCACCGCGTGGGCCAGAGAAGCCGTAGGGCCCCACCCCGCAGTGAGAGCCATGGGAGGAGGTGGGAGACGATGAGAGGTAGCAGAAGGGCGGAGGCCGCTCCTCGTCGTTTTCGTCGTCATCGTCCTCGTCGCCGTCACGCTCCGCGTACGTGTACTCGTGCTGCTGCTGCTGCGCTCGCCCCGGCAGCAGCCGGCCGATCTCCTGCTGGATCATGGCGGCGATCTCCGACGCGTCGCGGTCCGTGATGTCCAGCTCCTTCACCATCTCCTGCGCCACCTCCGCCGCCGTGTCGCTCGCCATGTCGAACGGGAAGTAGATGTTGCGCGCGTGCCCCGTCGCCTCGTCGGCGATCTGCACCTTCAGGAATATCGTGTCCTCCTCCGCGTTCAGCTTCCCGGTGATGGTCATGTCGTTCCTGGGCGGCGGTGGAGGCGGCTGTGGTGGTGGCTCCTGATGATGCTCCACCTCGTCGTCATCATCGTCCAACGACGACGACGCAGACACGACGTCGTCGGCGGAGCTACTACACGTCGAGGGCGGCGGAGCGCCGGCGGCGGCAACAGCAGCTGGCAACGGTGGCGGGACCTGGCGGTGGCGGCGACCATGGTCGACGACGTCGAGGAGGAAAGGGTCGAGCAGCAGCTCGGCAGCGGACGGGCGGCTGGCGGCGGGGACGAGGCACCTGCCGATGAACCTGCGGGCCTCGTCGTCGTCGACCCGGTAGAACGCGTCAGGGAGTCTGCCGGCGGTGACCTTCTTGTAGATCTGCGCCGGGTTGGAGCACTCGCTGTAGGGGTACTCGACTGTGAGCATCTCCAGCATGCACATCCCGAAGGCGTACACGTCGACGCGCTCGTCGTACTCCTCGTCGTACATCTCGGGCGCCATGAACTCGGGCGTCCCGATGACGCTATGGGCGGCGCCGCCGCGGCGGCCGAGGACGGCGGCGAGGCCCAGGTCGCCGATCTTGACCTGCCCCTGGTGCCCGTTGACGAAGATGTTGTCGCACTTGAGGTCGCGGTGGATCACCGGCGGGTCGCGCGCGTGGAGGTAGGCGAGGCCGGCGAGCAGCTGCCGCGCCCACGACCGGACGGCGCGGAGGCTCACGCGAGGGTACCGGAGGCGGTAGGAGCGGAGCGTGCCGGAGGAGAAGAGCTCGGTGATGAAGTTGAAGGTGCGGCGGGGCACGTCCACCCAGGAGGCGTGGAAGCCGATGATGCCGTCGTGCCGGAGCTCGCTCAGCAGCTGCACCTCCGAGTACATGCGCTGCACGGCGTCCGGCGACCGGAGCACGTCGGAGAGGCTCGCCTGGTTCCACGCCACCTCCACGCCGCGCTCCTCGTCGAAGCCACGGTACACCGACTTCATGGCGCCTTTGCCCAGCAGCTCATCGAACTGTACATGTTCCATATGCATGTATGTATGTATGTATGTACACGTGTCGCGTTGGCATACGTGCAAAAACACAAGTACTTTGAGTTAGCAACAAATTTGATTTGGGAATTATGAATTGTACTCCATCCACTCTAAATTATGTAATTTTGGCATTTCTAGATATATGTAGTTTTTGTTATGCATTTAAAAATGCATTATGTCTAGATGCATGATAAAAACATGCAAGGAAGTGCTGAAAAGATGAGGAAAAGTGAAGTACAAGAATTGATCCCTATAGAAAGAAGAAAAGATGAAGCACTGGTGCACCATATCTTTAGGATATGACATGGCAACGGCACATCCTTTCTGAACTTTCAAAGCATCTTATTATTGGCACCTTGACACATGCATGTGGGGAAAAAGAAAGAAAGAAAAAAAAAAACTAAGCTAACAGTAGTTGAGCATATCCAAGTTGGGAAAGTTCAAATACCAATCAAACACCAACTCTGACTACCGCTTGATAAAAAGTTGGCAC
Organism: Chrysopogon serrulatus; assembly: GCA_015844335.1. Taxonomy (NCBI): domain Eukaryota; kingdom Viridiplantae; phylum Streptophyta; class Magnoliopsida; order Poales; family Poaceae; genus Chrysopogon; species Chrysopogon serrulatus. The sequence goes on along the minus strand of JADLZL010008185.1, from coordinate 1,900,325 downwards.
TCTTTTCTGATTGGAAATGGAATAATCAGGGCACTCCCAATGCTAGAAATCACTCCCAAACAACCTGCAGGCTTTCACTATCTCAAAATTAATGACGATGATCCACTAGTTGACCAAGTATAGAATATTTATTTATTGGTATTATTATCATCATCGTCGATCTATCTTTCTGTATGTACAGAAATAGTTTAGAATTGTTCATACATGCGTGATGCCATCTTTGAATCCATCTGAGCAACTGATTTTTTAACTAGTAAAGTATGTATGTAGGACCTCTAGGTACAAAAACTCTGATCTAGTTAAAATATATGCTTAATTAATGATATGTATCTGGTGGTTCAACTTTTCATGCTGCAAATTGTATGTACTTTATGGCAATCAAGTACAATAGGCGAGATGCTACTGCAAACAAGATCACCTATATTATTTTTTTTTTCTGTTACAAGGACGATGTCCTTTTGTACTGTAATACAGAGAAGCTATCCTTACAAGAAGCACAGAAAAAAAAAAGACAAGCTTTATTTTTAAAATTTCCACCAAAGAGAAAAACAAGTCAGTAAGACTACTTTTACATGCTTGCCAATGAACCTAGCTTAGGGATCGGAGGGAATTTTTACAAAACTCTCAAATTTTTTTTAAAAAAAGATGTGCAGCTCCTTTATTTGTATATACTCCTAGTTAGACACGCAGCAAAAGCCAAATTGGCATTGGAAGCAAAAGAAAAGGGCTCAATAATTGTGCCCTGTTTTAGAGGGAGGTAGCTCCGATGTGCACATCACTGTGGGGAATATATAATCCATCCTTAAATTAATAAAGATGCTTAGAAATAATGAACTCTACATACGAGCGTAGCTAATTAATGTTGATGGAGCGACAGTCATGGCATAACTATACTAAATACAAAAGAAAATAGCTTCTAGCCTTCTACTATGTATACTCCTAGTTTTTACTAGTATTAATTATAGAACGTAACAAAGATTAGCTGACTAGCTAGCTAGGACGAGGATAGGGAACAGAGGAAATTAAACAACCATCATTAGTTAGGCGCTGAGATTACTAGCTCATAACCAATCTATCAAATTTTGTTCCCTCATCTTAAAAGATAGATGTCCGATGTTGTTCATGTAGTTAGCAAATAGTACATAGTAGAAGGCAAGCTAGCATGCATGCGTGGAGCAAATAAATCTGAAGAGCAAGAAGACATGCATATTTCGAACGAAAAGGCAAAGAAGAGAAGTTCACTACAACACAACACGGGACAAGAACATGCATGCGTCACCAATTGTAAGGAGGAGGAAGAAGAAGGACATGCATGCTTTGCTTACCCGTCCATAGCGACCGGTTGGGTCAGTCTCGACGTATCCGTTGTCCGCCATCGCCGCCGGTCGCCGGCCGCCACACCGCCGCGGCACCGACATGGTCAGCTAGGTCCACGGAGCTTGCTTGATTTATTTCCTTTCTTTCCTTGGTTTGGGTATATATCTATCTGGCTTGTATATATATTGAGCCTTGCCTAGCTAATCGATGGATGGAAGCAGAAGCAAAGCAAAGTAGAAGTGGATGAGGAAGAGCTGTGCAGGCGGCGGCCTGTGTTAGAGGGCGGCGTCGCCGGGGATGATGTTGTGGCTGTGGTTGCCGTCGTAGGGAGAGAAGAAGACGAAGATGCGGAAGAGGAGCCAGCTGAGGCAGGCGAAGTCGTCCGCGCCGGTCCTCGGCGCCATGGACGTCGACGACGTCCCGGGGCAGGAGAAGACCCCCGCGTGCGCGTGCGCGTGGTGCGCGGCGCCGAGGCAGCGGGAGAGGAGGCAGCGGCTGCAGGGCCGTGCACTCATCTGACTCTGACAACACTAGCGAGTTATATGTGGCAGGCAGGCAAAGCCAAAGGCAGGCAGCAGAGACGGAACACGGAACTGCCGGCCGTGCGTGGTGGTAGGCACACACACACACCAAACACTACTACAGGCCACAGCAGATGAGAATGAGAATGAGATGAGGAGGAGGTGACACCAGCTGGACAAGCTGAAGCTGATGACTGATGTCCTATGGGTCGATGGATGGATGGAACAGGATGCCTCCTTCCTTCCAATCAACTTTGCAGATTCAATTGAGGAGTTCAGCACAGCAGCAGCTCTAGCTAATCTGTGAGTGAGGACTGTCACCTCAGTTTTTGCTATCTATCCGCGCATGCAGCTGCAGCACTAATCGATTGTGGCAGCCACCGTCTGTGCGTCCGCCCCTTCTGATCGCGATCGCTCGAGCTGTGACAATATTGCGACACAGACACATCAGTGCATACAGCCAGCTTGAGAGGTACATATAAATACAGAGAAATGGAAAAGGGAAAGGATATATAGATACAACGATGGAAAATTACCGGCCGGTGCAGGGAATATGTAGCCAACAACAACAGCAACAACAAGCAATCGACCTCGCTAGCTGTTCCCTGCCCTTGCTGTCACCTGGAAGTAAAGACGACTGACTATGTGTGGAAGAACTCGACAGAGGCCAGGGGGGAAGAGAGATTTTTGCTTCTCTTAGATCAGATCAGATCAGAGCAGAGCAGAGAAGATCAGCTGGTACGTTGAGCTAGCTAGCTGATGAGATCCTGCAAGGTCCGTTTGCAGCTGCAACTACAAACTACAAGGACCTGAACTTGAAGAATCTGTGCCTGGGAAGCAGCATCTTCGATTCTACTCTTCGTGGCTGGTTCAGTTAGTTTGGCTGCTGGAATTTGTTTGTGTGTGTGTGGAAGAAACGGGCCGCCACAGCTAGCTGCTGGGATCTTGGATGTCCTTGCTTGTGCTGGGCTGCAGGCTGCCTGTCTGATGAATTTGCTTCTTCTACTTCAATTAAGAGCTGGAATGAAATATGTAGCAGGGGAAGGTGGAGGCTAGGGAGGGGGCCTAAAATAAAAACGAGTTTCTTGCCAACGCAAACCGATCCAACTAGTCATAATACAATGCGTATGACGCGCTCTGATCCGGAGAATATTAAATTGGATGCATGATGCAAGTTCGTTTGTTTTTTTTTTTTCAATAATACAGGTGATTGTTCTTGCATTATTACTGGTTGACTTTGCTCATTATCAGTTTCTGCAGGAACCTCTGCATTATTGGTTGACTAGGCAAATATTATGGATCCATCTTAATTATTATTGCATTATATTGTGGCAACTACTAATAGTAATATAGCAGGATGGAAATAAATCTCCTGGCATGCATATATTCAGGAAATTAGTGGCCATCTTTTTCATTCGTTCATTCATTCATTCAGGGTTCAAGATTCCTCATGAGTCGTTTTCATGGGCAGAACCCATTGTGGGGTACGAGTGGCACCACCACCGGCTCAAACCTGAAGACGGTTCCCCACTGATGGCGACACAACTGCTCCTTATTAGCAATGACCAATCATGCATACGACGTCTTCAAATGGAGTACGTGTAAGGTCACATGTGCCCACATGTCTCTACTATCTATGAGGACAATCCAGGCCAGAGTATTGTACACAAGAAAAAAAGAACACCATGGCTGTTTGCTGAGCCTAACTCAAATGGTTATGTTCTTCTTAATGAAATACATGTCAAGTCGTGTTCTAGGAAAAACTATGATTAGGTTATTTTTCTCCATAAGCTTCTGTTTTGTGTATGTATTGCAAAATAGAATAGAACATAACCACTTCTATTTGCATATGTCAAGATCCATCTGTCAAAAATTGAACTAATTTTACGGAGAAAAAAATATCTATATCTATGATAAACAAATAGATATACCATGAAAATATATTTTGTGAATATGTACTAATTTAGTATGACAAATATTATAAATGTTTTCTATAAATTTGATTAGCTTACCATTACAATTGTCTGACTTAGGACAAAGCTAGAATGGCAGTCTTTTTTAGATAAGAGTGGGTACAAACTAGTTTCTCCTACTTCTATATATTTTTGATGGTACTAGCATCTGTACTGTCTCTACCAAAGTATAATTATTTTGCTAAATTATATTTGCAAAATGATCGCTGTCTGCTTACGTGGCAGAAACTTTTGAGCTGGACGTGGTGGCTATTTGACAAAAGTTCACTTAGTTAGCAGCAAACCACAAATTCAAGATTGCCTTAGTACCCAGGCAAAATGAATTTCGGGCCCCAGTAGGACTTGACACCTGCTGCCACTAGCTATGCCCAGCAGTCAGCACTCAGCAGACATATAACATGACCCTCAATAATTCATAAAGGTCCAATCTAAAGATCAAAATTGTCATCCACTAGGGTATCAGAATGCTGTGATAGATTGTATCACTAAGTCAACTCTGCAACGTATGCGATTTTGGTGCAATTGGGAGGAGAGAAAAATGACCCTTGAAGAAAGAATCGCCACAAATTTTGCCTAGATAACAAACATATGGATAAGGGTCAATTGTTTATTTGACCCCTTTGACTTGGGAGCCAAGTGCTTCTGTAAAAAGAATCAGCTTTCAAGAAATTTAAGAGTCAAAAATTTGGTTTCGACTCCTCTCTCAAAACGGAGCAGGTTTTTTGTGACTGTTCATACTATCGAAAAGGCAAATATTAGGAGGAAACATGTATTTTAGCCACAATTGATTTATTTATTTTCCTTTTATTTACAGGGGGAATGCAAACCAAGCCCACCCTAAATGAACCTCCATGACTCAGTCCACATCTTATTCTGGCCCTGCATCTCCTGAAGGTGCACCTAAGAGCAGCTTGGCATAATCTTAAATTTTCTTAACATTGACTGCAATAATTGAGTACTGTACTAGAATCTACTGTTAGCATCTATACGTCCCACCACCAAATCCAAAATTTAAAAGTGAGCATAATTGAAGTGCATGCCTACAGCATGTTAGTTTGACCTCAGTCTATGGGTACAATACTTTATAAAAATAATTGCTACTTGTTTACTGGAAAATGTAACATCACATATGGAAATAAATAAATTGAATTATTGGCCTATATGGATCAGATGACATATGCGTGGAAAATCACGATGTGTTTTCTATAACCTAATAATTTCACAATAGATATGTTCCACTTCTGTATGAAAAAAGACTGAACTAATAATCTCACAATAGATGTTCCACTTTTGTATGAAAAAATAAATCAGTATGATAAAAGATGAGCAATATCCGCACCATATTTGTATCCAACAGTATATCTCAAAATACTCAATGAGCTAGAAAAATGAATGTTTTTTAAAACCAAAATGGGTATTTTTACCCACATTTTTTTAGTTCACACAAATGCAATAAATGTTCTTTAACATGCAATGAGGGTTTCTTGTTTATCTACTGAACCTTGCAGGCCGATGTGATTTGAAAGTGAAAGGTCTCTGCTTTCCTACATTCTAGATTTCGAGGTTTGGATTGGGTGAGGTTAGTTGGCAGGTTACGCTTGGGCCAATTATTGCAGTTTGATTTTGACTAATCCATTACATGCATGTTTGCTGAGTCTATCGAGGAGCCCATCCTGAAAGAGACACAAAATGAGAATATTACAGAGCTGGTTGGCCCAAGCAAATTGTTTTTGAAAGGGAATCAGGCCTTCACTGTATAAGACTTGGTTGCTCCCTTTGGGCACCAGGGTTGCAAATGTCGTTAGCAAAGACAATCACCAAGTTCCATACTTCTCCTCATTTTAGTGACATGCCTAAATAATATATATCTTCTAGTAATATAGTTACATGGTAGAGAACGTTTACGATGCCTGGATCAAAAAAAAAAAAAAAAACTTTTTACTGGACAGTGCAAGTTTTCTTTATTTTTCCCCTTTTTACCAGAAAAAACCGAGACAGCATAATGCTTGGTTACAAATTGGATATGCATAAACGGTAACATAATGCATATACGGGAACATAATGCTTGGTAACAAATTGGATATGCATATACGGGAACACAGAACAAAGGCATTTTCGTTTGGCAAAGACTAAAGCTTCTTTTCAGACTACTAGTACCAGTAGATTTAACCCATTGTGTTCCTGTATACCTAATCCATTTCCAAGCAGCTAGAGCAACTTCAAACATTGGGGCCTTTCAACACAAGACCTCCCTCCCTCTAAATGCAAACAGGGGCTACAACTCTATCCTCATTACACATGGACATGGACAAAATCCAACTTCTCCAATGATCCTGAGGCCAAAACAAGAAAACTAGCTATCTAGCTCTAAATCTTTCCCCCAACATATCTGTTCCCCCTCGAGGGCCGTCATAATCTGTAAAACTGAAACAAGGGGACGACACCCCTAAAAGTATCTACATGTCATCCAGTTTTAGAGCCCTTTTGCTTCCCTTTTCCCTTCCATTTCTTGTTCTTCTCTCTCTTTTTTTTTTCTTTTTGCCTAATCTTTTGTCGCAAAAAAAACTCAGTTACAGAAAGCACAGGCTGTGTTGTAGTGATAGTGCTTATGGCAACTGGAGAAAAGGAAGAAAAAAACAGGGTAGTACAACACGGTGTATGCTTTTGCCAAAGAACTCGGGCACCCTGACATGGTGTCCCATTCCTGCGTCGGGAGCACAGCATTCATCATTATCCTGTTGCCTCTCATACACACGAATCGACATCAACTGGATAGTGGCGGGAAGTCACCACTGTCCTTGAGACGGTATGGCTGAACATTCCTGCAAATTGTACAGTATGGGTTCAGCCATTGTAAACTCTGGAAATTGAGTCGAAAATCTACAAGGTTAAACTCAAAAGTGCAGTTTCAAGCTGAACTAACATACTTTCAACAGAGAAAACAGACATGGTTAGAGTTAACCAATATTAAGTCCAACTAGCACAACATCCATGGATTTGATAAATGCACATATATACCCCAAACATGGTCTAAAAAGCTAATAAAAATTTGTCCAAACACATCTGACAAAACCTTGCAAATCCAAGGATATCCACTATTAGTCGACCCCTAGCCAAAGGCAATTTAAATTATCGCACATTATTTGTAACTAAAAATTTAAAAAACCTAAGCAACATATAATTGAAAGTTTTGGGGCTCAGCATAATTTACTTCATATCAATTCTTCAAAAGTGAACAATAAGAGCATCTAAATAATTTTACAGATACACCAACCTAACAAGCAGCTAAATTTTATCTCATTGTTTGTAGCATGGAAATGTCCACTAATTGCATGTTTTTCCCTTGAACACGCAAGAGAGCTGCTTACCATTATATTATGTTAAGAACAAAAAGGGGTTGGAACCCATACAACACCACACACTCACACTATACAATAGACTAGCATACTGATTGCATGTTCTTCCCATCAGAAGTGATTTTTAGTGCTGGCAACTAAAATATCACAGCATACTTACCTCATTCCATTGGAACCCATTCCAGTGTTTTTTGCCACAGACATAGGGCTCACAGGCCCAGAACCTTGATTGTTGGAGGCAGAACCTGGTCTGCTAGCATGGTCTTTGGAGGCAACTTCCAAAGGCAATGCCCCCAAAGTCCCAAACTCAAATTTACTGTCTTGCGGAAGCATGAAACCATTGCCATGAAGATTATCCTTTCGAACCAAGGAAGATGGAGAGTGCAATGGTACATTCAAAGGATCCCTTGGAGACTGGGAAGATGGGGATGGTATTGGTATATTCATTGGAGATGGGATTCCATGATCATTTGCACTAGGAACGTATACCTGCAGTGGTGGCTCATGCCGCAATTCCTCAAAAGGTATCATATCTACAGGCATATCTGGTCGGGCATGGCGGTGAAACTTTTGATAATTATTCTGATGGGAATGATTCCTTCCTCTCTCCCCACGTCCAGTAGGTGGTCTGTCCTTGCGCAAATTCTGAAGTGTCCCATGAGGCAGACAAAATTAGCATGAACACAAGACAAAACTGTCGAAGCAATAAAAATTTGAGGACAAACCTAGGAAAAGTAACACTATTCTGAAGTAAAAAAAACATAAGCATATGATGGACAAATCATTGCATACAAAAGAACAGTAACTTACGAAAACTGAATTACATGAAATTTAGCATGTCTGTTCACATGTAGAGCACGAGGAATGGAGAAAATGAAAATATGGACAAGCGCCAGATGTTCCTTTAAGTTCTAAGAACATAAGATGAATGCTCGAGGGAACATACTGGGTCAGGAAAGTAGGTGCCTGTTCCACGAGCCCTCATAGTATGATCATCTGCTTGATATAATGGCCTATACACAAAATAACCAGGATAAACAGGACCAGGGACAACTCCATTCCTCCCAGCATATCCATACAAATTTTTTCTGCCATGGCCATTTGATGGGTGCATGTTCTGATATTGCATGGGTGGTGGCATGGGCACTGGATAGTATAACTGAGTTGTAGGATTGTCCTGATGGAACCCCCGTGCATACAGAAGATTATGCAAATTCGTATCGAAATCTCCAGTGAGATTTGGGACTGTGTCATTGGCAGTACCTCCAGGTTGTGTATCTGATGTTAAAACTGAATTAGATGTGCCCAGACCATCAACTAAGCCAGTAGAATAAGAGTAAGCATGATGATTAGCATCTTCATTATAGTGGTGAGATCTGCCTGTAAACGGCTTTGCTGAAACCCCATGGTATGACGGGATTGTGTCATTTCTAACATCAACCTTCTTGCTGGTTTCTGATTGCAAGGCACCAGTTGCACTAGGTGTTGGTGAAGCTTCAGAGAAGCCACCACCACCCCTCATACTTGCTGAATCAGAAGCTGCATGACCCATGGCATCACTATCTTGCAAACCCCAAGAAACAGAACTTATCTCCTTGTGGTCAGCCATAGAGTTACATTCTTTTTGCTTTACTGAGCCATGATTGTTGGAATCTGAAATGTTGATGTTACTGAGCTGATTAGACAGAACATCGCAGGAATTGTTGGGTGTAACCTTGTTGACCCTTTCCACATCTAAACCTGATGATACAGGATCATTTGTAACAAGATCAGAAGAGCTCACCCAAACATCTGGCCTCAAACCAGTACGATTTCTCTTTAGAGTGTTCCTGAAAAACTGATTGACTTCACTGACAGTGAGACAAGAAGGCACTTGAAGAATCTTGCCAAGCTTACGAGCACCAAAATCAAATGCGCTGCGTATCCGGTAAAAGTTTCCTGCGCATGGAGCAGTGCAATAAGCTAAAATTCTTTTGGATAAATTAGTATCAGAATGAAGCATTTCAGCTGTGTACCACAAGAAAACTATTCATGTAAATCAAATGAAAAGCATAAATACTCATGTACTCAAAACATAATGAGATCAGTATCCATGTTCTGAACCGGAGATGTCAGCAGCATGTTATATTAATGTAGTGCAGAATGGTGAAAAGGTGTTGCAGATTTGTGCTTACTGCTTAGGCGCAACACAATGGATGGCTGGTAAGTAAGTGTAGACATACTACATTGTTAATGGCAACAGTTTCTTCTACGTGCAACTGAATGATAACTCTTGGGTGTGCATCAGCAATGTAGAAGCAAGGCAGCCAATACAACATTAGGTAGCAAGAACGGTAGATTTGGAGTTTTGGACAGGGTAGATATGGAAGCAGCATATTTGACTCTTTGAATAAACACTTACAAAACAGTACAACTCTAAATGAGGGCAGTCCACTTCAATCACGCATTAGGTAAGAAGAAAGTGTGATGATGTAGGCAAAAGGATTCAATGAGACAGGGTCATAAAACCACAAATCATCAAATGAAACATTTTGTAAATTTTGCACCGAGAAAGTTCAAAAGGTTAGCTGAGCAGTCTGTGGAACTAATATTCAAACTTGACAATAAAACAAGTGAAGCAGGATTTTCTCTGACTGGCATTGTAAATCCTTTGCAAATGGGCTCATGCAAAGGTTTAAGGTTGGAACATCAAGTTGGGAATCTTATTGACAGATTTAATTGACAAGAGAAAATTCAGGAATACATGATTCATTTCTATTATCATAATTGATGATCCAGAGGCAGGAAACAAACCTTTACTAACACTGCGTCCAAGATTATTACTCTGCTTTAATGGATCAACTATATTTAGAAATCTTCGTGAGAATACTCTAGGATTCGTATCGGAGTTTCTAGGGAGAACACTAAAAGATTCTGTGCATTCTTTTAGAAACTCCTCCCGTTGACGAAAATCATCATCTTGGGTATCTGGTGGGTCAGCTGTTCAACAAAAGCATGTCAATGACCAGTAATTGCAATCACAAATAGACAACATACTGTACACTTAAGAGTGCATTCACTTACTAACTAGCTCAGGTAGTGAAGATAAGGAAACAGGTCCAAACAAGCTGATCCCTTTATTATCCCAATCAAATTTACTATAATAGTCAAGAAATCTATAGAGAACCTGCAGAAGGGCATATAATCATCGCACCCATAGGAAGGTATGTATCATGAAGAATGTCAATATAACATGGCAAAAATAAAAGCAGCAGAAAAATTTAAGCCATAACTTACAGCCAATGGACCATCCAAAGACTTGTGGAAGATATGGAAAATGTATAAAACTAGTGTCTCCAACGCATACGTGGAAATAAGACCATGATGGGCACCAAGAATACGGCTTTCATAGTAGCACCAGTCTTTGACAAGCATTATGCTTCTCTTAAACAGGTGATTTTTTCCAAAGTTTTGATCGACCTGCAGAAAAAATATTTATAATCAATATGCTTATGACTATGCAGTATGGCATAAGGAACCACAAAGTGGAATCAATCTCTTAGATCCTACATACAGTAGGAAGGCAAGAGAACATTTTTTCATCTTATTCAGAATATCAAATCTGAGGTTTATGGACCAAAAAAAACTACACAACTCCACCTTTATGGCATCATTTGAAATATTACCTTCTCAAGAAAACATAGTGTGCACAGCCCACCAATCTGATTAACTGAGATATCTACGACAATGTTTTGTACCAAACATTTAACCAGCTTGACCTGCCACCAGGGAGATTTATGATCAGATAAGAATATGTGAAACAAGAAGCTCGCATGTGCCCAAATTTGTCCCTAGCCAGCACATACAAAACAATATGGATTTCTCCACTAATCTATGCCATACTAATGTACATAGCAAGAGTGCAAGAACCATCGAAAATAGCAACTGAAAATGTTAAATTTGGTAACTATAATTTTTTTCTTTTGTAGTCGGCCAGTACCTGATGAAATATTGGCATATTCATAGTTCCATATGCTCCAAAGTAATAGGCAAGATGGAGAAGAGTTGCATTCAAGTACAATAAAATGGTAATTTTTCCTATTTTACATAATGTGCACAAATAAGCAATTATAAGTAGAATGCAGGAATTATAGAAGTTAATTAAATAAGTGGAACGCATACGAAACAACCACCTCCAGTGAGTGAAATCTCTAAAAAGATGATATAGTGATGCTTGACCCCAAATTAAATATATATTCGAAACAAAGAGCAATATGATACCTATAAAAAAAGATTGATATAGTAGAGTGATATACCTCAGCAGGGACATAATGGACATCCTTGACTTCAAATGCAGAATCTTTCCTTCGCTCTTCAGATTTTAGAATGGCACATACTTCATTTGCTAGATTCTCATCAGAAATTGCAGGGCCAAATAATGTCAAGTCAATATCTCCATCAGGAAGATACGTTTTCAATGGAACAGATCCAAACGGAAAGACCTATTTTTCACAAACACGGGAGGTTAGACTGTAGATCTTTCTGTCTAACATGGCATTACCAAAAACACACCAAAGCAGCACAAAACTTGGTAGAACAGCGATATTCACTCATGTGCTGGTACAGAAGTGCAATTAATATTCAGATGTTACACATGTGAACATCTAGTAGAAGCAAGCACGTAATGCGCCTAAGTGATTTACTGATTTCATAAAGTAATTCAACCTAAACCCTCTGTGTCATGTATCCAATTTATCTCAAGTTTTGACACATGTTTGACAGGTCATATGTGTGTGTTTGTATAAACAATAAGTAAACAACCTCAATAACACAGCCAGTCAGAAAATATCAAGTCTTAAAAGTATTTATTACATGATAATAAGATCCTAGATTTATTGAGTGATTCGCTCCTAAGGTAGGATCTTAATTTTGTCCAATATCCACATTTCTATGATTGTACCACAAGTTTGGTAAAATCATAACATCAGTTTAAATATGATCCAACCTGACTCAACCAATCCTAGTACGCAATTATGAATAATTATTTGCAAATGCCCATTCATAGCAAAGGTCCACCTTTTACTCATCCATATAAATAATTATTTGCATATGCAAGGAAAGACAATTAATCTGGACTATAATTTTACATGCTTCTAATCTGATGTACAACAAAAGAAATTTATAATTACTGAAGGGTGGTATTTGTTAAATAGTGTATGTGTATCTCAGATTAAATCAGGCAGCATCTTAGATTCTATGATTCAATCCTACAATTAGATCTTAACAGACCATTTCCAGCTGAATTCAAGATGTTCTGACTGCCTTCACTGGGGCAAAACAAACATGCAGCTGTTCCTTCTCAGGTAACATGAGTAACGTATGGAGTACCACGTCACGCAAAAAGAAGACAGTAAATACATGGTATGTCCAGCCCTCCAATCCACGATCATCAGTTTCTCTGTGTTAAATGTGATAACATGCCAAGCGCCGACAGCCAATTCACAGTCCCATTAAAGGTCCTCCCCGCCGAAACCACCAATAAACACTTGACACCTCAAGTAACCAGCAAAAAAGGCAATTGAATATACATTACCGGTTTCGCGGCAATCACTAGGGTTAGGGAAATCACATGCCAGAAACAGCAAGTAGAGCACAGCTAAATGAAATCGCAAGCATGGTAACTAGCAACTCAGCAGTACAAACAAACCTAGAATATGTATCTTATGCTTCAATTTGACAACCTAAAATATGAAGAATGGCACTGAGACTCTATGTATTCCTCATAAAGCACCAAAACAGCCATTGACATAATCTGAAGAATGTCATGGCTCATAGCACAACAGATACTGGTAACAAAAACCTAGGTGTTTTAGCGCCAATGCTATTGAAGAATCGACGCATACAGCCAGAGCGTTTAAGCTAAAGAACACTGAGAACGCATATAACTGTAGTTGGGGAGGTGAGAGGAATGAATACCTGATACTGGGCTTGCTGCCAGAAGAGGCCCTGGACGTAGCGGATGACGGCGGCGCGGAGGCGCTCGGAGGCGACGGTGGGCTGGATCTTGTTGACGACGGCGAGCGTGGCGGTCTCGAAGCGCCGCCACGCGTCCGGGGAGACGGACGCGGGGTCCGGGTGCGCCGGCACGGACTCGGGCACCGGCGAGCACTCGCTGATGTCCACCATGGCCGGCGCTGGGAGAGAGGGAGCCGCTAGCCGCTCGCCGCTCGCCGCTCGCCGCTCGCTTCTTCTTCCCGGAGCTCGAGGAGGAGGCGCCGCCGAGCAGCCGCCGCTGGAGGAGCCGGGCGACGCAGGAACCGCCGTAGCCCAAGCAGCAGCTGGGGGAGGCGGCGAGGAGATGCAAGAATCGCCGTCGCCCGACGGGAAGGTGGGCGGGGGCGATCTGTACGGGCGAGGGGCCGCGATCCGCGCGCCGCCGCAGCCGCCGGCGAGGTAGGGCAGGGCAGGGAAGAGGGGGCGAGCTCGGGATTTGGGAGCACGGGGAGGCGAGCGGGGGGATTTTAATGCGAGGAGATCAGGAGGAGGCGAAAAAGGTCAGCTTTTTTTTTCTTTCTTTCTTTCTCGGCGCGGCGGGCGTCCGTTGCTTCGCTTTCCTCCCTCGCCTCCACTTCCTCGCTCGCCTGCTCCTCTGCCCTGCGCGCGCACGCCGCGGATAGAGATGATGACGCTGACGACCTGCGCCGCGCGCCGCTTGCTACTGCTGCTGCTGCTGCTGCTTTTCGGGGCTCAGTCTCTCCGCCCGCGGGCCGCCGGAGGAAGAAGACGAAGAGGAGGCTTCAAGGCACGATTTCCTTTTGCCTTTTTTTTTCTTTTTTTTTTTCTTGGATCCGATCCAATCCAATTCGGCGGCCTCACTTGTTCACTGGCTTGGAGGAGCGATGGATGATGTGATGGGTTTGCGGTTTGTTGTTGGAGCTTGCGCTGGTCGTGCGTGGGTTGAACGAGGGAAGCTTTCTCGAATGATTGGCTGGTTGCAATTGCAATTCGCCTTGTCCCCCTTCGCACCACTGTTCCTGTTCCTGCTCGTAGGACGGAGGAAGACGTCAAAGCGGGTTGAGATTGACGATGGCGACACACGCGTGAAGGGGGAAACCCATCGCCATTGAAATGGTACTCTTCGCTGCCATTATTATCTTGAACACATCATCAGAACGATAACAGTATTAATATGTAGAGTTGGTAAAACTCCTTTTTGGTTTTTTGTGAATTCCTTTTTGGTCTTCTTGAAAGATTAGATAGAGTCGGTAAAATCGACTTTGTCATACGATTGGCACCGTAGACATATAATTTGCTTGGGTCATACATATCCAACGTGGTATAGTTTTTCAGTATGTAACATTTCAACATATATAAAAATGCACAATTTACCAAATCATAATACGAGAAAATTTAAAAAAAAAAGATCTTAGGAGCATCTTGGATAAAAAAATTACGTATGTAATCTGCTTAAAGTAACTTTTCACAAAATGCTAGGTGCATGGTGCTTTAGTTCCTTACAAAAGAAATATAATGGTAAATAATTGTGTCTTTATCACCTTTGTTTTACAAACTACTAGGTCCATCCTTACAAAAGAAATAATTTGCCTTCAAGAAAAAAAAGCCCTTCATTGACTCTGTTCATTTCAACTGATTTTCGACTAATTCTGTGAGGGAGAGTAAGCTGAAAGCTAAAACTAGTTCAAGCTGAACCTATACTACACAAGACGATCCTAGATCTACACATCTAGACTTTATATTGGATCTTTGTATTCACTCTTAGAGGTGCTACAAAATATACATCTAGACTTGATGAATGTTTGTATTCACTCTTAGAGGTGCTATAGAATGCACATCTATAATTTTCAGGATGGATCTTTTCATTCGCTCATAGGGGTGCTACAAAATCTATGAGTCGTATCTAGCTACAGCTAGAGTTATGAGTCTGCCTCATGTTATGGTTAGCAGATAAGACAACATGCAATGACTAACCTAAAAAAAATTGGTTACAATAAGAGGAGCACTGCCAAGGCTACTATAGAGAGGACTCAGAGGAGATAGGTTGTCGAAATTTGATTAGAAGATAACTAGTGAAGAGGGACTACATATACCTTGGCATGCTTCTATGACTACACATACCTTGGCATGCTTCTATCTCATATGGAGTTTTAGCAGGAGACCTAATATAGTGTAGCAATAGAATTACAAGAGATGAATCATAGTACAAACACGATTACACACACACACACACACACACACACACACACACACACACACACACACACTCACGCTCACCTATAGACACCGCATGCACACCCTATGCCTATGATCACTATGAAAGATGGCTAATAGATCATGAGATTAAGTCCCCATAGCATGCACTTCATTACTGATACGCATGGCGCATACCACCGAAAGAATATGTTATTAACTCATGAAATAAATCTAAAAAATATGAGCACTCACTTCAAATTGATGACTTAAATCCGGGTCGGTAGGTTCCATTTCCACCATAAGAAATCTAATGTGCTAAGGCACACTCAATTCACAAGGTATAGAATATAACTTGGAAGTGGAAAATGTTACACCTAATACAACCTTTTTTATTAACTTAGACAAAAAAAAATACTCCATTTTAATAACAAAGGAAGTTTAATTTCCTAGCATATGATGAAGAGCTGGATATGTCATCATGAGAGGTAACAATAAGACAACATGCACAAAAAGCACAGCATTGCGAGATGCATGTATGTGTTAAGTAACTAATACGACTATGAACAAATGAGTTGGACCAGTAAATCTTAAGATTAATGAGGTCATTACATACATCTCGCTATCAAAACTCAAAACAAGCATCTATATAATTTAAACTTCATGTTATTTTATTATTATTATGTATGCTAATGCTACTAGCATTTGCAGGACTACTATATATCAAATCTTTTATTTTGTTTAAATAGTAACGATGTGTATATATAGTAGTCGTTGAACTGGAGACGAAAGCATGAATGCATGGGTTTTAGTTGTACACAAGGTTAGCTTATTGAGGAGAGCATAGCTAGGCATATAAAATTTCTTTTGTTGCATTTTTGTTCTTCCATAGGAAAATGTCTAGATCAAGAAAATGTGACCGCGGATAATATTTAATATTATCTATAATGTGAATGACAAAGACTTTAGCCCTATAATTTCGGTGTCCTATATATGAAAATGACGCACATACTCGAATCATAATTTGTTGTCTGTGGTAAGATAGGTCAAGCAACAATGACTCATTTTCTTCACCTTTTCATATAAGTGGGAAAATTCCATAGACTCCATGCTCCATTAATTGCAAGCAGTACTCCCTCTCCGTCTCAAAATATCCATCGTTTTTGCTTTCTGAAAAGTAGTTTTGACTAAATATATATTAAAAATAGTAATATTTATGGTACATAATTAGTATCATTGGAAAGATCTTTGAATCTAGTTTTTTAATAAATTTATTCGGTGATATAAATATTGCACGTATATTCTAAATCGAGTCAAACTTGTTGTACGAAGACAGAAAATGAAAATAATTTAGAACAGAGAGAGTAGTAACGAATTAAATATTTCATAGACAACCGGAGAGAATGCAACTTGTCAAGAAGTGCATGAGAAAAATAAGGCAACTTGTGAGAAGGGCTACTATATCTCGTCATGCTATAAACTTATTATTAGCTCACATATGATGTACTCCTTCCGTTCTAAACTAAATGACGTGTTGGCTTTTTTAGATATATTATTTTTAATAGTATTAAAACATAAGCGTATATTCCAGTTCATAAAAAATATATATATCTTGTTCCAAAAAAAGGAAAATATATATCCAAAAAAAATCAAAAGATCTTCTAAAGTATAGAAAGAGGTACTATAAATCAAATTAGGCACGAATTGCCTCTTTGATAAAAGAAAGGTTTAATTTCGTAGCAAGCAGCCAATGTGGACGCTGATATGACGTCTTGAGAGGCACCCAAGTTATGATAACAGGCGAAGAAATTAAAAAGGATAGATACGTCATACGTGAGAGGTATGTCCCAACTTTACTACCACTTTTATCTGCGACAATGTACTATATATAACATGATTTCACCTATTTTTAGTGCCTATGGCTATATATATATATGCTCATGGTATTACTTTGCCCAGCTATTCAATTCAGTCTCTAATTGCTTAATTTATAAATGGTAGTGATGCATATATCAAGTTGTTGCAAAACCAGAGAGCAGAGGGCCTTTTTGGTTACACGTAACGTAAGTTCATTTGGGGTCCTTTTTTTTTTTTTTGCCTTGTCGTTGGCATGAATGGGATCGGGTGGTCTTTTTCTTGTTTTTTCTTGTTTTTCATGTGTTCTACTGTCAACCAGTAAGAAAAATGCCAGGAGCTCAGCTAGTCAATACTCCGTAATGTGGATGGCAATTGGCAATGGGCCCGGTATCATAGTGTAGTGGGCCTGATCAGCGGGCTACGGTCCAGAAGCCCAGCCCACCAACCAGCAATGAATGAAAACGGAAAGCCCAGCCACATTTCCTTAGTCGCCTTCCATTTCCATCTGAGCTGTACCTACACTCCGGTCGTTGTGGCGCTGTCTCGGCCTGCCACGTCGCCGCGGAGCACTGGCCGGCAACTCGACGCCCTCGGAGATTATCTGTTCCAGAAACGATTTTGTGAAGCTCTAAAACTTACCACTTGATCTCAGAGCATTTTGGGTGTCAAAGTGACAGTTGTTGTGGCCACTAACAGTATAATATGTGGTTTGTTGTCACGGATTGTCCAAAGCATACATATATAGGGCCTGTTCGGCTGGCTGGTTTTTGACTAGTTATCGGCATGCTGGCTGATTGGATGCTGCTGACGAGCACTGTAGGATTAGATCAGCCGAACGAATCCATATACTTTGCTAGGTACACTAGAGATGACTAGTATAGTGCCCGTGCTAACGCTACGGTTTTATTTAAGGGATGCACATGAAAACCAAACGACAACATTTTCCCATAGTTTAAATCCCACATAATTGTATACGACCATGTATATAACCATGCATACTACATTCATGTCCAAGTCATCCATGTGTGTACTTCAATAGATAGTTGTATGAGAAAGCAGTAAAAATAGAAGGCACATATGACTATACATGCTCATTCTCGACTGCCTCGTCTCCCCTGTCCATCACTTGAACAGCTAGTGATGCCTTCGTCCCTGGATGTCCCTCTTGAATAGCTATTCACCATTTGAGATTGTTCTCTTTTGATCCTCCTCTCACTTCATAAGCAAGGCAACATTCTCTCACTTCAGGAGGAAACAGACAACCTACATGAGGATGCAGTTAGTGTACATTAATGAAAATGTTAGAGGGGATTTTCCAATTTCTTCAACACAAAAGTAAGAGCAGCTAGTGTAAATCAAATTATGTTTTGGTGGTTCAACAAAGCCGCAGAAACCTATTCTTAAACAAATCACCTCTTTTAATAGAAAGATCAATAGCTGAAGATGGCCTTCGGGGCTTACAGGTCTCCATTCTCCTCAAACTCCTAAACTTCCAAAAACAGAGAAAAAATATGTTGGTGGTTGGGATTTGGGTGGGAGGCCTTTACACATTCTACCGCGGATTCATCAGTCTCAACAAAAAATATATTTTGTGAATTATATTAACTAAACTCGTTCCCATGAGTCTAATCAAGAGTCTCCGTTGTACCTGGGCTAACAAACAAAAGAAAACAGAGTAGCAGTCCAGCTATTCAATAGAGATATATACATAATGTAACCCAGGTTGCAACATTCTTTTTTTTTGCCAGAAACACCACCATAATCCTTCTGTAGCCAAGATACTTTTAAACACACATAATGAAATCTACACATGATGCTCCATGATCCAATGAATGATGAAAAATCTTAATTCATACTTTTGTATTACTGCACACAATTTTTCAGAGATAGATTTGAAGTCTGAGCAATAGAAATGAAAAGGTGTAATTGAGAGCTTTACCTTCCAGTCACATTTGACGATGATATGCCCCCAGCCGACCGCGAGCCTGCCAAGCACACCGCAGTGGAGCACATGTGAAGTTTAGTTTCTCTGCAAATATCGCATCCTAGCTGCAGTCCTTGCTACCCTGAACTCTAGCCAGATAAGTGGTACTTTGTAATTTTAATGTTGTATATAAACTGGATTAACAAATTCCTAGGAATATGATTATCAAAATACCAAGGCATCAACAAATGTAAGCTCAAATGTAAAAACCTTGGTGGCAAGGAAAGAAACCTCCTAGACTCATCAGATCAGTTCTGATCCACACCTCTGACAACTCTGTGACCACCGCCCGTGACGCTGTCAGATCAGTGAGACCGAGACTGCAAGCTGTGCCGCGAAATGCCCCCCGAACTCGTCCCTCATGTCCTGAATGAGTCCCTCATGTCCTGAATGAGGCTACTGAAAGATATCTTCCTCCTGCACCAAGAACAAAGCCTTCTCAAAAATGGAAAGAGAAGTATCAACCACTACTATCTTGCAAACCAATATTAGCTGATCTGGAAGGATAAAACTCAGTTATTTGTGTTTCTCCTATCACAAAAGTTAGATACAAAGGACTACGCCTAGTATACAGACCCGGTTATATTCAAGAAAAGCATGGGGAGCAGACAAAAGGATTCTCCAGATTTATATTGCAAGGCTATGCATAATTTATTACCACTATTTATTATTCTGCTAATATGTCTTTTGCAAATGCCTTGCCAGTGGCCATAACAGATATCCAAAGGGGAGAAAAGACAGAAAGTTGAATCAAACTGAAATTGAGAACATGGTGACCTATTCATGCTCATGCAAATACGTACGCCCATTTGGGATCAGACGCGCCACAATCAGCACATCTCCACTTTTCACTCTTTTGCAAGACGGGCTTCAGTTTCGCCATCTTATCTGGAGGGCAAAGGTGAATGCGAGTCGATAATATAAGTGAGACTGTTGTGACCTGAATAGATAATAATATATTTGGAGGGCACCGGGTTTGTCGCTTATCTTATCCCCCATGGTAGTCCAGCTAACCTGTAATGGTAAATAAAGGAAGTGATACCAGGCTCCAAAAGCATGAGCTCACATACTGAAAGGAAAATTTGAGGCCGAGTAAGTTTTTTTTTTTAAAAAAAATGGAAGAACCATAGTATATGATAAGGTTTACGAGGGCATCATATCAAAGAATCAGTCAACAACAGAGATAAGCAAAGGTAAATTTGAGGCCGAGTAAGTTTTTTTTAAAAAAAAATGGAAACCAGAGCACAATATTAGTTGTTTGAGTAATAGCAAAATGCCGCACAGGATAAGCAAAGGTAGACATATGGAAAGCAGACACTGAAATGTAAGCGTACCTGAATAACACAACACAAATTCGTGGCAACAAGGGTCAGACAACAACTGAAGCCAATACGAAATCTCTGAGCAACCAGCTGCAGTAAATCTCCAACTTGCGTCCGCCAACAAAAAACAGAATCTGAAACCGTGGGATAACCATAGGTACACACTGACGAGGACCCGTCCTTTGCCGCAACCAAACGGAGATGTGGCGTCGCTAACAGGACAGATGAATGGCGACGCGGATCGACGGCGGCGAAGCAAGAGCTGGGAACCAAACCATCAGTATGAAATCACAAGAAACAAGGATAGCAGAACAGGAAGGAGAGCCAAGGAACAATATACGGAGCAGAGACATACCCACAAGCACGTAGACGGGAATCGACAGCAGACCTGGCAGCGCTTCTGCAGGCGCCGAGTCCACGGCGCGCCCCATCGTCCTCCGCGCCGGCGCGCTCTACGGGGCTCTGGCGGAGCGGCGCGGCGTCCGCCGAACTGCCGGGCGTTCTGCGCAGCGGCGCTCCCGGAGGCGGTGGTTGGCTAGCGTCGGGACTGCGCTGGGGGCGCGTGACCCGGCTCCCAGCCCCGCGTGGCCCCGGCCCTTGGCGGCGCGGGCGGCGGCGGGCGGTGGCGGGCTCCCCGGACGTCGTGCAGCCATGGAAGATTTCGGCAAAGAAGCGGCGCTTGGGGCGGCGCCTATCCGTGCAGGTGCAGCAGTCCGCTCCCCCGTCTCCTTGGGCCGTTCCATCTCCCCCTTCTTTTTCCGTTGTAGTTCTTTCAAATCAACGGCGAGAGACAGAATTTGGGGATGAGAGGCTGCCCCGCAGTGGGGAACTTACGGATTTGTCGCCAGGGATGGGGAGTCCATCGAAGATGCCGCGGCGAGACCCGCTGCGGCTCAACGTGGGGGAGGACACCGTCGGAGGCGGGGGCAGAGGCGGAGGAGTGGGGTCGCTGTTGCGCTGGTCACGACGTCGCCTCCCAGGAGACAGGAGATGCGGGGTTGGTGAGGAGATTGCATGGGTTCAGCCTGCTCACCGCGACTCGCACTCGGACGGCGGCGACGAGATCTGGCTTCGCCGCCGGGGACGGGGAGCAGCATGGGGTCGCCCAGCCGCCACACCACGAGCGCCCCACAGGCCTAGGTCGCCTAAGCAGCCGCCGTGCCCTTCCCCCAAACCCTAGGTGCGGGCGCTCCTGCGTGTAGAGTGGAGCCGCTGCCGCCGTCTCTTGACCGCGCGTCATGTTTTCAACTTCCGGGCCGCGAGTTTTTTTCGTTTATTTTCCATTTCCTAGAGAAATCGAGATGGAGAAGGCGGGGATTCGATCTCTGGTGGTGGAGGGCGTCCGGAGGCGAGCGCGTGGGGCGGTCGCGCGGGGGTGCGTTGAAGCCACGTTGAAGCCAGGCTTCAACGCCAAAACAATTTTGGCCATCGGATGATGCTGAAGCTTCGCAAGAATAGATCTGAGCCATTCATCTTTATACGATGAGGTTTTCTGGGTGCACAAACTGGTGTGTAGGTAGGAAAGTTCATCTCCGTGGGGGATAATTTTGTGGGTGGACTGAGCATAATTTGTATTGGTGCCTTATAGTAGAGATGCACTCACAGTAAAACGCGAGCATATCGAGTAGTAGACAATGCACACGCCAATTCAATATGCACTCACCAAAACTGTTAGGCCTGGACTTCCAAATTTCAGTAGAAACAATAAGACAAGTTCAATCTAGAAATGGATTTCTATAAGAAGACAATTGTATCTAGAAATTGGTTTGTTGCACTCCTAAAGATAGAGTGCAAAATCCAAAGATAAAGAGCAGATCTAATTCTCTAGAGTGACCGACAAAGCAAGGTATGGAAAATGGACTGTTAACAAGATATAAGAGAAAATGGATTTCTTCATCTAGAAATTGGTTTCAAGCAAGGGCGGACCCAGAAATCTGCTAAATTCTAGGCTGAACCATACAATAAAGGACTAATTCATCTTTTTCTTAATTTTGTAGTTGATGAAGTGAGTGTATATGAAAATTTCTAGACAAGGACTAAGGCTGCAGCACAGGTAGCCCTGCCCCTGAGTCTGCCATTGGTTTCAAGGGATGGTTTCTTTAAACCAAACTCTACCTGAGAATAGCTTTTCAGATACGGTTGTCTTAATCAAGCGCACTTAAAAATCAAATTTATGGATTTCTTAAAATGGTATTTTCAGGGATAGATTTCTTAACAAAACTCTCCTAGAAAACAATTTCTATGGACACCTTGAAAATCTGAATTCCAAGGGCCACATCTGGTGTTGTCGGTTTTAGAAACCGCCTTGAAAAACCGTACGTCATCGTCCCTGGAAATTTCATTTCCGCATTTTAATGTCTATATATACATGCATGCATGCATACAGATGGCAACTGTACGCTGGACCCGCCCTTGCCTTAGCCAGCGTACGGCGTGTAGTATACGTATACGTATGTATTCCACACTAGCTATTATGTACATGTAGCGGCCTAGCTGTTCATGGATCGATGCAGATGATGTGAATGTGATGGAGCTAAGCTGACGAGCAGTAGGTATAATCCCTAGCCTGTATTTTTTTTGTCTTGTTTGGATTCCATAAATTAGTAACTATTTAATTGACAATATATCCATAACGATCCAAATAGATGAATGGATAAACTAATGATTAATCTAAGACCTAACTAGTTACTAATTCATTAGTCCATAAAACCTAACTATTTGATAGTTTTTAGTTTATTAGATCCAAACATGTAGTATATATCACTAGCAAAAGACGATAGACAACAAAATCTTTCAAACAAGTTTTATTGCATTAACATATTCAAAGATTGACATGCAAGAGTATGGGGATATTTGGAACTGTTTCACTCTATATTTTTTCAGCCGCTCTATATTTTAACCTCTACATAATTCTGCTCTGATTAAAATGGATATAATTATGAAAGCGCCTAATAAAGAGATGCTCCACAAATTTTAGATTTTTAATTAAAACTATTTTATGATAAAATTTACGGAGCAAATTTGTAGAGGAGTCCTAGAAAAAACAAACCTTTATATCCACATTGGCCTGTATATCAAGAATAGGATCAGTTGCCTGCCCTAGCACTACACCCAATTAAGCGGGATGCCTTCCTGCTGCCTCGATCTGCCCATCTCTGCTACTAGCTACCTCGCTGATCTGACAACGTATGGACACATGGATGCACCGGCGACGGCCACCTAGCCTTCCATCAACCACGTCGTCGTTCTCATCTCCTCTCGTCACTCGATCATCACTCACACGCGACACGACGACATTTGACGATCGAGAGTTGGAAACCCTACGTCCCTATTTAAAGACGACCAAACATGGATGCCTTCGTACTCCATCCCCAGTCACCCACACCCACCTCTTGCAGCTAGCTCCCTCACTCTCGTTCCTGAATCCTGACAATGGCGGCTCGCGGCGCGCAGCTGGTGGTGGCGACGGCCGTCGTGGCCGCAGCGGTGCTGCTGGCGGCGGCGGCGGGGCGCCTCGGCCGAGGCGACCGTGACTTGCGGCCAGGTGAGCTCGGCCATCGGGCCCTGCATCCCCTACGCGCGTGGCAGCGCCACGTCCCCCCCCCGCCTGCTGCAGCGGCGTCCGAGCCTCAACTCGGCCGCCAGGACCACCACCGACCGCCGCGCCGCCTGCAACTGCCTCAAGTCCGCCGCCGCCAGGATCGGCGGCCTCAATCCCGGCAACGCCGCGAGCATCCCGGCCAAGTGCGGCGTCAGCATCCCCTACACCATCAGCGCGTCCGTCGACTGCTCCAGGTTTGCATGCATGCATCATATCTCTGCCCACATCCATCATGAATCTCTCTCTCTGTGACTAGCTAGAACACCCCATGTAATGACGACCTGTATGCGTAATCATGATGCATGTATTGATCTGACTGGAGTTTGTGCTTGGAATTTGGATCATCATATGTGCAGGGTGAGCTAGACCTAGACGACGACGCGCCGGATGCTCCGGATTCACTCCAATATACCTAGCTACTAGTGCAGAGCGCGCTCCTGCGCGCCTAGCAATGGCAGCTGAGTATACATGCAGTAGTTCTTATCGAAGCATTATATATAAATTTTATATAAATTTGATATGCCGTGGATGTCTAAGTATATAATTATACAGATAGTGAAGAAATAAAGAGATAGAACAAAACCAAGCTCACACGGCAGCAGTATGGCGTGACCAAGAGCATAGTTTGTCGTACAAATATCTCGCTGCTGGAACACGATAGCACATGACATCAGGAAATAAAGAAAACGGTACATGGCACACAGTGTAATAAACTTTTCGTAATCATTAGATCAGCACGAAACACATGTGAACAAAGAGAGTAAACCAAAAATACCAGGAGCATATGATCATTTTCTATCATGATCTGAAAACAAAGACTGTCCATTGATATCATACTAAAGAGGCGGTGGTCATGTTTGGAAGCAGGTTTATCGCTGCATTCATGATCCATGAGTCCACAACCAAAAATGAGGTTGCATTGCATGTATGACTGGTTAATGTGTCAGATACCTTTAGCTAATGTCAAAGATAGCCGGTGGCAGCTAATACCGTGATTGAAGCACCACCACTCACACGACCAGAAGGCATGCACACACAATATGGAATAGGAATAATAAAACTTGAACAATTGTTTTTCCCTGAGATCAAGCCTTTTGACCATTTAGAAGTCACCAGGTTGCATACACCTGATACGACATAATAGGATACGATATAATAGGTGATAAGATCATAATTAAAAATTATCGATGTAGTCTTGTTAATTTCTAGAATCTGCACTGATGAATATATAATAAATTTGAGGTAAAATGCAAACTAAGCATCTATACAAGAAGTAGGCAAGATCTTTTATATCATAACAAATATCACCGTCTACCTATATCTTTTAATCAAGCTGCAGAATTGCAGATATAGAAACTTAGCAACCATTTAGAAGCTGCCAGCCTGCACAAACTCTAGATAACCAATAGTAGGTGTCCAAATCATCAAAATAGATACAGGCATACAGCTGTTGTGCCAGCTCTTAGAATTTTTTACAGCGATCTGCACGTGATATTCAGACACATCTGAATGAACAGGTAAAATGGATCACTTCCTTTGTGTGACAGAGTCTAGTTAGGTATCATATGCAAGGTTCAACTGTGCCACATCTATTTTACAGCTCTAGGTAAATTGGAAAGAACTCTCAATCATATAACTTAAGGACCCATGATATACCATCAGCAATTATAGTAAAAAACATCTTACAGAGAACACCTAGTCTGAAGGAAAGAGGAGAAAAATAAGAGCTGTTTTGGAGCATCCAAGAATTTTGATTGGGCCAATGGCAAGCTCATTAACAGTTTGAGGAGGTGGCAGGATAAGAAGCAAAATCTATCTTACCAGAAGACCCGAAGACTCCATTAAAGATGGAATGAGCCCTTCAATTGGACGATGATCTACACAATTAGGAGGAAATAAGCAGCATTAGTTGGGCACATGAATCAGGAGGAAATAAGCAGCATTAGTTAGGCACATGAAGAATACCGTATGGACAAATGACGACAAAAGAACAGGTTGAGGACATCAGACGGCTGGAACAATTTAGGGCAACGTGGATGGTGCTTCCAGCCTAGAAGCTAACGCAGTTTATAGGAATAAATTAGGTCGCATTAGGAATAAACTTAAGATTAGATGAACTTCAAAAACAAGAAAACAATGAGCTTTGTTGTATTTCTTCTTCATGCATGCAGGCTTCCCACTTGAGTTGACATAACACCAATGCAATAATTAAATTATACCGAAAACTGAAAGGAACAGAAGAACCAAAATCTTGACGATTTAATCATTGGGAATAGGGCATGTGCTCAGAACCAACAACATATAATCTGATGTCAGAAAGCAACGATCACAAACAATGATCATGAGGCTAGAAAAAACAAGAATATCTCTATCAGTTCACAGGCAGCAAATAACACAAGCTCAGATTGCACAATCGTGTGGATTGACATCACTGGCAACAATCATAAGCACGCATGAGCGGAAAATGAAAGGCAACCATCAGCAGGCAGCGTCATCGGAAGCCGAGATTTCATAACTAAGAGATAACTGCAGCCGCCTAGTCCGTGACTGCATAGGCAATAAAAAGTACCCCTCACTGGTGTCTCGAAACAACACAAATTCGAACAGGCAGGAAGAGATGCATAAAAGAACAGGAACAACCAATTGCCCACCGTGTATGATCATTGCCTCAGTTATTGACATAGCAGAGATGTAAAACGAAGGAAAAACCATCATAGCCCATGATTCATGAACATTGCCTTATTCGTCATGAAAAAGAAGGAAGAGATGTAGACCATGGAAAGATAGCCTATGATCATTGCATCAAACAGCAAACAATCATCACTGCAGTAGCTCATTCCCTCAAAGTAAAACGTAACAGCAAGAAGAGGTGGATCCATCATTGCAGGTGACCAAAATGCAAATAATGAACCAGAAACCATCAGGACTACAGTGTAGAAGGTCACATGCTCAGATCTATGGCACAATAATTGCCTGATCTCAAAATTTCTTTTTTTTTTGGCGAGAGGAGGATGGACCCGCGAGATATTTATTTCTGTTTTTTTTTACCACTACAGTACATCGGTGATGATGTGTGTAGCCTTTCCTTCCGGAGAATGTCCGAGGACTGAAACAAAAAGGGAAAAAATTGTAAGTCTCTGTGAATAAATAGAAATGGATACAATGTAATCAGAGCAAGACCATCCGCTGTCATTTTTTAACATCCATCTTTGGAAAACGAAAATTTCAATCAATCAATTGCCGAGGTGGTCAGGATTGGAGAGCAGTAATCACAAAAAGTAAACGGTAATCCCATTTGTGAACCTAAAAATTCGATACACCTAATCAACAGTGTGCTAACTACATCTCATTGGCAGAAGTTAAAACGAAAAGTAAAAACTTCTATACTCATGCAGTGAACATCATATGTTTTTTTTGAATGAACATTGAACTTCATATGTTCTCCAACAACATAATCTTTTATTCATCAAGCGAAATGATCCATGGTTTTGCCAAGCTGTATAGTGTAGTTAACCAGCAAATTGAATAAAGGGTATGAACAACTTACTGTACCATTAAGGACATAAAGCACAATATAGCTGAGGTAGTAAAGAGGCAGGGTTGAAACAAACATCTGATGTGTTGCAGGCCAACTAATCAGTAGTCTGCACAGGCAACTGATGTGCACATATGGAAGCAAATCGAAAGATTTAAGCACAAAAAAAGCACAGGTGCATTACAGAGGACTGCACTATGCTTTTGTTTTAGCATAACTTAGACCTGTATGGGATAATCCTATATGGGCTAAGCCATTACCAATGGTAAAACCAATTGTGAAAAGACAACATACGCAGTCAACGAAGAACAGGGCTCTAGCATTGTATAAAAAAAATCTATTTTATATGGCATACATAAATATTAGAAGTGCGACAGGAAAGGATTATGTGTTAAGGAACCTGTTTAGAAGGATAAATGCTGAACATATCATAAGCATGGTATAGTTTCATCCATCCAACACAACTGTTTTGAAAGTTTCTTAAACGGGATAACAATAGCAGGCAAGGAAGGTTCTTGTCGCAAGAATAGGCCAATGCAAACTCTAGCTACTGTGTCAGGTCTATACCTTTTTTTTTTTTTTTTTTTTTTTTTTGCTCTTTGACAGCCTAGAACTCAAACACGAAATTATGGCATATGGTTGGTTCAATGCCGATCTATAGAACCTATATCATATGCCCCCAAAAAAGCTGCACAAAATCAATTTCCACATTATTAGACTACTGCATATGGTTGGTTCAATACCGATCTATAGAACCTATATCATAAGCTTAAGCAATCAAGCAGAAAAAAATACATTGTAAATGCAAAAGCAAGGCATTCCATAGTTAGATAAATGTGAATACCACAAATAGCAAACAAGGGATTGATAGTCTAGAAGCCTGCAGTTTGAATAGGACAACATACATGTTTTGTAGCAGTTGGCATGTTACTCCGGATCAAGGGAGGGGGCCGGGAGCGAACGTGTGAGCGAACAACACGAGGAAACAGTTGAGCCGCGTAGGCGGCCTGCAGCAGCTCCCACGGAGGAGCCGCTGCCACCGGTGGTGCCCGTGCTTCGCCGCCAAGGCTGTGCCGACGTGTCGCGTCAGGGGCAACACCGGGCGAGCTCGCGCCGGTGCGCCCGCACAGGGTGGCGCCACCTACACGGCCGCACGCAGCGGGGATCCGCCAGTGCTCGCCGCCCACGGGTGCCGCGGCGCCGCAGGCCGGGGGGCACCACTGGCGGAGACGCAGTGAGACGGCGGCAAGGCGTAGAAGAAGCAGGTCCCCCGGCGCGTGGAGACGGCAACGGATCCCACCTCCGCCGTGAGCTGAGCAAGGCCACAGCCGACGGGCCCCACAGTACGGCGACGGCCGAACCTAGGGTTCGAGCCTCACAGGGAGAAGAGAGGAAAGAGTGAGAGAGGGAGAGAGAGGCGCGATTGCGGCGGCGGTGCGGGAAGTGGCGGCGCCCCATGCCGGGGCGGGGTCACCCGCCACCTGGCCGACGGCCGCACGCAGCGCGGTGAGGCCGGCGCCGTCGGGTCCGGCCGCAGTGCCGCCACTTCGGGAGAGAGGTTGAGAGAGGAAGACGACAGAGGCTGAGGACGCTGGATAGGGAGAGGAGGCCGAGGCCGGGTCGGCCGCGGCAGCCGCGCGCGGCGCGCCGCCCGAGCGGGGGCCGCGACCGCCGGCGCGCCGCCGGAGCGGAGGCCGGGGCGGCGCGCGCGCAGGGCGGGGAGCGGCGGCGATTCGGGCAGGAGAGAGTAGAGGAAGAGGAAGCGGAGGCGCACAAGGGAGGGTGGGGGTGGGGGGAGGTGGAGGGCGGGGCAGCGAGCGGCGGCGGCATCGCGGTGAGCTCCGGGAGGAGCACGGGGAAGAGATAAGGTGGAGGCGTTTTTTTTTTTTTTTTTTTTTTTTTTACCGGAAGGATCACGAAGGAGAATCGGAAGTTATATTTGGTGGCCTGGCTCCGGATCAGAAGCTGAGCCAATGTGATGGAAGCGACGATGGAGCTGCTTCTCCAAGAAGCCGGAACAAGAAGCTACATTGGGGACCAAGAATCAGCTTCTCCAAAAATCCAAGGAGCTGAATCTAGACCGTTAAAGGGCACAATCGGATGGCTCCCTACAATTCACGCGACGTGGATGCGTGTTCTTTTCAGGAGTGTCTCCAACTTTAATCTCTTAAATATGATGATGAATCCATGAATAAAATCTCTCCGTCGTGTACAATACTAAGCACACGCTGTACTGTACGGTACGCGCCTGCTTAGTTGCATGTACTGTTGCTATGATCGGAGTACGTTTAAGACCTAAAACGCAGTTTGTGTCTTGTCCAGTGCTGTCATCATCTGATATGTATATACACTCCTCTCTTTTTGGTACGTGTATGTATGCTCCAAGCCTTAATTTTGCTCCATCATTTTTAATTTTCCTAGCAAACGCGTCCATATGTGCGGTACTAACGCGTCCATATGTGCGGTACTATAGAACCTCTATACTATCTTTTCACATAAAAAGAATAATTTGAATAGCTAAATTTGTGGTTTAGTTAGGATATATGGAAATTGTAATAGGACTTCTAATAAGAATGTACTGGTATACAGAAGAAGCATTAATAAGCAACTACCAGCTACATTCGATTCCTGATAGATATGCACTATATACTGAATTTGGCACATGCCTTAATAATTAATTAAAACATTGATTAAGCAGTCAACAGACTATACGGCGGCAGACACTTGCTACTGTTGCAGGGCGTACTTTTTTTCGCTGGAATTTGCATGTGAACACAAAAGTCGTGTCATCGTGTGGCTGAGAAGCATCCACGGGTGGCATGCATTTCGGAGAGAGAACAACGCTGCTGGCTGCTACTAGCAGAGTCGTACTAGCAGTGTGCTAGGTACCTGCTCGTGATGGATCAAGACGACGATCGGATGGCTAGTCATGCATCATATCGTCTACTAGTATGTACTAAGTACAGAGACGTGGCAACAAACAATTTGAAGCTAGCATGTGTATATAATACTGTTAAATGATTCAATCGATGGATATATATGCATACAGTATATATACTTGATGACCTGCTAATATAATAATTACTCTAGGTTCATTGCATGCTGAAACTTTCAGCTTGTTTGAAAGATGGAAAACGTCTGGGAACTATATACTAGCTACTTGGAACATTACTCTCGTTAGGAGTATGTTTGCAATGCGATCTATAAGGATGTATGATAACAACACAGCTAGCTACCTAGTTCATTGGAATAGAGATATGGTAGTCGTCAACGACTCATCTCGTCAACAACAGATATATCATCCTTTGGATTTAATTTCATCTATCGACTGAATCAGCAAAGATGTGTATCCTTGGATCTTTACCATCATCATCTTACTTCTGCCGCTGAGGCGAATCTCAGAACATGCGATTGCCATGCCGTGCCGTACCTTGCAATTTTTTTTCATGCCACGCTCCTACGTACGTGATCTAATTGGCAGCAAGCAGAGAGCTCACCGCTGCAACAATTAGACTACAGAAAGTTTGTATATAGTTACTTTCTCTCTTTTTTTTTGACGGTAAATAGTTACTTTCTCTCTTATTTTTCTTTTTAACAAAAAGTGGAATATATATAAAGGTAGCCGCCAGCTAGTCTATGAATATGCATATCATATGGAATTATGTCATACAGTATGTAATATTATTACTATCACCGAGTTGGATAGGGAGATTTGTGGTGGCCGATACATATTAAATCATCAGCTGCTAATAAACGAACTGAAAACAACAGGCAGCACTCTATGTCTACAAATAAAGAGTAGAGTACGTACGTACGTACGACAACAGTAGCTGTTCCAACGCCCAACAACAACCTGCCTGCAGTAGTGTGTGGATCGTCGGAATACATCATCTCCATCTATCAGCATCACGCTCTATATAAACCCAACCGACGACCCTGTGTTAGCCATATCTCGCTCATCATCATCATCTCCCCACATACTCGCGCTCACAGCACACAGGCAGCTCATCTGTCATCTCCAATTCGATCTCCATCGTCGTCGACGTCCATGGCTCTGACGACGATGATCAGCAACGACGGCAGGGTGCGGGCGTCGACCACCGCCCTGCTGCTGGCCATTGCCGTCGTCCTGCTGCTGGCGTCGCCGCCGACAGCGTCGGCGGCGGTGACGTGCGGGCAGGTGGGTTCGGCGCTGGCGCCATGCATCCCGTACGCGACGGGGCGGGCCACGACGGCGCCCTCGGGGTGCTGCAGCGGCGTGCGCAGCCTCAACGCGGCGGCGCGCACCAGCGCCGACCGGCAGGCGGCGTGCCGGTGCCTCAAGAGCCTCGCCGGCAGCGTGGGCAGGATCAACA
The DNA here is from genome assembly GCA_015844335.1 of Chrysopogon serrulatus. Taxonomy (NCBI): domain Eukaryota; kingdom Viridiplantae; phylum Streptophyta; class Magnoliopsida; order Poales; family Poaceae; genus Chrysopogon; species Chrysopogon serrulatus. Next base: position 1,868,317 of record JADLZL010008185.1, on the reverse strand, counting down.
TGGGCACCGTCGCCACCATCCCCGGCAAGTGCGGCGTCTCCGTGCCTTTCCCCATCTCCATGTCCACCGACTGCAACAAGTACGTATTTATTTATTTATATATATACATATAAGTGTATCTCATCCATCCTGAACTAGCTAGCTACTGATCATATATATACACATGCATGTCTCGGTATTTAATTTGTTTGGCGCAGGATCAGCTAAATTGTCAAATCATGCCATCTACGTACCACGTGACGAACGAAGATATATAGCGAGAAAATGAAAATAAAATAATGTCCTACGTGTGTCATATATCGTCGATTCCCTCTCATCATCTACATTTATATATAACTGTACATGTGTACGTATTCTGTGTACGTACGTGTGCCATATGTGTATATGAGCTGCAGTGCTCTAGCTAGCTTCTCGCTTGGGCGTGCGTGACGTGTCATGAAGACATATGAACTGCTGCTACACTGTTCGATCGGTGGCTTCGACGTTCCGCCTACTTCTTCAGACAATTAATTGTCTTAATTTGTTGCATTATTACTAGCTGTTGTATGTGGTGCTTTGTAATATTATTATACACATGTATTCTGGTGCTCCTTTAAAATAAATATACTTATTATGGTCCTGTTTAGCATAGCTTAGCTTCATCAACAAAGCTGTTTTTTTTAAAAAAAATAGCTTCACAAACAAATTTTTAGGTGAAGTTAGAATATTTCACTAGTACACAAATAATTTTTCTTGACACCAGTGTTTTATTTCTACTGGCAGTTTGTCTTTAGAACAGCCTGTAGAAATCGATCATATTTCTATAGGCGGTTCTCTTAAGGAACCGCCTGTAGAAATACGATTTCTACTGGCGAATCTCTTAAGGAACTACCAGTAGAAATCAACCATTTCTACTGGCGGATCTCAAGGAACCGCCAGTAAAAATAGCTTCAAATTAATTTTTTTGAGTTTTCAAACTTCCTCGATGGAGAAACTCCCAAAATAAAAGTTATAAATCTCGAAAAGTTATGAAACTTTATAGTTGACAACTTTTTTATTTGAAATTATTTCAGCCAAGAAAACTACGAATGAAATTTTCAAATTTAAAATCCAAATTTTGCAAATGAGCTCAGATGGAGAAAAGCTCTATATGAAAGTTGTAGATCTTGAAAAGTTATGAAATTTTGTAGTTGAACACTTTTTTGCCTTTTTAAAAATATTTTTTATAATTTTTTAGGTTTTTTTTTTCTGGGCAGCGATTTTTACAAGCGGTTCTCGTAGAAATTGATTTCTACTGGCGGTTTTCAACCAACCGCCAGTGGAAATAGCCCATTTTCACTGGCCTTTCCCACTGGCGGTTGGCAAAACCGTTAGTGGAAATAGGTTGACCACCGCTAGTACAAAGTATGTCTGTACTAGTGTTTGTTTGGCAAGACAACTTCACCAACAACTTCATACATGGTTTGTAAGAGAGTGAACTATGAAAAGCTATTTTTTCAGCTTCATCCAACTTATCCTTTTGTGAGAGGAGGAAAAAACAGCTCACACTACTAGAGAATAGACTCGAACCACATGTGATTTTGGCTTTAGCCTCAAAAAATTTATGTTCAGGAGTAAATGACCTCCTGATTAGAACTAACCTGAACTAAAGATAACCTTTAGTCCCAGTTCATATCACCAACCGGGACTAAAGGTCTTGATGCTTTAGTCCCGATTGTTAACACCAACTCGGACTAAAGGTCTTTCTAGAGTAAATTTAAAAGGAGTAAGTATCTTATGTAAATTAGATGTGTGCAGGAGTTGAGATAGTAGAGCACGTGTAAGGACTGCATCGAAAGCGGGAGGTCTTGGTTCGAATCTCCACAATAACACTATTTTTTTACCCAATAATATCTTTTAGCCACTATTTTTTTACCTAATAATATATTTTAGCCCCCATTATGGAAACCGGGACTAAAAGTGGAGTGAGGCCTTTAGTCCTGATTATGTTGTCCCGGTTTTCAAAACCGGGACTAAGAGGGTTGGGAACCGGGACTAAAGACTAGTTCTCCAGTAGTGTCACAACGGCTTCATGAAGTTGTTATGAGCTATACTACATGATCTCATATTTTCTTATGACACTTATATTTTCTTATGACACTTTTTTCAGTCGCCTGGACTTCAGCCATGCAATCTTGTTCTTTACAGCACCAACTTCTTCGCCTTCATGTTCTCTCTTTTGAAGTGCCTTGGTAATATATATGTTGAACGAACTCATCTCTCGACAAACCAGAAGCAACATTATTCAAGATCTAAATCATCTGCTCCACATCTATCAGTAGAATCAAGCACCCAAAATCTGATAGCAACTTCATTGCTGGTGTCATGGATATACATCTAAGAGAATTTTAGAGTACGACAAGAATACCAGAATGCAAGGGCAATTCAAACCATAGTTTTAAATAGCGGGCTATAACAAATAGCGGTGAGCCTCCAAAACAAGCTATAGCGGGGCTATAGCGGGTTAAATCAGGGCTATATAGCGGATAATTATACATGGATTCATTTAGCGGCAACATGCTCAAAAGACTATAGCGGGACTATAGCCGGCTATTTAATACAGGGATTCAAACCCATTTATGGGAAACCTGATACCAGAGCTCTTAAAAAACAGTGGTAAGCCACTGTTATGAAGAGCTCAATCAATAGAAGCAACCATCATTAATGTGAAGAGAATAAAGATATACTATACAATCTTCGGTAGAAAAGTTCTTGAACGTAAACAAGCATCATAATGAGTAGGTCAACAAGGAGATGGTGGCTTAAAAGGAGGCAGTGAAACGTTATCAGCCTTAAAACACAGGATTTATATTATTCTTAAGTAAAAGCAGATTCTCTTCTTAACTCTCTCCTTTACCACAACATAGCTCAAACAATGTTCAGATATATTCTGGGCATTCAAAATAAATTTTCCAGTATAACATCTACAAAAGGCAGTTGATTGAGTTGCACACAAAGTTTAAAACTTAATTAGACCATTAATCATTCAGGGATACTATTCTAGAACCAGCCAGTTCCTACCTTTGAGTTCCTCTACAAATACATAGGGTATTAATAAGTCTACAAATAGGGTTCAGTCAGCCCTTCAAGGCTTCAACACATGACTGGTCAATCAACCGCAAAACCATATATGCTATGAAGTAAAACTGCCTTAGGTGCTGCGTAGTCAAATCATGGCACTGTGGCAGATAACCAGGAACCCAGCAGTCATTAAATATCCTAATCAGTACATCGAGAGTCCATAGTGAAGAAGGAAATGATGCGTGCATGATAGGCATTCAGTTATATGTTAGAAATGAAGACAACAAAGAAAGAAATATATAGGAAAAGAATAACACAAATTAAGATGTTGATTCATATACATTAGAGAAAATAAACAAAGGAGATTGTGCGTACAGACCTTGTTTTGACAGTACCGTGCTGGAATCCCTGAGATGGAGCTATAGGCACTTAGAATTCAGGGACAGATCAAGTGAGCTGTGGGCACTTAGAATTCAGGGACAGATCAAATGAAAACAGTCAGACAAAATAGGTGCAACGATTATTAGATATCAATTCCTGGATAGAAGGCTTAAGGAATCAGAATAACAAAAAAAAGAATCCAACAAAAAATAAAAGCAATATACAATGCCAGATCTAATTAAGTTAACTAACCATCTCTATCACAAAATTTATGGCACCCTGGAGCACCTAAGGACCACAAACATCCACTGGTACCAGGACAAAAGTAAATAAAGAAGAGAAACAGAACTGAAAGAGGAGTATGCACCCCTTAGAGGAATAGAAATGGAAGGGCCTTATAGCCTAGGGGTTAGAACACCTTGGTAGTACACAGCAGGTCCAAGATGACTCACAGAAGCGATTTATGTGGCGAGTTTTTCTTTTAAAAAAAGTCACCTCACCAAAAAAGAGGGGTTTGAGAGTTTTCTTGGCTAGAGCTCTTCTGCCTCTCAAACAATGTCCTTAGGGAGGTCTTCCCCTGACTGGCCAAGTTTTTTTTTTTTAAAAAAAAAAAGTTTAGGAACAAAGGCCCAAGTATCAAATGGGAGTTACACTTACAGGGGATGTGCTAACCCAAACTGATACCCCCCAGCACCACTGCACAACATTGCCGTTCATGATGTCGGCTGCCACAGGAAGCTCCACAGGCATCCGAAGGATGCCCCAGGAGCAGAGCCGAGGAGCAACAAGTTCTTTGTTGCGTCAAGCAGCAGCTTAGCTTTGGGTGGCTTCAACCAAAATACAGTACAGCGGAACCTACACTAGCTAAAACCATCCACAGCCATGTCTGTTAATTGAGCCGTCCATGTATAAGCTGATTGGGCGGCGCGTAAAGGTACATGCTCTGCAACATCGTCAACAAGATTACAGGTCACAATTCACATACGTACTTGCAGTTTTTTTTTAGTATGGACCAAATAGACCTGATGCATGAAAAATTTGTATTTAAAGTGCAACTAAAACTAGGTACAGGTACATATTTATATAATGCATGTGAAATTGTATTTAAAGTGCAACTAAAACTAGATACAGCCACATATTTATATATATGACAAGAAAACCAAACAAAGATGCCAGAGAGGTATGTATCCTTGAAACAATGAAGCTCCATTATTGTCTGGAAGACACATGGAAAACACATATTTCTGGGAACAACTGCTAATGGAAATGGTTAATGCACACCTTTCTTGCCACCAACTGGAATCTTGGCTGCAATTCTATTTAGATTTCCAGCATACTTTGAAACCAAATGTGTTAATAGTCTGCATGATGAACTACCTATGCAAATATGGTTGTGAACTTACAGAGACAAGTGCGAGGATTCATGCATGTTAATTCGACTGTCATTGATATTAAACTCAAAGAAATAACACCTGCTTATGTCCATGGTGCTAACTTATAGGAACCAGTGGAACATATATATGATTCATGTACGTCCCAACATGTCATTAATGTTAACTTTTACAGAAATAACTAGGAAGAAGCCTCATACCAACTTACTAGCTGTGCCACGTTGATGCCGTGTGCCATCAAGTTGACTTCAAGCTTTCCAGTGATTTCCACCCAATCCAGTAACCGCCCCATGCTCATACGCAGTTGTAAACTCCAGAGAACGGACACACTTATTTATTTATTTCTTTGATAAGAAACAGCAACACTTTGTAAGCACACAAAGGGAATGCATGTTAATGGAAAGCAAACTAATAGGCACAAACAAAAGAAAACAGAACAGGCAAGATAGTCCAATTTGGGATCACCAACAGTACAGGACAAGGGCAATAAAATTACATGTCAAATTAAACAGACAGTCTTAGCCACTAATACAACGACGTACGACCTATGTAATAACGACATACATGATTGATACATAAACCACTCAACCTGTGTTTGCGGTCAACATAAGACACAAGATATTGGTCAAGGTTGCAGGGCCTGACACAGGGAACAACCCTCTGATTTTCATCAAGGTCAAACTCATGTGGTGGCTCAGCCCTCCTAGTCTTGAGACCATAAAGACTGAACTTCTGACTGAACTGATAACTATATCCAAGGTATATCGCATCAGCAACAATGGAGGGGAATGTCTTGGCAGAGACAAGCATGTTGTGTGTCATCCCAATGAATGCCGCATAGTGCCCGAGGCTCCTCACAGGTATCAGCTTCCTCCCAGCAATGTCCACCTCCAACATCTCAATGCAACCAGTGACACCACCGACTGTGAATAGGTGCTGCATCTGATTATTGTAGGCTCCCCTGCCACCAAAATTATCAACGTTTCTCCAATACCGTACCATCAGCATCCTACCATTGCCATTGCTACCACTCCCAACAAGATGGGACAGTACGCGCCTGCAGGCAATGGCATCCCCGGTTGCATGCTGGCACTGGCTGATTACTTGGACCAGCCGAGGTGGCTGCGATCCCAGCTCCAGCAGAAAGATGGACCCCTCCAGTGTGGCGGCATAGCAGCGGCCTCCTTGACACAACAACGAATGGAACATAATCCTACCTAGGGTTTCCGAGTAATGCAACTTTCTTGGGTTCACCAGCGTCCAGTGTGGGTCACTGGGTTTGGCAACGATGATGCAGTGCTGATTGTCCCTCAGGCAGAGCACCAAGGTGGGCGGGGAGGTGGATTCATCCAAGCACGCACCGTTGACCGAGTGGCCATGGGGTCCATAGGGATTCCGGAGAACCATGGAGAAGTAGTCCGCCATCACCGGTGACGCGTTCAGCACGATGGAGGAGATGGCGGGGAACTCGGTGACGGCATTGCTCAGAGGGTCCAGGAGGCGGATGGCCCTTGTGATGCTGTTGAAGAGGATGAGGAGGCCATCGACGGCGCCCACGTGGCAGTGGGTCGAGAGCGCCGGGAGGTTGACGCTGAGGCAGGCCGCGGTGGCCATGTTGAGGAGGCGCCGGCGCGGCCCGGCGTCGGGGCTGATGGTGAGCACCACCCAGTTGCGGGGCCGGAAGCGCCTGTCCAGGGTGCCCTGGCCGGCACGCAGCAGGTCCGCGGTGTGGTCGCGCCACGGCCTGCACACGGCGCGGAAGCGGTGGTACTCGGCCACGTCGTCGGAGAGCAGCCGGCCGGCGATGTCCTCGACTAGGTCACAAGTCAGGTTGGCCCAGTCCCTCCATTCCTCAGGAGGACCGGCGGCGGCCAGATCTTGGACAAACGCTTCACTGTTCGTCCCCGAGCGCTCGGAAGATTCGGCTAGGAGGCGCCGCCGCCGCGCTCGTGTCATCGGCCCCTCACATCCGTCGGCCGAGCACTTGGAAGATTCGGCTAGGAGGCGCCGCCGCCGCGCTCGTGTCATGAGCCCCTCAGATCCGTCGGCGCTGAATGAGCGATGCAGCTGTTGAACAAAAGCTCCGTGGGAGATGGATTCCATGGAGGAATCGGCAAAGCTCCGGCCAATTGTTTGGCTGTATTGGCTAGCTTAGCCTGCATATATAACAAAAAAAAAAAATTGTATTTTTAGCTGATTGGTTTGCCTGGAATGAAATCACACCATCTTCACGGTGGTGAGTTTACCTCTTGGAGGCAGAGGCGGCGACACCGTCACAGGACGGGATGACGAGGCATCAACGCTTTTGACCGCCGCCAACCCAGAGAGAGGTATGGCATGTCGCGCGCTGCGTGCGGGTACGAGGCGAATGGGAGGTGCGACGGCGGTGGCTGAAGCGGGGAGGAGGGAGGGAGGAGGGAGGCGGTGGCCTGACATGTAGGCCGAACGTGTCAGCAAATCAACCCGATGTGTATTGGCCATCATGGCTATTGTCATAAGAGCTGGTAGATCAGGCCTTGCCACGGAAGGCCTGGCAGAATTATTATGGGTCTTTTGGATCACAGTTTTTTTTTTTTTTTTTTTTCACATCACATTTTAATAAATTAATTTATGTCTGAGATGGTACGACGTGGAAACAATCTAAAACGGGACTAGATTTTTATACTCAGTCTCAAACCAATTTTAGTGGAGGTGGATGAAAAAAATATATTTTTTGAAGGGTCAATTCAACCTTCCTTTTCTAGTTTAGCACAAAATAAATACAATAATAACAAAATTTGATAAAAAAATTCTAAGACTTTGTGTGGAGCCATAATTTGGTTTTCCATGCTTGCAAAAAAACCAAAGCATTTTGACTAAGTCAGAATATACATGGTTCACAAAATAAAAACCATGACTACTACTTCTATGTTTTCACAACTCCTATGCATTTTAAAGTCGTATGTGCCTCAAACTTTTTCTCAACCTTGTAAGTGCCATAGGTTACTGGCAGACTAAGTTTCAATTTTTTTGGAGATGGTTTGCTATTTTTATAGTTTAAATTAATTTCTACACAAAGGTACGAATAAATTAGAGGTTGAACCAAGGCTACCTTGGAAATTATCCAAAACAGGACTAGATTTTTACAATAGGTATCATATGGCCCAATGAATCAATTTTGGTAGAAATAGATGAAAAATTATATTGTTTGAAGGATTAAGTCAATTTCCAAGGCATATGTATACTTGTCCAGACACATCAAAGCCCAAAATACTGCTAGGAGTGCATGACCACATCAAAGCCCAAGATACTGCTAGGAGTGCATGACTCTCAATTGTTTCTAGATCATTGCATCTTCACTGTAATAATATGATTTTCTAGGCCAAGGGAATAAACAAAACTTCAACAGAGTCAGTATTAGTACTAATCCTGTAGTGCAAAGATATGCAACACTTGTCGTTGATATTTTCCTGACGATACCACAAATCCATTCATGAGCAGCATGTTGCTCCTACCAAATTTTATTTTTTGTTCAATACTTTGTGGCTTGTGAAATTGGTTGGATACTTGCAAAGTTACTAATTTATTATTTGTGGCTAATCTGGTAAACATTCACAACGGGACTCCTTATTTTTGTTTGGACCTTGAATCCCCGACCCATATGGTAGTATGGTTTATAATCCACTGAAGATATTTCGGGTGATGGTTGAAGCTTCTTCCTGTTGTCCAGCGGCAGCAAGATCCTGGACATACGCGTCAACGATTCAGCAAGGGAAAGTCTGAAATGTTTGAATTGGTTTCAGACAAGTGGCGCGTGCGTGCTCGTGCCAACCTTGTGTTTTTTCAGACGATTTCTGGTGCACGGCTATCTATTTTGCAGCATCACAAAAGGAGTTTGGCCCTGACATCTTGGGTCACTTCTTTCCTTCAATGCCATCTTCGTCGGTCGCGCCACAAAGGAAAATCTTGATCTTGTGGTGAATCTTGGCTCTCACTGGCATTTAAGAGGACTCGTTTATATGTTGATCGATGATAAAGGTTCAGAATGCTGAATTGCTCCCCTGTAATCTGAATTGTGAAATACTCATATTGCAATATCAAAGATTATAATGAAAGATAGATAACCTGAATTACAGTAATTCTTTTTTCTCTGGTTTAGGGAGGGAGTTTGAGTTGTTAGGATTGATCTCTCACGTTGAGGCCCAACGGTCCCCAACGGACCTTGATCCGCTCCTGATCGGGGAGCCCAGCCCGTTCTATGGCTGGTGGGCCCCTGTCACACTGCGGTATATAAAAGGGAGGAAGACCGGGGCGCACAGTACGAGGTTCACCGCCGCCACTTCTTCCTCCCACAAACCCTAGCCGATCTGAGGGCCGCAGCAAGTGACGGGAAGGTCACCGCCGCCGCTGCCTCTACACCGACCGTCGCTGCCGTGCGCAGACTCCATCCAGCGGCGACCATGGCGGAATCCAAAGGCAAATGCTCCCAAGTCCGATGGTCGGCACCCTAATACTCTACCTCTCTCACTGTGTACTAGTAGATCTGGTCAGTGTCGAGTTCTTTTACCCTAAGTTATTCAACCCGGCTAATCCACTGCTAATGATCCTGAATTAGTACTTCAACAATGGTATCAGTCGCCTAGCTAGTCAGTCGATTAGATCGGGCTCACTTTCGAAAATTAGAAACCCTAATCTAGGGTTAGCCGCCGAGCGACATGTCATGAGCATCGTCCCGGGCTTCTAAGCATTTAGAAAGAGGGGATTTCGATCTAAACCCAACCCTAACTCAGATTCCACGCAACTCAGAAAAGGGGGAAGAACCCTAACCCTAAGCAGTACATCCGGATCGAGGGGGAGAAGCACCACCTACCTCACCGGAGCGCTGACCGCCGCCGGCGGGAAGTCCCACCCCGGCCGAGCCATGTGCTCGCCGGTGGATTACCTTTAGCAGTGCGTGGGTGCGGTCGGCACCGCACGCGAAGCCACTTCGGCGGGGCGTGCTCACCGAGGGCGAGCACGCCGCCGGGCGAGAGGGCTCGCGGCGGCGCCACCTTTCCTTTGCCGCCGCCGCCGTGCGTTCGCCCGGCGTGCCCACGGAATAGAGAGGGGAAGGAGAGAATGAGGATCGGGGTTCGGGGGCGGACGCGCCGCGGGTTTTTGTTCTCTTGACCGCCGAGCGGAGCCGTCCGATCGGGATCGATGGCTCAGATCCGCCGGCCGTTTCAGCCGGGCCGTCGGCCCGCCAAAGGGCGACGACGCGCCATTCGCGGGCTCCAACCGCGAATGGGCCGAATGGTTTGCACGCCGCCCGTTTAAGCACAGTGCCGTTTTTACCTTCTCTATTTTCTTTTTCCCGCACAAGAATGGATCACGGACTGGGCCTCCGTCATCGCGGCCCGTTATTGCTGCTTTCTTTCTCAGTTTAGGCCCATAGTAATTAGAACAAGTTTTCTTTGTTTTTTTCTTTTGTTTCCAGAAATGTTTTAGCATATTCTTTTTCATAATTTTGAATTCAGTCAAATTTGATCAAATATGATAAAATTTTAGTGACAATATTAGTAATATTTCTGAATTTAGTATTAGTTCATGATTAGTCACGTTTTTTCGCTGCTTAGTAAGTTCATTTACTCCTAAATTAAAATCGAACCAACGGGAGATTTAATTTTTGGGTAAAGTTGAGAATTAGAAAATTTTATAATATTGTTATTTTCTGACCAGCGTTGATTATATCAATATTATAATTGCTTAGTCCATTAGTCGGTTTTTGCATTATTTCTATTTTCTGCCCAACGGTGATATAGATTTAATGCAAATAAAAGGATTGTATGTATTAATACTGACCAAGGTTGTTTTAATACATGCAATTTCAATTTCGATTATTTATTTTCGCTAAGTTTACTCACCATTTTTGTATATGAATTTCGTGACTCACCAACCGGATTCACCGATCCCAAAGCTCAACGGGACAAACCGTAAGGAGTGGCGTGAGCAAAGATGAATTAGCCCTTATCATGAATGACAATGACACAGCTTTCAATGAACCGTGCCCTCAGGAGCCTGCGGAGCCGGTCATTAGAGAGAATGAGACTGATGCAGCGTTTGCTACACGCAAGCGTGAGCATGCAAATGTGAGAATGTCCTATGATCTTGGTAAGAAAAAGTGGGACAACTCCAATAAGAAATGCATGACATTGGCTAAGGCTACTATTTCAGAGCCCATTAGAGGGTCACTGCCTGAGTGTACCACCATCACTGAGTACTTAGAAAGGGTCAAGACCCAGTTTTATGGCACAACTAAGACTCAAGCGAGTGTGCTTATCAGAGAGTTCATCAATAAGAAATACACTGGTGGTGGTGTTAGAGAGCACATACTGAGGATGAACACCTTGGCATCTAAGCTCGCATCAATGAAAATGGTTCTTCCAGATACATTTGTCGTTCATGTGATCATAGCTTCTTTGCCAAAGGAGTTTGAAACTTTTGTTGTGCACTACACCATGGCACCTGAGGACTGGACTATTGAGAAGCTCCTTGGGCAAGCCAGTCAGGAGGAGGAAAGACTTAAGGAATCACAGGGAGACTCCGCTCTCTTCGTGAAGCATAACAATAATAAGAAGTTCTACCGTAAGAATGCTAGACCACAAGGGAAACCAAAGTGGGATGGCAGCTCTTCCTCCAACACTCAGGCACCACACTCTTAGGGTAAGGCCCCCTCGGAACCCTCGACTCAAACCCCTCGTAACAACAATGGGCCTCAGGACTACAACAGGCCACAGAACCCGTACCGCAAGAAGCCCTGGCTAGCACCAGATCAGTGCATGTACTGTGAGAAGACAGGCCACATGCAAAAGGATTGTCCTGGCTTCTCTTGAATTACCTCAACAGGAATGGTGAGGACTTAGTTACATTTGTAGATGAATCCTTGTATATTAGTTATAGTAAATCTACTTGGTGGATTGACTCAGGTGCAACAATTCATGTTGCTAATTCTTTACAGGGATTCCATACGAGGAGAACTCTGCAAAGAGGAGAAAGAACCATTAAGGTGGCAAATGGAGTACAAGCCGACGTCGAAGCCACTGGCGATTTGTCTTTTGCATTATTAGATGGTTTTGTACTTAGGCTTTCTGATGTACTCTATGTTCCTTCTTTGCATCGAAACTTAATAAGTGTTAGTAAGTTAGATGATGATGGATTGGCCTGCCATTTTGGTAATGGCAGAAGTGAGATAATTTTTAATGATAAGTGTGTTGGTCTTGCCATCCGACAAGACAAACTTTATTTGTTATCAGTTCCTGAGAATGTTAATGCTATATCTATTGAGAATGAGAATGTTTCCTTGTCTATAAATGTAAATAGAAAGCGTAAGAAAGTTCAGATTGACTATTCGAAATTGTGGCATTATCGATTAGGCCACATTTCGAGGGGGAGAATTGATAGATTAGTCAAGGCTGAAATTCTTCCGCCATTACAACTATCAGAATTAGATCAGTGTGTTGATTGTATGAAAGGTAAGTATGTTAAGAAAGTTAAGAAAGATGCCAAACGAAGTGCAGGGAATTTAGAAATAATTCACACGGACATATGTGGTCCATTCCCTGTTAAGAGCGTGGATGGTTATGATTCGTTCATAACTTTCACTGATGATTATTCGCGTTTTGGCTATATTTACCCAATTAAGGAAAGGTCAGAAGCATTAGATAAGTTTAAGATATTTAAGGCAGAAGTAGAAAATCAGCATAATAAGAAGATTAAAATAGTAAGATCAGACTGTGGTGGGGAATATTATGGGCGACATACCCCGTATGGCCAAGTTCCAGGACCGTTTGCTAAGTTCCTTTAGGAAAATGGCATAGTTGCCCAAGATTCCATGCCCGGAGACCCTCGCCAATGGAGTGGCCGAGAGAAGAAACCGCACCTTGATGGATATGGTGAGAAGCATGATTAGCTACTCCACACTATCGCAAGTTTGTGGATGGAGGCGTTAAAAACCGCTATCCACATTCTTAATCGTGTACCAAGTAAGTCGGTGCCCAAAACACCGTGACGAGCTATGGACGAAAGCGTAGTACCCTCACTTAAGTATTTAAGGGCGTGGGGCTGTCCTGCTGAGGCTAAGGTCTTTAACCCAAATTTAGGGAAATTAGATCCTAAGACAGTGAGTTGCCATTTCATTGGCTACCCAGATAGGTCAAAAGGTTACCGCTTTTATTGCCCTGACAGGCATACTAAGTTTGTGGAAACCAGACACGCTGAGTTCTTAGAGGATGATTTGATCAGGGGGAGCAAGGTAGCACAGGAGATTAACTTAGAGGAGAAACGGGTCTATGCCCCTACTCCAATGCTTCAGAACAATATTTTGTGTTACCTATAGCTCCCCGCACCAACGGTATTAGACACGTAGTGCCAAAGACTGCTGTTAGTTCTCCGTTGCCGACATCTATGAGAATCCGAACCCCGTCCCTCGAGCCATTGGAACCACAAAAGGTCGAAAGCAACAGAAGAACAACAACAGCCCCACATAGCGCCAAACGATCGAATCCTAGAAGATCGAAAAGAGTTAGAAGATCAGCTATTTCGGATGATTATGAGGTTTATGAAACCAAGAATTTCATATGGAGGATGATCCCACCACATATGAACAAGCCATGAGAAGCGAACACTCTGAGAAGTGGTTAGAAGCCATGAGAGATGAAATAAGATCCATGGATTCCAACAAAGTTTGGGAACTAATGGAAATCCCTAAGGGAGCTAAGAAGGTTGGTTGTAAATGGGTTTATAAAACTAAGTATGACTCCCAGGGGAATGTTGAGAGGCATAAAGCGCGACTTGTGGCAAAAGGCTTTACTCAGAGAGAAGGAATTGATTACAATGAGACTTTCTCTCCGGTCTCATGTAAAGATTCTTTTAGAATTATAATGGCGCTAGTAGCACACTTCGATTTAGAATTATATCAGATGGATGTTAAGACGGTATTCCTTAATGGGGATCTTGAGGAAGATGTCTACATGGCACAGCCGAAAGGTTTTATCGTGGAAGGCAAAGAGAACATGGGGTGCCGCCTAAGAAAGTCCATTTATGGGCTAAAACAAGCTTCAAGACAGTGGTATTTGAAGTTTGATAATACGATAAGAAAGTTTAGGTTTAAGGCAAATGTAGAGGACAATTGCGTTTATGTGAAGTTTAAGAACTCTAAGTTTATTTTCTTAGTCCTATATGTGGATGATATTTTGCTAGCAAGCAATGATGTCACTCTACTAATGGAAACTAAGAAGTTCTTGTCCTCGCATTTTGATATGAAAGATCTCGGTGAAGCCTCTTTTGTTCTGGGGATTGAGATTCACCGTGATAGAAATAGAGGGGTATTAGGGCTATCACAAAAGGCATACATAGATAAGATTCTTAAGAAATATGGTATGCACAAGTGTAGTCCATCACGTGCACCCATCGTCAAGGGCGATAAGTATGGAGAATATCAGTGTCCTAAGACTCAGATCGAGCTCGAGCAAATGAGATCAGTACCTTATGCTTCAGCTGTCGGAAGCTTACAATATGCTCAAATTTGTACACGCCCTGATATAGCTTTTGTTACCGGGTTACTTGGCAGATATCAAAAAAATCCAGGTGTAGAGCACTGGAAGTTAGTTGAGAAAGTCTTACGTTACTTGCAGGGCACAAAAGGCTTCATGCTAAGTTATAGTAAGAGTGACTCCCTCGAGATAGTGGGGTTTTCAGATTCAGACTATGCGGGGGATGAAAGAAAATCCACGTCAGGTTACATATTCACCCTCGCAGGTGGAGCAATATCGTGGAAAAGCTCCAAACAGACTCTCGTCACGTCATCGACGATGTACGCTGAGTTTGTAGCATATTATGAGGCCTCGGGGCAGGTGAGTTGGCTTAAGAAGTTCTTGCCCGGATTAAGAGTGGTAGACAGCATTGAGAGACCACTTAAGTTATACTGCGACAATAATCCCGCAGTTGAATATGCTCACAACAATAGGTCAAGTGGTGCTGCCAAACACATTGACATTAAGTATTATGTTGTGAAATAAAAAGTTTAGGATCATGTTATAAGTCTGGAGCATATAAAGACAGAAAACATGTTAGCGGATCCGCTCACAAAAGGCTTACCACCCAACGTGTTTAGAAAACACCTAGCCGTCATGGGGTTAAGGGAAAGCCTATGATTCCTGAACACTTAGGGCCCGTTAGTTAGAACTCTGTCTCAACTTAGAGAGGTGCACTGTAGCCGTCAAATCCAACGGAAATTCTCTGTGACGATGAGACGCGCTCAACGAAACTCTTTATAATGAGGGGGAGCTAAGTATTAAGTTTAGTTAAGGTTAAGATAAGTTATTTAGATTAAGTTAAGTGATTAGAAGAGATCAAGGGGGAGAATGTTAGGATTGATCTCTCACGTTGAGGCCCAACGGTCCCCAACGGACCTTGATCTGCTCCTGATCGGGGAGCCCAGCCCGTTCTATGACTGGTGGGCCCCTGTCACACTGCGGTATATAAAAGGGAGGAAGGCCGGGGCGCACAGTACGAGGTTCACCGCCGCCACTTCTTCCTCCCACAAACCCTAGCCGATCTAAGGGCCGCAGCAAGTGACGGGAAGGTCACCGCCGCCGCTGCCTCTACACCGACCGTCGCCGCCGTCGCGCAGACTCCATCCAAATGGCGACCATGGCGGAATCCAAAGGCAGCTGCTCCCAAGTCCGATGGTCGGCACCCTAATACTCTACCTCTCTCTCACTGTGTACTAGTAGATCTGGTCAGTGTCGAGTTCTTTTACCCTAAGTTATTCAACCCGGCTAATCCACTGCTAATGATCCTGAATTAGTACTTCAACATGAGTTTGATAGTACCAACAGCTTTTTAGTTACTCATGATCTCAAATTCGAAGGACCTGTAGATATAACTAATTTCATCAGTCCGCATCAGAGCTTTTTAGTTAAAAAAACTCGTGAACCATAAAAACCTCAATTATTTGTAGCTAAACTAGCCTGACCACAAAACTCCCATGTATGAGCAGAAAACTTCAATTATGTGTGATAAAAAGAGTTAGGTTCCTCATCCCAAGATGAACTTACAATTAAACTGGACTCCTAGAAATGGTGGGGAGTGAGCTGTAGGATCTGGATTCGAGTTTAGGAGCAATAATACATGTGAAGAGCATCAGCCAAGCTGTGCAGGTGGCGAGAAGTGGCAGAAGGCACGAGTCACAAGGAGTTGACGCTGGAAATTAGTGGTGGACGATATAGGACGCGCAGTTACAAATACTAGTAAATTATGTAGAACAAATGGATCTATGCATGAACCGAGTTGCAGGAACACTTGCACGCAATAAATATGTACTACATAATTTATATTTCCACAGCATTTGTCTGTATAAAATCTTAAAATACATTGATCCGGACATACTACACTGCTGTAGGATGATAAAAAAAGTCAGATTTTCAGGGGTTACTAATTAAGAAAATTTATCAAATTAAACGAAATTCAGAGCTATGAATAGTCATCCTTGGTTAGCAGTGCCAAACCCTCTCTCCTATCATTGTTTTTTGAATACAAACAATGCAGACCACAAGCACCTTAGAATTCCAAATAAACATTAGGTTCCAAGTATTCAAGCCATATTCAAAGTTTCTAGTATCCTTGGTGTGAGTTGTAACAGGGCTCTTGCCCAACTTTCTTCTTCTTAATGAAATGAAGTGCAGCTCTCCTGCATTTTCGAAAAAAAGGCCGCCTGCAAAAACTGCATTAAATTTGTAAAAAATGAATCATCCAAATGCTGACTATACCTGATTGTCCATATCCCATATCAAGAGGGAAGCAATCCAACCTGTATACCGCGCTATTAGTGTTTTGAATGCATTTTTTGTTACCACTGCCAGCATGCACTATCTACACATTGCAGAAGATTGATCATATATTGACATACCAACACAAAACTTATCAAGATCTGGGATATCAGAAAGAAAGCTACTATTCAAATCAGCATCAGAGACTAGTGACGCTAAAAGCATGGAATGCTGAAATTGATCAATATATGTGACATGCTCAGACAATACTACTATACTAAAACTGATCACTTAGCAATAGGTACATTCTCTGAAAATAAGAAATTCATTACACTGACAATACAAGGCAATGTCAAGACAGTCAACAGAAGACGACCAGTCGGAACTTGGGTATTGGACATTACCGAATAGGAATATCAGAGGATACCAAAGATATTATTCTCCATAATTTAAACTTACTAGCATGTAGCCATTCAATAAAGAACTAGACACGTTCGCAAACCAATATATGTTCAGTTTTGCTAGCTGCCTGAACATATTGAACAAAAACATTTATATTACACGGAGCATAGCAGGCAAATTTTGCAACCTGAGACCTCCCTGCGCTTACCGTTTGCTTGTAACTTGGTTTGCTTCCCATTAATCTCCAAGGTTGACACATTGGCAAACCTCTATGGAGCCTTTGAATGGACAGTGCGTTGAATCATACTTGAACATATAAGCCTGAAACAGGACAAATGTCATGAGGTTGATTACAGCCACAGTTTAGATAAATCCTTTTTTTTTTATGATCATGGGTGTATAAGATTAAATTTAGTGGACCAAAAAGGAAATGCAATACACAATAGGTCAACTAACATTAAGAAAAGTTTTTCAATAATTATTTTCGTAGTCATTCCTAAAGGAGAAATACAATCTCAGCATTGTAGAAAACAAGATACACTTCAAACATGCAATGAAAATAATTCCAAATTACATTGCTTTCAAGATTAATGATCGTTAACCAACACAACTTCAATGTAATATGCACAGTCATCCTATTGACATGTACGGAAAGATCAAACCTGAGCAGCCCCACCTGGCAGTGGTGAGGTGCCTTTTCCAAATAAATAAATAAACCCCCTTCCTTCCCAAACCTTCAAAACTCCCGCTTCCTCTGCCTTCTTCCCCTGCCCGCCGGCCTCCTCCTCCCGTCCTCCGTCGTCACCACCACCATCCCCGCACAGTCTCCGACCACACCCGTCCAAGAACCTCTCCCCCGACCACACCCGTCCAAGAAACTCACCCTTCACCGGAATACAAGTCTCGCCGCGCCGCCGACCAGGCAACCCCAAGAAACACCGCCCGCCACGCCTCTCCCTAGCTTCTCCGCCAAGAACAGACCGCCCTATGGAGAAGGGCCACGGGAGGAGTCGCCGCAGGGGCGGGGCCCCTCGGCTGCCGGAGCTCGTTAGAGAGAGGGCGCCGCACGCGCAGGGCCGTGGCGAGGAGGCCGTGCGGGCGCGGCGGGCTCGCCTGGCCTCCGTGATGGAGGCCCTCTGGGCGGGGCTCCAGGGGCTCGGGAGGCTGCTCCGGTCTTTCTTCGCACGGCGAGAGGTCGAGTTGCCGGCGGCGGAGGAGAAGGAGGTGCCCTTCGGTGGTCCGCACCAGGGTCGTCAGCGCCAAGGCGGCGGTCGCGCTGTGCTGTACGGCGACAAGACACCACCGCGTCGTAAGAGAGAACCACGACAGCCACCCCCACCTCCTCCCAGGGCTCCCAGCCCCTTGCTGGTATAATTCTTTTCACTTCTCTTCTGTCAAGATCGTGAATTGGTTGAATCTTGCATCGATTTTGTCATGATGTGATTTCAGAACATGTGGTTGGTTCAGAGTTGTATGTTCTTGTTCTGGATTCATCACCCCTGTTCTTTGTGATTTTCTATGTTCATACAGTGTGGATTTTGTCAACATGTGAATTCAGAGCTGTATGTTTCGAGATTCATCACTTTCCTTTCTGATTCCTAGGTTCATCACTTTATTTCTAATTCCTAGATTCACACAGCGTATATTTTTGTTAATATGTGATTCATAACTTAGGTTCAGAGTAGTATGTTCTAGATTCATCACCTTGTTTATGATTTCTAGGTTCATTTATCAACAAGTGATTCAGAACTAATATTCAGAGTTTATATTCTTGATTATTGATCACCTATACAGTTCATAAGAAAAACAAAACTCTAGGATTCATCCTTCTGCTACCTTTTGTTCATTTAGGTGGTTAAAGGAAAGAGTGTCTTGAAGCAACTGGAAATGCAATACGAGGAATATTGCAGGATCAGAGCGCGTCTTCCAGATGGCTTATGTCTTTGCCATATGTGCTTTTTTGACATGCCACGTCATGACCATATGACAGTTCTTAAGCGCGAGGTGAAAATTCAAACCGTTAAATCTAGTTACATTTACTGATGTTCTATGTCTAATTTGAAATTGCTTATGCAGATGATTAAACATTGCAATGATATGCACCTCAGAATCAGAAGATGTATACGGTGCAAAGTTCGTGGTTGCGAAGTCAGAGTTAGCACGGAGCGTGACTACCAATTGCATATGCACTTTTGCCACCCTAATGTGCCTTTCTAGAGGTGATCATTAACGATAAAGACGTGTGCTAAGTGATGAGTTTAGAGCCTGGTAGCTAAGACGTGTGCTGCAGTTTTTTTTATAAAGGACAAATATAGCTATGAGGGTGAATGAATCACCCATTATAGAGTGTATAGCTGTCAGTAGTGGACAAGTGTTTACATGGATTGGGTTCGTACATGAATACTGAATTCATTCAGTGTCACATTGTTATGATTGAGAGCTTGATTGGCCAGAACATGTGAAGTGGTATTTAGTTTCCTATCAATTTTGAAGATTCGTCCTTTATTTACTGCAATGCTGTTGATGAAGCTTTGAGTAAGTGGTTTGATATCCCATCATGGAGGAGTTGAGTGGTTCTGTCCATTGAAGAAGCTAACCAGCTGTTGGTTGTCTGATAGGAAAAAAAGGATGGTGCACTTGTAGTGCATTAAGAATCTTTGCTCCAAGTGCTAAAGCTACCGCTTCAGCCATTAGCACAGAGGTGCATCCTTCTTGTATTGCTTTGACATAACATAGATTGTTGATGCCGCTCATGCATGTCCATTGATGATGAAAATTCCTAAACCTGCTGACCTTGGTACCTGCAAAGAATTGTCTGGAGAAATGGAAAGCTGCTGGCAATAGAATTTAAGTTGTGGGGAGGGGGGGCTTGGTAGGCCTACCATGAACACAATCAACGCAAGTGATGGTTTCTTCTTCCTTCGCCAAAATCTGCAATGAAAACATTTGTACCTGCTTGGATTTGGGAAATGTTGACATTGACTTCATTCCCTCTTGGTAATTGTATCATTGGCATAATCTGAAGTCTGATTTTCCTGCAATGAGTTAGTTTGAGTCAGCTGAGTGCCAACTCTTATTACCTGCTCAACTCTGTTATTGGATTGTTGATTTAGTCGGCTTGATTGTGTAGAGCAGCAGCTGTCATCACTTGTGTTTTGCATTGCTTCTGTTAGCTTGATGTCCGCAGCCACTGCATATTGTACCTGCAAGACAGACCACTTTTTGTTTTGCAAGCGAGCATCATGTCTCGCTTTCCAGATATACCATAGAGTTGTGAGCATTTTTTGAATCTCTTCATCTTTCATGTTTTGGTTGATAATTATGGCTAGGATTTCCTGAACACTATCTGGTTCCTGTGGTAGGTTAGAGATTATCAAGGGAGGAGAGGCAAAAAACCAGACAGCTCTTGCAAAAGTGCAATGGAAGAAAAGATGAGAATCATTTCGGTCATGTTGCAAATTGCAGAAAGCTTGCTAATCTTTGATGACAAATTCCCAGCTCTAGCACCAGTTGCAAGGGCTCTTGTGATAGGCCTCCAAGTGAAAGCTTTGATGCATGGAGGGAGAGTTTTATGCCTCCATATTCTGTTCAAAATCTGCATAGCTTGCTGTGTGACACCTCTGGCATTTTGATTTGTAAGGTGTACCTGCAATTGGTTATTGAGGAGCGAATGCTTCTTTAGTTGTAAATGTACCATTTTTAGCTGGTTTCCATCTAATCATATCTTGTGATTCCGAGTACTACAGGTGTGTGTGAGTGATACAGCGAATAGCTTCTTCATCAAAGATCTGAGATATGAGATCATTCCAAGTTTGAGTATGAGGAGTCCAAAGATCTGCAATTTTGTCAGGCATACGTTGAATAGTAACTGGGAGTTAATGTGATCATGAATAGTGTCCCAAATATCACACCAAGGCATTGACCAAATACTAGAGATACCATTATGAATTTGAATGATGCAGTGTTTACGCAAAATACCTTTAACTTGAAGGATGGAAAACCAAAAGGCCGATTCGGTATGTGTATTTTTAGCAGTCCAAAAAGTATTATCAGGAAAGTATTTAGCTTTTATAACTGCAGGCTGTTATAGCCTGTAGCAAGTTTCCAAGCTGTATTAATTAGTAGACTATGATTAACTTTCAACACATCTCTGATTCCAAGGCCCCCTTCAGTTTTAGGTCTACAAATATCTTTCCAGGAGCGAAAATGGAAATGGGCAGTTGAGTTTTCATCTTTGAATAGCAGCCCACAAAAAAAAAATCCAGATAATAGAAGTAATTTTGGAAATGAAGCTTTTAGAGAAAATAATGGTAGTCATATAGTAGATAGAAATAGAGGATTAGAACAGAATTGATGTAGGTCAGATGACCAGCATGATTTAATTTATTAGCCTTAATTGTTGTGAGTTTATTTTTAAACTTAGTTAGAATGAAGTTGTAAGCTTTATTTCTGTCACTATGATTAAAAATAAGAGGGTGACCAAGATAAGTAGTGTTAGGAGCAAGAGCAGCAACAGGGAAAATGTTCATGACAGTGCTATCTTCATCCACATTTTTGCTAAAGAGAATGTGAGATTTGGATAAGTTAGGAGTTTGGCCAGAAGCATTGCAGAATGACTGAAGAATTGAATTGATGTTAAAGGCTTCAGTAAGTAGTTTGACCACAAATAAGTAAATCATCAGCAAAAAGAGAGAATGAATTTTAGGGTAGTAAGGACCTAGAGTGACACCCTGAATATTGTTAAGATCCATATTGGTTTGTAAGCAGATTGATAATTCATTAACAGCAAGAACAAATAAATAAGGAGAAAGAGGGCAGCCTTATCGTACACCTTTGAGGGTGAAAAATTGCTGTAGGTTCACCATTAATAATGACAGCCAGACTGGTAGAAGATATGCATTGATAAACAAGCATAATAAAATGGCCGTGGAAACTTTGTCTTTTCATTGCCTTTTTGAGCTGAAACCGTGGGGCAAGGCTCCCCAGCAGCATATATAAATAAAAGGAGGAACAAGGTACAACTCTTACAACTTACCGAGAGAGGAGAAAAGGACAGCAAGGGCCTAACCAGCAGTTAGGCCACAAAAAACTGGAAAAAAAAAATGAAAGCTATACTAAGCTATACACAACTAGAGCTAAAGAGAACAAAAGGAAAAAAGAGCCAATTACAGGCCATCAAGCTACTTGTGGATGGACTGATGAAGACTTTCTTTGATCCTGAAAAAGGTGCTCTGAAATTTCTTTCCTGAAAGCATTCTTCCTTGAGTTGATGCTAGGAGCCTTCTTATAAAAAAATAATGCATTCCTTTCATCCCAGATACACCAGGCCCCTATCATAAAAATTTCCATGAAAAAAAGGTTGGCGAACAGATTTTTGGCTGCAAGCAATTTCTCTTGAATACTGACTTCCTCTTCGCAAACAATTCCAAGAGCAAACCATCTTGTTGCAGCCGAGGGGCAACTGAAGAACAGGTGCTCAATAGTTTCAAAAGCTTTAGCTAGATCAAGTTTAGGTAGAAAAGCTTTCTGCTTCCATGATTTAAGATTAAAGGAGTGGACGTGTGCTGTAGTGTTGAGACTTCTCGGCACTTTGAAGATCCTGGCGCTGTTGACTGATGTATGATTGATGAAAGTCTGGGTGAAGTACTTGATATCCCAACGAGATGTATTGTGGTCACTCCCATTTAGGAAGGAGACCAATTGCTGATTGTCTGTAAGGAAGAAGGGCCTGTCAATACCAAGGGCCGTGACAACTTGAGCTGCAAGTGCAAGAGCAGCAGTCTCTGCCATAATGACTGAGGTAGATCTTGTGAGTCTTTCCTTGATGAAGATGGTCTTAGCCAGCTGAAGGTGACAGTTGATGATGAAGATTCCTAGTCTTGCTTGCCTTGATACCTGCATGAGAGTGTCCAGGGCTGTGGATGCATCCGTGTAGCACCTTGTGCCCAGAAATGTTGGAAGCATCGTTCTGAAGAGAGGTGGTCCCGGCAGTGTTGGGTCCTGTGCTTGTGGTTGTTCCTGTTCTCCTCTGAAGCCTACATCATTGAAGTGATTACCTTGGTTTCTTGGTGCTTAGTCTGGTTGTACCCGGATGACGAAGCTGTGAGTTCTGTGCATCTCAGTGGCCATGGCCGGAGCGATGAGTGCAGCATGTCTCTGCCTGTGTTGCCTCTGCTGATGCCAGTTCGGTGCTGATGCAACATTTGATCAGCATCTGCCATGGGCTCATCTTCCTGCAAAGTTGTGTTAGCCATATTTATTTCAGCCTTCGCTTGGTTATGGACCTGCCAAACAATCCATCTTTTTTTTTTTTTCTCAAACACGCAGAAGTGCTGAGTATCATTTCACCAAAAAGAGTCGTACATAGACCCAGACACACACACCCCTCCTAAAACTTGAGACACTGATCACCTGAGAAAACTTTAAAGAAACGACCAGAACAAAAGCAAACAGCAGAGAGTAAGGAGAGGCCCTTCGCTCCTGCCAAACACCATAATTCAGCTTCCTCCTTTGCAGCGCTGTGCCCACTCTCTGTGTGTGTGTGTTTTTTTGGGGGGTCATATTTTATTATTTTAAATCATTTCTTACTTTCCAAATATACCACGTGACACCCCTATAGGAAATTTATTAAAAAGCAATAGTTACAAATACAGAGCAGAAATTTAAGAGACAAAGAAAGAGTGGGAAAAAATGAAGAAAACAGGAACAATTATAATAGAATCTGACTCCATAGATCAAAAAGGTTGGCATCTCTGCTCCTTGCTCTAACTGTCCAAGTTGAGCTCTCTTGAGAAAACATTTTTGACACTGTCAACTGAAGCTGGGATGTTCTTGAAGATTAAGTCATTTCTGACTGTCCAAATTCCCCAACATAGATATAGATCATGAAGAATTGGCTATTGGACTGATGTCTGATGTGTAATAAAACTTCTGGGAAGCTTGAGTCTTGGCTTATAGCAATACTGAACAGGTTTTCTTTAGCAAAAGGGCAATCTAAGAATAAGTGAGTCACTATCCTGCTCAATGGGTAAAACTAAAGTACAGAGAGGTGGGTTAGCTGAGAACCATACTGCTCTTGCGAACGTACAGTGGAAGAAGAGGTGAGCATTAATTTCAATATCATTACATATCGAGCATTGTTTGCTAATATTAGTAGAGAATCTTGCTGCGCGTTCACCTGTGGAGAGTGCTCTTCTAATGAGTCTCCAAGTAAAAGTTTTAATGTAGGGAGAGATGGTTCTGTGCTTCCATGTTTTGAGGAGAATTTGCATGGCTTGGCTGGAGACACTTCTAGAGCCATTATTATTAAGCTGAATAGTTTAATACAAACTCAGCATTGTAGAAAAGTTTTTTAATAATTATTCTGGTAGTCATTCCTAAAGGAGATATACAAACTCAGCATTGTAGAAATCAAGATACACTTCAAACATGTAATGAAAATACTCCAAATTACATTGCTTTCAAGATTAATGATCATTAACCGACACAACTTCAATGTCATCTCTACTATATGTACAATTAACAAGATATGCAGAGTCATCCTATTGACATGTACACAAAGATCAAACCTGAGCAGCATTGTAAGCATTTATGGTCCTCACTGCAGCATCCTTCCTCTCTGCACCTGACATGAACTCAGCAAGGCACCTGCCAAATCGTCATGAGGAGAAATCAGATACCAAGAAATCAATCATCCTATTGAATTAATGAAGTTCAAATGGATTTTGAACCATAAAAACATGAATTGTTCGAACATTCATTATGAAATTAGGCAGATGATGAAACCCAGTATAGTATAATGATAAAACTGAACAGATTCAACAATAGACAGTGCTTAGTTTGTTTCCCAATTCATCAAGCAATCATCACTGCCATTGGATAAACACCAGTCAGAGACTATCTGTTAGCAATGAATATTGAAGTTTGCATTTTAAAAGGTATTTATAATCCTACCAGCAACTACCGTGTCATGAATTTAGAGTCTTTGTGTGATGGAAAAAGAAACAGAGATCAATTATACTTCTGTTGTGATGCTTGCATTCTAGTTGTCATCAGGATGTAGGCACAGCTGCTGTAACACGCAACTGCCAGGTCTTTCTCAAACCTGCACAAATTGTAAGACAGAGTTGTTTATGCCATGGTTGCTAATTCATACCATTTTCAGCCCATCCATTAGTTTTCCAAAAATATATCAAGGTTTAAATTGAAGAAGCAGATCAAAAGCTTTGAGTGATATAATTTTAGTTTATATAGCCAGTAACTTGATAGGATGCATATTACCAAAGGAAAAGTAGTATATCAACTAACTAAAATACCATGCAATTGAATATTAACATACTAGATAGATCAACGTAATCCACCGATAGATTGACAAATGCTAAATTAGCACCCACCAGCTAATGTGGTTCATTCAGGCATGCATCCACTACATTCCCTCATGTGGCATCTTGTCAAATGCATGCATCCATCATTGCAGCTACCAGCTAGCAAGAAGGTGAGCACATCTGCCATGCTATCATCGTCACTATTGCATTAGACATTTAGACCTTTTTGCGCCATTAAATTCTACAACACAAAATAGTTCAAGCGTAGATCTACTCTGCAAATCACCAATTATTGCAAATACCAGGAACCAAATAGAGAAATAGCAGTCAAAGGCAATTGCAGTAATTTCCAGATTTGGGGATGGGGTTGGAGACTGGATGCGTTCATTAAACCACACAGAGCTGAAGTTATGCCATCGGATCAGAAGGGGCTTGCTGCAGCCACAGACCTCTCCATTCCACAGGAGATGGTAGCATGCAAATAAATGGTTCAAAAAAGGATTTGCAAGTAAAAAAAATAATAAATATGTCACTTGAACTTGTGGACAAAGTAGATGCATGATGAATCTACAACATAATAGCCTCCATATCCTATTCAGCCAAGAAATTTCTTGGTGGTTCAGTAGTCTTGAAGTTCATAGATCGACACATACAGGGACAGGATGATGAGGGGCAGAGCATGCGCATCTTTGAGAAAATAATAATATTGATAGACACCCTCCCAATAGAATACAGGGCAATCTGATTCCAAACTGTACAAATCACGAACTTATCTCCCCATAATTCCCCAATCCCTGATGATATTAACTAAACAAACTGAAGATGGAAACAGGAGCAGGGATGCAGAGGGGATTCAGTCTGATCACCGTTTTTGACCTAACTGTACAAATCAAAAAAGATTATGATGATCCAATCAAGTATTGTTGACCCATTTTCTCATCAAATCAGAGGCCTTGAGTAACACCTTCATGATGCTTCCAAATGAAAATACACCCATGATTGGTTCTAAGTTCTAACAGGAGCATACAGCAGCTAGAACTTCCATTCCAGAAAAAAAATACAAAAGATAGCAAAAGAAATTAAATATTTGAAACAAATTGCAAAGTTGATCTATTTGCTGAATGCCAAATTCAGCTCCATAAGATTGGGTGTTATCCAAGTGGGACAAGGCCAGTTGGACCAAATCGGAGACACAATTTCCTTCTTGCTGCTATTTTTGAAGTCCCAAACTCCTATATCACGAGTATAATTGTTTAATTGCGTAGTAATTTGATCCATATCATCAGTAAAGTAGGCATGATTTGACTTCAACTTTGGGTGTTCTTCAGCACAAAGACAAATCGAATTGTTGCGCCCAAGAAACAGCATATGGTACGGCAAGCTGTTTATTTCCACTAGCTCTTTTGCTTCCACGTCCACTTTATATACTTCTATTTTCAAGGTGCATGCCCGCCATTTCCTAGGGTCACTGTCATCTTCACCCTGTCCCTCTGCAACATCATCATCTGCATCCTCCCCCTCTGGAACATCACTATCCTCATCCTCCCCCTGTGGAACACCAACAGTCCTCCAAACTTGCAGCAGATCGCCCCATGGAGCCTGAATAATGTACATGCTCTCAGAGATATACTTTAAACTGTTAATAATTACTCTCATTGTGACAGTGGAGCCAGTGAGATCAAAGGCATGAATTTCTCCAAGTGATGTCAATGCATATAGTAGACCATCCATATATACACAGTCACTGTAGTTTATGCCGTGTGGCAGCCAGGTCCACTTTTCATCTCCTGCTCTTGCAAACGAAAGCTGAAAAAATGGTTTGTGAATGAGAACCACAATGTAGCTTCCAGCAGATGGATCAGGAAATACAAACGCTTTGAAGTAGAGGTCCTCGCGCAGAATGTTGGGGGCATGTAGTTCGGCCCAGCAAAATTCCTCAGCAGTATGATATGACAACTCATACTTGTTGATAGTGCCTGTGGCATCAAAGATGGGCTTCACATGCTCAATGGTGATCACTGAGGGCAGAGCAATCTGTTCACCAGTGATGGGATTGACAAGGTGCATCTCAGACCTCTCATCCGCAGTAATCAGCCAGCCATTGGAGGAACCGATTAGCGACCTACTACGGATGGGTGGTTCGGGCAGAGTTATCTTGTAGGCCCTATTTTCCGCAAGGCTATATAAACAAGCAACATTTTCACCAGCAGATTTAGAAGTATAGAGTAGGCATGGTGTCTGGGACTTTTTGTTCTTGCCCAGGTGGCGCAGGCATTTGTAGGCCGAATGCCAGGACGAGCAGACTGAGCCTGCTCGTAAAAGGTCAGGGATCTCCAATGTGGCAAAGATGCTCATCAACACATCCTGCGGCAGCTCTGGCAATGTGCTGACCTCAACCTCCAATTCCATCAGTGGTTGATGACCTTTTTGCAATTTGTTCAGCAAAAAACTGGCAGTGAGACAGAGCTGCTTAGGCAAGATTGTGAAGAATAGACTCCACAGATCTTTGGGTTGCAGAGCTAACACACCACATAGGCTGCTCATCGTTAGAGCTCTGCTACAGGTCGCCATTGGAAGAGAACGGGCGAATCCCTCTTGCAAGGTGAATTGCTTCTGAAGGAACACACTTGCAAAGCTGCAAATCTTGACCTTTTCTATTTTTTTTAAAAAAAGCTGCAAAACTTGGATGGAGCACACAGATCCTGGTTGGCTGCACTTATATAGATGGCTAAGCAAGGCTACGCTCCTGAACTCCCGACCCGAGTAGGTGACCACTGACCAGAAACCGGAATCCAAGACCGACACGTTTTTGGATTTTGTTGGATCACCGCTACGCCGTCCTGGAAAAAAAATCGAACTTGAAATCAAATTGATGGCTCTCTATCGTCCCCCGGTTATTATTAATCGGATTCCATCCCGGATTTGCCTCCTCAGATTCTCAGCCAATCGAATTCCGACCCCAGTTCAGACACAAACCAAATAGGATACTAACCGGCCAAGACAGTCCAGTGCGACGAGGGAATTTGGTTGGGCATATGCTCCACGCCGGCGTCTGAATCGGTGGTGAGCTGAGGGAGTCAGCGACGCTCAGCTCTGCGGCGGCGTCGGGGCAACCGCGCTACGACCGTGCGAACGTGCGACGGCGCGAGGGGCCCTCGGCACGCTCCGCAACCACGCGAACGAGGCACGCCGGTCCGATGCTTGTGATGGGAAGCAGCGAGCAGTGGGAGGCGTGAGTGCCGGCGGTGGCGGCCGGAGGTGGGAGTGCTGGCGGCGGACGGATTTGGGGAGCGCGCCTCGAGCTTGAGCTGAATGGCAATTGTCGTCGTTGATAGTCCTCTCGCCTGTTGACTAAATTTGCCGTCAGTTTCAAAAGAAAAAAAAAACTAAATTTACCGCGAGGAGCCATAAAGGTCAGCAAATAATAGTAGTAATAGTAACGTTGTAAAAAAAAAACATGTACAATAGCATTTACTCTCTCAGTCCCTATTTAGATGTCGTCATGGAATGCGTATTACAAGTTTGACTTAATTTATACAAAATACGTATAATATTTATATTTTCAAATAATTTTGTTGAAAAACTAGATCCAAAGATCTTTCCGATGATACTAATTATGATACTAATCAATGATATTTATTATTTATTAAAATTGCCGGCATTTGTTTCTCAAGAAGCGAAGCGACAAGTATTTAGAGACGGAAGGAGTATTTAATATCATAAAATTTGATCAAATTTATAAGATACTAAAACATGGTACTGAAGAAAGTTTTATTCTATTAACTAACACTTCTCGTTTGGTTCTCATATAAGTCACAAAACTTCTCTGTTTGGAACAAAGGAAATTTTTCCTATTTTTATGTTTTTCATGTGAAATTGAACGGGTTTCTATGAAATTCCTGTGCAATTCCTACAAAATTCCAATGTTCAAAGCAGACCCTTATAGATGCGTTCGGTGGTTGACTAAGTGAAACTGCATTATTATACGCTAGAAAAAATGCCCATGCGTTGCAACGTATACACTAGGAAAGATGTCCATGCGTTGCAACGGGTATGATTTTTTATCGGAAATTACCGAGAAATTTTTCTTTATCGGAGATGTTTTCGATTTGGATTCGATTTCACTTCAAATTTGCCATGAGATAAGGCTGCACCGATGGCGATGGCTGCCGAAGGAACTTTGGATAAATGTGGCAACGGCAGGAAGTACCAAGAGAAGCATAAGTCAAGCTCAGAGTAGTGCGCAACATCTAGGGAAGGGAGCTCGGAGCAGCATGGGAAGGAGCTTGAAGGTGCAGGGCTACGAGCATTGGTTCCGCCAAGAAAAAAGAAATTCAATAAGGATTTGATGAAAAATAAAAGGAAATTCAAGCCTTACCTTGGCATCCATCCCTGAGGTATGGAACTATGGATTGCTCTCGTACCCGGCCAAGCAGCGGCAGATGTAGCCTTTATGTGCCTCGGCGGTGGAGTTCTGGCAGTAGCTTTGGCTGCTGTGGCACTCCAGTGCTGGCCCGTCCACGGGGCACGTCAAGTTAGGGTCGTTGAGCATGGCCGGCAGCGCTGGCGGCGGCGCGTCCTCGGCTATAGTCCTGTTGATTGTGTAGTTGACGCCGCACTCGGTGATGTAGAAGGTGTCGGTGCGGCCAACCGCCGTTCTGTTGAACTTGTGTGCCTGGACGGTGTAAGTAGGGTAGCTAACGGGAACGGTCGTCTGGCAGCAGCCAACGCCGAAGCATCCGCTGTTGAAGTAGAGGTATAGTGGCGTCGGCACACGCACACCCTCATCGTCGACTAACGAGCAGAGTGCCGAGCAGGCGCTCACGATGTTGTCGCCGCCACCGCCGCCGACCGTGCCCATGAGGCGCAGCTGCATGTTACAGGCCACGCCACCAAGAGCTTGTTTACTACGCCAATCCTGATCCCGTGATCTCTGTTGTTCATATTCTTTTTTATTGAAGTGTTATTCATATTCTTGCCGATTTTAATTTTAATTCATATATGCTATTTCTATTATTATTATTATTATTTCCATATCAAACGGAAGAGATCTGGAATTGGACACGGACTCTATCTCTTCTAAACGGAACCGAATCAATCTTTTAGTTGGACGAAAAAGAGGTGAACTAAAAAATAGGCGGAAAGTTTTGCGTCTTTATTATTAGGTATAGATATAGATTCTAGATTAGAAAAAGCATACGGAGTTGAATCGTATTTCCAAAAATTAGAGTGTCGAACATAAACTTAATTCTATTGTTAGTTGAACTATTTATTAAAGGACTATCTCAATATTTATAACATTGAATAGGTGTAGCATGAAAATTTATTACATGATAAATTTAACATTACATATTAAGTATTATAAATATTAATGTTTTTATATAAATAGTAAAATTTAAAATTGTTTGACTCGAAAATGGGGGTAAACAGTTGTTTTCAATTTTTGAAGTTTTCTTTATTACCTTCGACAATACTCCTACGTTTTTTTTTTGAGAAACCGGATTTATATTTCACCACAAATTCTGATAGTTTACATCACACAACTTACAAAGACATCCTTGAAAGAAAAGAGAATTACAATCAAGTCTTTGTAAGGAACTCCCTGTCGTTCTCGCCGCCGTCGGAGGAGGAGACGCCTACTGAAGCCGACCACCTTCCCGACGAAGCAACATCAAAGTTTTGGAATGGCACCAAGAGTAGCACATCGGAAAAACTAACGTGCCATGTAGTCGTTGAACGAACAGGCCTAACAAGATGGCCAACAGCCATCTCTTCGCCGGATAATAGAAGGGATCCGACGCCGCAACAAAGACCAAACCCAAAGACGCCGGTGAAGAGAACACCCAAAGGGGATGCAAACCACCAGAGAAGGTGGGATCTAAGAACCAACCCGATCTCCCAAGTTGGTAAGCAAACCTCCCAAAGTCTCCACCAGCATCGACGCCGACAAAGACGAGAGAGGAACAGAAGAACTCAAGAGGATCTGGACCACTCACCAGAACAACAGATCTTCCAAGTTCTTCCTTTATTCTCCGTATAGCTTCGCCGAAGGAAGGAGCTGCAGATTCACCGACGATGTCCACAGATCTACCACTCCTGCATCCTCCAGCGGCGCTCAGGAGCAACAAAAGCACCGACGGCCAACTGACGAGTGCCATCGTAAACCAGACACCACTAACAAGCTAGCTATATACAAGAGAACTGAAACCGCCGTCGATTCAACCGATCCCCCTCCTCCTCCGACGCCAACGAGGGCGCCAGAGGCGAGGGCGACGGCGAATCGACGGAGGAAACGCGAAATCGCCCTCTGGTCGCCGTTCGACAATACTCCTACGTAATAAAAAGAAGTGGGCCGACCAGACCTTTGTTTTAGTTGGGCCGAGTTGGCCTGCCTTTGTTTTACCCTGAGACGTTCTCCTCTCCAAGGAGCACCAACGCCTCCACGCGACATCCATGGCCGGAAGCCGCCGCCGCCGTCGCCGCTGCGGAGCGCGGTCGTCGCAGCAGGGCGCCGAATCCTCGTCGCTGGCGGACGCCACTCTCAGCGCCAGGTCTATAGCCTGATCCCAACCCTAACCGCTCATCTCTCTTTCTCTTCCCCCCACTCCTTAATTAGGGCGTATTAATTTCCTGAGCAATGGTATATTTGTCACATGACGTGACTCAGTCTATTAACTTTGGATCCACAGTAGAATCAGAAAAGAGCACATCTCATTTCACCACGAAGTCTCATGTGTATTTGGTCATCTCATAGTTATGACTTATGAGGCTGCCAGGTGCAATGCTCACTTCTATTTAGACCTAGTAAATTATTATTGGAAAGCCACATGAAAGTTGTCTGGATAAGAAGAGGAGCATATCACTGCGCTTATGTCAATTGATATTTCTTTTGGAAGTATTATAAAATCACCCTCTCTGCCATGATTTGAAAACATACTATTATATGTACCGTGGGCACACCAAAAGAATCCTAGTTATTGTATTGTGGGAAAAAAAAAAGATTTGGTGCTTCTGACATAGCTTGTCTGAATTGAAGTTTAGTATGTCATGATAGACATAAACCACCATGCCTTATTATTCTGTTTCATTTCCTACAGTGTATTAATTCCAACAGTATAACTCTATTATGTTTCAGTTCTTCATTCTGATCCATTGCTATTTAATTTCTATGTGGCAGAGAAGTGACCATTGTGGAGAAGTCAGGCTCTACTTCATCTGGACCTTATGTTTGTGCAGATCTCCTGGACAGCCTACTTCATGAAATCATTGTTCTCATCAACTCATTCCAGGACTTCCTTGCCTTTATTGGCACCTGCCAGTCTTGGCGTGCAGCAGTCTCTTCCTTCCCCTCTGTGTATGCTTTCAGCTTCCCACCTCTCCACCTCGAACCAGATGGTCCTTATGTCCTTCCTCATAGCAGAGGCATCAAGCCCCTCTGTTTGTCTAATTGCAAATGGCAGCTCAGTGACCTTACCAAGAAAAACCTATCCCTTCAATGTTCAGCGCCTCAAAACACTCCAAATGAAATGCACTATCTGGGCTGCTCACATGGGTATCTTATCTTTACGTATGAGGAGCACTGCCTTCTTGTCGATGCATACAGTGGTGCCAAGGTGATGCCCCCCAAACTCCCATGCAACAACAATCTTGGTTACAGTTCTGGCATTGGCATTCTTACGTCTCCATTAAGTTCACCCAACTCGCGCCTCCTCCTTTTCTCAAGGGTCTCCATGTTTGAGTGGCTGGTTGGAACAAACTCCTGGTCAGAGCATCCTCTTGATCTTGACCATGAACGCATCCATCAGGTTGTGTCCTTCAAAGGTCATATCATTGTCATAGATGCTCTTATGAGGCTTCACACTATTCAATTGACACCTCAGTTCAGCATAAAAGAAATAGCAGTTTTGTGGAGGTCCCTGCGGACCCTGCCCCTTATCCCATGGTTGGTGGTCTGCGGTGACGTGCTTCTCATGGTTGATCTCACAATCACTTCTCTTCCCTCACTTGGGAGCTCGCTTAGCTTTGGCAGTTCCAATGGCGCCATTAGATTTTTTGAGGTCTTTCGCCTCGACTTCTCAGTGAAGCCAGCCAAGTGGATACAGATGGAGAAGTTGGAAAACCATGCACTGTTTCTTAGCCTGGACAGCAGGAACCCTGCAATTTCTTGCGTGAACCCCGAGAGATGGGGAGGAAAGAGTAACTGCGTGTACGTTGCCAAGCTATCTAATGATGCTGATCCTGAAGAGCCTTGGACTGTGCTGGAGGTTGGTCAGTCAGTGCCGCACCACCACATAGTTGAAACCATGATGTATAGCCTTACATTCCCACCGGACTACAGTCAGATCGGTAGCCTCTGGCTGTTCCCCAGTCTGGTTTATGGTGCTACCCAGTGACCATGTTGGACTACCCAGTCTGGTTTATGGTTTATGGCTAGCCTTGCACACGCCCTGGAGATTGCTGTTTTCTTAGTTTCAGTTATTAAGGTCAATTTGGCTCGAACAGTTTCCTGAGTTGGACCAGTGTTATGTGTTCAAATACTTTTGATGTGTATTGGGCATGCCTGCTTGTAATCTGATGAAGAACTAAACATCAGAATTGCATTTTGCATTCAACATTTGAACCCGGGTGCACATCTAAATCTAGCTGATGATTTTCAGGTTTTGTTACCATTTGCTATTGCTATTGTGCTTATTGTTACTGGAGCATGAGAAATTGGAAAACGAGTTACAAAAAGTTTGTACTGTGTTGTTGCTACTTACGGCGGCTTTGTCATCTCAGCGCTTCTTCCATGCATTTTTCCCGTTGTTTCAGTTTTCTTCTTTTTAAGCATGTGTGCTTTTATGTATCGTATCCTTCACTGTTTGGCTGTGTATTTTCAAAAATATTCAGTACAAGTCGAACCTTTATACTATGTGTTTGTAACCATAGTAATCGGCTCAAATTTTTTTCTACGGCATGACGGCTGGGGAAAAAAAATGGCAGCTGAAGTAATACTGTGTATCTTTGCGCGCGAGTTTGTGCAACTTGTTTTCGTCGGTACTTATTGAGGACATACAATCGGCTCAAACTGTAGTTTTTCGTAGTGAACGTGATTAAACTCAGCCGTGGTCAGAAGCCACACGATGATTATCAACTCTCCGCCATTGCTGAGCTGCCTGGCATGGGACTCACTGCTGCAGTGATGCGCCGCATAGCCGCCCTAGCTTTGGTTCTGGCATCTCCAATGATCTTTGCTTGCGTTGCAGTTTTTCTTTTTCAGCGAGTTCTGCTCCTGGATCAAGGACCTCTGCAATATTATCATGTCTGTTGCCTTTGACACTCGAACCTGGAAACATTATTGTCTACCAGGGTATGGGGGTTTATTTTCGACCCTGCCTTGCAAAGACCTTTATTTCTCAATTAGCGTATCTCGTTGATCGACCTTGTTTTCACCATGGTGTTGCTTCATGCATGATGGACATGAACCTCAGGTGACGCCATTACCGCAGCACTTTCCTGGTTTGAAGATGCAATGTGGGCCAAACAAGGGATGGCAGTTATTAAATAGGTTTATTATTGGTCAATTTTAGTCAAGACTTTTTTATCGGTCTAGTCGTCCTTCAGTATCCGTACAAAACGTGCTGTCAAGATATTTGTGTGTGTTTCTCGAACGTTGTAATAATTGGTTTGATTCTACCCTTGGGTGGATGAAGCCGGGTATAAAGTATCCATTATCTAAAAAAATTCCACAAAGAGGAACATCATGTACTCCCTCCATATTAAAAAAGGTGACGTTCTGGGCTTAGGTAATGTTTTCACATAAGTTGACGTTGTGGGCTTAGGGGATGGAAAATTGGAAATAAGACGCGATTGCCCCTGGCCATTCGGAGTCCGTTGCGCGGCATCTCTTCTGCTGCCACCGCATTCAACTCACGCATGCCCTCCTTGGCTCTCGTCCGCATTCAATGCTCGTGTGCGCGGCTTCCGCGATTTCCTCCAAGCGTGCCTCCGTGATCTTCCTCCTCACGTGAGTGGTCCCGCTCGCCGCACGCTCGCCACTCACTCGCCTGCGTGCAGGTCGCCCGACGTCGCGCCCTCGTCGGAGTCCGTTGCGGCGCTGGAGGTGCCAGCTCGCTGCTCTCGCCTGCGACGGAGGACGTTGCGGCCTCGTCGAGTCCGTTATGTCGCTGGAGGTGCCTGCGGACTCCGTGGCGCTGGACAACGTTGAGTCGCTGGACTCCGTCGAGGAGCTGCCGGACTCCCTCGACATGGTTACAGACTCCGTCGAAGAACTGGAAGGAGAAAAGCTAAGCCATGTCGAACTGGAATCCAGCGCCATGCACAATTAAAAATAATCGTCTGCCAGGGATCGAACTCGGCTCGCAACTCACACGACTCCCCGCACAAGCCAGTTGGGCAAGCTTACTTTCTCGTACAGAGAGCATCCACTGGCATATTTATTAGGAGTAGAGATGGAAAACTAACCCCTAATTAATCACTCCTTAGTTACCACAATCATGTCCTAAACGTCAGCTTTTTAAATATGGAGGGAGTAGTTGAAGACCGCCTTGGTTGCCTCTACAAGGAGCTTCGCATCTGCAGATTTTTGAGTATTTGGTGAGAAAGAGGAAGAGGAATTCGTCGGTGGCAAGATGCCAAGCAAGGATGCTTTCATCAAGATCCAGGCACAAGCAAGCCGCGGTCAGTAGCCACGCATTGGGCGAAGAGCCAGTCCCACCCGGTCACTGGCACATGTCCATGTCGATCCCATTGCCTCAGCACAGGTGCTGCCTCCAGGATAGGGGACTAAAATTTAGTAGATGTCACGTTCAAATGTTGGAGGAATGTCGGAGAGAGTGTTCAGATACTAATAAAACAATTAACTACAGATTCTATCAGTATTCCGCGAGACAGATTAACTAAGTATAATTAATATATCATTAATATATATGTTTACTGCATAATATTATCAAATCATTGACTAATTAGGTTTAAAAATTTGTCTCATAAAATACTCGTAATCTATATAATTAATTATTTTTTAGACTCTATTTAATACTATATGTATGTGTCAAACATTCCATTGGATAGGGACTATTAAGTTCAGTTACAGGAACCAAACAGCCTATCTAGATAGGACGTGTGCAGCAACCGGCTAGGCTGTTTGGAGAACCAGTCAGGCCGGCTCACTGTTCTGCATTTCTGTGTCACTGTGTTCTCTTGCGCTTCTTGGCTTCTTTTATTGGTCCGCTCTGGTGTATGTTTCACTATGTTTCTCTAGTCTTTTCGAAGGGCATTCAGTCACCAGTTGACTTGTGTGCGCTTCACTAAGTTTTTAGAGTTGTGAAGGTGGTGTGGGGAGAGCAGCCACAATTGGAAGAAAATTGGATTAAGCTCCTTCCAGCCACCCCCTCTGATCGTCTTACACGGTCCTTCTTGTCCAAAGATACAAATTAACATCCAAAATTCAAAGAGAACAATTCCACTAAATCCAATCTGAAACAAATATTTGGACCATAGATAATCAAATTCCATTCACACGCCTACATACACAAAATCCCACGGAGGACTGCGCCTCTCTCAGGGGGGACTGCAACAGCACATTATCCTAAACGGAAAAAATAATATGAGCAAAATACAGAAAGATATGAAAAAAAAACAGAAATATATATATATATAATAAATACATAAAAATATTGCTAAGCATAGGCTCAGAATGAGTAGTGTGAGGGAATTCGTAATATATTTCACAAAACCCACAGCGAAACCCATTTCAATGGAATCCATAAAATCTGTGAAATCCACGAAATTCATAAAATTCCAGATAGAACCATGCTTGCGCGCTTTAAACTTCCTTTCATTGTAGTTGACGCGATTAAACTCGGCCATGGTCAGAAGCCACACGATGGTTAAGAACTCTCCGCCATTGTTGAGTTGCCTGGCATGGGACTCCCTGCTGCAGTGGTGTGCCGCGTAGCAAAGCATCTCCACCCACACCCCAAAAACCACCCGCAGTAGCTCTAGCTTGTGCCCTGGCTTCGTCTGAGATTCTTTTCTTAGCAGCAGTTCATCGGTGATGAGTTTTGCTCCAGGACCAAGGACTCCCGCTATATTGTTGTCGCTGTAGCTGCCTTGATTTCTGTACCACCCGTGGCGCCGCCATTCTTCTCGTAACACTTTCCTGGCTTGGAGATGTAGTGTGGGTCGAACAGGGGGTGGCAGCATGTAGGGACGGTCCACAAACAGGAACATCATGTAGTTGGAGACTGCCTTGGTTGCCTCCACAAGGGGCTTGGCATTTGCATAGTTTGAGTACCTCGTTAGGAACTTGTCGGTGGCAAGTTGCCAGGCAAGGATGCTCTCATCAAACTCCATGCCCATGCTCAAGGCGGCGAGATCCTTCAAGAATCCAACAGGAAAGGTCATGTTGTCAGGCTTGATGCGTCTATCAGGTTCCTCCAGTGTGCACTGACCACGGTAACTCCTCATCACGCCTTCCTTGCCTTCACATGCTTCCACCATTCTGCGAATCTCTTCCAGCACCAACTCCTTAGCATCCTTCTGAATAATGCTGCTTCCATCTATAAAAAAGGAAACTATTTTGCTGCGTAGGCGACTTATCTTATCTTTAGCCCCTTCATCTCTGGTGTAGGAGGAGGAGATCAGCAAGCTAAGCTGGCCGATGGAACCAGACCATCTTCTTGCTTGTGCTATCCTGACACACCGCCGAAGAGATACATGAAACCTATGAAGCCTATCCCACCCGGTCACTCTCAACATGGCACATGTCCATGTTGAACCCATTGCCCTCAGCACAGATGCTGCCTCCAGAATGAACGCCCCAGTTACCAATGTGTAGGTGACAGCGAGATCAACTCTGTTGTACCCGTCCTTGCCAGTGCTGAACTGAAACAGAAAGAATGCCATGGCAGTTCCAAGCAAGGAAATGGCTCGGAAGCAACGTCCATACCACGTGTGGATCACCGCTGCCTTGGTGTAGAAGATGTCATACATCAAGGAGAGTTGCATTTCAACCAACTCAAATGTTTTGCTGTTCTCAAGAATAAGCTTCATGACATTATTCTGAAACTTGGTTGGATATATGTTGTCATCCACAAAATGACCCATGCAGATGTAAAGAAGGTCATGAGCACCCTGCAGAACCGATTCATCATCCAATCCTGACTGTGTGCCTGCAGTGGGATAATCCGCGGCAATTTGCTCAATAGACACACCATCGAGATACCTTCTTATGATTTCCAGCCTGGAGAAACTGAGTGCCCACACTCTCTCCGCATTCTTTAGCACGCCCACAAGATGCATCACGACCGCAGGCGCTAGCAGTGGCCTGCGGCCGCCGATGTTCTTGTAGAGGACATAGCCTGCTCCAAGTGCATGCACTGCAAAGGTGAGCAGGTGGCGTAGCCAGAGCTGGCTGTCCTCCATGGCATATGCGGTGATGGTGTCCTGCCCACCCAGATGCACAAGGAGGAACGGCGCCCAGAACGCCAAGAGCTGCTGGTGCTCGCCTGCCTTGCAGCCGATGGACATGTGGCCGAGGGTGTACGTCGTGATGTACTCAGCCAGCAGGTACATGAGCCAAAGGAGGATCCTCAGGGCGTGGGAGATTCTGCGCCGGCGCATCCACGCGAAGCTAAGCAGGAACACCTGAAGCGTGAAGCTGGTGAGGACCAGGATTTGGATCTCCCATTCGTTCCAGAGATGCAACACTCCAGCCATGGCCATCGCTTGCTTGGAAGCTCTGTAGTGAAACACAGATAAGGACCATCATGAGCACCTGATCAATTATACTACACACGCAAAAAACAGAAATAAAATACTCCAATCAATGGCAGTGCATTGCAGATTAGGTGCACTAAAACCTGGACCAATAAAAAGACTAGCTAGGTGCAATGCAGACTCGGACAGTTGCCTCAACAGGGACTGGGGTCATCGGCAAGGCGCTTGTGTGTTCCATGTTGCATAAAATTTTCACACACTCAAGCGCTTGTGTGTTCCATGTCGCATAAAATTTTCACACACTCATGGTGTAAGTGCATCATCGCCTCATAGCTTTTGCAATTCTGCCACTAAACCTTTTAAATTTACAACAGAAATCTGGTTTACCTTGAAGAGTATATAAATAGGTACGGCTACCAATTTCGCTCAAAAAAAAAAAAGAAGAAATATTCAAAATTCTAAATCAGGATAATTTGCTCCTTTGAGTCTATGATGTAAACTGGATTTGTTGGGATTTAGTTTGCCCGGCCTCATGTGCCCTTCTGCAAATTTGAATTTCACTCAAATTAAAACTCTTCTCTAAGAATAGAAAACCCACCCAGGCCCTTTTCTCTGCGGCCGATTAGTTTTGTAGTGTTCTAGGAAACATCTGTCACTGAAAGATGTAATGTGTGGTTACCTACGGATAGCATTCTGTCATGGTGGCACCTGATGCCGTGAATCCCCTTCGTCCAGGCCAAGAAGCTAGTGAACACTTGTACTTGATCTTGTCCAGTAGGCAGTTACCAGCTGGTGTTTGCCCACGCACCTGGTGCCGTGGGTGACCACCATGCTTGATCAGGTCCTGCTTGCACCTCAGTGCACGCGCAGGACCTATACTGCTACACCAAAAACATGGTGAGCCGCGCCACGCTACTGCCAGCAGCAGAGCTTCCATGTCGAGGTCGAGGAAATGGGAATGGACCGTGACTGGCGCGCACGCGGCCCT
The DNA here is from genome assembly GCA_015844335.1 of Chrysopogon serrulatus. NCBI lineage: Eukaryota > Viridiplantae > Streptophyta > Magnoliopsida > Poales > Poaceae > Chrysopogon > Chrysopogon serrulatus. Next base: position 1,828,287 of record JADLZL010008185.1, on the reverse strand, counting down.
CTCTCTCCTGGCGCATTTCATCGAGCATGTTCCGGGTGAGGTTGAGAAAGCAGAACCAGCTGGGTGGTGGCCGGCCAACCAGGCATCGGCTGATACGACGACGACGCGGCATCTCCCAAGCGATACGCGAGTAAGAGCAACTCCAGTCCAAGCCCCTACTTGGGCCTCTACTTTAAATTTTAGGAGTTTGGACAAAAATTTAACTCCAGTGGACACTCTAGTTGGGCCTTTATTTTACATGTCCCCTCAAATCTTAATCTCAGGCCTCTAGATCTGGCACCCTCCTATCCCTTAGGTCCCACCCCACTTTTCTCCTCCCCACCGCGTGATCATATGCCGCCGCCGCAAGGCCGACACAAGCAAGCACGGCAAAGCACGCTGGAACGCACTGGCACGGTGCGCAGGTTTGTACATATGTGTGTGCTAGTAGCTACTACATCCTGCAGCAACAGCAATAGCATGCTGCTTGCCATGTCGCTCGCCGCCGCCGACGAGACGGGCTGCCGGCTGCGGTGGCTCAACTACCTGCGGCCGAACCTGCGGTGGGGCAACATCACGGCGCAGGAGCAGCTGCTCATCCTGGAGCTGCACTCGCGGTGGGGCAACCGGTGGTCCAAGATCGCGTAGCACCTCCCGGGGCGCACCGACAACGAGATCAAGAACTACTGGCGCACGCGGGTGCAAAAGCACGCCAGGCAGCTCAACTGCGACGTCAACAGCCAGCGCTTCAAGGACCTCATGCGCTACATCTGGATGCCGCGCCTCCTCGAGCGCATCGGCTCCGGGACGGCGCCGACACCAGGGACGGAGCCGCCGTTATCGACGCCGCCACGCCGACGCCACCGCCGCATGCGCAGCAGATCCTCACGGCCGCCGGGCGCGGGCGCTGGGACGACGCCGAGCTGTCTTGCACCACCGCCATGTCCGTCGCTCCGTGTCCACGGACAGCATGCAGCAGCAGCTCGTCGCCCGTGTCCCCGCCGCCGCCACCGCCGTGGGCTAACGCGCTTCGGGCGAAACAACAACGACGCCCTACTACGGGTATCGCCGACGACAGCAACACTGCCATGTCCATGTGGGACACGTTGTTAACCACCGCATGCGCACTCGATGAGGCGCAGGTGGCGGCGCGCCGGGACCTGCGGGCTGGTCCGGACGAGTCTCTCCTCGTCCCTGATGTTTCCGGCCTCATCTCCGGCGGCCGGAGCCTGCTGGAGTGCCGTGGGCGCCGCTCCTTCAACCGGGCAGGGGAGGGAGGCGGCGCCGTGGCGGGCACGAGCCGGAGAGGACGGGAGGCGGGCGAAGCGGGCAAGAGCTGGCCGGGCGCGGGCGGGCGGTAACGAGCTCAAGCAAGAGGATGCCGGAGCCGCGGGCGAAGCCGGTGCGTGCTGGGGGCGCGGCGCCGGTGCCGCGAAAGGCGCGGGCGCTACCCGGTGCTGGTGCCGTCGTTATTGGGCCGGAGGGGTAGGAATAGGGACTTGGGCTGGAGTTGAAAATAAATTTGAGTCCCTATTTTTTCAGGTCAGCATGTAAATGAAAAAAATTAGGAGCCCAATTTGCATACTAGACTGAAGTTGCTCTAACGCGACCAGGTGGACCGACAGCGACCGCATCTTGAGGGAAGGGATCGGAAGAGGCCCAGGCCGTGGAGTAGATGCAGATGTGCCCCCAGCGGCAGCGCGTGCGTGCTTCACGCGGCGCCCGCAACTGCACGGCCGCTGCAGCTGAGGCGTGAGCGCGGCATAGCGGTATCTTCGTTTGTGCTGCTGCTTCGCGACGGGGTCATCCAGTCCAGTGATGGGTGGAGGCATGGGGCTCGCCGGCGAGGCCTCGCGGAGAACGGAACGGAATGGAGACATCTGTCGAGAATTACTTCCGGCTAGTATCGCTACGGTAACCGTGTCCAAATGAGTTTATTTATTATATATAAGAATAATAGATTTTTAATGTACTAATTATGTACTATAAATATTATATTTTGCTAAAGTTAATAGAATTTAACTCCCTGAGAACAGACACCTATTTTAAAATGGAGGAAGCAGGAGACAGAGACGTGTGGACGATTGGGATCTGGAAGAATCCAACAGCGTTGGATATACACTAAGAGGGAAGAGAAAGATATGATTAAAAAAATCACAAGACAAAAAAAAGACAGGAGAAACCATATAAAAGAAGAAAAGTGAAAAAAAAAGAGTATTATAAACATTTTATCTTTGCATCTATTCTGAGAAGATGTTTTTTTTAAAATAGCTTCAACTGCATAGTGAAACTTTTAAAGGCGAAGCTAAAAAAACTGCTCCACCACTAAAGCAGACTTCAACTATTAAAAACATTATCAATTGGTCATGCATTAATCACTATGTACGATTCATTAGCTTAAAACACAACTAACTGTTTAAGCGAATTGAGCGTAGCTCAACTGTTTGGGTTCCTTGTGGTGGAATCTGTTCACCTAGGTTCAAGTCCTCAACTTGACACGGGTGCTCGTATTTTTCTGAATTTATTTCAGGAATTAACGGTGCTATTCTTTCATTAACTGGGTCTAGGGGTGAGTTAACGGGGTCTTGCAAGAATTCGAAGGTGCTCATAAGAATAGGATGTGCATGTATGCGTTTGAAGGAGTGAGTTAACTGGGTCTAAGGGTGAGTTAACTGGGACTCAAAAAAAAAAAAAAAACAGCTGTTTAATAGTGCCACCGCTAGGATAGGATATACACCTACCTATGCATGTGCATATACATAGGCTAGAGTACCTAAACACAAGTGTATGGTGTTTAAATAGAAAAACACCCTCTACGGATTATGGAAGTACATGGAATATAGACAAAACACCACTGAGGCATAAAAGTGAAAGAGTTCTCTAATCATCAAGAACACAGACAAGAAGGAAGAGAGGAGAAAAAGTACTTGAAATCGTAGAAAAAATATCACTGCTAAGAAAAGAATACATGCATGATTGAAAGTGATGAAGGAGTTCTGTAACGATCAAGAGAGAAGGGAAAATACTTGGAATCATAGAAGAACACCATTACTAGAAAACAATTACACAGGCATAAAAGTGAAGTTCTCAAACCAGCAAAAGGTAAGAAAGGAAAGGAGGGGAAGTCATACTTGAGATCGTAGAATAACACCACGGCTACAAGAAACGAATATTATATGCATATAAAGGAAAAGAACACATGCATAGAAGTGTAGTAAGTTCTCTAATCATCAAGAGAATAGAAATTAAAGGCAAGAGGAAAGATAAGAGGGAAAGTACTGGAAATTATAGAAAAACACCATTACTTGAAATGAATACACACATAAAAGTGAAGTAGTTCTCTCTACCCAGCGAGAGAACAAAAAAAAGGGGTAAGAAAGAAGAGAGGAGGGAGATATTTGCAAGATACAAGGAACAAACATAGTGCAAGGTGCATTTATATTGTTTAGAACATGAACGGTCTATCTGTATCATGTAAATATGAAAAATCTTTATTTAGTTAAATTAATTTGTGCTAGCGATCTTATTGAGTTTCCACGATTAAACGGTAGTGCTCAAGGTGCGTATAGATTTGTTTTAATTTATTTTATTATTGCTTCTTCTAGGCAGTGTACTTTCCAAGCAATGTACTTTCTCCGTTCCAATTTATAGATCGTTTTAACTCTTTTTAAATACACAACTATCATTATGTATCTAAATTAACATATCGTACGTTTAGGTGCATAGCAAAAAAAAAATATATGTATCTAGAAAAATTAAAATAACCTATAATTTAGGATATATGTGTATTAAAGAATTACATCCCAATAAAGCTAGCATATATAGAATGCACAAACTTTATATGCGAAAGTAGCTAGTTTTGCGCTCATGGCGCCATTTATGTTGACGCCATGGATAAAATTGTGCTTTATATATGGGGCACAGAATTTCAACAGACGAATATCATATAGAAGCAGTGGAGCAAGCAAGAAAAAGTTACCTTAAAATAAACCAGGAGATGCGAAGTGAGCAGTTGACGGAACACAGCTAGACAAGCGTAAATAGTATAGTCGATCGACACAGTAAATAAAACTACGTCCGCACTGACAATGAAGAGCCTGCACATGTAAGGCCGATGAAGCACACAGCAGCAGGGCAGAACAGTTAAGAAAAAGAAAGGGCATGCAGCTCACCACAATGACAGAAGAGCGAGGCGAAGCTATGTTCACTCCGGCAACTAGCTGCTAAACTGGCTAGGATGATCCATCACACACTCCATAATATTCAAGACACGCACCCGGCGGCCATCCGGGGATCAGATTCCTTGCCCACATCGAGGGCCAAAGCTTTACTTACTTACTCCTATATATAAGGACTAGGGTAATGCTGTATGAATCAAGGAAATAAAAAGGGCAATATATAGATTCTCCTTTTTTTTTTCTTTTGAAAGAAAGAATGGGTTACTAGTACAAGTTACGCGAGACAGAAAGCACACAAGGCAGAGCTGCCGCACTGCAGCATGATTGCATGGATGAATAAAAGAAAAAGAAAACTACTGCTCGCTAAGGCTGGAAGCCTCCTGAGATGCTTTGTCCCCACAATATCCAGATCTAGCGTCATCCCAAATTCTGTGAAAGTGTCAATCACCAGCAGAGGATCGGATCCCTTTGCAAGGATAGCATGTGTGTGAGCTCCTTGTTAGCAGTGCAAGGCGTGGAAAAGGAGGAATAATATAAGAAGAACAGACGAAGGAAATAGAGAATTGGCGAGGACAGATTGCAATATTCAGGTTGAATTACAAATTTCATACGTTGCAGTTCACTCTGTTCACCTAAGTACTTTATCTCCTACTGCGGCCACTCTAGGCGGCCGAGCACATGACTGTTGGGCCTTCACACGCGCACGGGCCGAGTGGCCACTTCTGTAGCTGAATCAGCATCGCACGCGTCAGTACTGGCATGGATGAACTATTAAAAATAATCAAACTAACTGGGGAAGGGATGATCACCCATTTAATATTATTATGGAAATGATGTGATTCGACTGGTTGTGCTGGATCCACAATAGAATCAGAAGAGAACGCCTCTCATTTCACCATGTAGTCTCATATGTATTTGGTCATCCTCATGGTTGTGGGGCTGCCAGGAGCACTGCTTAATTCTGTTTAGTGACCTAGTAAATTTTTATAGCAAAGCCACGTGAGAAGAAGAGCATATCCTTGCAATTTTATGTCAATTGATGTTTTTTAGGATATTATACAAATCACCCTCTCTTCCATGATTTTAACATATACAATTATATGTACTGTGGGCACACCAAAAGAATTCTAGTTATGATATTGTCGAAAAAAAATTACAAGCTGTTGGTGGTTCTGACATTTTTTTTAGATAAGGGAACCAAGGTTCCAGCCTCTACCATCCGAAGATAGTACACAGCTGATACAAGACATAGTTATTAAAGTTCAAAAGAACAAGACCACCTAATGATCAAGCACACACTGAAAAAAGATAAGACTCTCAAGTTCAGCAACCAAAACAACTAAGGACCAGACTCAACGTTGCTGAAGAAAGACAACACAACTATGATGGCAGTCGATTATGAATCCTCCAACCGAACTTGGAGAAAATCACCAACAGTAAATTCTCCCAACGTCTACAGCCTTCCGAGAAAGACTGTCGATCCTCCGCCTTATGTAGCATGGACCATTGCTTGATCCAAAGACGTCGCCCTAAAAAATCACCCGCATTTAAGATTTAGAAGAAACTTTTTAAACACCTTATCATTTCTATTCAACCAAATAGCTCAACAAATAGCGGCTGCCCCAACTACTATTTGACTCCTCAGCTTGGAACTAAGCCCATGCAATCAGGATCCAAACAAGTGTGCAAAATTATGAGGGGTTTGAATTCCAAAAATAAAATATACAGTTTGCCAAATAAATCTTGAAAACCTACAATTAAAAAACAGGTGTTGTATGGTTTCCATCAAGTTATCGCCATCCCAATTCCTCTTAGCTAGATTATCTTTAGTAAGAGTGACACCTTTATTTAAATACCAGAGGAAAATCTTGATCTTCAAGGGGACTTTCAATTTCCAAAAAATTGATTTTTGAGGAAGGAGACCATGGCTGACTAAAGCAGTGTATATAGAGTGCACCGTAAAAGCACCTTTCTTAGTATATCTCCATAAGAAGATATCTTTGTGGTTTGAAAGGTGCACGTGAACTATTTTGGAGACCAGGTTGATCCAATTCCTAAGATTGGCATTAACCAAACCCCTTCTAAATGAAATATTCAAAGGAGTTGTGGACAGTACATCAGCAACAGTGTCACTCTTACGCCTCACAATTCGATAAAGGTTCGGATATGTCTGACTAAGAGGTTGGTCCTCCAACCAGACATCCTCCCAGAACCTAACCTGTTCTCCATTGCCCACCTTGAACACACCGCCTGCTAAAAGATCTGACTTCACCTTCATTAGACCAGCCCAAAAATGAGAGTCGCCGGGTTTGCATCGGACTTGGGATAGGCATTTATTGGCTAAATACTTCCTTCGTAGAAGGTTTTGCCACACCCCATCCTTGTTAAGTAATCTAAACAGCCATTTACTCAATAGGCATTTATTTTGCACTTCCAAGTTAAGTATTCCTAACCCACCAAAATCCTTAGGGGTACAAAGGATACTCCACTTAGCCAGGCGGTATTTCTTTTTATGTTCATCACACTGCCAAAAGAAATGAGAACGATAATAATCCAGCTTCTGAAGCAGTACCTTTTGGTAATTCAAAGAACGAAAGCATAAACATGGGAAGCCTAGATAGTACAGCATTAAGCAATACTAATCGTCCACCCACTGAAAGAAGTTTGCCTTTCCAACTAGCAAGTTTTTTTTGAAATCGCCCTTCCACAGCTGCCCAATCTTTGTTAGACAGACGAACATGATTCATTGGAATACCAAGGTATCTAAAGGGGAGATCCCCTACTCAGCAACCAAATAAATTGGTGTACTCTGCTCGACAAGAGTCCGCTTCTCCATAACAGAAAAGCTCGCTATTGTGAAAATTAATTTTTAAACCAGATAATTGCTCGAATACACATAGGATCAGTTTCAAGTCAGCGGCCTAGGCTAGGTCATGATCTAAGAATAAGATCGTGTCATCTGCATATTGCAGGATAGAGAGACCCTCCTCAACCAGATGAGGCACCACCCCTTTAATTCGTCCCATGGCCTTAGCTCTTGAGATTAGCGTGGCGAGCATATCAGCAACCAAATTAAAAAGGATGGGGGATAATGGGTCCCCCTGTCGCACTCCTTTTTTGGATTGGAAATAATGTCCGACATCATCATTAACTTTGATGTTAACACTACCCCCAACAGTAACTTGCTCAATCCATAGACACCATAGAGGAGAAAAACCTTTCATCCTCAGAGTCTGTTGTAGAAAAGGCCACTTGACTTTATGGTAGGCTTTCTCAAAGTCTAGCTTTAAGATGACGCCTGCTGATTTTTTCATGTGCATTTCATGAATCGTCTCGTGTAGCACAACTACCCCATCTAGAATATTTCTACCCTTTATAAATGCTGATTGAGAAGGCTTAATAACCTTCTGGGCTACCAGAGAGATACGGTTAGTCAAGACCTTAGTAAAGATCTTGAAACTAACGTTAAGAAGGCAGATAGGGCGAAATTGTTGTATCTGTACTGCCTCCTTTTGTTTTGGCAACAAAGTTATCATACCAAAATTGAGACTATGAAGTGGAAGTGAACCCGAGTGGAATTCAGCAAATAACTCCATAATATCTCGATGAATTACATCCCAAAAGGTCTGATAAAACTCAGCTGGGAATCCATCGGGCCCAGGAGCTTTGTTATGCTCCATCTGGAACACCGCCTCTCTGACTTCACTAACTGAGAACGGGACCGTTAAGATCTCGTTCTCAGCCATGGAAACTTGCGGAATATCTGTGATGTCAGCTTCCAACATAGAAAAATTATTCGGTGCAGGAGCACCAAATAGATTTTTATAATAATTGGTGATGTATTTTCTTAGATTATCATCACCCTCAATAACTCCTTCATCTTGATCGAGTTGGAAAATACGAGTGTTTTGATGTTTACCATTAGCCACCATATGAAAATACTTAGTATTGGCATCCCCTAATAATAATCTGGTGGTCTTTGCTCTTTGGTACCATTTGACTTCCTCTTCTCGCAAGAGACAGACAAGTCTTTCTTTGTATTGGTGTTTGAGATCGATCTCTTCCTGACTTAAGGAGGTACTGCTCAGCTTTTTTATCTAGAGCTTGTTCCGATTGATGTTTACTATGTCATGATAAACATAGACTACCATGCCTTATTATTGTTCAGTTAAATCCTACTGCATTCCCTACAGTGTAACTCTATTATGTTTCAGTTCTTTATTCTGATCCATTGTTATTTAATTTCTATGTGGCAGAGAAGTAACCATAGTGGAGAAGCCCCGCTCTACTTCATCTGGACCTTATGTTTGTGCCGATCTCCTGGACAAGCCTGCTTCATGAAATCATTGCTCTCATCAACTCATTCCAGGACTCCCTTGCCTTTATTGCCACCTGCCATGCAGTCTTTTTTTTTTTTGAACTCACCACCTGCCAGTCTTGGCGTGCAGCAGTCTCTTCTTTCCCCTCTGTGTATGCTTTCAGCTTCCCACCTCTCCACCTCGAACCTGATGGTCCTTATGTCCCTCCACATAGCAGAGGCATCAAGCCCCTCTGTTTGTCTAATTGCAAATGGCAGCTTAGTGACCTTTTTTCCACAAGGGACGAAACCGAATTTCATTACCAAAGATGATCCTCCTAGTTTTGATATGTATCGGGCATGTCTGCTTGTAATCTGGTGAAGAACTGAACGTCAGAATTGCATTTTGCATTCGGCATTTGAACCCTGGTACATGTGCACTTCTAATTCTAGCTGATGGTTTGTCAGGCTTTGTAACCATGTGCTGTTGCTATTCTGCTTATTGTTACTGGGAGCAGGAGAAACTGAAAACGGATTACAACAAGTCTGTGTCATCTCTGCGCTTCCATGCGTTATCCGTTTATTTCAGTTTTGTGCTTTAAGCATGTGTTCCTTTATGTATTCTTTAACTGTTTGGCCGTGTATTTTCTAAAACATTCAGTACAAGTTGAAGCATTACACTATTTTGAGTTTTCATCATGGTAATCAGCTCAAGTTTTTTTTTCTAGAGCATTATACTATTGCTGTATCTCTATCTTTGGTTGCGAGTTTGTAAGATGGTGCAAACTTGTTTTTCTCGGTACAGATTCAAGAATGCAGCCAATGTTTGCTCTGGATCTTATTTTATTTTTTTGACAGCGGCGGTTCAAACCAAACCAAAAGCTGACGTGGTTCGTCTGAGTACATATGGGCCGACTCTGACATGGGCCATAGGCCCCTTGTCTTTGTCGTTCTCCCTCTTGTATGAATGAATTCTATAAAAACAAAGTTCAAATTTGCTCAAAAAACAAAGTTCAAATTGAAACGGAATCATATCCTATCAAATAAGTTGAAACGGAAATCAGGAACAGAATAAGCGCTTCATCGAGGAGCAGGGCAGAGCAGGCCTAGCGTTTCCGTGAGAAACGAAGGCTGAGGCGGCTTCTGCGTCCGCTTCTGACGGAATCAGCTCCCAACCCAATCCGCTACTGTGTCTGTGTGCGAGTGCGAGCCTGTCTCCTCCCTCTCCACGTCTTCCCTTTTTTTGTACGGAGAGAGAGGCCACTAGGGTTCGGAAACCGGCAGCGGCTCACCGGCCGACGGACGATCCCCTCCCCCTCCCTCCGCCGCCGCAGCCGCGGGCACCCTCGCTCCCGTTTCCGCGAGGTGGGGGGGGGTTGGTGGCCCAAGCAGCGGCGAGCACCCCCCCCCCTGACCGCGGCATTCCGTACGTGCTCCCGCCGCACCGGAGGAGACAAGCCCCTCCCCGCGACTGTGCGAGGATTCCCAGCGCGAGGTACCTACCCTGTCGCCCACCCCACTCCTCCGCTCTACGGTCCGTCTGGTGACGCCGTGATGGAAACGGATGGATCCGTCAGTCCGTGCATGGCGCGCGGCGCCGTCGTTGCCTGCGGCGCTGCGCGGGGCTGCTGCTCTCTCGGCAGTTGCCGCCGCCGTTCGCGCGGGCGCTCGGCGTCCGTGGGACCTTTGGGGATTTCTTGCGCGCTCGTCGTGCTCGTGTGGAGTTCATGTCAGATAGAGGATGTAGTGAGAGTCAGCGTCTCAGTGATTTGCCGTTTGTCTTCTGAAAGTGAATAGGGCACATGGACGGACTGAGTTCTCCTTTGGCGTGGTTGGGTAAATTGGGTTGGAATGATAAAGTCATCCCATCCCGAGCTTTTTTGTTTTTTTTTTTTCAGCAATTCTCTCCAGTGGTTTAGTTGTTTAGGACAGGGGGGCTTTGCTTCTGCTATGTATGTTCCATCATTGATTGGCCTGCACTGATCTGTTTTTTACTTGCGCATTTAGGAACTTAATTAATTGACCATGGCAATGAGGTCGGTTCAAGTGCGACGTGTCACGAAATCAAATTTGTCGCGTTAGGGACTCTCCTCTCTGTGTTAGCTTTTGCAGCCAGCCCTGCTGATTGAAGTGGAAATTGAATTAGCTTCAGACTTTTTGATAATCTATTTATTTATGTACCGTGTCTTTTTGACACCAAAAGAATGTTGCGCAACTGTCCTTAAGTATGGAAGGTATATAAATTTCCATTTTTTCCTAAAGTTTTGATGTTTTGCGATCACATCTTTGATTTCAAGGATACAAGAGTTATTTCTACTAATATAGTTAAAAGCTGGACATCAACATGTATGTTGTCTTCAGTTTCAACTTTTAATCAATTGCACAACTGAAACAAGTGGTTGCCAACTCAATCGGTGACATCATGAAAACTCTAGGAAAGACATCAAATTTTAAAATCTTGGGCGAAAATGAGAACACACTTTACTTCAATTTCCACATGTATATCTATGACAGTTTCAAATTTTGGTTCTTGTGGCTGTTAAAGTTTTTGAATAGTTAGCTGCCAGCATCTTTGGCTCTGCAAAATGAGTTTATTGGTTTGCTACCATTTTTTAGTAGCCAACTTATTTTCCCTGATATTGTTTTATCTAGCTCGTAGTTTAGTCTGGTGGATTTCTGATTGTAGGCTTATGGTGTGCAGTGAGCCAACACTTATCGGCACAAGAATGGATGGGAATGCTGAGACGATCCAATTCTCATGGGGCAAGCGTCGAGGAACTGGTGGTGCCAAGATGGATACACAGTTCTATATGTCCTTCACGTTGGACAATGTGAAGTATTCATTGTATGACTGTGTCTATCTATTTAAGCATGGTGATCCTGTACCACACATTGGAAAAATTGTGAAGATTTGGGAGCAAAATAATGCTAAAAGAGTAAAAATTCTTTGGTTTTTCCACCCTGATGAGATTCAGAACTATTTAACTGGCCCTGTGATGGGAAAGGAGATTTTTCTTGCTTGTGGTGAAGGTATTGGGCTTGCAGATATCAACCCACTGGTATGTTTCTCAAAACATCACTCCTTATGCTCCATGTTGTTTTTCTTTACCATCATCCTTAAACTTGTGTACTCTGGCATAATACTCCCAGGCGTGTTGTATATCTGGTTCTTCTTAATGCAATGATGTGCAGCTCTCGTGCCTATTTGATCAATAAAAACGTACGAACAATTTGCAAAGATCAATTGCAACATTACACATTTTGGGAATATAATATTTGAAAATAAGTAGGTAATAGCCAAGCCTGAGTGAGGCACCGAGGTTTGTCACACTTCACCTGCTCATTTTTAAAGCCTGAGCAGAGCTAGCTTGGTTTGCATAGCAATCATACAATTATTCTAGTTGGAGGTGAATAGTTAAAGTTAACATTTGCTGAGCTAGTTATGAGAGATGTGAATGTTGAATCTGCCGTCTTTCCATTTTTGGATTTCTGTTACTATTAAAATATTATAATGGTTATATGTTTATTTCTCAATTAGGAAGCTGTTGCTGGAAAATGCACTGTTATATGTATTTCAAAGGATGAAAGGAATCGTCAACCTACCCCTCAGGAAATAGAAATTGCTGATTATATCTTCTATAGGTTCTTTGATGTTAAAAGTTTAACACTTTCTGATCAGTTACCTGATAAAATTGCTACATTGACAGGTCAGCAGAGGATCTATACTTGATTTGTGCCCTCCAATTTTATCTGCTAATGTTTTCAATTGAATTGTATATCTAACTATTGACCTTCTGGCTTCTGATGCAGTTGATGTTCTGCTGAATCCAAAAGAGGAGCTAGTCATATCCAGTACTGGTACAAATGTTCCGCTGAATCCAAATGTGGATGAGGGTCTGGTTACCATAGTCCCTGCACCCCCTTCAGCAGTTAAAACGGAGGACGGAAGTCAGGCTGCCGCACTTTCCCTTCCGCAGCCAGCATTTAAGGAGTTGGATGAAAATCTGCCTGCCACAGTTCCCCTTTCCCAGTCAGAGGTCAAGGAGGAACAGAAACCAGCCATTGCCACTCCCCTTTCCCAGCCTGTGGTCAAGAAAGAGGATAAGAAATCAGTTGCTGCCATTCCCCTTTCCCGTTCAGCAGTCAAGGAGGACGAGAAACCAGTTGCTTCGATTGCCCCTCCACGGTCTGCAGTTATGGAGAACATTCCCAAACATACACAGTTAGAGGATGCTCATGCTGGGGAGAGGCCGCCAAAAAAGTTGAAATTTTCCCAAGAAATTACAGACGACATAGCCCCTGTGACTACTGAAGAAAGACCTTTGGAGCTACCACCAAAGAATATTGTAAATTCTCTGGACTTTTTCTATATCCAATCTGCTACTTCTGCTCTTATGTTTCATTACAGGAATGGAAGTGTGCTCCTTTTATATTTAAATGTTATAGCCTTTAGAGAGGAGACATAACTGCATCTTTCTAAATTGCCCCATACCAAGTTTTGTACTTGCTTACAGTTTTCCGTGCCCATGTCTCTTTATTTATTGGTCTGAGAGGTGGAATGAGATATGCCAATGCAGTTATGAGCACAGCACAAGTTCAGTAGGGCATATGGTCATCTTGTGCTGCTTTCTGTTGATTCATTATTTGCCAATGGTCGTAATCTTAAATTTAAACTGCAACCTGAGTGAAGTTTTATCCCATACCTACTGCACACAAGCAATATTATTCCTGTTCGTGGATCATTTATCTGAACATTCTTTCTGCTTTTGCTATATATTTTGAGTTGCTATTTACAGTCTTCTACTGATTTTCCATGGTTCCTTTTTGCTAACACATTATTTTTATTCTATTTAACAGGACAAAAGCAAATGGTTTAAAATTGTGAGTGACCTTTCCTTCCTATGGTCTCTTGTGCATTTGTTATGATTGTACTGAAGCATGTCATACCGATGCTTGATTATTCATTAACCATTATTACTCAAAATTACCACAAACTGATTAATATTTTGTTTGGCCTTGGATTTTTTTACGATCTTTTTTTTATGGAATTTCAGGAATGGGATGACAGAGTAAAGATGGCTAATGATAAAGGGAAACTTGTCTACATTCAAAATCTTGATATTCGGTTTGGACCTGCTGACATAGAGGTACCAAGTAGCATCCTGTCTTTTTGGTTTTCATAAAGCCCAAGCTACTTCTCTGTATCCCTGGCCTAGTATTTTTTGAACTATATGTGAATATATTCTGCTGTCTGTTCGGTTACAATTCTACTTCTGCCCACGTAAGTTATGATTGTCTCCTACAGTTTCTCTTTCAATAGTACATTCATTCCTTTTAATCTCAATGTTCTTACTCTCTGTTTTGGGCTTTGTTATTACAATCTGATTGGTTTTATTTACTCCTAAAGTATCCCCTTCAACATGATAACCATGTTTGCAGGAGCTGGTTTGTAAAGCATTACAGCTACGCTGCACTGCGAAGCCCATTAACCACCCCACGTATGATGATCCAAACAATGGTGAGTTGTTCACTAATTAAAGGAAAAAAATGCTACATATCTGTTGAACGAGAGAAAGTGAGGGTGGGGACTTTTTTTTTTTTTTTTTTTTTTTTTGTGGGGACGAGGGGGGGGGGGGGGGTTGTTAGGTGGGTAAAGGTGACTTGCCCAGCGGTGATGGTGGAAGACCACCGATTTGGCAGGGCTGTATGCTGGAGGTGTTGACATGCCATGCTGGTACCAGGATGGTGATGACAAGGTTGGTGTGGCAATGCTGTGTAAAATGACCTGTTATTATCTAGTTGATGTAGTGAATGGGGAAGGGTGTGGACATCTGGATCTCCATCCTAGCGTCCAAAGTCTTGGCTGATAGTTGGCCCAGTAACCTGTTGACAGATGCATAAACTGTTCCTTAAAGATTTTTGATAAAAAGTTAGTTTTGTCCAGTTAATGGGAGAATGGTATTTTTCTTCTTGCAATATTACTACAAGTGGTTTTTCTTATCTGTAGGCAAAGCATATGCCATATTCCAAACTGCTGATGCTGCTGATGCTGCCATTTCAAAAATCAATTCTGGTTTGGTTGTTAATGGAAGGTATGTGTTTGTAGTTGATGTAATCTACCTTGTATCTTATTCTTTAATGATTTTTTCTTCAAGTTGTGTTTTGTTTGTTTTGTCAATTGTTGAACTCTCCTGGCAAATCAACTGTTGGAGTTTATGAATTAGAACAAAAGAGTCTTCTTTGCTGATGCTCTGATTCGTTGATTCATCATCAATCAGTTTTCTAACACAGGCAACATTTTCCTTGAGACACTTTAACCAGAGTTGTTTGCATTAGAATTCCTTTCATATAACATATATTCTTGTTAGCCTGGGAGGAAGTAGCATTTGTTCGTTTGTAGGGAAATGTGCCAATAGTCCAAGATAGCAAGTTTCTTTTAGTAGTCAGCTATAGATAACTGACTCTGAATAATCTTTCAAGACTTTGGAATGGGGCGAGAAACGTAGATAATTCAATTAAATTATTTAGCTTGGCTGCAATAGAAGAGCTGAATAATGTGTGGTTCGAGTCCTCATAAAAAAATCCAATTACATGCTGCAGCTTGCCTACAATGCAAGAATAAGTGATCGCTAGAGCTGCATGACACAAGTTTCACTGTGTAAACTGAAAGGGAAATTTTCATCATCATAAAATCTTGTTTTCTGCCGAGTGATAGTTTGTTAATAAAGTTGCCTGGCATGATTTTCTTGGTTAGCTACTGATAATTCTTGCGTAATGTATAACTTGCAGACCTCTTTACTGCAGCAAAGGGTTACTTGAGGTTCCAGAACCTCCAAGGAATCTTGTTGGGCACCTCTCCTCACATATCAAAATTGGTCAAAAGCAGCGTGATGAGCAGGTGGGCACTTAATGTTTATAAGCTCTGCGATGTTTTGCATGTCTTTGGCATGATATTTTACAGTACTATCCTTTTTGCAGAGCAAGGCTGTAGCAACCTCACATTGTTCCCAGCCCAACACGATCGAGTATGACTTGGCCTTAGACTGGATACTTCTTAGGGAAAAGCAAGACCTAAGTTTCAGAATACTTCACAAGGTAGCCTAACACAGTTCTGTTAAATATTTGTATCCATGCCATTGTCTTGTGTCTCACATTCAGACTTTAATTTGCATGTTGAATCGTTTTGTAGAAACACAGAGAAGCCAGGAAAGCGTTTGCAAGCCTGGGCAGCAAAAGTGCAAAGGCAGAGAAATAGCAGTGTGGTTCTTGTGCCATATCCATATCAGATGGACGTCTTAATCACCACGTTTCAGAGCTTGGCGCGGTATGACCGCCAAGTTTCTTCTATGCGGAAAAGGGTTGTGCACAGAGGTTTTCTTTTTGCGATAGTGAATTCACTTCATTGGGTTAATTCGTGATACCAGTGACTGCTGATGTTAGTTCGTGTTAGGAAAGGAAAAGGAAAGAACACGCATGACAGCTTTTAGAAGTCAGAGCAGGCTTAGGGCATCAATAGCCTATGCAGCAAGTTCGATGGCTATAGTTGTTTTATTTAGGCTAACATATGGTTACCTCCGGTTAGCAATTCACATATTGTAAAATTTTTTGAGTCTTTCTTTTTATGAACCCTCTGTTCTTTTTTTTTGAAAACATGAACCCTCTGTTCTACCATCATCGATGAAAAGGGCATTTGAGGCGTTTATGATGGTGGAAATGGAGAGTGGGCATGTCAGCATTTATATTATGTAATAATAATATGGTGGAAGCCGATGATGTTCGGTTCAGGGTTCATTCTAAGTTGCATTTTTTCCCAATATGTTGCAGTGTTATAATTTGACGTGGAAACTCTTATGTTGTGCGACAAGTTTGCTGCCTCTGGAGGAAACCGTTTTGACTGTTACCATGTGATTTCACATTCAGATAACCGTCAGTCCAATCTCTCCCTGGTATAGCTATGTTGTGTAATCTTGCTCTGTGGTCGTTATCGCTCAAAGGACTCATTCTGAGAGATGGAACTGCTGACCAGACACTATTTTAGTTTTCAACAGAATGTGTCGCACTTCAACCCCCCGGCGCACCCTTAAATGATCTTACCATTATAGTTGCATAAAAACTCACTCTGAATTGCCTTCTATAGGAACTGCTGAAGGAATTCAGCATCATTTGTTTCACAAAGGCAACTAAAAAGTGTGATTTCATTAGTATTTAATCAAGGCAAAGAAACAGAAAGCTTTCAGTTCAACCCCAATTGGTCAATTTCAATTTTCTTTCAAGAGAAAAAAAAAAAGAAGAACTTGTTTTGTCTTCCGATAAAGTTTGATGTCTCAATGTAAACTAGCCACTTTTCTGAACCTGTGCACAAATTTGAACTTCAGGTACTGATATATTATACAATTCCGTTAACATTTCTATCTAGTTGTGAAGAGCACAGCATTATGTCAGCCATTTCTTTTCCGATGGAAGTTGACGTCATAAGAATTGGGATCACATGTCACTGTATCTTGTAGGAGGAACAAAGCCTGCAACCCTGGAAACTGGGAGCTGTTGTCACCGTGCCCTCTTTTTTGAACGTAGGCATGATATTCTGGTTGATTCAAGAACTGGCCAATACATGAAATGATTGGAGAGGATTTTAGAATTGACGAGAACACTTTTTTTTTTTCTGTTCGACCATTTTAGAACCATTCACATGTACTATGTTCTGCGTCTTTTGCCCAGAAATTGTGCTTTCATTTGAGCAAAGCATTCTTTTGCCCAGGACTTATATTCAATTTGTTGTGAAACGATGTCTCTTCCTAAGAGACACCTCTTCATCTGATCGGTGATCTCATCTAGTAATAGGATTAGCAGTTAGCCTAGTTGTTAAGTGTTAGCAGTTAGCATGCCATCCGAAGGGGCATGTCCTTTCGGCCAGAGCAGTTGCTCTTCCTGTACATGAAACCAAGGAGTCGCGTCCGTACGACGTCCGTACGACGCGACCTCCCACTTGTATATAATCTAAAGAGATCAATGAAGTAATCAGTTGTTCCCAAATCACTGTTCATTTACATTCACTTTCAACACGTTATCAGCACTGTTGCTCTCAAGAACAGGAGAAGGAGAACGACGCCATCCAGAGGCACAAGCCTTTGAACCCCCATCGGTAAGCATGGCTAAGATCGACTTACCGTCACACGTCGCTCGTGGTTTGTTCTTTGCACTTCGCCGCGCCGGTGGAGTTCGTCGTGGCCCGGTCCGCCGCCATGGCCACCATGGACAGCGCCGCAGCGCGTGTTCGCGCCTTGGGCCTCGTGTTCGCCGCAACGCTGGCAATGGAGGCTCTGGTAAACCGGCCGCCTCTTCGACTCCGCTGTTCGTGGCATCCGTGTAGATGCTGCTCGTGGCCGTCAATGGAGTCCGATTCGTCGTGGCCGCCAGGCTTCTCCGCTCATCGTCCGTCTGCAGAGCCAGCCACCATCCCTCGCCTTGGCGAGGACGGTAGCGGCCCCAAAGAACGCTGCACCGAACAATGTCGAAGCCCCGGCGCCACCGGTTGTCGAAGCCCCGGCGCCGCACGTCGATGCAGCGATGGTCGCGCCCGCCTATGCCCCTATGGAGCCAATGTCACCGGCACCGGCACCAAAGCGCTTCTGGTGCGACTTTTGCAAGGAGTTGACTATCCTCAATGTGCGTACCCAATTCGTTTGCAAATTAACTAAGGTCTACATTAATTAATGATGACTACCTTAAGACGTGTTTATACAACTTGCATAATTATATTATATGCACATGAGATCTTTACACTACTAATAATATGAGATTTAATTAGTCTCTATTTTGCATCCTGTAATTACAACACACCACAGCATTTTAATAACTTAAAATGTTTCGATGGTTTAACTCGTGTAGGATCAATGACTGTCAAAGAGTTTGACTCGCTCGCTCTAGATGGCCACAACTATCCCACATGGGCTGTGGACGTAAAAGTTAGTCTTGCGTCCCGTGGACTTTACCGAGTTGTGGCACCACCCCAAGAGGGTGATGCTCCACTTGATGATCAACATGTCTACACGGCCCTATATATCATTAGGAGCCATATTCATCCTGACCTTAAGGCTGAATATCTATTGGAAGAAAATCCACGAAATCTATGGAATTCTCTTAAGCAACGCTATGAACAACAAAAGGCACTAGTCTTGCCCGCGGCCAACTATGAGTGGACGCAACTTCGCTTACAAGATTTCAAAACTGTGAGTGATTACAACCATGCTGTTCATAGGATTTGCTCAAAGTTGCAATTCTGCGAGAAAGAACCTACAGATGCGGATAAGATAGAAAAGACTCTGTCTACTATGCTTCCCTCTGAAAGGATTCTTCAACAACAATACCGTGAACGGCGTTTCCAGGTCTATTCTGAGCTTATACAGACTCTACTTGAGGCTGAAAAACATTCCGAACTTATGGTTTGGAATAACCAGCAGCGCCCCATAGGGTCTGCCCCATTGCCTGAAGTACATGCATATACTCAGAATAAACCCAAACCTAATGATAAATCTGGAAAGAATTATCATCAAGGAAATTCAGGAAATTCCAAGAAGGGTAAAAACAAACGCAGACGCAACAAGAAATCCCAAAATCGTGTTTCCAACAATGGTAAGAACATTTCCAAACGCAGGAATGACAAACCTGTGTGCCAAAAGTGTGGTTGTTATAGCCACATTACAAAGAAATGTCGTACCCCAAGTCATCTTGTAGATCTCTATTTAAAGTCTGTGGGTCGTGGACGTGCTGCTCCAGGACAGAAGTATGAAGCCCATTTCAATCTTCGACCTGACACCACCAGGGAAGAGGCTGGTTGTTCGCACCAAGTTCCTGAGGAACCAAGCAACAACACCATACTAGGAGGTGAGGATCTTGCTAGTACAGAGAACATGGTTGTGGAATACGCTTCCAACGACATGTTTGGAGACCTCGAATAGGCTCCCAATCTCTCTGATTCCAACATCTTAATGTCCTAGATATTGTAATAATAAGCACAATTTATGTCCTATGTGTTGTAAATAGTTAAATAATGTCATCACTCTTAGGTTGGATATCCAATAAATGTATTGTACATTTGATATTCAATAAATAAAGTATGTATTCTATATATCCACTAAGAATTTCATATTAAATTCTTCATTTATATATAGTTTTCTACGGGAGTCGATCTGATGGAGGAGGAATTATGCCTAGTGGACAGCGGTACCACTAATTCTATTCTTAGGGAAACAAAATATTTCCAAACTCTTACTAAAAGACAAGGAAATGTTTTGACAATCGCCGGGCGCGATGCTACGATAATTGGTTCTGGTCGAGCCACTATCGTACTCCCTATGGGTACCCAAATTACAATTGAGGATGCACTCTTGTATCCCGATTCAAAGCGTACCCTATTAAGTTATAGAGATATCCGTCAAAATGGTTTTCACATTGAAACTCGTGATGACAATAACGAGGAGATTCTCCTTGTTACTAAAGACAAATGGATATGGCAAAGAAATTGTTGAGAAAATTCCCTCTTTTCCTTACGGATTGTACTACACATACATCAAACCCGTACCTCATGTTGCGTACAAGGTAATTTTTCAGAATGTTGACGCATTCAAGACTTGGCATGAACGCCTTGGCCATCCTGGTATTGGGATGATGAGAAAAATTATCAGCAATTCTAATGGTCACGAGTTAAATACTGCTAAATTCCCGAAATCTTCAGATTTTATGTGCACTTCATGTGCTACAGGGAAATTGATCTTACGCCCATCGCCCGTTAAGATCCAAAATGAGCCACTCAAATTTCTTGAACGCATTCAAGGCGATATATGTGGCCCCATTCAACCTACATCTGGACCATTTAGGTATTTCATGGTTCTAATAGATGCATCTACTAGATGGTCTCATGTGTGTCTTTTATCCACACGTAACCATGCATTTGCAAAAATTATTGCTCAAGTTATTAAACTTAGAGCACATAATCCTGAACATCAAATTCAATCAATTCGAATGGACAATGCTGCTGAATTTTCCTCAAAAGCTTTCAATGATTATTGTATGGCTTTGGGAATTCAAGTTCAGCACTCTGTCCCATATGTCCACACACAAAATGGTTTAGCAGAATCTCTAATTAAGAGAATTAAACTCATTGCAAGACCCTTATTACAAAATTGCAACTTACCAACTTCATGTTGGGGTCATGCGCCTTTACACGCCCGACTTAATTCAACTGCGACCAACTGCATATCATGTAGTTTCCCCATTGCAATTAGTACGTGGGAATATGCCAAATATTTCCCATCTGCGAAAATTCGGATGTGCTATATACGTACCGATCTCACTGCCTAGGCGTACCGCTATGGGTCCACACAGGAAACTTGGGATCTATGTGGGGTATCAATCTCCGTCGATTGTTAAATACCTCGAGCCCCTTACAGGGGATCTATTCACGGCCCGGTATGCTGACTGTATATTCAATGAGGACCATTTCCTGACATTAGGGGGAGACTTCAAGTACCAAAACGAATGCCAGGAAATCAATTGGAATGCCCAAGGCATTTCCTCCTCAGATCCACGTACTCAAGAGACCGAACAACAAGTTCGAGAAAATCATAAACTTGCAACATATTGCAAATAATGCACGCTGAAGCATTTATCGATTATAAGGGTGTCACTAAATCCTCTTATCCTGCTCGTAATGCGCCCGAAAGAGTGGAGGTACCAATAAAAACCATTCAACCCCCACTTCCAAAGAAGAGGGAGAGAAGTATGGCTGCACCTAAGGATAATGCTCAAAATAAACGTCCGAGGATACCGAGGACTAGATCCTCCAAATCAGTAAATCCAAACCAACCTCAAGTTGGTAGACACCCAATAGTGGATAAAAGTCCAACGCCAGGACCAAATCCACAACCCAGATCAACGGTGCACCCAAATTCTGATCCTGGGACATCGGAACACCCTGACTCCATAATTTTGGGAAATGAAGAGTCACTAAATGGGGTGAAAGAAATTTCCATCAATTACACTGATTCTGGAGAATCATATGACCGTAAGACTACAGTTGTCGACATGTACTTCTCCGCAGCAATTGCAGAAATATTCCTAAATGATCCAGATCCCAAGACCATGGCAGAGTGCAAAAAGCGCTCGGACTGGACTCAATGGAAGGAAGCAATTCAAGCTGAGATAGCCTCACTCACTAAAAGAGGGGTATTCACAAAAGCAATGCCCACACCTTCCAAAGTCTTTCCTGTAGGCTTTAAATGGGTTTTCGTCCGAAAACGGAATGAGAACAATGAGGTGGTGAGATATAAAGCGAGGCTCGTAGCACAAGGGTTCACGCAGAGACCTGGCATTGATTACAATGAAACTTATTCTCCGGTAATGAGTGGAATTACTTTCCGATACTTAATATCACTGGCAGTTCAAAATCATCTATCTATGCAGTTGATGGATGTAGTGACAGCATATCTATATGGTTCACTTGATTCGGACATATACATGAAGGTTCCCGATGGAATCCAAACTCCGAATCCAAGCGCAAATCGCAACATGTATTGTGTAAAGTTACAAAAGTCATTATATGGCTTAAAGCAGTCGGGACGAATGTGGTACAACCGACTGAGTGAGTTCCTTCTAGCGAAGGGATACACAAACAATGATGATTGCCCATGTGTTTTCATTAAGAAATCTCTAACGGGATTTTGTATTATATCCGTATATGTTGATGATTTAAATATCATTGGCAATCCAAAAGATATAGAAGAAGCACGCAATCATCTAAAGACGGAATTTGAGATGAAGGATTTGGGTAAGACCAAATATTGCTTAGGTTTACAACTTGAGCACCTTCCCTCAGGAATATTAGTGCATCAATCAACCTATACCCAGAAAATATTGGAGAAATTCAATATGGACAAATCCTATCCTTCCAAAACACCGATGGTTGTTCGTTCTCTAGATATGGAGAAAGATCCATTTAGACCACAGGATATTGGAGAAAAGATACTGGGACTCGAGGTCCCATATCTCAGTGTCATTGGAGCACTTATGTATCTTGCAAATAACACCAGGCCTGATATTGCATTTGCAGTTAACTTGCTTGCTAGACATAGTGCAGATCCAACTCAACGTCATTGGACGGGAGCAAAGAATATCCTCAGATATCTTAATGGCACAAAGGATCTTGGTTTATTCTTTAAGAAAAATCATGATCCCAATATGATTGGATACGCGGATGCTGGTTACTTATCTGATCCCCATAATGGCAAATCCCAAACAGGATTTGTATTCCTACATGGAGGTACAGCCATTTCATGGTAGTCTTCTAAACAGACTCTTACATCGACCTCTACTAATCACTCTGAAATTATTGCACTATACGAGGCATCACGTGAATGCGTATGGCTTCGCAGAGTGATCAACCACATACAACAGTCATGTGGTATTGGTTCAATAGAATCACCTACAATTATCTATGAAGATAATTCTGCTTGTGTTACACAGATGCAAACTGGTTACATAAAGAGCAATGTGACTAAGCACATTACTCCTAAGCTGTTTTATCCCCATGAATTACAAGAAAGTGGGGAGATAAACATCTTGCAAATTAAGTCATGTGATAATCTCGCTGACCTATTTACTAAGTCCTTACCAACTTCTATGTTTCAAAAACTTGTACATGAAATTGGTATGCGGCGGCTTCGAAATTTGCAAGAATCAGGGGGAGAAATCTCCTAGATGCTACATGTACCAGCATTATATTACACTCTTTTCTTTCACAAGTTTTACTCATGAGGTTTCTTGTTTAAGTTTTTAATGAGGTAATATTAATACAAGCATGTGTCATATTTTCTATTTTCCCCACTGGGGTTTTTGTGGGAAATATCAAAGACACGTATTGCCCTCACAACTCTTTCATGGTTTTTCCCTGAAAAGGTTTTTTATGTGAGTTATCCAAGAGGCAATATCAATAATATGTCGTCATATTTTCTCCTAAATTTTCCTATTGGGTTTTTACAGGAGTTTTAGCGACATATCACTTTATATTCTCCTCATATTTTTCTTGAAAAGGTTTTTTTGGAGGAGTAATCTATATGTTGTATCTCCAATATTTTTTTCCCACTGGGGTTTTTTAATGGGATACCAATGACATAGTGATTTATTTAAATCACACTCATATATGCTATTTTCTCCTTATTTTCCTATAAGGTTTAAAGGAGTTTTTATGGCATATCTATATATACATATTCCTCAGATTTTTCCCACAGGGTTTTTCGAGGAATCCAAGCTTACATCTGCATTGATCTCAAGAAAGATTCGATCAAGGGGGAGTGTTGTGAAACGATGTCTCTTCCTAAGAGACACCTCTTCATCTGATCGGTGATCTCATCTAGTAATAGGATTAGCAGTTAGCCTAGTTGTTAAGTGTTAGCAGTTAGCATGCCATCCGAAGGGGCATGTCCTTTCGGCCAGAGCAGTTGCTCTTCCTGTACATGAAACCAAGGAGTCGCGTCCGTACGACGCGACCTCCCACTTGTATATAATCTAAAGAGATCAATGAAGTAATCAGTTGTTCCCAAATCACTGTTCATTTACATTCACTTTCAACACAATTTAGCCCCATTCAACGTAGTGTACAAGTACAACTGATGAAACAATTAGCATCAATTAGCATCAGCTCTGTGCTTATGTCGACCTCATATTACAATTCACCTGTTCCATTATCAGATGCTAATAAATGCTGTTGTGATGCATTGTATAGTATGCAATTGCAGAATGCAGTAGATCTCAGTTAATTGTTTGAACGAATCTTTCTTGGCTATGGATTCGGTTCAAACATATATGTCATATACACATGGAGCAATGTCATTCAATGGACAGCCATCATGGATCAAACAATTGACACCAGGCACAATTCTCTTATGTTAGGCGCCCATATTTCTTGACCACTGATCAGTGACCACAAACATAACTGAACACCAGTCAAGCCCGTTTGCCATCTCCTTTATTGCCACAGAAAGAAAAGATGGCAAATTATTACTAAACAAGACCATGTCATGGTACAGCCTAACACAGAAACCATGCCGATACAAATTGTTCAAAGACTTTGCATGCTACACATAAGATCGTTACCATTATGCACATCTAATTCAAGTGTATATAAGCTAGATCAAGTCTCCTCTCAAAGTCTGCCTCCTCACATCTCAATATGGTGAGAATGGCTCTGGATATCTCCTTGGTTGTCCAGGGGCATGTACTGAGCCATGATGGCACGGATCTCTGAGTCCATGTATCTCTGTAGGCATAGGCAACGCAAGAACAGAATTAGATGCCAACCCAGAGTTATCGGAAGGTAATGAAAATAGAAGTGTCAGCAGATACAAGCTGCTTATTTCTTACCCGGATCCTGTATTTGTACACTGCATATCCTGCAATTCCTGCTGCAACAAGGCCAAAGAAGATGACCCACAAGAAGCCCCAGCCGGCTTCTGATGCTCCATTTTTGCCTGAGTACAACAAGCAGCATTAGCATCACATGAGTATCAAATTCATGTCTATATTCAGCACAGTTTCTACTTTTAAGGTTTGAACTGTCAAGTTGTCAGCAAAATCCCAAAATCATGACTCACGTGCCTCAAATAGGTGAGGTAGCCAGCAACTTCTGCTAACTTATGAGTTATGACCTCTTAGGCGAACTAATTCAACAAGAAAAATGCGGCTCAATAATAAGCTGATAGTGTATATGTAGGAGTGCTACATACTTATGCATGTATCATGCTCCTTCATGTAAAGCAAGCCTCCACTGCAGCCGCACTCATAGCTTCCCCATGTGTTCTTGCATTTGCATTCTTTGCATTGACATGCAGTCTTTTCCTTACATTCGTCAATATCTGTCACAACATGTTTCATATCAGCATCGGTGGGACAAGTCCAATTCTGAAGTGCAGTACCGAAAAAGCTGTGAAGGACAGGCAAACACTTCTGTCTACAAAGATTATTGGGCCTCAGGAAATGTCCCTTACCTTCACATTTGTGCTTACCGTCACCCTTGAATCCATCTGGGCATTTGCAGCCATCATCCTGCATATTACAGACCCAGAATCAAAATATCAGATTTTACAGCACTTTTTAATAAAATAAAAACTGGACAAGATCCTACTGATCATATGACAGTTTGAAGGACAGCAAAATCTCAACTGACACTTACAGTGCAGGCAGAGTATGTCCGACCATTCTTGGTATCTTTCCAGCATCCTCCATTGTTAATTTCACATCGCCCAGATCCAGAAGCTAAAAAAAAAATCCACATGTTATAATTCAAGGTTCTGTTAACATATAATAAAAGAAACTGCCAAAAGACGAATCTCCTGATGCCTTGTAATGTACCTTCACAGTGAGTATAGCCATCACCAACAAATTTTACTCCTTTCACAACTGGACACTCACAAACTCTTCCACG
Source organism: Chrysopogon serrulatus (assembly GCA_015844335.1). Classification (NCBI taxonomy): domain Eukaryota; kingdom Viridiplantae; phylum Streptophyta; class Magnoliopsida; order Poales; family Poaceae; genus Chrysopogon; species Chrysopogon serrulatus. Next base: position 1,802,357 of record JADLZL010008185.1, on the reverse strand, counting down.
GAAAGTATCCTGTATATAAACCAAACAAGTATAGTATGCATAAGCTAAACAGAACAAATATTTGATAAACCAAATTTTCAATTTCAAGGGACAAAACTAACACCGCAGGAAGTACCTTGCATGCAGTGATGTTAGCAGCCTTATCTTGCCAGCAGCCACCATTGTTCTCTAGGCACTCATTTGTTTGTATATCTGTAAGGTTGAAATAAAATGAACACCAAGCGCATGCTACATGCAAACTACACTTGGAAGTATAAGCTAGATCTTGTAGATCATGTATGCAGTGAACATGGAAAATTAGGGAAATCAATGCACCAACCTTCACTCAAGCAAACGGCTGGCTCAGTAGTTTCCCTAAAGCCAGCACAAAGTGCTTTAAGAACTGCTCCTTTGTCAAGCTTCCCTGAGAAACATAGGCTCGGATAAGTTCATCAGGTGATCTCAGCAAACTCCTTATCATAATTTACAGGATAGATAGAACAGCAAATACCTCTGTATTGTCTATTGTTGATTACCAGGGTTGGTAAGATGGTAACATCACCACGAGAGCCCTTGCCAATCTATATACAAAGAGGATAATGATGCGTTCAGATCAACAATAGGATGAACAGAAAAGATCACGCATTCACATTGAGGTACTAACCTGTGCATCCTGTTCAGCTTTCAGAACAGGGTTTTCCTCATCAGCATCTGGATCACCAATACACTTGTCTATTGCTTTATGATCAAGGCCTGTAAATTATAAACCAGTTCAGTACAAATACTGCAGATCTGCACCTCACCGCAAAACATAGGAAAACATATGCAAATACAACATACCAAGCGATTTGATGACCCCTTCAGCACACTCCTTTGTGTACTTCTTTTCCTTCATTGGGCACCTGATTGCAAAATCAGTAACATAGTCCCACCATAACCAAGGCTTCTTGTGCTCCTTAGCAACCTTAAAGACACAAACTTGGCGCAAGTTCTGGACCACCACATCTTTGCCATCATATCCTTTGCTAAAATCCTGCTCCGGGTCAGGCGCACAGTATCTCCCATGATTGATGCACTGGGACTTGCACTGCTTGCTCAGAATGAAGGCCTCTGGGCAATACCAGGTGATGTAGTGAGGAGTGAACTCTGTATAGCCCTTCTTCTCAAGCACCTGTGCTGCTCCTTTGAAGCTCTTGACAAAATCAATCTGGCTATCACATTTTGGGCCACATTCATCATTGCTGTTGGTCCAAAACTCATACTCAACACGCTCATCAGGATGGGGCAGGGCCTCCCTCCAGTCCAGATTCACATTAACCATGTCACCGTTATCAATTGCTTTCTTGAGCCTGTCCCCAAAGCTCTTGGTTATTAACGCCGAAGGAATAGTGATGTCCTCTAAGTAATCCGTGTTGCCACTCTCCTCAGGGTTGTCCATTGTAATTAGTGGTTCGTCTTTGTCATCAGCGACAAGGATCGCTGCTGCTCCTGCTTTCTGTGCATTCCATGCCTTCTTTGCAAAGTAGCAATCTGTAAATAACAGCAAACATTGTATTATTGTATTAATATGCAGTCCACTGTCTATTTTAATGAACCCTAGTAGGATGCAACATCTGAGAAGAGACAGGAAGGAGTGTTAAATAAATAGCGGCTTGGCTGAAAACAAAAACCAGTGGAGCACAATAGGACGGTCTAAAACCAAGACAGTGACAGTAAGCTAAGCCCTCAGGTTAAATTCCCTTTTGGCACACATCAAGGTCTTTGTACCAAATCAAGTCAACTGGTATTGAAAGTAATCACATGGGAAGATCTAATCTTCACCGCATCTACCTGAAGACCACACGACGTATTATAAACAGAAATTTGGGCACCTGTGGTCAAACCTTCAACTACACTCCATCCAATCCAGCCTAACGGAGCATACAAAGGCCTCCCTCACTAGTAATTAGTAAACGCAAGTCCACGCATGGGTGACCTAACAGACACCAACCGCCAGTCCGAAGGGCGGGAGGAGGAGAAGAAGCAATCGCTTATGGTGCTGAGATTCCGGTCACTCACCTCCCCTGTCGACGAGCAAGAAGGTGGGGAACGCCCCCGGCTTGGCCTTGTAGGAGATGTCGAAGTCGTCGAAGCTCTTGCAGGCCTTCCTGTTGGCCTTGGGGTAGGCGACGAAGCCGACCATGGTGCCGCCGTACTGGGGCACCCCGAAGTTGCCAATGGCGCACTCGTAGGTGCCCTTGAGGTCCTCGGGCGCCGTCACCTTGAGGCTGTTCTTCTCCACCACGAACCTCCCGTGGCAGCAGCCCAGCAGGAGCGCCGCCCACACCGCAAGCAGCAGCCGCAGCCGCAGCGCCGCGCCGGCGGATCGGGGCCCCATG